>JAYESD010000007.1:147053609-148253609 GCA_036927565.1 Tuctoria greenei
GGCGATCACATCCGCGGTTTGAAGGATGTTGTTTTTGAGAAAGACATGCCTTGTAGCGCGTGCCAAGCCAGGAAGCAAGTTGGAGCACATAATCCCGCAAAGAACGCCATGACTACAACAAGACTACTCGAACTACTTCACATGGACTTGTTTGGTCCAATTGCTTACATAAGCTTCGGCGGTAACAAATACGGTTTAGTTATCATTGATGATTTTTCTCGCTTCACTTGGGTTTTCTTTTTGCATGATAAGTCAGAAACACAAGGAACACTCAAGAAGTTCTTCAAACGAGCTCAAACGAATTTTCATTGACAATCAAGAGTATTCGAAGCGACAATGGCACGGAGTTCAAGAACACACAAGTGGAGGAATACCTTGATGAAGAGGGCATCAAGCACGAATTTTCAGCGCCATACTCGCCACAACAAAACGGAGTTGCCGAAAGAAAGAACCAAACATTCATAGAGATGGCAAGAACAATGCTCGATGAGTACAAGACTTCGGATCGATTTTGGGCGGAAGCGATTAACACCGCTTGCCACGCCGCAAATCGACTTTATCTTCATCGACTACTCAAGAAGACTCCCTATGAGCTACTTACCGGTAACAAACCAAACATTTCATATTTTCAAGTTTTCGGTTCTCCATGTTATATCCTGAACAAGAAGCCTAGGTCTTCAAAGTTCGCTTTAAAATCCGATGAAGGTTTCTTGCTTGGTTAGGATTCGAACACTTACGCCTATCGTGTTTTCAACAAGGCCTCCGGACTTGTTGAAGTAGCACGTGACGTAGTGTTCGATGAGACTAATGGCTCCCAAAAGGAGCAAGTTGATCCATGTGAATTAGGTAAATAAGAAGCTCCTTGTCAAGCATTGAAAAGAATGGCTCTAGGCGAAGTTCGACCACAAGAGCCACCTTCACACGTACATGAGGAAAATGAACCACAAGAGGAGACCATCAATCAAGGGGGAGCTTCAATACAAGATCAACCACAAGAGTACGAAGATGATCAACAAGTCAATGAAGGCAACCACTTAGGGGGAGAAGCGGACAATCATGAAGACACAACTCCTCAAGTGCCACACCCAAGAGTACACCAATGCGTCCAAAGGGATCACCCAATCGACAACATCATCGGTGACATCCAAAAGGGAGTAACCACTAGATCTCACATAGCTAACTTTTGTGAGCATTATTCGTTTGTATCCTTTTTTGGAACCACATAGGATTGAGGATGAATTGAAGGATCCGGACTGGGTGGTGGAAATGCAAGAAGAATTGAACAACTTCGAGCGGAACGAGGTGTGGGAACTTGTGGCAAGACCCAATGCAAACATCGTCGGCACCAAGTGGGTCTTCCGCAACAAACAAGACGAACACGGGGTGGTGACAAGAAACAAGGCACGACTTGTGGCCAAAGGGTACTCACAAGTCGAAGGTTTGGATTTTGATGAGACTTTTGCTCCAGTAGCTAGGCTTGAATCTATTAGAATGTTACTTGCATATGCTACCCACCACGATTTCAAGCTGTATCAAATGGATGTGAAAAGTGCCTTCCTCAACGGACCGATCAAGGAAGAGGTGTACGTGGAGCAACCACCCGGATTTGAAGACGAAGAGTTCCCCGACCACGTATTCAAATTGCGTAAGGCTCTCTACGGACTCAAACAAGCTCCTAGAGCTTGGTATGAGATTTTAGAGATTTCTTAATTGAGAATGGTTTTCAAATTGGCAAAGTAGATTATATATTATTTACAAAGAATTTAGACAATGATCTCTTTATTTGTCAAATTTATGTTGATGATATAATCTTTGGGTCAACTAATTAATCTTTTTGTGAGGAATTTAGCAAAATCATGACAGACAGGTTCGAAATGTCAATGATGGGAGAATTAAAATACTTCTTGGGATTCCAAGTGCGGCAACAAAAGGAAGGAACGTTCATAAGCCAAACCAAGTACACGCAGGACATACTTAAGAAGTTTGGCATGGACAAAGCAAAGCCCATAAAGACCCCCATGGCAACAAAAGGCCACCTGGATCTCAATGAAGATGGACCTAACGTCGACCAAAAGGTATACCGCTCCATGATTGGATCTCTACTCTATTTGTGTGCATCCAGGCCAGATATTATGTTGAGTGTATGTTTGTGTGCAAGATTTCAAGCCAACCCTAAGGAATGTCATTTGACAGCCGTAAAAAGGATCTTGAGATATTTAGTTCATACACCCAACCTTGGTCTTTGGTACCCAAAAGGCTCAAAATTCAATCTCATTGGTTACTCCTATGCAGATTATGCCGGGTGCAAAGTAGATAGA
The DNA here is from genome assembly GCA_036927565.1 of Tuctoria greenei. Taxonomy (NCBI): domain Eukaryota; kingdom Viridiplantae; phylum Streptophyta; class Magnoliopsida; order Poales; family Poaceae; genus Tuctoria; species Tuctoria greenei. The sequence continues at coordinate 147,055,928 of JAYESD010000007.1, forward strand.
AAAAACACCTCCGGCACATGCCAATTCCTAGGAAGATCCTTAGTTTCTTGGTCCTCTAAGAAACAAAATTCCATTGCCCTATCCACAGCCGAAGCGGAGTATGTTGCAGCCAGGAGTTGTTGTGCACAACTCCTTTGGATGCGACAAACTCTAAGGGATTACGGTTAAAATATGAACCATATTCCTCTCCTTTGTGACAATGAGAGTGCCATTAAAATTGCCCACGATCCAGTTGAGCACTCTAGAACTAAACACATAGACATAGGACATCATTTCTTGAGAGACCATTCCATGAAAGGAGATATAACCATCTCACATGTCAACACCCAAAAGCAATTGGCCGACATATTCACCAAATCACTTGATGAAAAGCGTTTTTGCGAACTCCGAAATGAACTAAATATCCTTGATGCTCAGAGTGTGGCTTGAAAGGTTGCATACCTGTATGAATTCTTCAAAAATGTTGATTGAATTGTGAAAATAATCTCTCTCAATTTTTCTCGAAAAACTATGTCAATTATTAGATGTTGATGAATTATGATCATTGTTTGATTGTTGTATGCTTACTGGTCAAATTCATCAAGATTAATTGATTTATTTTGCCCCTCTATTCTCTATTTATGAACCTTCAATTATATATGAATGGGCTATGCAAATTTCTCCTGGTGACCACGGACTAGTCCGTGGTTACCCGAACTAGTCTGCCCATGCAGACTAGTCCGATGAGTGTCGGTTAGACCGGACTAGTCCGATAGACCACGGACTAGTCCGATATAGCTCTCTGGATGAGTTCGGACTTATTATGCATTAGGAATCAGCCTTTGTCCAGCCTGTTAGGTTTTTGAGGATGAACGTCGGACTAGTCCGGTCCATGCACGGACAAGTCCGGTCCCCCGGACTAGTCCATGCCTGTGCACCGGACAAGTCCGATGTTTCTAAACTTAAAACCTAATTCTTCAATTCCTCAATGCACTTCCTTGCTATCTCTTCATACCTATGCTCTGTATCACTTATCATCATTCTTGCAAATCATTCTCAGATCATGTCGAGCTCAAATGATGAAATCTCCGACTTTGAGGCCGAGATGGACCACGAGGTGGCACCTCGGTCCTCGACGGGTCTTGGCAAGAAGTTCCAAGAAAGACCCTCCGAGCCAGCTCCTTCCCCTCATTAGGTTCGGAGGAAGGTGTTGGCAAAGAAGCCAGCTTCGAAGGCAGCCGCATCATCAAGTGGTCCTCGCCAAGCAAAGGGCAAGGGCAAAGGGATAGCGACGGGTCCAGTGGGGCCTTTGAAGCTGCATGCTCCCAGGGAAGGTGTCCAGGACCCTACTGGGGAGATGTTCAATGGCAAGGGCAGTGACTCGGCAACAATATTCAGAAGCATTGACTGGTATGGCAGGCCGAAGCAAGCTGCTGGTGGAAGGTTCTGGTGCAACTTCCATGCTGATTTCTACAGATTGGTATACTTGCCAATGAAGACACCGGTGGTGCGCTGTCAGTGGATTGACTGGGCACACCTTGAGAGGAAGAAATGCTCCGCATTTGATGAAGTCATTGCGGCAGTTGAAAGACATGGCTTGAAGGATCTCTTTTCCTTCAAGTACAACTGGAATGATGAAGTGGTGGCTCAATTCTATGTCACCTGCCACTTTGCAAGGGATGAGGAAGAAAGAGTGACTTGGATGACTCATGGATCCAAGTACACTATCACTTATGAAGAGTTTGCTAGGATGCTGCATCTTGACACCTCCAGCAATGATAATGTGGTCATCCACAATGTTGGTGTCATCGACAAGGAGAGGATGAAGTTTCTCTATGAGCCAAATTCAAAGTTCATCCCTCCCTCCACAAAGAACATGAAGCAATTCTTTGTGGTGCTAAACAGGGTCTTGAGGAAGACCATTGCTCCTAAGGATGGGGATGCAGGGAGTGTACAAGGGTACCTCTGGACCCTAATGAAGATCATAAGCAAGAACAGAAAGTTTGATGTGTTTGACTACATATGGAATGATATGGTCAACATCTCCAGCACCCCCAACAGGTCATGTCGCTATGATCCCTATCTCATGTTTATGATTGAGAAAGTCACAGGGATTGAGTTTGTGAAGGATGTGGAGCATACTCCCTTGAGGCCTCTTAAGCCTCAACCAGTGAATGTCCAGGCTGCTCCCTCGCCGGCCTCTAGTCCCGAGGCACCGGCAAGACCAACAGAAGGTGCTAGAGTTGTCCCTACTTCTAGGGAAGCCCCTCAGCAAGGATTAGCCAGTGGGATCCTCAAGTATCTGGCTGCCATATTCTCCTCCTGCAAGAAGGCCGAAGTGAAGGCCCAGAAGCTCAACCATAAAAGAAAGGGGGACATGAAGTACATAAAGGACAATGTGAAGCAAATCTGCCAGAAGATGGAGATCGACCCCATTGGATCTCCAGTGATTTCTGAAGACTGTGACCCAGACCTCACTGAGCTCGTGCCCTTGAACCCCTCCGAGCTTGCCTACTTTGGCATTGGGGGCTCGAGTGGCTCCGTCCCTCCTCCTTCTCCTCCTCGTCAAGCTGATGATGAAGAAGACGAAGACGACGATGAGAGGACCGACAGTGAAGAGTGAAGACCCTAGGACCCTCCTCTCCTTCTTTTTGGTGTCTTGATGCCAAAGGAGGGGATATTGAGGGGGAGTCTTAGCTTTAGCTGTAGGATGCGAGGAGAGAGCTATTTTTATCTATCTTTGTGATTGTAATGATTTAACGGTGTTTCTAAGATTAACTTTGGTTTTGTGATGCAATGCTTACTTAATTTCAGAAGTATTTGTTAAAATCTGTAATTTTGCTCCTGGAATGACATATGTGCTTCGTTTTGGTTGATCAATGTCTTAATGTACTTAGTTATGCATCCCACCATAAAGAATGCACATATGGATAATTCTTTCACTGCTTGATGTATTTTTGATTCATATGTGCATACTTTATGAAAATCTCAATTCTTGTCATATTTTGTGAAATCTCAATTGGTTGTCATCAATCACCAAAAAGGGGGAGATTGAAAGTGCATCTAGGACTCCCTTGTGGGTTTTGGATGATTTATGACAAGCAATTTGGATCCTAAACTCTTTGTTGAGATGAATGCATGCCTACAATAGAAAAATGAATAAAATACCAAAAAGAAGGGATGATGAGGAGCAAAGTGGAAATGAGCTCAAGGAAAAAGAGTTGTAGATTATTGTGTATGCAGTGTGTTAAGGAAACACACCCCAAGAGCTCAATCATAATCAAACACACACATTGCACAAAGTTACATAGGACCGGACTAGTCCGATCACAACCGGACTAGTCCGATAACCTTTCTGCACCAGATCGGACAAGTCCGATATCTGTCGGACTAGTCCGATATCTTTCTGACTAGAATCGGACTAGTCCTCCCCAGTGCGGACTAGTCCTCAAAACACTACACAGGTCACACAAAATCGGACAAGTCCGTTATTAACCGGACTAGTCCGATATCCTTTCTGATCCACTTCGGACAAGTCCGATATTCACACGGACTAGTCCGAAAAACCCACTGATCTAAATCGGACAAGTCCTCCAAGTGCGGACTTGTCATCCAACACACTTAGGGTTTCACATGTCCGGACAAGTCCGATGGACATCGGACTAGTCCGAAGATTTCCAGTAGCGAAATCGGACAAGTCTGTTTTCAGCCGGACTACTCCGATATTTCGGGACACTTAGGGTTTGCTACACACAGCACACCGGACTAGTCCGGTGACCACCACGGACTAGTCTGAACTTTCTGAACCCTAACGGTAACTTTTAGAAACCCCATATAAATAGAGGTGCACGGCCCAATTTCACTAACTCTCGAACCCTAGCGCCGTGACACCTCCCAAGAGCCTCAAAAACGACATCTCTCCACAAAATTAAGTGCAACATCGATCAATCCCTTGAGGATTCACTCTAGATCATTGGAGAGACACTTGCAACACCACATTGAGCTCTTGGTTTGATTCTCTAACAGACTCCTGCGTTTCAATTGTAACTTTTGAGTGTGTTTTCGATGGCATTGTGATTTGTAATCTAAGGGAGCTCTCAACGTGTGAGAACGCCCCTTGAATTCGGTTATTCACCCCTTTGTGATTAGTGGAAGAGGATTGGCCTTCGTGGCGATCCAACGAGGGTAGGGTTGGAGAAGACCCAGTCCTTTTGTGGACTCCTCAACGTGGACGTAGGTTGCCTTCGTGGTAGCCAAACCACGGGATAAATCGTTCTGTCTTGTTTTAGTGTTCATCATTCTAATTAAACAACTCAATCTAGGGTTTCATACACACTGTTCATCTTACTTTAAATTGTTGAACATAAGACTTAATTGTTATATAATCCATCATATAACTTTTAAATTGTTGTTTGATTCTATATTTCCGCTGTACACATAAAAGAATCAAACCAATCAATCAAGTTTAATCAACTTAGTCTGTGAACACCGGACTAGTCCGCACTTTACTGGACTAGTCCGATATCTCTGGTATTGAACTGGTTGTTGAGTGTTGCAGGATCCGACAATTTTCAAGAACGCCTATTCACCCCCCCCCCCCCCCCCCCGCTCTAGGCCTACATTCACTAACAGCTATAAATGTCGGTCAACACAACTCAGCCAACGACTTTAAGGCTGTTATGACCGCCGACCAGTAAAAAAACCAACGATTATAACTATTTTTTTTTTTAAAAATGCCGTATTTCTTTCCTTTCTGGTTGGGGAGCCTCTAGCTGCACACAGCAGCACCAACAACATCAATACAACACTAGCAGCACCACAGTAGCAAACAGAAACCACATACAACAAGTTCACATAGGTTACAATCACAAGTTCACATGTCTCTAGTTTATGCAAATTAAACTATACAAGTGCAAACAGAAACCACATTAGTTCAACTATTGTCCAAAGCTCCACCACTCTCACCTTCACCACTCCCGCCTTCGCAACTCCCAGCTAGGCCACTCGCACCTTTTTTGCTCGCACCTGCACCTCCACTGTTCAAATCAAGGAAATCATCACACGCATCAGGCATTCCTTGACGGGAACCCTGCAATAAACAAATACAAGTAAAGTTTACATTGTTACTTACAATTCACAAGTCTAACTAGCCCAAATACCATATGCCAACAAATCATGTATTGACCAAAGATATGCGGCACGTAAGGTAAATTCACATTTCAGATGACTGTCATATGCCTTCACACCTTGCCATAACTCTTTCAGCTCCTCAATCAACGGTTGCATAAACACATTGATTTTCTTCCCAAGATGTTTCGAACCTGGAATGATGGCCGCAAGGAATATGTATCCTTCTTTCATGCACATGTTGGGAGGAAAGTTGTAAGGCATGATAAAAATAGGCCAACAGGAGTATGGTCTGCTACTTGTGCTGAAAGGAGTGAAACCATTTGTTGACAATCCAAGACGAATATTTTTAGGATCTCTTTGCAAACTCTGGATCAAAATAGTCTAGAGCTTGCCAAGCCGTTCCATCTGAAGGATGCGTCATAATATCTTTGTCATTGCTTTCACGTATCCCTTCAGAATGCCATCTCATCCACTTCGCTGTTTTTTGGGACAGAAACAACTGTTTAAGCCTTGAAGTGATAGGCATGTATCGAAGTTGTTTGATAGGTACTTCTGTAGTTATTTCCTCTTCATCATTGTTTATAACCTTCACATATCTAGATCCTTTGCAATGCAGACAATGAGTATTGTTCTTGTATTCCTTCCAAAACAGCATGCAACTATTCTCGCACGCATCAATCTTCTCATAATTCATGCCCAGACCAGCCAAGTGCTTCTTAGAATGGTATATGTTTGTCGGCATCTTATGATTTGACAGAAGGAGATCATTGATCAGCTTCATGATAACATTATAGCAATTGTTTGCAAAATTGAACTTCGACTTCAACGCCATAAGTCGTGTGATCGTCTGCCAAACGGTCACATTGGTGCTCTCATGCACTTTTTCATTTGAGGCAGCAAGAAGCTTGTAAAACTTTTGCACCTCCTCTGGCTGTGACTCTTCTTCGTACTCTCTGCCAATGTTCGTCATCATCTCATCCATCCGATCGTCATCCTCATTTTCGTTCGACTCACTAGCATGATCCACCTCGCCATGCTCGCGCCACACTAGATAGTCAGATATAAATCCGTACTTGCAAAGTTGTAGCTCTATTTTAGACTTAGACAAACGCCGATGATTTCAACACTTGGTACATGGACACTTTGCAACATGAGAATCACTACCAAAAGCTTGATTCACAAAAACAATTGCGATATCAACCCATTCCCTAGTGTGCGCTCCAGTTGAACTCCATCCAACATCATTGCCTTACGGTCGTCACCCATTTTTCAGCTTATACCTTCAAAGGAGACAAATAATAAGTTTAATTTTATGTTTTGTGACGACCCCTACAACTAGGCAGATAGCTCCTAAACCCACCTAAGAGTGACCGAGTAAACATGCTAATGACGAGACACGGAGTTCGAATCCGGACAAAATTTTGGCAGCATAACCCCATTGTTCTCAACTGCACGCCCAAAAATGGTGCAGTAGGGGACATCAGGATTTGTTGTCGAAATCACGTCCGAATCCAGACCCCGTACCTATATCTCGTCAAAAGCACATCCTCAGTCACTCTCAGTCTGTCCAAAAAAAAAGACAATTCTGAACTTAAATGCCTCACATGCCTATCGCATGTGAAACGTGCCGATTCAGAATGGGTAATCAAATTTCTATATGTTACGTTGCTCATTTTCATTATTCAGTCATTTATGAGAGAAGGAAAGAACGAGAGAGAGGGGGGAGTTGGTCAGAGTTGAAAGTTCCGGGTCTGTCGGTACCCTGGGAACCGTATACCCCTTGAGATTGCAAAGATCTCAATGGAATGTCATCTATTTGATTTGAAGACCTTCGGAGGCCCACATGTCAGACATAACTGGACCCGCTTCTCCAACATGGTTAGTCCCAGGGTCGCCACGTGTACTATCAAACCGGAGCTACCGCCCACAAGGGGGAAGCTCCGGGCTATGTACCATAGCGGCACCCCCGGACCTAACCCCAGACCGAGGGAAGCTCCGGAACTGACACGTGTTAAGTGGCACCGGACCTACATGTTCCCCACAGTATGCTCCGGAGCTGCCATGTGTCCAACCGTCGGATCTTCAGCCTCTAACCTCCGGAAGACTCCACAACGGCTCCGGATCTTCAAAGGGGAATCAAGGACTTCAAGACCCGATTAAGTGTCATTAATACTATATTAATGACACACGATCGGACGACCTTAATTACCAGTAACGGTGCTGTCAAAGCCCGTAACTCAGTTATTAAGGGTAATTAAGCGCATCAAATGTGTATCAATATTAGTAACCGCCGGGGCCACATGTTGGGCCAGGCTAACTTGTAACGGCCTGCCCTTGTACTATAAAAGGACAGGCCGACGATACATAGAGGGGGATCGAATGCGCTCACTCTACACTCTCAACTGACATTAAGCTCATACATCCAACAACACCAACACACCCCGTGGAGTAGGGTATTACGCTCAGGCGGCCCGAACCACGTAAATCTTTGTGTCTCCTGTGTCACTTAACACTTCTCCTTCTTGAATCTTCGCGCGCCCACACCGAACCATAAACTCCTCTAACACTTTAGTAGTGTCGGGAGATCTGCCGGATCAAAACCACCGACAGCTGGCGCGCCAGGTAGGGGGGCTTGAGATTTCAAGAACGGTGAACTCAGCCGCTGGATCATCCAGTGGTCATCCCGCTGTTCAAGCTGTTGGGGACAATCCCTCCAATATGCAGCCACCAGCAGGAACCACGGTTCCAGCAGGAGTCACACTTCCACCACCATCGCCTCCACCAGCAAATCAAGTTGGGCAACGCGATGGTGCACTGGCGTCAATCACTACATCGGCGAATCATGACAACCTGGAACACGCGCTCCATGCAGCATGTGCTCTCCTTCAACGCCCATCACCTCTGGATGCATCCCGGGATGCCATGGAGCAGCGGAGGGCCGATGTGGAACATTTGGTTGCAGCAGCAGCCGACCGCATCAGCAACCAGGGTCCTCCTCCTTCAGGACGGGCCCTGTCGCAGCGACGGACCTTGTCTGGCAGACTTGGTCCGCATGTTTCCAACAACAGGAGACGTACTGCGTCAAAGCAGGTGATGTCGTTGCCCTCCGGGGCACGACACACTCACACGGTATCAAGGCTTTCAACTCATGACCTCCGGGCGGAACTTGATCGCCGATACCGTCAACTAGATGGCCGAGTCCATATCGAGCGTGCTCGTGAAAGACGAGAAGCTCAGGACGTTCCTGCTCCTGAAGGAGTAGGAGGAGGCTGTTCGGCTCTGGCCATGCATCTGCGTATGGTCAGGTGGCCACAGAAATTCCAGCCTCACCTGCCGGAAAAGTTCGACGGGACTGTTAATCCTGTCGAATTTCTTCAGATTTACTCCACTGCTATCTTGGTAGCTGGAGGAAATGAGGCCGTAATGGCCAATTATTTTCCATTGGCTTTAACTGAGACCGCCCGGTCCTGGTTTATGAGCCTTCCACCCAACTCCATCAACAGTTGGGAGGAGTTATGCCGGCAGTTCACCGCCAACTTCGGGAGTTCTTACACCCGACCAGGCACCAAACTGGACCTTTTTGCAGTCGTGCAAAAAGGAGGAGAATCCATGCGATCATTCATCCAGAGATTCTCTCAGGTACAAAACACTATCCCTTCTATCTCTAGTGCCTCTGTCATTGTGGCATTTAGACAGGGTGTGCGGGATAAGAAGATGTTGGAGAAACTGGCGATCAAGGAGATCACCAGAGTCACGGAACTCTTCAGCCTGACTGACAAATGTGCCAGAGCTGCGGAGGGTCGTGAAATGCACTCCAAACCACCTCCGGAGGATCACAAGAAATCCTCCAAAGGAGAAGCCACTACCTCCGGGCGTGGCAAGAAGAAGAAAAAGACCAACGGCAAGAAGAAGCTGTCGGCCGGTGCATCTAATGCTGCAGCTGCTGTAGCTCCGGATGGCCGGGGGCCATGCCCAGAGAAGCGACCTCGACCGTCTTCTGAAGATGGTGGCAAACCCAAGGTGTGGTGTCCAATTCACAAAATGGACAGCCACAGTTTGGAAGACTATCGAGAAGTCCAAAACCTTGCCGAGCGCTACAACAAGCGTCGGGAAGAAGTTCCTTTTTGACAGAGGGAAGGAAAAACAAAAGGTTGGCGAAGCTCCGGCTGAAGAGGAGTTAGGTTTTCAGGATCCTAAAAAGGTCCTTGTCGAAGGTCGTAAACGACACTTCCCCCGGGTCTGCTTAGAGAGCAGCCCGCAGAGGTTCTTTGGATTCATGAGTGCTAGTCCTAGGAGATCGAACGCAGCAGGATGATGAACACAGAGGATTTACGTGGTTCAGGCCGCCGGAGCGTAATACCCTACGTCCACGGGGGTGTTTGTGTATTGCCTTGCTTGAGCGTGTATGAGCCTTGGTCTAATTTTCCGGTCTTTTGCGAAGGTCGTCTGTCGAGTCCTTTTATAGTTCAAGGACTCTGCAGCCACAAGGTGAGCCCCAGTACCCGACAGGTGGTCCCGGGGAGAGCCAAATCATATACAAGATCTAGGATTAATTGCTATCTACCCCCGCCCCTTGTCAGGGGCGTCAATGCCCCGTCCCGTCGCGTCGTGCGCCAGGGCTACACATAGTTGGTGATGATGGTCGTGCACATCCCGTCCGTCTTGTCCTCGCGGCTCATTCGTCCGTCTTGCGGTGTTGGTCTGTACCGGCTACTTGGACAAGATAGGACACTGGAGTCTTGACTTACGCATGCACGACTCAGCTTGCCTGGGGAAGGCGCGCGTACTTAATGCCTGTCTGAGCAGCGCACGCGTTCCTTTACTGCAGCTTCCTACTGCACTGTGTTGGTCGTCCGCCACGTGGTTGCGCCGAAGCCTACCTCTGTGGGAAGTTGGGCACTTGACGGAACAGGCCACGTGGTGCATCCGGAGCCCACCCCTATGGAGGGGTGGAGGCTCAGCGCTGCAGGCCACGTGGTAGTTCTGGTGCCTTTCCCTGCGAGGACGCGAGCCTGGCCCTGAGGTCCTAATTGGCCACGTGGCGGCTCCAGAGCCCGCTTTAGCGGGGAGGCGAGGGTCCAGTTCTGCCGGCCACGTGGCAGCTGGGGAGCCTCTCCCGACGGAGAGGTAGGATCTGGTCCTTCCCTCCACGACGTGGCAGCCCCGGATTCGGCCTCTTAGGCAGAGGCGGAGTCTCTAGCGGTTTTCTCCCTGTGCGCGGGGGTACCCGGTGTGCAGGGTACCAACAGTGGCCCCCCGAGCCCACCTCGGGAGAGTCGTCGATACCGCAGGTGGGGTCTTCTTTCTTTTCTTCCCACGCAACTCTTCTTATTCCACTTCGAGGCAATTCCCCAGGCGACACGCCCCTGCCGTTGAGGCGACGTCCCCTTCTGGTAAGTGAAGGTGCTGAAAAGGCGCCGTGCGACGTGACTCCTGCCTTCAATCGTGCTTTAACTGTGGTGGTTCCCAAGGTGGCTCCTGTACTTCCGCTGCTTTTGCCCTTTTATACTCAGCTTGCTTTTATTTCCAGCAATGTCTTCTAGATGCTTGTTGTTCCTTAGCTTCCAGGACCTACCGTCCCCCAAAGTATGGCCCCCTGACAGGCGTGGCTGGTTGTTATGGGCACACCTGTCATACACTTAGGGCTTAGGGCGGACCGGTGCAGGGGGATCCTAGGATGCGTAGGTAGCATTGCCGTAGCTGAGTATGCAGGTATGTCGACCGCGGGCCCCCTGGGGGTGCTGCCGAAGCTTCAGTCCCGCGGTGGCCACCATCTTTATTGAGAGGTCGACAGCGGGCCCCCTGGGGCTGCCGCCGGAGCTTCAGGCCGGCGGTGCCTGCCATCTTCAGTGAGAGGTCAACAGCGGGCCCCCTGGGGGTGCCGCCGGAGCTTCAGGCCGGCGGTGCCTGCCATCTTCAGTGAGAGATCGACAGCGGGCCCCCTAGGGGTGCCGCCGGAGCTTCAGACCAGCGATGCCCGCCATCTTCAGCGAGAGGTCGACAGCGGGCTCCCTGGGGGTGCTGCCGGAGCTTCAGTCCGGCGGTGCCCACCATCGTTAGTGAGAGGTCGACAGCGGGCCCCCTGGGGGTGCCGCCGGAGCTCCAGTCCGGCGGTGCCCACTGTCTTCGCGGGTACTCTGACGGTGGTTGCCAAAATAACTTCCTCAAAGACTTGTACATAGATCAAAAAAGAGAAGTAATTCTGTCCGCTGGTCACTTTACCCCTGCTCTTTTTGTAGTGTCGCTTGACTTATGATCCTGGGCTGACTCGTGGGACTTGGGTAATTCATTGCTTCTGCACCTAGGACTCGTCATCCATACTACCCAAGGGTGGTCCATCTGGCCCCCAGTACTCGGCTGTAGCGCGGGGGAGGCAGAGCGCACAGGCTTAGGGTACGGGACCAGGCTAAGCAGGTTGTGGCCCTGGACCTCCCGCTCGGCGTAAGCCTTTCTCGGGGGAGACCATCTGGAGACAAAGGCCCCCAAGTATTGGAACATCCGAGGCCCCAGGCGCATTGCAGGTACCTCAAGCAACCCCACCTGCAGTCCAGACAATAAGGCTCCCACTATTGCTAAAGTAGGGGAAAAACGACAGCGCTCATGATAGATCACAAGCTATGGCGGGCTTACAGCAACATCATAAAAATTAAAGATAATTTTTGAATTGACAAACCCTATACCAGGTAGGACAACATTCTTTCATTGTAGTTTCTCATAAGATGGAGCAGACTTTACAAGGGGAATAACCCGACCTGGGTGTCAGATGGAGTCGAGTGCACCTACTTAGGGTTCTGGACCAGGCTAAGCGGAATGTGCACTCAGAGCCCCATCCCCCTATCCTAAGTGTTGTCCTGAGACAATATGTAACTTTTACAATGAAATAGCATTGCCCCAACCCTAGTCTAGGGGTAGAACTTACGGAGGTGCTTGATGTTCCATGGGTTGGGTAATCGCTGTCATCCTCCGTAGCCAGGCGGACGCATCCTGGGCGGCAAACCTCTGTTACCCGGAAGGGACCCTCCCAGCTGGGGGGGAGTTTGTTAGACCCTTCCCGGGAGAGTATGCGGCGCAACACCAGGTCATCTACCTTTAGCTCCCTACTCCGCACAGTCCTCTGATGGTAGCACCGGAGCGCCTGCCTATACTGTGCATTTCGGAGAGCCGCTCGCACTCGTCCCTCGTCGATGAGGTCCAGGTCTTCACGCCGGAGCTGGTCCTGCGCGGCTTCGTCGTATCTCCGAGCACGGGGGGAGCCCATGGTAATTTTTGGGGGGAGGACGACCTCTGCCCCGTACACCAAGAAGAAAGGTGTTTCCCCCGTGGCTCGGCTGGTTGATGTCCGGCTAGCCCACAGCGCACACGGAAGCTCATCCACCCAATTTGCACCATGCTTCTCAAGGTGTGAGAATGTGCGAGTCTTGAGGCCCTTGAGGATCTCTGCATTGGCCCTCTCGACCTGCCCATTGCTCTCTGGATAAGCAATGGACGCATAGCAGACTTGGATCCCCAGGTCCTCGCAGTATTCCTGGAACGCTGCACTTGTGAACTGGGTCCCGCTATCAGTGATGATTCTGTTCGGGACCCCGAACCGGCAGACGATCGACTTGATGAACTTTACTGCTGACTGCTTGTTGATGGTGACAACTGGGGTGGCTTCCGGCCACTTGGTGAACTTATCTACGGCGACGTAGAGATGCCGGAATCCTCCGACGGCTCTGGGAAAGGGACCCAGGATGTCCAACCCCCATACAGCGAATGGCCATGAGGGAGGGATCATCTGCAGTGCCTCAGCTGGTGTGTGGATCTGCTTGGCATGGAACTGGCACGCCTTGCATCTCTTTACCATCTCGGCGGCTGTAACACCCTAAATTTTCGCATCATGCATCGCATACATGATCATGCATTAAACATTAGTAGGATAAAAGAAAGATATTAAAAGATAAAACATACATATATGGTGTAGCAAAAGAAGAAAAAAATAATAATTATAGCCTAAAACTTGTAATAGGGAAAGTATAAAAATAATAATAATAAATATAAATATATATATATATAATATATAATAATCATATATAAATAATATAAATAATAAAATATATAATAATAGAAAAAAAGGAAAGAGAAAAAAGAAAAAAAAAGGAAAAAAAACCAACCGTCGGCCAGGCCAAACGGCCTAGCCAGCACACCAACCCCGCCTGCCCGCTCGCGCCGCCCGGGCCACGTGCCCCGTGCTTCGCACGCGCGCGCCGACCGCGCGACCCCACCCAGCGCGCCTGCTCCCGCGCCCCGCCCGAACCGTCCCGCTGCACCGCGCGCCGAGCATCCCGCGCCCAGCGCCGCGCGCCCCGCGCCTGGCTCCCGCGCGCCGGCCCTAGCGCGATGCCCCACGGTGCCGGTGCCCTAGCTGTGTCGGCTATAATAGCCAGAAGAGCCTCGTTTCTTCGATGCCAGAAACAAAAGCAGCCGCCAGAGATGCCCAGAAGAAAAGCCCTAGCCGCCCTAAGGAAAAGAACAGAGGAACAGAGGCGCCGCCAGGGGAAGAAAAGGAAGAAAAAAAGAGGGGAAGAAGAGGAATAAAAAGAGGAGGGTGCCATCGTCCGCCGAAGATCGTCGTTGTCGTCGTGCCGCCGGAGGATCTTGCGCCATCCACTTCGTCTACGCGTCACCTTCACCCCGCGATCTTCGAAGCCATCACATCTACGGTAGGATTCGTTTTCCCCGATGCGAATTTTAGTGACGTATTAGATCTAATAGACGTAAATTTATTTTAGTTGCATCGTATTTTTAATTTGAGCAACATTAATCCCTATTAAAACCCCCATAAACTCATATGAACACGTATGAACTAGTCGCATCTAATTAATAAACAACCATAGTTAATTAATTATTGAACTTTGCATGCATGCATATCATCGCATGTTGATTAATGTGTGTGCATCATATTGAATTGTATGTATTTTCTTGTATGTGTGATCGCGAGTAGAGGGAAGTGCTCAAGAAGTCGTGTACGAGGATTTCGAGAACCAAGACTTCGAAGCGCTTGAGCAACCCTATCCGCCGGAGCAAGGCAAGTGTCCTTGAAGCATATTGATCCTGTTTTTAAAATAAATATTTTGTTTGCAAACTGCATTCTTGTGTCAATTTGATGGGAATCCTATGGTAGGAAGTTTACTAGATTTGTTTAACCATCCTTGTTACCTGGAATATATGGTAGAGAGTCGAGAAGGGCTTTTACCTTTTTGCTTCGCTTAATTAATTGGGATGGCAAACAACACTACACATTTAATTATGCGTCAATGATATTTTGGTTAATGTGAACTGGTCAATACGATGGGTGATCTAAGCAAGCCTGGTATGTGGATGAGTTGGATGTTATGGTGGTTTGCTTGATTTAGATCTAAGGACCGGTTCATGCGAGAATAGGCCAGGACTACAGTGCCACCACGAGGCTAAGTATGGGTGCGGCATAGCTGATTAATTAGGGCTTTGCTAGTGCTGTTTGGACCATTGTGGATGCTCGGAGAAGGGGTAGTCGGATTGGGTTTATTGATGATTGGCGGGACTACCCTGGGATCCGAATGGCTCAAGAGGGGGCCCTTGGTTGAAGATGTGCTCAGTGGGAGACATCGCCACCGGTGAAACCTCAGTGGGGTCTAAATAGGCTAGTAATCCCTTTGTAAAGGCTATTTTGTGATCTCTTGGCCATACACCAAAGGAAGTGTAATTGGCATAAGGGAGGTTCTTTAGTCGCCGACGGGTGATGAAATCACAAACACGTGGGTAAAATGGTACAAACTCTGCAGAGTCTATTAAAACTATCATGATAGTCGTGCTCCCGGTTATGAGCGCCTGGATGACCTACATGATTAGAGGGAAATTGGGATTTGGGATGGTTATGGTTTGGTAATGGTTATGGTTGATATTATGGTTATGGTTATGGTTATGGTTATGGGATGGAATCATGGTTTATGACATTGATTATGGTTATTGGCAATGGTAAATTATGGACTGGTATTATGATGGTTACATGGTTTATGATGGATTTACATCACATAAATATGATACATTGCTTTTCCAAATGGTTTTACTGTACTTTTCAGCACTTAGCCATTATTATTGTCGTCATTTGAATCAACCACATGTCATACTTTCCACACTTGCTGAGTACGACACGTACTCACTCTTGCAACCCCCCCCCCCCCCAACAGTTGCAGGTCAGGATTGTGAGTTTAATGGCGATAATGCGGAGTTCAAGGTCGTGTCTACCGTCAGCTTTGCCTGTGGTGTTGCATGGAGCTGCGCTATCCCTTTTGCTTAGTTTGCTTAGTTGCTTAATTAGTTTATTTCCGCTGCATTAGTTGAACTTGTCATTAATATTCATTAGAGCTTGTATTCGAGGATAATATGGTTTGTGTAATAAAATTTGATAATTAATCTTGTTATGTGGTAATTTTCTGTATACTCTTTTGTGATTGCACTCGTGTATGTGTGTTGAACATCCTGGGCACACATATGTGTTAGCTTGGTTCAGTTTTTGGAACCGGGTGTCACAGATTGGTATCAGAGCCACATGTTGACCGTAGGACGCAGCCTAGATAGAATGGACACCTTAGAGCACATAGGAGCACTCAATCGATGTGTTTTTGCTTAGTGTGTTGTTTGCTATATATATATTGTTTGCTTCTGTGCTTAATAGATGATTTTGGGATGCTTTAGCATTGCCATGTCCACCTAGGCTAGTATAGCTAGTTGGTTAGCTTCATATGATGCATATAGTTTGGGACGTTTCTAAATTCTTACCTATTGCTCTCCTTCAGATGGTGAGGACTCGCAATCAGAGGGATGTCAATGGTGAGGAGGAGAACCATGGAGTAACTCAGAACAATACTGGACAAGGACCTGCTCATGGAGCTATCAATATTGAGCAGCTACTGGCTATGCAGAACCAGCTCATGCAGACCATGATACAAACTATGGGACAGCTGCAGGCTGGCAATAACAACAATCAGCCCCACATGCATCCACCGCCACCCCCGCCTCCTCATAACCGATTGGGAGAGTTCATGAGGACTAGGCCGCCAACCTTTGCTCAAGATGCTGACCCTATGGATGCGGATGATTGGCTCAAGTCCGTGGAGAAGAAACTTGCTATTGTCCAATGCAGTGACCGAGAGAAGGTCCTATTTGCTTCTCATCAACTCGTTGGAGCAGCTGCAGATTGGTGGGATGCTTATTGCAATGCTCATGAGAATCAAGAGAGGATCACTTGGGAAGAATTCAAGGAGAACTTCCGTTCTCATTATGTGCCGGAAGGTGTTATGATCTTGAAGAAACAAGAATTTGAGAACTTGAGGCAAGGAAAATCAAGTGTGAGTGAATATCTCAATAAGTTCACTCAACTCTCAAGATATGCGCTCGAAGATGTGAGCCGAGACAACCGGAAGCAATATTTGTTCATGAGAGGCCTCAACAATGAAATCCAAGTGCAACTACTCAATTGCGATTATGTCAATTTCCAGAAGCTTGTGGACAAAGCGATTGTGGTTGAGGACAAGATTCGTGAGATGGAGCAAGACAACAAGAGGAAGGCGCCATACCAAGGACAATAATAAGGAAGTAATGTGCGCCCTCGCTTAGAACTGCCCAATGCGCCTTACTTCAGCTCTTCTATTCCTACTCAGTGTCCTAGTTATGCACCGCGCCCAACTCAGTTTGTGCAGCAGCGCCCTATCATGCAAGAACCTAGGCCTCCAATGCCTTATGCACCTCGTGCTAATTTCCCTGGTGCCAATGTTCAAAACCAAGCTCGCCCCAATAATTCTGGTGGAGTTAAGAAGTTCTATACTTGTGGAGAAGCTGGCACTTTGCGCATCAATGTCCTAAGTCAGGCCTTGATCAAGGGAGCAATGCGCCGAGGCAAAACCCAAGACCCAATGGAGGACAGCCACAAGGGAACCGTGGACAACGGAATTTTGCTCATGACAACGTGAACCATGTCTCTACGGAGGATTCTCAGCAAGCGGATGATGTGGTCATTTGTATGTTTCTCGCCAACTCCAACCCCGCGACTATGTTATTTGATTCTAGAGCATCACATTCATTCATTGCATCGAAGTATGTTGCCAAGTATAGTTTGCCTATCTCTCATATGAAGTTTACTCTATTGGTTAAGTCTCCTGGAGGAGAGATGAGGACAAATATAGTATGTCCAAAAGTAAGCCTTAGAATAAGGGGGGTAGACTTCTCCGCCAACCTCATTGTTTTGGATTCTCAAGGATTGGACCTTATACTTGGTATGGACTGGTTGAGGAAGCACAATGGAGTTATTGAGTGTGCCACAAAGACGCTGAAGTTGACTAATGAGGAAGGGATCACCGTAGAATTTGAAGTATCTCAAACCGCACCGAAGCAATTGGAGCTGAATCATATGGACGGTGCCACAATTGAGGAGATTCTGGTAGTGTGTGAATTTTTTGATGTGTTCCCGGATGAGTTGCCAGGTATGCCACCTGATCGAGACATTGAGTTTGTCATTGATTTAATACCTGGAACTGCACCTACAGCTAAGAGGCCGTACCGGATGCCTCCTATGGAATTAGCGGAGCTCAAGAAGCAAATTCAAGAGAAATTGGAGAAGGGTTTATTCGCCCTAGCTCTTCACCTTGGGGATCGCTCGTTCTATTTGTGGACAAGAAGGATGGAACGCAAAGGATGTGTGTGGATTACCGAGCTCTAAACGAGGTGACCATCAAGAACAAGTACACCTTGCCCCGTATAGAGGATTTGTTTGATCAGATGAAAGGTGTCTGTGTGTTTTCCAAGATTGATTGAGGTCAGGTTACTTTCAAATGAAGATTAGACTGTCGGACATACCCAAGACAGCTTTTATGACACGGTATGGATCTTATGAGTACACTGTGATGTCTTTTGGATTGACAAATGCACCTGCTTACTTTATGTACCTCATGAATAAAGTCTTCATGGAGTACTTGGATAAGTTTGTCGTGGTGTTCATTGATGATATTATGATCTACTCAAAGGATGAGAAGGAACATAAGGAACACTTGATGCTTACGTTGCAGAAATTGAGGGAGCATCAATTGTATGCCAAGTTCAACAAGTGTCAATTTTGGTTGAAAGAGGTGCCATTTTTGGGTCATACCATCTCAGGAGGAGGAGTATCGGTTGATCCCGGTAAAGTGAGGGATGTGTTGAAGTGGGAACCACCGCAAAACGTAAAGGAAATAAGGAGTTTTCTTGGAATGGCTGGATATTACCGTCGATTCATCAAGGACTTCTCCAAGATAGCCAAGCCTATGATCGAATTACTCAGGAAAGGGAAAGGCTTTCTGATGGACTCAAGCTTGTCAAAACAGTTTTGAGGAGTTGAAGAAGAGTTTAACAACAGCCCCAGTTTTGGTATTGCCGGATGTAAGCAAGAGTTTTGATATTTACTGTGACGCATCAAGACAAGGACTCAGATGCGTGCTTATGCAAGAAGGTCAAGTGGTCGCCTATGTGTCAAGACAATTAAAGAAACATGAGCAGAATTACCCAACACATGATTTAGAACTTGCAGCCGTGGTACATGCATTGAAGATATGGAGACACTATGTTTTTGGTCACAGGTGTGAAATTTATACGGATCACAAGAGTCTCAAGTATATTTTCACACAAACAGATCTGAATTGAAGGCAACGGAGATGGTTGGAGCTCATCAAAGATTATGATTTGGGGATCAACTATCATCCAGGAAAGGCCAATGTAGTGGCCGATGCCTTGTGTCGGAAAGGAGTAAGTAATCAACTCACGGTTCGAGAATTGCCATCCAACCTATGTAAGGAATTCGAACGGTTGAACCTCGGATTCGTGAATGAGATGGGAATAATAGAGTTAAATTCAACCTTGGAGCAAGAAATTCGAGAAGCACAAACCACGGATGAAGAGATCAAGGAAATCAAGGAAAAGATCCAAGAAGGAAGAGAATTCAGATTTGATGAGGACGAACAGGGTACCTTATGGCTTGGAAAGAGGATTGTGGTACCTAATGTTAGGCGTATTCGGGAAACAATATTGAAGGAGGCACTTTACTCACCTTACTCAATTCATCCCGGATGTAAAAAGATGTAAAAGGACTTAAAGACATGCTATTGGTGGGCCAGCATGAAAAAGGACATAGCCGAATATGTTGCATTTTGTGATGTGTGCCAACGAGTTAAAGCTGAACATCAAAGGCCAGCTGGATTGTTACAACCATTGAAGATCCCGGAGTGGAAGTGGGAAGAGATTGGTATGGACTTTATAGTTGGATTACCGCGAACTCAGTCTGGCTATGATTCAATATGGGTTATTGTGGATCGGTTGACAAAATCAGCTCACTTCATTCCTGTCAAGACCACATATACCACCGCAAAGCTAGCAGAATTGTATATGGAGCATATTGTGTGTCGACACGGAGTACTGAAGAAGATAGTCTCGGATAGAGGTTCTCAGTTTACGTCCAAATTTTGGCAGAAATTGCATGAAGCAATGGGAACAAGGTTGAACTTCAGTTCGGTGTATCACCCTCAAACAGATGGACAAACCGAGAGGACCAACCAAATTTTGGAAGACATGTTAAGAGCTTGTGCATTAAAGCATGGGAAAAGTTGGGATACAAGTTTGTCGTATGCTGAATTCTCGTACAACAATAGCTACCAAGCAAGTTTGAAAATGTCACCCTACGAAGCATTGTACGGAAGGAAGTGTACGACTCCCTTGTTTTGGAATGAAACCGGAGAGAATCAAGTGTTTGGTCCCGACGTGTTACAAGATGCTAAAAGGCAAGTCCAAATAATACGGGAAAACTTAAAGGTTGCCCAGTCTCGACAGAAAGGTTATGTTGATAATAGGCGAAGGAGTCTGACTTTTGAAGTTGGAGATTTTGTATACCTCAAAGTGTCACCTATCCGAGGGCAACGCCGGTTTAACGTCAGAGGAAAACTGGCACCTCGCTATATCGGGCCATTCAAGATTTTGGACAAACGAGCAGAAGTAGCATATCGACTTGAGCTGCCGACGTATCTCTCCGATGTAAACGACGTGTTTCACGTCTCTCAACTCAAGAAGTGTCTCAGGGTGCCGGAAGAACAAGTGCCGATGGACGAGTTAGAACTTCAGGAGGATTTGTCTTATGTCGAGCAACCTATCAAGATCTTGGACGTGAAGGAAAGGGTCACGAGAAATAAGAGGATCCGTTGGTGCAAAGTGCAATGGAAACACCATACAGAAGCCAAAGCTACGTGGGAACGTGAAGAAGACCTGAAGGCATAATTCCCGCATCTTTTCTCCACGCTGTCGAATCTCGAGGGCGAGATTCATTTTAAGGGGGGTAGGTTTGTAACACCCTAAATTTTCGCATCATGCATCGCATACATGATCATGCATTAAACATTAGTAGGATAAAAGAAAGATAATAAAAGATAAAACATACATATATGGTGTAGCAAAAGAAGAAAAAAATAATAATTATAGCCTAAAACTTGTAATAGGGAATAAGTATAAAAATAATAATAATAATAAATATAAATATATATATAATATATAATAATCATATATAAAAAATATAAATAATAAAATATATAATAATAAAAAAAGGAAAGAGAAAAAAAGAAAAAAAAGGAAAAAACCAACCGCCGGCCTGGCCAAACGGCCCAGCCAGCACGCCAACCCCGCCTGCCCGCTCCCGCAGCCCGGGCCACGTGCCCCGTGCTTCGCACGCGCGCGCCGACCGCGCGACCCCACCCAACGCGCCTGCTCCCGCGCCCCGCCCGAACCGTCACGCTGCACCGCGCGCCGAGCATCCCGCGCCCAGCGCTGCGCACCCCGCGCCTGGCTCCCGCGCGCTGGCCCTAGCGCGATGCCCCACGGTGCCGGTGCCCTAGCTGCGTCGGCTATAAAAGCCGGAAGAGCCTCATTTCTTCGACGCCAGAAACAAAAGCAGCCGCCCGAGACTCCCAGAAGAAAAGCCCTAGCCGCCCTAAGAAAAAGAACAGAGGAACAGAGGCGCCGCCAGGGGAAGAAAAGGAAGAAAAAAAGAGGGGAAGAAGAGGAAGAAAAAGAGGAGGGTGCCATCGTCCGCCGGAGATCGTCGCTGTCGTCGTGCCGCCGGAGGACCTTGCGCCATCCACTTCATCTACGCGTCACCTTCATCCCGCGATCTTCGAAGCCATCACATCTACAGTAGGATTCGTTTTCCCCGATGCGAATTTTAGCGACGTATTGATCTAATAGACGTAAATTGATTTTAGTTGCATCGTCTTTTTAATTTCAGCAACATTAATCCCTGTTAAAACCCCCATAAACTCGTATGAACACGTATGAACTAGTCGCATCTAATTAATAAACAGCCGTAGTTAATTAATTATTGAACTTTGCATGCATGCATATCATCGCATGTTGATTAATGTGTGTGCATCATATTGAATTGTATGTATTTTCTTGTATGTGTGATCGTGAGTAGAGGGAAGTGCTCAAGAAGTCGTGTACGAGGATTTCGAGAACCAAGACTTCGAAGCGCTTGAGCAACCCTATCCGCCGGAGCAAGGCAAGTGTCCTTGAAGCATATTGATCCTGTTTTTAAAATAAATATTTTGTTTGCAAACTGCATGCTTGTGTCAATTTGATGGGAATCCTATGGTAGGAAGTTTACTAGATTTGTTTAACCACCCTTGTCACCTGAAATATATGGTAGAGAGTCGAGAAGGGCTTTTACCTTTTTGCTTCGCTTAATTATTTGGGATGGCAAACAACACTACACATTTAATTATGCATCAATGATATTTTGGTTAATGTGAACTGGTCAATACGATGGGTGATCTAAGCAAGCCTGGTATGTGGATGGGTTGGATGTTATAGTGGTTTGCTTGCTTTAGATCTAAGGACCGGTTCATGTGAGAATAGGCCAGGACTACAGTGCCACCACGAGGCCAAGTATGGGTGCGGCGTAGCTGATTAATTAGGCCTTTGCTAGTGCTGTTTGGACCATTGTGGATGCTCAGAGAAGGGGTAGTCGGATTGGGTTTGATGATGATTGGCGGGACTACCCTGGGATCCGAATGGCTCAAGAGGGGGCCCTTGGTTGAAGATGTGCTCAGTGGGAGACATCGCCACCGGTGAAACCTCAGTGGGGTCTAAATAGGCTAGTAATCCCTTTGTAAAGGCTATTTTGTGATCTTTTGGCCATACACCAAAGGAAGTGTAATTGGCATAAGGGAGGTTCTTTAGTCACCGATGGGTGATGAAATCACAAACACGTGGGTAAAGTGGTACAAACTCTGCAGAGTCTATTAAAACTATCATGATAGCCGTGCTCCCGGTTATGAGCGCCTGGATGACCTACATGATTAGAGGGAAATTGGGATTTGGGATGGTTATGGTCTGGTAATGGTTATGGTTGATATTATGGTTATGGTTATGGTTATGGTTATGGGATGGAATCATGGTTTATGACATTGATTATGGTTATTGGCAATGGTAAATTATGGACTGGTATTATAATGGTTACATGGTTTATGATGGATTTACTTCACATAAATATGATACATTGCTTTTCCAAATGGTTTTACTATACTTTTCAGCACTTAGCCATTATTATTGTCGTCATTTGAATCAACCACATGTCATACTTTCCACACTTGCTGAGTACGACACGTACTCACTCTTGCAACCCCCCCCCCCCCCCCAACAGTTGCAGGTCAGGATTGTGAGTTTAATGGCGATAATGCGGAGTTCTAGGTCGTGTCTACCGTCAGCTTTGCCTGTGGTGTTGCATGGAGTTGCGCTATCCCTTTTGCTTAGTTTGCTTAGTTGCTTAATTAGTTTATTTCCGCTGCATTAGTTGAACTTGTCATTAATATTCATTAGAGCTTGTATTCGAGGATAATATGGTTTGTGTAATAAAATTTGATAATTAATCTTGTTCTTTGGTAATTTTCTGTATACTCTTTTGTGATTGCACTCGTGTATGTGTGTTGAACATCCTGGGCACACATATGCGTTAGCTTGGTTCAGTTTTTCGAACCGGGCGTCACAGCGGCATCCTGGAGTGTTGTCGGCCGGTAAAAGTCATGCCGAAAGGCTTTACCGACCAACGTGCAAGAGGACGCGTGGTTCCCGCACTCGCCTCCATGGATCTCTGCGAGCATGTCGCAGCCCTCCTCGCGGGTAATGCATTGCAGTAGGATGTCGTTGGTGCCACGCTGGTAGAGATCCCCTTCCACCAGCGTGTACCTTTTAGCCATGCGAACAATCCTTTCTGCCAGGGCATGTTCTTCAGGAAGGATATTGTCTTTCAAGTAGTCCCAGACCTCCGAGATCCATGCATCGGGACTTGCTTGAGCCTCTGGATCTTGGGCGCCCGGTAGCTCGGAGCCCCCGGTGGAGCATACGATCCTTGGCGGACTCCATGGTAGCAGGGTCGACGGGACTGCCAGCTTCGAGGTGCTGGGCTCGCCCCCTTCGCCCGGTTCGGCTGCCCCGGCGGTTGGTCGCGGTAACGTCCTTGCAAAGACTCCTTGAGGCACTGGGGCCCCTGTGGAGGCCTTCGTTGACAGGTCCTCTGCGACTGAGTTGTCGGCTCGGGGTACATGGCACAAGTCCAGGACTTCAAAGTCCTTTCCAAGCTTTCGGATGTGCAGCAGGTATGCTGCTAACTGAGGCTCGTTGCAGTTGCACTCCCCTTTGGCTTGCTTGATGATCAGTTGGGAATCACCTTTAGCCAGAAGCTGTCGGACATTAAGAGTTAGGGCAGTCTTTAGCCCAAAGATTAGGGCTTCATACTCTGCCATGTTGTTTGTCGCCTTGAAGTCAAGGCGCACCATGTACTTGAACTGCTCCCCAGTCGGGTGAGGAGCAGGACCCCGGCCACGGCCCCCTGCTTCCGCGAGGAGCCGTCTAAGTAGAGCGTCCAGGGGGTCTCGGTGAAAACTGGAGCCTTGGGCACCGTTTCGCCATTGTCCGGGCCCCCCGGGTTGCTTGGTGATGGGGTCCATTCGGCCAAGAAGTCTGCCAGTGCTTGGCTTTTGACTGCATGTCGAGGTAAGAACTCCAGCTCGAACTTAGCCAGCTCCGCTGCCCACTTGGCAATGTTGCCAGTCGAGTTGGGGCTGTGGAGTACGGTCTTCAGTGGGAAGGAGGTGACCACTGAAACCCGGTGAGCCTGGAAGTAATGCCGGAGCTTCCTCGACGCTATGAGCAATGCATACAGCAGTTTGTGTACCTCCAAGTATCTTGTTTTTGCTTCATGGAGGACCTCACTGACGTAGTAGACTGGCCGTTGGGAGGTCTGAACCCTCTCTGGGGGGGTCCGGGGCTCCTTGCAATGCATCTGCGTCCTGGGGAATGTGGTTCCCAGGGTCTAGCTGGGCCTCCGGGGGCTGGGACCCGTAAGACACTTGGTCACTGGAACTCACAGCGGGGGAGGGGGGGGTCTCTTCTGGGTTCGGGCCTTGAGGCTCGGCCTCCCCCTCTGGGGCTCCTTCTGGTGCTTGTTGCGGCAGTAGCTCTGCCCGCTCTGAAACCAAAACCATGCTGACCACTTCCGTTGTTGCGGTGATGTACAACAGGAGTGGTTCGCCGGGTTCTGGCGCCACCATAATGGGTAGCGTCGTCAGGTGTTTCTTGAGCTCCTGGAAGGCCGCTTCAGCTTCCTCACTCCACTCAAAGGGGCCTAACTTCCGCAGAATCTTGAAGAAGGGCAGGGCTCGCTCAGCCAGTCTTGAGATGAAACGGCTGAGGGCTGCCAAACACCCTGCAAGCTTCTGCATGTCCTTGATGCGGGCCGGCGACCACATCAGCTCTATCGCCTTGATCTTCTCTGGGTTAGCTTCGATCCCTCGGTGTGATACCAAGAAACCAAGGAGCTTCCCTGCAGAGACCCCAAAGACACACTTGTCGGGGTTCAGCATCGTGCGTGTCGTGCGCAGCTTGCTGAAGACTCGGGCTAGGTTGTCTAATAGGGATGTGCGGTCCCTAATTTTTACCACGATGTCGTCGACATACACCTCTACCAGATCTCTAATGAAGTCCCCAAATGTCTTATGCATTGCACGTACAAAGGTGGGGAGAGCATTCTTGAGACCATAAGGCATGGAGACATAACAATACAGGCCGTCTACTGTTATGAAAGTAGTGTGTTCCTCATCTTTCCTAGACATAGGTATTTGGTGAAAACCGGAATACGCATCTAGGAAACACAGAGGATCACAGCCTGATGTTGAGTCTACTATTTGATCTATCCTAGGAAGAGGGAATGGATCCTTTGGACATGCCTTATTGAGGTTGGTGTAGTCGATGCACATCCGGAGCTTCCCGCCAACCTTGGGAACGACAACAGGGCTGGCCAACCACCGTGGGTGGTGAACCTCCCGGATGAAACCAGCATCGAGCAGCTTCTTAATTTCTTCACGGATGAAGTTCTGCAGCTCGATGGACTGTTTCCTGGGCTTCTGCTATACCGGTCGGGCTTGGGGCAGATCTTCAGATGGTGCTCAATCACCTCCCTGGGGATCCCGGGCATTTGTGATGGTTGCCATGCAAACACATCGACATTGTCCCATAGGAAGGTGATGAGCGTGCATTCCTATTTGTTGTCCATGTTCCCCGCGAAACGGGTTGTCTGGGCAGCCTCGGAGCCAATCTTGACGACCTTCACGGGGATGTCGCCATCGTTGGCAGGTTGCACACGGGGTGCAGTAGTGGAGGCTCACTGCGCCGGGCCTTCCTATGGCCGACTCTCCTTCAAGCCTCCTGGGGTCGGATCCCTCCCTGCTGCAAGTGCTTGGAGCTGCTCCAAGGCTGACACTGCAGCTGAGCGGTCCCCTCTGATCCTGAGGACACCAGAAGGCGTCGACATCTTCAGGACGAGGTAGCCGTAGTGGGCTACAGCCATGAACCTGTAGAGGGCTGGCCTCCCGATGATTGCGTTGAAGGGGAGGTCGACGTCTGCCACATCGAATAAAACGCTCTCCATACGGTAGTTCTCCGGGGTCCCGAAGGTCACCGGGGGGTGTATGTTACCGTACGGGAGGATTTGCCCAGGTCCGACACCCAAGAACAGGCTCGAGGGTGTGAGCTGGGACATCGGCAGCTGCATCTTTCGGAAAGCCGCCGTGGAGATGAGGTTGAGGCCCGCCCCTCCATCTATCAACACGTGAAAGACCTTCACGTTGGTGATGGTCGGGGACACCAGCAGCAGGAGCACTCCTGCCCCTGCCATGTTCTTCTGGCAGTCAGAAGCGTCGAAGCTGATCGCCGTGCTCATCCACTTGTGGTGGGGAGCCGGACTTGGGGCGGGGGCCACCGCAGCCACTGCCCGTCATAGAGTTTTCACCGCGTTTTAGGACGTGGGGTCTGTGGCTCCCCCATAGATGACATGGAGGGTCTTGCGGCGCTCCTTATCACTACTGGAGTCAGAGTTGCCACCCTCGAAGACGGCCATAACCTCCCGCTGGGGTTCCTGGAACCCCATCTTGCTGTCATCCTCCTTCTCAAGATCAGCCTTCTGCTTGCCCTCCCTC
Source organism: Tuctoria greenei (assembly GCA_036927565.1). Lineage (NCBI taxonomy): Eukaryota > Viridiplantae > Streptophyta > Magnoliopsida > Poales > Poaceae > Tuctoria > Tuctoria greenei. Next base: position 147,082,594 of record JAYESD010000007.1, read on the forward strand.
TGGCGAGGGGGTGCGCCCTCCTGGCGCTGCTGCCTCTATTTCTGTTCGCGGAAATGTTCCGCGAACCTCTTCACTTCCCGGCACTCGCTAGCACTATGGCTATTTGTACGGTGCACCGGGCACTTGAAGTCTGGCTCCTTGGGTTTAGGCGACTGCCTAGGGCCGCCATTGCCTGGGCTCCGGGCTTTGGCCTGTTCCTGCCACTGCCCTTCTTCTTCTTCTTGCCGCTGCTCGTCGCAGAGGCTCCTTCCTCAATCGGGGTGGCTTCCCTTGCTTCTGAGGATGGCTGGGAGTGCCAGTTGCGCCCCTCAGCTGCCCTAGCACATCTGTCTGCCAAGGAGAACAACTCGAAGACATCACGCACCTCGTGCGTGGCTAGCTTCTCGAGCATATTCTTGTCCCTCACACCTTGTCTGAACGCAACAATAACCGATGTGCTAGCAACATGAGGGATGGTGTTCCGTACCTGGGAGAACCGTTGGATGAACGATCGCAGCGACTCTCTAGTGCGTTGTCTAACAGCGTGGAGGTCAAGCTCGGTGCCGGGGCGCTTGTAGGAACTACCGAAGTTAGCCACGAACTGTCGGCACAACTCATCCCAGGAGGTTATGGACCCCTGGGGAAGGTTCATGAGCCATGACCGAGCTAGGCCGGTCAGGACGACGGGGAAGTAGTTAGCCATAATGGCCTCGTCGCCTCCTGCAGCTAGTATCGCAGTGGTGTAGATCTGCAGGAACTCGCTCGGGTTGACGCTCCCGTCGTACTTCTCCGACATGTGCAGCCGGAACTTTCGTGGCCAGAGCACGAAACGGAGGTGAGGCGCTAGCGCTGCACACCCTTGGCTGGGGCTGACTGGTGCCGACGGCGGCATCACATACCCCGGGTGAGCAGGCGGCCCTGCGTACACCTGATGTTGGGGCGGTGTTGCATACCCCTGTGGAGGAGGCGCGACGTACGCCTGGTGCTGTGGAGGCGCGATGTACGTCTGGTGTGGTAGAGGCATAGCGTGGTCCTGGGGCACAGGGCCCGGCATGCTGTAATCTGCCTCGAGGTTGCACCGACGCTCCCTCTGGCGCTCGATGGTGACTCAGCAATCCTCTCCGGGCCTGCGGCACTGCAGCCTGGTTCTTAGATCTATTGTCGAGATCCTGGTCGAGCGCGAGTCTGCCGTCCACCGGTCGATTGTCGGCGTTCGCGACAATGACACATGCATCAACTGGGCATGTGTCTCCCTCGGTGGAGGCGCGTTGAGTGCGGCGGTGACGAGGTGGTCGACGTCGTTGATCCACTACTGAGCTGCTCCCTGAGGAGCATTCCCAGCAGGAGGATTATGGAGTAGCGCGCGCGTTGCTGCGAGCACACTCTCCGGGCTTGCAGCCGGCGGCGCCGTGATCGCTGTCACGGCCGGAGTACATCGCGGAGTGGCATATCGGCCTGCAGCCGGCGAAGTGACTGCAGGGCGACGTGAAGGTCCTAACCTTCCTGTCCTAGAGCGGTAGCCTGCCCTAGAGCGGGATGACGCCTGATCCTCTGCCACTGTCTGCCGCTGGGACTGCACCCTGGATGAACCGGTGTTGGATTGGTCGTTCACCATTGTTGCTGGTGGAGATCTTGACGGGGAAAAAGCCCCCTACCTGGCGCGCCAAATGTCGAAGGTCGTAAACGACACTTCCCCTGGACCTGCTTAGAGAGCAGCCCACGGAGGTTCTTTGGATTCACGAGGGCTAGTCCCAGGAGATCGAACGCAGCAGGATGATGAACACAGAGGATTTACGTGGTTCGGGCCGCCGGAGCGTAATACCCTACGTCCAAGGGGGTGTTTGTGTATTGCCTTGCTTGAGCGTGTATGAGCCTTGGTCTAATTTTCCGGTCCCTTGCGAAGGTCGTTTGTCGAGTCCTTTTATAGTTCAAGGACTCTATAGTCACAAGGTGAGCCCCAGGACCCGACAGGTGGTCCCGGGGAGAGCCAAATCCTATACAAGATCTAGGATTAATTGCTATCTACCCCCTGCCCCCCTATGTTAGGGGCGTCAATGCGCCATCCCACCGCGTCGTGCACCAGGGCTACACATAGTTGGTGATGATTGTCGTGCACGTCCCATCCATCTTGTCCTCGCGGCTCATTCGTCCGTCTTGCGGTATTGGTCTGTACCGGCTACTTGGACAAGAGAGGACACTGGAGTCTTGACTTACGCATGTGCGACTCAGCTTGCCTGGGGAAGGCGCACATACTTAATGCCTGTCTGAGCAGCGCACGTGTTCCTTTACTACGGCTTCCTACCGCACTGTGTTGGCCGTCCGCCACGTGGTTGCGCCGGAGCCTGCCTCTGTGGGAAGTTGGGCACTTGACGGAACAAGCCACGTGGTGCATCCGGAGCCCACCCTTATCGAGGGGTGGAGGCTCAGCGCTGCAGGCCACGTGGTAGTTCCGGTTCCTTTCCCTGCGAGGACGCGGGCCTGGCCCTAAGGTCCCGATTTGCCACGTGGCGGCTCCGGAGCCCGCTTCAGCGGGGAGGCGAGAGTCCAGTTCTGTCGGCCACATGGCAGCTGGGGAGCCTCTCCCGACGGAGAGGTAGGATCTGGTCCTTCCCTCCACGATGTGGCAGCCTCGGATTTGGCCTCTTAGGCAGAGGCGGAGTCCCTAGCTGTTTTCTCCCTGTGCGCGGGGGTACCCGGTCTGCAGGGTACCGACAGTCCTGAAGGCCGTTTATACCTCCGTCGATGACGATTCTGACGTCTCTGACAACGAGCGTCGGAAGACCATGAACACCATTTTTGGTGGATCATGGGACATTACCTCCCACCACGTCCTCAAGACTATGCGCCGGGACATGGCCGCTGTAGCGCCTACAGCCAGGGCGGAGCCTCATCGGAAGTGGATGGACACAGCCATCACTTTTGATGCTTCAGACTGCCCTCGAAGCATGGTTGGAGAGGGTCAGTTACCATTGATGGTATCTCCTACCATCAATAAGATCCAGCTCCATCATGTTATGGTAGACGGAGGTTCGGGGCTCAACCTCTTAAGCTTCGAAGCTTTTACCAAGCTTCAGCTCCGACCTTCGGATCTTCACCCCTCCCGACCTTTCTCCGGAGTAGGTCCGGGAGCCATTACCCCACTCGGTGCTATTACCCTCCCCGTTACCTTCGAGACCCGGGGGAAGTATCGCACCGAGAAGTTGGTCTTTGATGTTCCTCAGATCAACTTACCCTTCAATGCCATCTTGGGTAGGCCTGCCTTGTACAAATTCATGGCAACTGCTCATTATGGTTACCTGGTGTTAAAGATGCCAACACCAGTAGGCGTTCTCCGGATCCGCGGAGATTGCACTGCCAGAGTAACTGCTCTAGAAGAACTCCATGCGCTTACTACGGCGCAAGAGGAGGACTCCAGACAGGAGCAAGCTCCAAAACCCCCCGAGCATTCGTCAGCGAGGCTCGACTTCTGCACCTCGTGTGCAGCCAAGCGGCGACACCGACATTCCCGTCAAATTCGTCCAAATCGGTTCCGATGCCGCTCAGACCACCCATATATCGGGGGGATTGAACGACAAATAGGAACTCGCGCTCATCGCTTTCCTCCGGGCTAATGTCGACGTTTTTGCCTGGCAACCGTCACAAATTCCTGGGATCCCTAGGGAAGTGATTGAGCACAATCTGAAGATTTACCCCGACGCCCGGCCTGTGCATCAGAAGCCTCGGAAACAATCTGTGGAGCGACAAAACTTCATTCGAAAAGAAGTGAAGAAGTTGCTCGAAGCTGGATTCATCCGAGAAGTCTTCCATCCAAAATGGCTGGCAAACCCAGTCGTTGTGCTCAAGGCCGGCGGGAAGCTTCGGATGTGTATCGACTACACAATGCTAAATAAGGCATGTCCAAAAGATCCATTACCACTACCTAGAATAGATCAGATAGTGGATTCCACCTCCGGGTGTGAATTACTGTGTTTCCTAGATGCATATTCTGGGTATCATCAAATCAGAATGTGTAGGGAAGATGAAGAGCATACCTCTTTCATCACAGTAGATGGATTGTACTGTTATACTGCCATGCCATTTGGTCTCAAGAATGCAGCTTCAATCTTTGTACGAGCCATGTACAAAACTTTTGAAGAACTCATTAGAGACATAGTGGAAGTGTACGTCGATGACATCGTGGTCAAGGTCAAGAACAAGGAGTCACTCCTTGACACTTTGCAGGCTGTCTTCGATAAGCTGCGGATCACCCGCACAAAGCTAAACCAAGACAAGTGTGTCTTCGGGGTTAGCTCTAGAAAACTTCTTGGTTTCCTGATAATTCACCGGGGCATAGAAGCTAATCCGGCGAAGATCAAAGCCATTGAAGACATGCGGCCACCAGCCCGCATCAAAGATGTCCAAAAGCTGACTGGATGTCTAGCAGCCCTCAGCCGGTTCATTTCAAAACTGGCAGAACGGGCACTTCCCTTCTTCAAGTTATTGAGGAAGTCCGGACCATTCCAATGGTCTTAAGAAGCAGAAAAGGCGTTCCAGGAGCTAAAACAGCTCCTCACCACCCTACCAACTCTGGTAGCTCCGAACCCTGGTGAGCCTTTGTTGCTTTACATTTTAGCAACTGACGAAGTCGTCAGTATGGTCCTGGTTGCGGAGAGACCAGAACCATCCCATGTTCAGGAATCCAGACCCCTCCGGGAGAGTCCGGAGGTTCCTGAAAGCGAGTCTGGGTCCCAGTTCCCAGACTTGAATCCACAAGAAGTTACTTCAGAAGACCCAGACCCCTCCGGGAGGGTCCAGGTCGCTTCTGAAGAAGCTTCGGGTCCCTCCAGCCAGGACCCGGAGGTCCCCGAAGAAGGTCCGGATCCCTCAGGGAGGATCCGGATCAATGAAGAGGAAGCTCCGGGCCCCTCTGGGAGGGTCCGGACCATCCAGCGCCCAGTGTACTACATCAGTGAAGTACTTCATGATGCCAAGACTCGATACCTAGAGGTGCATAAGCTGCTCTATGCAGTTCTTATTGCCTCCAGGAAGCTTCGCCATTATTTCAAGCTCACAAGATCTCAGTGGTGACTTCTTACCCACTTCGAGCAATCTTGCATAATCCCAACTCAACTGGGAATATCACAAAGTGGGTAGCGGAATTGGATGAATTCAATCTCGAATTCATTTCAAGGCAAGCAATCAAGAGTCAAGCATTAACGGATTTCGTGGCGGAATGGACTCCCACTCCATCAAACCCTGGGGGCCCTAGTGAGCAGAAGCCGGAACACAAAGCTCCAGTCTTCACCGAGCCTCACTGGACCCTCTACTTCGACGGCTCCATGCAAAAGCAGGGGGCCGGAGCTGGAATCCTTCTCCTTGCACCAACCGGGGAGAAGGTAAAATACATGGTACACCTTGACTTCAAGGGGACCAACAACATGGCGGAGTACAAAGCACTCATCTACGAACTAAAGGTGGCACAATCATACGGTGTCAAGCAACTGCTGATCAAGGGAGATTTACAGCTCATCATTAAGCAAGTGAAGGGTGAATGCTCCTGCAAAAACTTCCAGCTAGCTGCTTACCTCCTTGAAGTCCAGAGGCTTCAAAAGGACTTCGAAGTCCTAGACCTCCACCATGTCCAGCGTGCCCACAACACTGAAGCTGACGAACTCTCAACGAAAGCGTCAACCGGAGCTCCAGCTCCTGACGGAACTTTTGTCCGGAGGTTGTCAAAACCCACAGCTCAGCCTACCGAACTGAGCGAAGGGGGCGAGATCAGCATCCCGAAGCTGACGGTCCCGATGGCCCTGTTACCATGGCAGCCATCAAGGGTCATAGGTGCTGCCGGAAGCTCCAAGCAACCCAGCACGCAAGACTCAAATGCTCAAGTTGGTTCCGATGCATGGATCTCGGAGATCCGGAGCTACTTGAAAGACAGCATCCTTCCTGACGATGATGTATCCGCTGACCGGATAGTCAGATTGGCTAAAAGATACACGTTGGTAGAAGGGGATCTCTATCGGCGTGGTGCCAATGGCATCCTAATGCGGTGCATCACAAGGGAAGAAGGCTGCGAGCTCCTCGCAGAAATCCATGGAGGCGAGTGTGGGAACCACGCGTCTTCCCGCACGCTGGTCAGTAAAGCCTTTCGGTATGGCTTCTACTGGCCTACAACACTCCAGGATGCAACTGAGCTGGTGAAGAAATGCGAAGCATGCCAATTTCATGCAAAGCAAATTCACACACCGGCTCAACCCTTACAAATGATACCTCCTAAATGGCCCTTCGCTGTGTGGGGGATGGACATCTTGGGACCTTTTCCAAGAGCCATTGGAGGTTACAAGTTCCTGTACGTCGCCATTGATAAGTTCACCAAGTGGTCGGAAGCAACTCCAGTTGTGACAATCAACAAGCAGTCTGCTATCAACTTTTTGCAGTCCATTGTATGCAGATTTGGAGTCCCAAACAAAATCATCACTGATAATGGGACCCAATTCACAAGCTCTGCATTTCAAGGATATTGCGAAGACCTCGACATTCAAGTTTGCTACGCCTCCGTAGCTCACCCGGCAAGCAATGGCCAGGCCGAGAGAGCAAATGTAGAAATCCTGAAAGGACTCAAAACGCGCACCTATGATCACTTGAAAAAACATGGAGCCAACTGGATTGAAGAGCTTCCACCCACTCTATGGGCCAACATGACAACTCCAAACCGGTCAACTTGAGAGACACCCTTATTCCTGGTGTACGGAGCTGAAGCAATCCTTCATCCGAAGATCACCTTGGGGTCACTCCGGGTCCGGACCTTCAACGAAGCCACGCAGGACCAGCTCCGGCGTGAAGACCTAGACCTCCTAGAGGAGGGAAGGTGCCAAGCAGCTATTCGGAATGCCCGATACCGCCAAGCCCTTCGGCGTTATCATCAGCGGCATGTACACAACCGACAGCTCGAGGAAGGCGATCTGGTGCTACGGATAATACAATCTAGAGAAGGGTTAAACAAACTCTCCCCCAGCTGGGAGGGACCCTTCCGAGTGATTAAAGTATCCCGACCCGGAAGCGTTCGCTTGGCCACCGAGGATGGGACACCTCTTCCAAATCCTTGGAACATTGAGCACCTTCGTAAGTTCTACACTTAATATCACAGAGGTGAGTCTGTAGTAACATGAGGTGTATGTTATAGTGTCATTGTACAGACTCGGGTAGTTCCTCCGGGAGAACAGCCGGACTTTTCTCGAAAGGTCCGCAAAGTTCATGCAACACTTGTCACAGTCCCAGGACTAAAAGTGTAGCTAGCTATCCTGGGTCAAACGAGAAATGAAACACGCTTAGCCTGGTTCCGTACCCTAAGAGTGTACTTGTTTCCCCTGTACCCCAGACCTATAATGAAAGACATCTTCATGTGAAACAGACTCCACGTGCATTTATTTTGTACAGGCTCAACATTTTTTATTTTTCTCTTTCTTGTCTATAATAAAGTTGTGCAATTCTTAAGAAATTTTAGTCCGACCGGTTCATGTACAATTCGAGATGTATCGTCAATTCTTTTGGATTCAAATATTGTTCATGGCTCACTCGCCTGAATGCCGCCAAGCCAATCTAGGGCCGGAGTGTGCTATTGGCTTAGCCTGGTCAAGCACCCAAAGTACGCCACTCTACCTACACCCTGGCAGGCCGAAGTAAGGCGGGTCCAAGTACAATTGGATCTGGAAGAAAAGACAACACCTTCGGTTGTATTCAGAGTCGCGTTTGATTTAAAACTTTCTTGAGAATCGTAAACCGCGACGAAGTTATAGGCAAGGAACGAATTTTACTATTTTTTTGGCTTCAGTGTGCAGGAAAAATAAAAAATCCACGTTGATGGAGAAAAGCCGGAGCTAACAAAGCTCCGAATCCCCCTAGGTGGCTTGTAATGGATGTTAAACATTGAAAACGAGCATCACCGGAGCAACCAAGCTCCGGTAAAGCTAGGGGGGCCTGCCGTCGATGCAAAATAAAAGATTGTGAGAAGACCCCACAAGCGGAGTCTGCTGCCGACAAACTACGTGTTGGTAAAGGTCATTGCCGGAGCTACTAAGCTCCGACACCCCAGAGGGCTAACTATCAATGCTCTACACGTTGATAGGGACTATTGCCGGAGCTACTAAGCTCCGACGATAGCTAATGCCGGAGCTTCTAAGCTCCGACAACCTCAGGGGGCCTTCACTATCGAAGACTTCAGACCTAAACTCTACAAGCTCGAAGCAAATGAGTCTTCAACAAAACACAATATCCTCTTGGTACATGTTCACAATCAAACTGCGTACATCTACCAGGGGGCCAAGTGAAGATAAAAGTGTGTTGAAGACAAAAAATGAAATTCGCAAAAATTTGGATTTCATTCATCTGGAGACAAGGGATTACAAAATTGGGGAAGAAAAAAGAGAGAATACAAGTGGGAGCTACAGAGATGGTCCTAGACCCTATGGAAGAACTGGGCGACCTTCTGAGCAACCTCCGACACGTTGGCTCGGGTGGCTTTACCTTCTCCTTCGACGGGACCTTCAAGCACAGGGTCCAGAGGGAATTGGGGATCCCGGTTGGTGTAGCACGTCAGCACATACTCTGCGACGTTCTTCGCCAGGGATTGCCCCTCAACCTCCAACTGGTCCGCGATGACGTTGCCCACCTTGGAGAGTTTGCTACCCGCCGAGCTCAACGCTTGCAATGCCAGGTCAGGCTCCGGCTCCGGATCATCCGGACGCACGAGACTGAAGCCCATTAGTGTCAGCGCGTCATTGGCTTTGCTCAGGAACTCCCAAACCTGTAGGGAGTCTGCAGTCCTCAAGCCCTTCAGTTCCTCCAAGGATCTTTTGGCCGCCGCCAGTTCAGAATTCTCGCGAGCAAGGCACTCAACCTCTTTGGCATTTTGCTGAATCTTTTTAGCAACCTGCTTCTCGAGTTTGCCGAGCTCCTCCTCTCAGAGGTAGATCTTGTTCCAGCGGTCGACCAGGTCCTTCTCCCGGCCCCTAACTTTCTTCTCCCTGGCAGCGAGGGCACACTCTTGCTGGTAGAGTTCCTGCCCTCGCACTCAGGCCTTCTCCTCCTCCTCAAGGCAACGCTCCTCCAACTTCTTGGTGCGTTCCTCGAGACCCTTGTCAACCAGAGCCACCTTTTCGGCAAGCTCCCCCTCCCTCCTCAAGACGTCATCCCGCAGCTCTAGGAGTTTTTGCTCTTCATCTTCGAGCCTCTTCTCCCTCTCCTCAAGTGCCTCCCGACGCTTGATGAGAGTAGTGTTAATGGCTTCAAGCCTTTCTTGGCGTTCATCAGCCGCACTATTAGCTGCCTTGGTCTGCTCATAAATGGCCCAGGATTGAGCGTCGAGGGCGCGAGTCAAGCTCTCCCTGTCATCCAATAATTTGCCCCAGTACTCCAGGCGGACCTTCTCCTGCTTGATCCATTCCTTGTCGTATGCCAGCCTCGACTGCGCCAGCTTGGTCTCGAAGTAGAGCCGGTTACGCCACCGCCTAAGGTTTTGGCGCTCCTCTTCAAGAGCCTTGCTGTCGTGGTAGAACACCAGCTGGACTTGACACAGGCTGGAGCAAGCGTTGTCAATAGACAACGACAGGGGAATAGGTTTCGGACCTGCTGGGGTCTCCTCCGCTGGTTCCAGCGGGTTCTCCCTTACAAAAATTGGGTCCCACTCCACAAGAGTGGTTCCCTAAGCCTCCACGACACTAGGGCCGTCCTCCGGGATAGCCTCAGTTGCCACCGAGGAGGGTCCCACGGAAGAAGTTCCGACCTCCGGAAGTGGTTCCAAAGGCCCTGCCGCCAGGTCTTCATTTGCCCCCTCAAGCAGGGGGCCAGCGACTTCATCTGGGCACCCTGGCCCAGCAGTAGGCACCTCCGCCATCATCCCTTCCGGAGCAGGGGCCATTTCAGGCTCCGGCCTGGGCTCCTCCTCCGCTGGTGGCTCGGGTGTTGACACCTCGACCACCATGGGTTCAGGTGCTGATACCTCCGCAACAACCGACCCAGAGGTCGAAGCTTCAACCTCAACCGGCTCGGGCGCCGGAAGGTCTTCAACTGCAACCGGCTCTAAGGCTGGAGCTTCGGAGGTAGCAGGCTCAACCGCCGGAGCTTCGTCCACATCCATCTCACTTGTCAGGACTTCAATAACCTCCGGCTCAACCGCCGGAGCTTCGACAAGTTCTGGCTCTGGGGCTGGAATTACTGCTTCCTCCGGCTCAACGTCCGAAGCTTCCATCATCTCAGCACCAAGACCCGGGGCTTCAACCTCCGGGGCAGGTGTCGTTGGCGCATCTTCTCTCTCGTGGTCCGGTGCTACCAGGGAGTCTCACGGGATGAGTCAAGGTCCATGACCACGTCAGCTGGCGCCGGAGCTGCTGCAGCTTCAGCCACCGCTTGGGGCGGCACCAGGACAGGAGCAGAAGCTTCCGCCCTCACAACTTCAGCTGCTGTGGCTGAGGGTGGAGCCTCGCTCCTCTTCTTGGGAACGCTGCAGATGATGGATGAAGAAACTTAAAAAACAGTTACTACAATAAAACAACTGTCTAAGGTAAAGATTAAAAATTACCTCGGGAGGCTTCCGCACCAGCTTGGGCGGAACCTCTTTCCCGGGTGTTCTGGGCTAACCATAGCCGCCGCCGGTGTAGAAGCTCCGGAAGGCCCCCCGGAACTCGTTGCAGCCACGGGCATTTCCTTAGTCGAGGCCCTCCTCGACCGGGAAGGACCTTTGGACCTAGAGTCCTCAACTGGCCCTGGTGCTGGAGTCACATGCCCGGAGCTAGCACCCCAGGAAGACGCCGCTGCGGGTACAGTCGCCGCAGTTGTAGAAGACCTCCCCCTCCGGGGAGAAGGAGCTGATGCAGAGGTTGCAAGCTGACGGACCTTCCATCGACATGTTGTAGCTTCCTCTTCCGGCTCAAGGGTTCGTCCGCCGGCTCCTTGCCCTTGCCGACGACTTCGATCCTTGGCTTCGGGGCAGGGTCGGAGCCACCTTCGGAAGCCCCAGGGATCACCACCCTGGAGGTCGATTTTCTCTCGACGACACCAAGGTCTTCAAGCACCGGCATCGTCCGCCGAAGCTCCCTGCTGAACTCTACTTCTACGTTCAGAGGGAGGAAAGCTGGTGGCGGGGTCAAGTCATCACCCGCGACGTCGATGCCGTGCTGGAAATTCTTGAGATGAAACTCCAAGGTTGCCCCGCCATGTTGGACTTCAGCCCGGTCTCGACCCGGTCGTCGTCCATCACGCTGTTGAGGGCCCAAGCGAGTTTTTCTCTCCTCTTCAGCGGTGCCCACCTGTTGACCAGGAAATTGCAAAATACCGCCTGAGGAGTTAATCTTCCCTCCACACACTGGCAAATCCTGGTCAGAGCAGGGTTGAAGGCATCCGACAGCACCGGAGCTTCACTCCAGACTGCAGTGTCGATGTTGGGGAGGCCTTCGGGCAACTCCAGCTTCTCGTGCTCCTCCACCCGGATGACTATCCAGTCCTTCTTCTAGTCATCCCACTTTCTAGAGGGAAACGGCCGGAAGTACTTGAATGGGCACTTCTTGCGCTTCACGAAGTAGTAGAAGCCAAGGTACTCATTACTCCTACTGGTGGTATGGACGGTGTCGAAGGTCATAAACGACACTTCCCCCGGACCTGCTTAGAGAGCAGCCCGCGAAGGTTCTTTGGATTCACGAGGGCTAGTCCCAGGAGATCGAACGCAGCAGGATGATGAACACAAATGATTTACGTGGTTCGGGCCGCCGGAGCGTAATACCCTACGTTCACGGGAGTGTTTGTGTATTGCCTTGCTTGAGCGTGTATGAGCTTTGGTCTAATTTTCCGGTGCCTTGTGAAGGTCGCCTGCAGAGCCCTTTTATAGTTCAAGGACTCTGCAGTCACAAGGTGGGTCCCAGTACCCGACAGGTGGTCCTGGGGAGAGCCAAATCCTATACAAGATCTAGGATTAATTGCTATCTACTTCCCTTTGTTAGGGGTGTCAATGCGCCGTCCCGCCGCGTCGTGCGCTAGGGCTACACATAGTTGGTGATGATGGCCGTGCACGTCCCATCCGTCTTGTCCTCGCGGCCCATTCGTCCGTCTTGCGGTGTGGGTCTGTACCGGCTACTCGGACAAGACAGGACACTGGAGCCTTGACTTTCGCTTGCGCGACTCAGCTTGCCTGGGGAAGGCGCGCATACTTAATGCCTGTCTAAGCAGCGCACGCGTTCCTTTACTGCGGCTTCCTACCGCACTGAGTTGGCCGTTCGCCACGTGGTTGCGTCAGAGCCTGCCTCTGCGGGAAGTAGAGCACTTGACGGAAATAGGCCACGTGGCGCATTTGGAGCACACCCCTATGGAGGGGTGGAGGCTCAGCCCTGCAGGCCACGTGGTAGCTTCGGTGCCTTTCCCTGCGAGGACGCGGGCTTGGCCCTGAGGTCCCGATTGGCCACGTGGCGGCTCCGGAGCCCGCCTCAGCGGGGAGGCGTGGGTCCAGTCTTGCCGGCCACGTGGCAACTTGGGAGCCTCCCCCGACGGAGAGGTAGGATCTGGTCCTTCCCTCCACAACGTGGCAGCCTTGGATTCGGCCTCTTAGGCAGAGGCGGAGTCCTTAGCGAGTTTCCCATGTGCGCGGGGGTACCAGGTCTGCAGGGTACCGACAGACGGTGAAGAAGGTCCGGAAAAGTTCAATGCAGGGGGGGATGCCCACCCACATTTCACAGAAGTGGACGAAGATAAACACAAGAAGAATGGAGTGGGGGCCAAGGTGGTACAACTGCAGACTATAAAAGTCTAGCAGCATCAAGAAAAAGGAGGAAAAAGGTGGGATCAACCCCACCATGGCGTACGAAGAGAAGTACACCATCTCGCCGGCGTGCTCCTTCTCGAATGGGAGCTCTCCCCCGGCACGGACTAGGCGGTTGAAGAAGTCCGGGGACCATCCCATGAGGGCCCGGACCTTCTTCAAGTCACCTTCGGTCTTCAAACGGCTCTCGCAGAGACCCAACTCCATCGCGGCACAGCGAGGCAAGAGAGGAAAAACAAGCACAAGTTGGGAGTTTGAGCGCAAGATCAGATGAGAGGCGTAAAGAACCCCAGACGGTGCGTGCTTTCCTTCTTAAGTAAGCCCTCGCAACGCTTGGATGGAAACCGCAAGGAAGTCGAAGATACTACTCAAAAATTCCACCCAGCCAATGACAAGGGGGCCCGGGACCACCCCGTCGATCAAGTCGAGGTTCTTACCCTGGCGAACGGTTGTCATCATGAGGCGGGAAGCCCGAAGGCGGCGACCTGACAAGGCGCGCGGAACCGATACGATTTTCGTATCGGGAACCGGCGACCTTCAATTACGTGAGATCCGCACGCCAAAGATCTCATTTGCCGCACACAGGATATGCCACACGGCGAGGATTTAACTCCAAACTATCACCAATGGCACATCCGAAGACCTTTGAAGACTCAGTTCAAAAGTCGAAGGATGGACCCACCTCCGGCGGAATGACTTGACCCGAGGGGTCTTCCCCAGAGGTGGGCCCAAGGGGCCACTGTCGGTACCCTGGGAACCGTATACCCCTTGAGATTGCAAAGATATCAAGGGAATGTCATCTATTTGATTTGAAGACCTTCGGAGACCCACATGTCAGACATAACCGGACCCGCTTCTCCAACATGGTTAGTCCCAGGGTCACCACGTGTACTATCAAACCGGAGCTACCGCCCACAAGGGGGAAGCTCCGGGCTATGTACCATAGCGGCACCCCCGGACCTAACCCCAGACCGAGGGAAGCTCCGGAACTGACACGTGTTAAGTGGTACCGGACCTACCTGTTCCCCATAGTATGCTCCAGAGCTGCCACGTGTCCAACCGTCGGATCTTCAGCCTCTAACCTCCGGAAGACTCCAAAAATGGCTCCGGATCTTCAAAGGGGAATCAAGGACTTCAAGACCCGATTAAGTGTCATTAATACTATATTAATGACACACGATCGGACGACCTTAATTACCAGTAACGGTGCTGTCAAAGCCCGTAACTCGGTTATTAAGGGTAATTAAGCGCATCAAATGTGTATCAATATTAGTAACCGCCGGGGCCACATGTCGGGCCAGGCTAACTTGTAACGGCCTGCCCTTGTACTATAAAAGGACAGGCCGATGATACATAGAGGGGGATCGAACGCGCTCACTCTACACTCTCAACTGACATTAAGCTCATACATCCAATACAACACCAACACACCCCATGGAGTAGGGTATTTTACGCTCAGGCGGCCCGAACCACGTAAATCTTCGTGTCTCCTGTGTCACTTAACACTTCACCTTCTTGAATCTCCGCGCGCCCACATCGAACCTCAAACTCCTCTAACACTTTAGTAGTGTCAGGAGATCTGCCGGATCAAAACCACCGACATGGTCCATTGTCCACAAGCGGGTAATTGGTCGTCCTCATTGTCGCCATACACCTCCGTGCTCGTCTTGACTCATACATTACGACTAGAATCATCTTTTACGACACGAATGCATTTAATGCGTGTCGTGTCAGGTTGAGGCGTAAGATGCATTAACGCACGTACGCCATAATACATTAATCAACATACAAAATCTTCGAACTAAACATTCAAAGTTGCATAGATTATTGTTAATTAAGTCACATCATGTAAAAGTTCAATTATTACACCTTAAATTGGTACACGTTAAATTATCAACTTACAATGAAGCTTACATATACACGTTAACCATTGCTAATTTAACTTGCATTGTGTGAATATTAGTGTGACATATACATATTAGTGTGACAATACCAACTCGCATATAAATTTAACTCGCATATACATTTAACCAAGCTCACATTATCATATTAGTGTGACAATATCAAGAAGTAATCATCATAATCAATCATTAATTAACTTTTAAACGACCATAAGGGGAAAAATAACAAGTAACAACCATGATTTCACCTTAACGTATCCGGGAGGAAATGGACGGAGGAAGGCGGCGGGGCTCGGGGACGGGAGGTGACACTCGGGGAGGGTCGGGCTCCCATGGGGACCCGCGCGTGGTGGGAGGCATTGATGACGGGCGGCGGCCTCGACCACAGCGAGGCGGCGAGGGACGGGAGGCGACACTCGGGAAGGGTCGGGAGGCGTTGCCGCTTGGGGTCCGGAAGATGGCGGCGTCTGGGGACCGGGAGGCGGCGGGGCTCGAGGGCGGAGAGGCGGCAGGGCTCGGCGACGGCGAGGCGGCACTCGAGAGGCGGGAGGCGGTGGCGGCGTGCTTTTGCTCGGAGGGCCGGGAGGCGGAGGCGCGGGATGATTTGAGGACACGTGGGGATAGGGTTTTGGGGACACACGAGCGTGAT
Organism: Tuctoria greenei; assembly: GCA_036927565.1. NCBI lineage: Eukaryota > Viridiplantae > Streptophyta > Magnoliopsida > Poales > Poaceae > Tuctoria > Tuctoria greenei. Next base: position 147,097,907 of record JAYESD010000007.1, read on the forward strand.
GTGGAGGTTCCAATGGGCCCACATATATGACTGTCGACCTGTTGGCCAAGAGCGTTATTAGAGTCGTCAGTTCCATTGGTTGAACTAACAGCCCTAATAAAACCGTTAGTTTTTTCTGTGAGGCCGACGGTCATAAGGTAATTAGTACGTCGGTGTCCAAAAACCGACGGTTATAGTTCATGTATATACGTTGGCCTCGACACCTTTATTTCCCCCGACAGTATATTGCTCGTTTCCTGTAGTGGTGGAGAATATGGCCAATAATGCAATGGACGTCCGAATCGCATCCTGGCATCATGGCGTCGATTGAACGTGTGAATCTCCAGGCAAGACCCTCCTCAGCTATCCGTGCTACTGCTAGCATTACTTGGCTCCCGCGTAAGAAGCGCGCAGGCGTTCGCTCGCATTGTTCGACACGTCGGCCTGCGGTCCGTGCACGCGCGCTCCGGTAAACACAAAACCAGCGATCCCCACGCGTAAACAGGCCGCAAAAGCGCGGTGCCGCGGTCGACAACGTCTGGGGCTACGACTCCGATCCGCCGTCGCTGTTCACCGATGATCTCCGGAGATCGAGAGTAACCTGATACCAGGTGCGCAGGGACAGGCCAACCAGCGCGCGACATGCCCTCCTCGAATGGGATCCGGTCGGCCTCCATCGTCCACCGCCGTACCCCGTCACGTCCGATCGACGCGCGATGCCGATGGCCTCCCGGGGCAGCTAATAAGGTGCCGCCAGTGCGTACGGCGACGTACGAACGAAGTACGTGCTCCACACGCGTTTCCTAGCTAGTAGCTACATAGCTCCCACCGGATGCGCATGCGCGAGGCCATGCAGACATCGGCAGCGACAACGATATCCTCGATCAGAGCGGCGCCCGGCAACAGGGAGCTAGCTAGCTACTTAGGCCTTAGGGGGGGCTGGGGAGGGGGTGCAAAAAGGCGCGCGGCAGCATCGCGCGCGAACTACATCTGCTCCGATCCGACGATCCTCGACATGAGATCGAGCTAGCCTGGAGTTGGATGGAACCCCTTGATCCAATTCCTCTATCAATGCACGCGAAGATAATTAAACTCCATGTCTCTGCAGATTATGCGCGTCATGTCACCCGGCAATTGTACGGTTGTACGTTCGAACCGCACGCATGTTCTTACTACATGCATGCGGGAAAGTTTGCTTTTCTGGTAGCTACCCCTCCGTCTTTGAATACTTGTCGTTTTCTATTATAAAAATGAATAAGAAGACGGCAATTATTTGAGAGCGACGGAGAGAGTAACAAACAAGCGCAGCTGAGTTTAGGTAGACAGACAAAGACTACCAGAGATTATGATACGCGCTACACATGTGATTTCCTGTTGTCGAACACCAAGGGCACGCTCTCTTTATCTTACAATCAACGACATACAGGTGACTCACCGATAAACGGAACCGGTGGTTGTCAGCTGCGCCCTAGACATGGAGGATCTCCGTCCCTATGCTATGCTGTGAAGGAATGCATGCAGGCTGGTACGGTATGGTATGTACTGTACTCCACTAATTAGCTAGGTTGGCTACGGCCGGGAATCTGCCTCAGCATCAGTAAGCCAAGCAAGCTCCCCCACCCCCCACCCACACACACACAGAGCTACGCGCAGCACATGTTCAAAGCTCGACAACTTTTATTATCTGCTCGCAGTCGTAGGCTCGTATAGCTCTGGACGTATAATGCACGCAAGTCGTACTCGGTAGCTAGGGTATCCAGCAGCGTTGCGGTGCCGAAACGGAACATAAAGAACAGGCGAGGACAAGCTCTCGCTCTCTACAGCTGCAGCCTGCAGATGATGTATGTAACCCAAAAGATCGCCCCCGACCGCCGAGCAAAGCTGCTCGCGCGCGGACGCCGTTCCGCTTCCGCAGTAGCAGCACACGACTACTTTACCATGCTGCTGTCCGGCGCGTGACCTCGCGAGCATGCTGGATTCCGCCGCGCGCGCGCGCGGGCGGCACTGCACATATTCGGATCGCGCGACGGGACGACGCAGCAGATTGGTGCCGCGCTGCTGCGTCTTGGCTTTTGTTGTGCTAGGTGTCGATCCGCGGATAGCACGGGAAGGGTGCATGGTGCACTTATGGCACTGACATATGGAGGATCTGTGCGACGCTAGCTGCTCTTGGCGTCCGAGCCCAAGACCGGACGAAACCTCCATCGGTAGATCGTCGTGGCCCATCTTCCTTCCCTCGTTAATAGGAAAGTGAAAACCGAATGTAATTAGTTAATGGTGTACAGCCGGGAATTATAGGCCTGAGGGAAGGCATAACACGCATGTACAAAGCGCAACAACTGGACAACCTTTTCGTATCCGGCTGGTAACTTGCGTGTATAATTCGGGGAACAGACGGCGACCCGACAAGCAGGTTCGAGCGGAACTTAGCACCACCAGTAGCTGCCTATAGGTAAGGTAGCTAGCGACCGAATCGTCGAACAATGTAAGTTGCAGATTCCGCGTAGGCCTGCTCTGCTCGTGGCCGCACCGTCTTTGCCGATTCCGCGTTGGCTCGCGCTGGTATATTACATTGTTCATGGCGCGTCACCTCGCCGACTGGTGCGTGCAGTGGGCATGCCATGTCGGCTCGGCCCCTCGCGTCTTTTGGCGGGTTCGGTGCGCGCGGTCCCGTGGAGGTCCTTCCGCGCGAGGCCCGCGCTGCCGCGGCTGTGTCGTGCAGTGCAGCGAGCGGTGTGCGGGGACCGGCTTGGTGAGCAAGGCGGCGGTTCCCTCCCGGCCCAGCACGTGCTGCACGGGCCGATAGTTCTGCTACGGCCTGGGCTCCTCTTTCACGGGGGGCCCGTCACGGACGGAAGCCCCGATTCTTTCTGCGTCCAAGGGCACGCTTTGCAATTTCCGACAAGTCCATTGTGCTTTCTGCATTTCTTCCCTCACCTATCACCAGTCACCAGCACCGCCGCCGCCATCCGCCATGTGGGCGGGCTAAACTGAAAAGACGCACAGGATGATGGAACTTCCGACTCCACTCGAATTAAAACCCTAGCGCGCGCGGCTAAACCTTCGCTCCCCGCCGCCGGCGCTTTCGCCGAGGACCTCGCGGGCTGCTTCCTCACCGCCGGCGTCTTCCCTTCTCGCCGTCGCCATGATCTGTGCAAGTAATGCTCCTTCCCCCTCTCTCTGTCTCTCGAAACAAACCCTAGCTCCCCGGATCCGCCTCCGCGTGCGCTGACCCCGCCGCGTGTCGCTTCTCCGCAGTCTCCGGCGAGGTGCCGGACGAGCCAGTGGTGTCCAAGAAGTCAGGGCTCCTCTTCGAGCGGCGGCTCATCGAGCGCTACGTTGAGGTCGCTACTTCGTCTCACATCGCGCCTTTTTTTTCCGAAATAGAAAAAATTTGCGCGAAAATTTACGTGGTGGTAGCCGGTGGTGCAGGACCATGGGAAGTGCCCCGTCACCAAGGACGAGCTCTCCATGGACGATATCGTGCTGGTGAAGACCAACAAGGTAAGGCTTCTCTGGTGTGCTACCAAGTTGACTAGGGCAGTTTTCCGTAGACCGTGCTATAGGCTCTATAGTATCTGAGTAGCCAATATCTTCTAGAACCTTGCATCATATAAGTATAAACTACTGTATTCTTGCTTCTGAAGGGACTTGCCAATGCACAATGCTAGCCTAACTCTCACTAATCTGCTAGATGAACAGACCTATAAACCATGTTTCACAGATTCATAAGACGACATATAAAAGTCTTTTTAGCCACAACAGAATCTTCCACCTATTGATGTTTTCACTTTTGCTGCTCAATGATGTTAGAGTTCTATTTTACTATATCAAGATATAAGTCCAAGATCCGTTTTGGATTACTTTATGTTTTCTTTTAACATGATGCTGTTACAAACTTACAATTTCCTATTCAGTAGCTGAAAAGGAACACAATCAACATCAATTTATGGTTCCTTTGCTATTCTGCATGCAGAAGAACTTGATTTATAACCTCCGCACTATGGTTCACCAATTAGCTGTTTCTATATAAGTCGGTGCCCTTAACATGTCGGATTGCTGTACTGAAGTCTGAATAAGTAAATGTTACTCATGTTGGGTTAACCTTGGAATTTAATTGTCTACCCCACTCACATCCTTGTCATCAGCAATTATAGCTTTGTTTCATTAGGCCCACTACATTTTTTCAATGCTTATCAACTTAGTAATAACCCTGCAAGTCTCATGTCATCCAGAAATATAATAATTACCGATGCCCCAAATTCCTGTTCCGCAAGATCTTGATGAACTCTATTCTTCACAGGTCGTGAAGCCTAGGCCTTTGCAGGCTGCTAGCATTCCAGGACTCCTTGGGATTTTTCAGAACGTAAGAGTTCCAATCTCACAATTACCTTTGCTGGATATTTTTTCTGAATATCTATTATTTGTATCCAAACTGTGTAATGTTTCTTTGATCATTTAATTTACATTCATTTTTCATTGTTTGATTTTAAAATTAAGTTGAATCACAGTGAAATTCCTTAAATTATTTTTTCTTACGCTAGCGTTGAACTGTAGAGGCTTCTTTCTTTCGAATTATTATCGATCTTAACATATATTTTATATATCCATATTGTACTACCCTAACCTTTCTTCCAATTTTTCTAATGCTGATTCATTCTAGCACTCAATAGAATTCATTTTCCTTGGATTCACAGGAGTGGGATGCTCTCGTGCTTTCTAATTTTGCTTTGGAGCAGCAGCTTCACACAGCGAGGCAAGAACTTAGTCATGCATTATACCAGGTCATTCTCTCACTGATTCATTTTTATGTCATTTTCTTTCTTATTACTTCATTTTTATTTTTAGCAAATAAATCTCAGAATCTTAGTTTATTTGTATTTTGTTACTCTCACCTTATTTTTCTACTACTTCTCTTTTTAAAAATTAAAAATTGTCGGGTTTTATTACTAGCCGATCCCAACTTGCTTGGGACAAAGGCTTTGTTGTTGTTGTTATATATCTTGTTTAAGTAAAATGTTGCCATTTTCTTGAAACTGTATCAGCTTTCATATTAACATAGCTTAAGCCTGTCAACTTGGTCAATTGAGGGAATGACAAGAACTCGAGCTTATTTGTAGCTTGGGCGTGGTAGATTCGTCGTGAACAGACTTCTTCACTTGAGGAAACTGTTTCTCCTTGAATCAAAGCTATAATTGGATGCTGTATGATTACCGGCTGAACCATGTTTCTTTGCTCTTCTAATTTTTACAAAGTAGATGATGTCCCATAAGCTGATTGAGCAATTTGGGATGCCATTCATATTTTAGTTCTATAATCAGAGTGAGCAAATCAATATTATTTTATCTGTATGCATTAATCATAAGATTTAAGAAGCCACATCTAGTGATGAATGAGTCTCAAGTACTGAATTTTAGTAGGGAATTCTGTTTCTCTAGATATGTACTAAATTCTTTATTCTTTTTTGAAAGCACCGAATGCTAATCTCCACACATGAATGTCTCTTAGTGTTTTCTGCCTTTCAAAGGTTTTGAACTCTTCTGAACTTATTAAATGCTATATTTTATCTGGTTTGATATAACATTATTTAACAACTGATTTGTTCACCTTTATTTATTTATTTTTGCAGCATGATGCCGCGTGTCGTGTTATAGCCAGATTAAAGAAGGAAAGGGATGAGGCTAGAACACTTCTGACTCAAGCGGAGAGACAGATTCCTGCAACAGTTGCAGAAGCTGCTCCTGCACATGTTGTTTCCAATGGAAAAAGAGGTCTCAGCTGTTTTAAGTTGCCCTTATATAGTTATATCCTTTTTTTCTCTAGTTTTAGGATTCTCATGATTCAGCTTTCCTGGATGCAGGGACTGAAGATGAAATCAGGCTGGACGGGAAGAGGATTCGTCCTGGTATCAATCCTGTCATGATTGATGAACTTACCGAGTGTAATACTATGCTTTCAGCTCAGCGGAAGAAAAGACAGGTCTGCATTTTTCTCCTAATCTAGGATAAAAGTAGAACAAGGTCTGGAACATGCAGTGTGCTGATTTTATGTCATCAAGATCTCTAGAGTCAGTTTGTTTCATGTGTGAGCTAGGTAGCTAGTCCATCGATGCATTGACTTTCATGACTTATGCTCTAGCTGTCTCTTGTTGTAATTAAGGCATTGAATTTTTCTGTTTTATCTCAGATTTCACCGGCTCTGGCGCCGATTGACACAGTTGAGAGATATACTCAGATCTCCATCCATCCACTTCATAAGACGAACAAGCCAGGCATTTTATCCATGGACATACATCCTTCAAAGGTTAGTTTGTTATTATACATTGATTTGAATATTCTATATTCTTTGACCTTACAATAACAACAGAGCCTTCAATCCCAAGCAAGTTGGGGTAGGCTAGAGATGTAACCCGAAAGTACCAACCAGCATTCAGGAAGCCGCTACAAGGCGCTCACCTCCGCGCGGCCCAGCGCTAGGTGGAGCAGCGGCGCAATCGCCGCGCGGAGGAGCAGCGGGGCAGATCGATCTCCCCAAATATCGGAATAAGGAAGCAGCGATTCCCTGGCCAATCCATCTGAAGGAGGCGAATCGATCGGGTGGGGAGACGGGTCGATCAGGGCGGTGGGGAGGCGGATCGTGGGGTGGGGAGATGGATCGATCGGGGCGGTGGGGAGGCAGATCAATCTGTGGCGGGGGAGGGGGGAGGGATGGTGGCAGATCGTGGGTGGGGAGATGGATCAATCGGGCCAGTGGGGAGTGGATCAATCTGTGGGGGAGAGAGAGGCCGGCGGCGGATCGATCTGTGCAGGGATGGGGATGTGAAGTCTGCTGATTGGGGGTGGGCTGGGCTGTTGGGCTTAAATCAGACAGTTAACCAGAACTGGATCAGACAAATAAGAGCATATATTTTTGTATTGTGATTGTTTTATAATCCATAATTGCTACAGTACGTTAACGCCTAGGCACGCTTAGACGCTAGGCGGAGGGTCACCGCCCGCCTACCGCCTACCGCCTTTTGGAACCTTGGTACAACACAGACAAATGAAAGGAAGAACGGAAATGGGGAGATAAAGGGTTATTTTGTGACCTTAACCTGTCAAATTGTTAAATTGTTATTGGATGGGCGGCTGTAATAGCACAAATTTGGTTAATATTTGGATTCCTGGACAAATTTGTAACATTAGAAGGTCCATACAGACTGTTTGCATGCTGTGAAATCATTGTTTAGGTAACATAGTTGGCTAAGGTCTGATATCTGGTGATAGCACTCCTAAATGAGCACTGCATTGCTAAAATCTTCCTCTATGTGACACGTTTTGCAAGTCGCCGTCGCCAGTGTTTTGTTTGTAAATTGCTTGATTGCATCTCAAGAAATGTACAACTCGATTGTTGGCTCGGGTTGTCTTTTTCTGCTCCTCTTTTCTGTGTTAACTGTTTATATTCAAGTCAATATTTTTGCCCATTCCTCTTTGGCCAATGTTTTTGGAGCATTATGGTGTATATGAACTGCGTTCCTATGTGACATTTCCATGTTAAGGCAAACCAGTCTTTTTTCTTGATGCTACACTCTTCTCAAACATGTTATGCTCTGTTATTTGCACTAGTTTCATTTGTTATCAGAATGTTTTTTAGTTTTAATGTAAGCTTTCTTTATTTCAACTTAAGATAAGTTTGAGTATGTTGATTATTTTATTTGCTTACATGTTTCTTATCATGGTATCAGGACATTATTGCAACTGGTGGCACCGATACAAATGCAGTACTCTTTGATCGACCATCTGGTCAAATCTTGTGCACACTTACTGGTCACTCAAAGAAGGTGGTTTTCATGTCCATTTGATTTTTTGTTGCAACTTTTACATAATGATCTTTCACATATATTTATAAAGTTTGTCATAACTCATAACACTAGAATACTCCATTCCACAGATAACCACTTTGAAATTTGTGTCTCGGGATGAACTCGTTGTAACTGGATCAGCGGATAAGGTGAGTCTGTTTGGTTTCAGTAATCAAGGAAGTTTCATTGCAATCATTTTAAGTGTTATATTTTGTTGCCATAAATAGTCATAATAAGTGTAATAATGCAATGAACAAACACAGTTAAAATGTGCATAAGACGGGATGCTTTTTCGATACCCAATGCTGGGCTTGTATGTACTGAACCATTTGGACTCCATATATTTCGTTATTTTTTGTTTTGCTCATTAAACTGGCATTGTTAGTTTGGGCCTTGTTTTGCCAACAGTTTGATTGTGTCCTATTTTTACTGTGTAACGTCCTGTACAGTATGTAGTTTGAATGTGCCACCATGATTCTAAAATAGGTACCATTCGAGGAAGTGTCCAGTTAGTTCTTCATTTATTTGTCAACTATTATGTGTGTAAGCAACCAAACATCCATATTTTTTGATTTGTCATCCCTCCGGAGTATATTTATAAAAAATATTGAGCAAAAAATTAAATGAAACTGGAGAATAACCATGTAATTTGCCCTACTTGAGTTTCATGTGTGCACTATTCATACTAGTGAGTAGTGAGGTGGTTGTCAAAAGCTGCATTCAGAATTTAAGTTTGTGCTGTGTTTGTTGTGCTTAGGAGATATGTAAAAAGTAAGGGTATTTACACCTACTTTGGATAATGTATTGTCTTAAAGTTCCCTTAGTATTGAATATGTTCTTTTGACTTGAGGTTCATGTTCATATATGACTCACAATCAATTAACTGAGAAGATTTCATATCAAAATCAAACTAGACCTTGTCAAAGCTTTTCTCGAGCTCTTGATGCTATTACTGTCAATTTACTTTAATTTTTTACATAGTGATGAAATGAGTGCCACAGAATTGGAATGAAGCAAGAGATTACAATACTGTAAACTTTGTTTCGATTCAGTTATCTGTTTTTGCTGCTTATATATCTGCACATTTGCTTGCAAACGTTGCAGACTGTTCGTGTTTGGCAACGGAGTGAGGATGGAAACTATAACTGCATCCGTACGTTGAGAGATCATTCTGCTGAGGTACCTGTTTATGTGTGCTTCTTTAATGATGTTCGCATGTTTGATTCTACAATTTACTCATATCCAGAAGTCTGGTTAGCTCAACTAGTGGTAGCCTACCCTATGCATAATTTCATCATTTCTTTCTAATTGCATGTTTATTGCACCTGTAAATTTACATCATTGTTTAGAAACTTTCTACCCATTTATTGAATCAGTTTGACGTAACAACAAGAATCTGGGGTGAAAGTTAATATTATTTTAAGCTATATTTTGTAACATATCTAATGAAGGATAACTCATACACTTTTAAAGTCATATGAAATATGAATGTAGCCCATCAAATTTCTTGACTGTTGAACTTTTAGCTTTTTTGATTCATACACATGTTCCATTTCTTTGTTCGGTGGCAATGCTTCATTCATATATAGCAGTACTTGGCACTTACTGCCTATGTATTTCTTTTTAGTATTATTTTTTGAGGTCAGCTTTTCTTTTTGGAATCTATCAGGTTGAAGCAGTTACAGTCCATGCGACTCAGAAGTATTTTGTGTCTGCTTCCAAGGATAGCTCGTGGTGCTTCTATGATATTACAACAGGATCTTGTCTAACACAGGTAACAGGTTTGCTACCCCCCCCCCCCCCCCCCCCCCCCCCCCTCTCTGTCTCTCTCTCTCTCACACCCACAGACACAATGTCTGTGGGTGTGGGATCCCTGCTGCCCAGGAATATAATATCAATGCGTGGCCACTTCTATCAGGTTTTTGATGCTTCAGGACAAGAGGGATATACAGCTGCATCTTTCCATCCAGATGGTCTTATCCTTGGTACAGGAACTACTGACGCTGTTGTGAAGATTTGGGATGTAAAGACACAGGTATGTAAATTGTAGTACCTTTTTGTTAAGAATTGTTTTGGGGCGATCATGCTCTTGAAACTTCTTTGCTAATGAACCATTCATTGTCTGTAGTCAAATGTTGCAACGTTTGAGGGGCATGTTGGACAAGTTACTGCTATGTCCTTCTCTGAAAATGGTTACTTCCTAGCAGTACGTATTTTAACATAAGGTCCCTTGGTACAATGCTGAAATTTTTACCCTCCCTGATATTTACTTTCACTCCGCAGACTGCTGCTCATGATGGTGTCAAGCTTTGGGATCTTCGGAAATTAAGAAATTTCAGGACCTTTTCCCCCTATGATTCTGACACGCCAACCAATGCTGGTAAGAATCCTATGAGGTTGTGAACAGCGAGTTGTGTGCATGTTTGTGTATTGTGTGAATGAACAGGTTCTCATGATATGAAATCACCACTGATGTAACATACTATATTGACAACTTGTGATATTCTATTGTCGTTTGGTGTGGAATTTGAGCATCGTGCTGATGTAGTGTTTAGCTGATTTTAATAATCAATTAATCATATTTATGATTCTTCCTTTTGTGCTGCAGTGGATTTCGATTTTAGTGGAAACTATCTTGCCATTGGTGGTTCAGATATAAGGTATGTTCTAGCTACCAGTACTTACCACTGGTATTTTGTAGTGCGTGAATTTCCTGGCACCGTTATTGGTGTTCATATGTTTAATTGAGGCAAGCAAAATGTTCCTCCAATCTGGAGGCTGGTTATTACTTAATTTTCTAGTGATCATGTTCATTGTTGAGCTTGAAATTGTTGGATGTGGTGCGGTTCTTGTCCAAATCAGTTCATTTGGTATTATTTCTTTTTATGTACTTACCTTTAACATTGTTTTTTCGCATGTTCCATAATTGCATATACTTCATGTTTCTTCCACAAGATACTATACTTGATTGATGCCTTGCTTTGATTCACTTCAATGTAATTCAAAGTAATATGCATCATTCTACAGTCAGCATAAAATGGCTGGTACATATGTTAAATTTATAGGAAACGGCAAAACACTCTGACGTATTGTATGAGCTCCATAGCTCTATATATCAGTTAAATTCTACCCTATGTGGTTAGAAACAGATTTATTGAACCATATCTTCATCTATAATTTTACACAAAGTAAGATCCCCTTTACTGTCACCTTTCTTTTTTGTGAAACTGAGAGATTGTGATGTATGTTCTTGTAGGGTTCACCAAGTAGCAAATGTTAAGTCTGAATGGAATCTTATCAAGACATTACCGGATTTATCAGGAACAGGTTTGCCTCTTTGTTGCAGTCTTTTATAAATTGGAACGGGTTAACTTAGCAGTGCTATATTTATCATTTCACAGGGAAAGTAACGGCTGTGAAGTTTGGAGCTGATGCGAAGTACATGGCTATTGGTTCTTTGGACCGAAACCTTAGGATATTTGGATTCCCCGGAGATGACCAGATGGAAGATTCAAAATCATCAGCCGAGTGAGGAATTTTTACTTGATTTTGTACTTAGCGATGCTCCATGTGCTGTCTTTTGAGAGTGAATAGACCAAGGGCACGGATGTAACGCCAGACGGAAGGAGGGTCCTTGGGGGGTTACGGGGGAGCACAGGTCTAAAGCTTTGGTCGGTGTAACTAAGTTGTCCCATTATTGTATTGTAGCCATTACTAATTTTTTTCTGATGAGATTTGTTTTGGAGATATTGATAGAGAAATAATGACTTGATTAATTAACTCTAAAGGAGGAGAGTACATATATATAGACTCAAGGGTGGACTGGTATATGGTCCTAGCTCAATACCCCTAATAGGGTCATACATACAGTCTAACACTCTGCAGTTTCAACATTTAGCCATGATAGATGTTGAGACTAGATTGAAATTTTCAAAACGACGATGAAAGACTCTTTGCGAAGATGTTGGCAAACAACGACGTCGTCGGGACGTGAAGAAATTTGATCTCGTCACGTGTAACTCGTTCACAAATAAAATAGAGATTAATCTTTGCATGCTTCATGTGCTGATGCTGGATGGGATTAGTGGAGAGGTAGATGTCGTTGACGTTGTCGTAGTAGATTAACACGTTTCTGGCGACGGGGGAGTGGAGCTTATGAAGTAGCTGCTAAAGCTAAGAAGCCTCAGCTACGCTATTAGCTACGGCGCAATACTCTGCTTAAGCACTCGAGCGCGACATCATGGGCTGCTGCTTTGAGGACCAAGAGACGAAGTTTTTCTCCAGGAAGACGGTGTAGCCAGATGTGGATTGACTGGTGTCTGGGCAACCTGCTCTGTCAGTGCCAGTGTAGAAGATCAACTCAGAGGAAGTCACGTCGAAGAAGGAGGTTGTAGTCGAGGGTGTCGTGCAGGTATTGGAGGATGCGCTTCACAGCGGTGAGGTGCGGCTCTTGCGGGTCATGCATGTGAAAGCACAACTGCTGAATCGTGTAGGAGATTTCCGGTTGGGTGAAGGTGAGGTACTGAAGCGCACCGCAAGACTCCTATAGGCGGTCGGGTTACTGACATGTGTCCCGTTGGTAGAAGTGACCTTAGCCTGGGTATCCACCGACGTGGAGCACGACTTACACTCAGTTATGCCCGCTCGCTCGAGGATGTCCAAACAGTACTGCCGCTGGTGAAGAAACATGCCACCTGGTCGGTCCTCGACCGCAACACCCAGGAAGTGGTGGAGCTGGTCCAAGTTTTTCATATCGAGCTCTTGTTGTAAGGCGGAGATAGTACGCTGAAGGAGAGCTGGACTGGATGCTGTCAGCAAAATGTCATCAACGTACAAGATAAGGTAAGATAGGCGGCGTCATCCTCCCGTCGATAGACAAACAGTGACGTGTTCGACTTGGCTTCAACGAAGCCCAACAAGATCAGGAAGGAGGCGAACCGGCGGTACCAGGCTCGTGGTGCCTGCTTCAAACCGTACAAGGATTTGTTCAACTTGCAGACCATGTTTGGATGAGCTGAATCAACAAACCCTGTCAGCTGACTGTAGTACACTGTCTCCGTTAAAGTACCGTGGAGGAATGTGTTCTTGGCATCCAGCTGGTGGACAAACCAAGAACACAAGAGAGCCAGGGACAGAACAATGCAAACCGTCGCCGGCTTCACCACTGGACTGAAGGTCTCGTCGTAGTCCACTCTAGATCGCTGAGTTAAGTCTTGAAGTACTCATCGAGCCTTATATCTCTCTAGGGAGTCGTCTGCCTTCCTCTTATGCGTGAACAACCACTTGTTTGTGACAACATTGCCACGAGTGGGACGAGGAACAAGGTCCCACGCCAGGTTCGCAAGTAGGGCCACATACTCTTCCTCCATAGCATGGCGCTAGTGAGGATCGACGAGAGCGCTAAGGACGGAAGACGGTATAGGCAATATCGAAGAGGAGACGGACGGTGAAGGAGTCGTCGACGAGAGGACGATCACGGAGAAATGCTCAACAGACCGGAGGACCCTAGCTGCATGTCCAGTAACCATCGAGTGAACGTGTCTTGAGTCCCAGTGGAGCAAAGGCGGGTGGTACACATGGGGCTCGACACGAGCAGGTGTCAGGTCACTAAACCACTCTTGTCGCTAGTAAACAAGAGCAGAGTCGACAAACTGTTGTGTCGTGGCTGCGCGTGGCGCGGCTAAGGGGGTCGGAGACGTTGGGGCTACGCGTGGCGCGATAGTGGAGGTTGGAGACGTCGAGGCCGCGCGTGGCGCGACAGTGGAGGTCGGAGACGCCGGAGCTGCACGTGGCACGACAAAGAGAGCCGAAGATGCTAAGGCCTCGTGTGGCGTAGCTGGAGACCCTCGGAACGCTGGAGCTGCTGGAGCCTAGGCACCAACCCGCGTTCGTCGCCGGTAGACGAGTGCAGGGTTAGTGAACCGAGACGCCAGAGTCGCAGGAGGCACAACCAGTGGCGTCTGAGGTGCCGATATTGCACGGGATGCAACAGTCGACGTCGTGGACGCCGGGGTCGCACGTGGCCCAGCGGGTGGCATCGATGACGTCGGGGCCACGCGTGGTGCAACGGGTGTCGTACCTGCAGAAAAAGGCCAAGCCAGCTGTAGTGTAGCAGCCTCGGGGTTTGTAGAAAACAGAAAGTCCAACTCTACGACTAAAGTAGAGGAGGAAGTGGAGAAAGTGAAAGTGCATCTAGGCATCCCCGTAGGTTTTGGATGATTGATGACAACAATTAACTGACTAATGAGTTGAGCTGATCTTAAGCACATGTGTGATGATTGAAATGAGACAAATCCCTCAAAAAGGAAAAGGTTTAAACGGGTGTCAAAGACTCAAGCATAGAAATTAGGGTTTCTATTATGTTGAGTTTAGACTAGTTGTATCATGTGTGAGAGTGGTTGTATCATGTGCATTGATATCATCCAAGAGTGCTCAAAGTGGTGGTTGAGAGAAAAACCTAAGTGAGAAGCCAAAATGAGGGAAAACACACAGAGGCCAAACTTGTTCGGGCCTCAGGCCGGACTAGTCCAGTCAGCCAGATTAGTCTGTTTTTGGTCGGACTAAACATTTCTGGATGAGTTCGGACTTGTTCGTATGGGTACTGACTAGTCCGTTCTTCTCTCGGTGAGTGAATTTGGAGCTAAGTCCTGGGAAGCCGGACTTGTCCGTCACAAAAGATGAACTAGTCCGGACCCCCCCCCCCCCCCCCCCCCCCCCCCGAGTAGTCCATTTTGGGACGGACCAAAGCATTCTGGATGAGTTTGGACTTGTCTGTTGTGGCGCAGACTAGTCCGTTTGAGACTTAGTGGGAAAACCAAGCCAAACCCTAAGAGGCCGGACTTGTCCGTCCCAGTGGCCGAGCAAGTCCGGGCCTGCCCAGTTTAGTCCGTTTCAAGCCGGACTAAACCTTTCTGATCTACTTCGGACTAGCCCGTTGTTTGCCGGACTAGTCCGAATTACCATGACCGTTTGAAATTCAAACATTTGGTGCGCACATCATCTGTTTTGTCGATCGATGATGTGAAATTGTCGATGGTCCCAATAGGCCGGACTAGTCCGGGTTTGGGCTGTTTACAACGGTTAGTTGTCGGGACCCCTATAAAAAGGGGCCCCCAGCCCCTATTTGATAACTCTGGAACCCTAGCGCTGCCACAACATTCCTTGAGCCTTCCAAAGCCTTCTACTCGTCCTACTAGCCCTCTAAGACCAAATCTTGAAGAGATTATGGTTTGGGAAGGAGAGTGAAGGAAGATCATCGTGTTTTGACTCTCGGTTTGATTTCTTGCACTTGTGTTTTGTTTTGTGGCTTGTGTGAGTTGAGCTTCATGTGCTCCTTGCTGTATTGATTCGTGGGTGCTTCAACTTGTGAGCAGCCCCAATCAAAACTTGATGATTACCCTTTGATATAGTGGAAACCAAGCCGACCATTATGGTGGCTTGGTGAGAAGAGGGTCAATTGAGACCTGGTCCTTGTGTGGACTTCTCAACGCGTATGTAGACTTCTCTGTGGAGCTGAATCATGGTAAATCTTGTCTCACTTGTCGCTTTACATTTTGTAATCTCTAGAATTGCTATTAGGGTTCATATTGTACTTAGAATTGTTCTTCATTGAAATATTGCAACCTAAGTGTTTACATTCGTTAATCAAAGTTGTGTTAGGTTATTATACATTGCTTCTATCTTTTGTCAACTCAAATTCCGCAAATAACTTGTAGAAATCAAGTTTTTAGGGTTTTACCTTGTGCTGAGCGGACTAGTCCGACCCTGATTCGACTAGTTCGGTCCTAGGAATTTAATCTCGTTTGATTAAGCGATTTCAGGTCATATTGCCTATTCACCTCCCCTCTAGGCGACTTTCAATTGGTATCAAAGCAGACCTCTCCACCAAGAGTCTAACAACTCGGAGAGAAATGACCAGAAGGGATGACAACGAGATCCCGGTGATCGTCGATGACAACAAGACGAAGAACGTCGATGTTCTTCAAGATGATCCAAATGACGACGAGGAAGTTCGTCTACTTAAGGCGCGAGTTCGTGAGAAGCTCAATATTCCCAAGAAGGAGATCAAACCGATCGCTCCAATCAACACCGACAATGGGAGTAGTTCACAAGACTACTCCCGTATCCTTACAATTATGAGCGATTAACCGCAAGCAGTTATTACTTATCTATCCCTATTGGCAAACCTCCTCAATTTGATAGAAATGACTACTCTATGTGGAAGCATAATATGAAGATGCATCTCATTTCCTTAAATCCTAGTTTGTGGCAAATTGTCTTGACAGGTGTGCATCTTCCCAAGAATGGGGAAGACATCACTCCGGAGCAAGCCATCCTCCTCCATCGCAATGCTCAAGCCGTTGGAATAATCACCTCCTCATTGACTCGAGAGGAGTTCAACCGCATTGAAGGATTGGAGGTGGCCAAGGAGATATGGGACACCCTCAAGAGGGCTCATGAGGGCAATACGGAAGGCAAAGATCGAGATGATTGAATGAGAACTTGAGAGGTTCACTATCATGGATGGTGAGTCTTCACAAGACATGTAAAACCGCCTCAGGACCCTCATCAACAAGAGTCAATCTTATGGAAGTACCCGTTGGACCAACCATGAAGTGGTAAAGAGGATGATTCGAGCATTCATGCCTTAAAACGTCACTCTTTGCTCACTAATTCGCGAGAGTCCGGGATTCCACAAGATGACTCCCGAAGAAGTACTAGGGATGGTCATCAACCATGATGGAGCAAGAGGCTATGTTCTACAACGATCTTCACAAGCTCTCCTCCTCCAAGAAAAGAGATGTTGCATTCAAGGCAACATCCTCAAGATCTCAAGATAGGAGAGAGAGTGATGAAGATAGCACCGACACCGATGAGTAAGATGCACTCTTCATCAACAACTTCAAGAGGATGTGGAGAAGAAATAGGGGGAGCTACCATCATGAAGGCAAGAGCAAAGACAAGCCCAAGACTAGATCAAAGAGGGCTTGCTACAATTGTGGGGAATACAACCACTTCATTGTGGATTGCCCACATGAAGAGAACAAGAAGAAGAAGGAGGGCAACTCTCAAGAGAAGAAACACTTCAAGAAGAAGAAGCAATCGGGACATGCCCACCTTGGAAAGGAGTGGGATTCAAATGAAGAATCTTCTTCCGATGAAGAAAAAAATAGCAACTATTGCTATGAAGAAGACAACCATGGAGAACAAGCTCTTTCCCAACTTGGAGAACTCAAGGCAAACTTGCCTCATGGACAAGGAGGGAAGAAAGAAGGTTAAATCTAAGTCATCTTCTTCAATTTCTTCGCATAATGATTTTTATAGTAGTAGTGAAAATGAACATATGCTTAAGGATATGAGTAAGAGTACCTTGAAAAGGTTGAAGTTACTAACGAAGGAGATATTTGAGAAGGAAGAGCTCATCAAATGTCAAGAGGACATGCTCATTCAACAAAAGAAGAGATGTCAAAAGTTTGAGGAGCTCCTGGAGCTTGAAAGAGAGAGAAGCAATGCACTTGAGCGTGAACTCGCTTTGAGCAAGGAAACTTGCTGAAACCTTGAGAAAGCTACAATTGTGCTAAATGATGAACTTGTTAGCTTGACAAAAGTTAATAAGATCCTTGAAACACAAGTGAAGTCTCTCAAGGTCAATGCACCTTCTTCCTCTAAAAGCCCACCTTCCACAAATATCAAAATCGAAACAACTCAACATTGCAAATGCTCTAACTTGATTCTAAAACTTAAGGATGAGCTCAAGTTGGCACAAACCAACCAAGCACCAAAGAGTGGCATCTTTGACAAGGAGAAGATGGCTTATGCACGTGGTGCATATACCAACACAAGACACCCCCTTGTCAAGTATGGTCTTGGCTATTCTAGGGAGAGGATGAAAAATGCCAAAACTCTCAAGAATGGAAAAGACTTGATTGTTTTTGTCAAAGAAGGTTATAACAACAACAAGAGAAAGAACATTGCTACATCTTCTAAAATGCCCAAGAAGGAACCTCGTCCATTTTTTTTTGAACGCAAAACTGCAAGGGAAGCCCCTGTAGTGAATGTATTGATTCCAAAACAGAAACACAAATTACAAGTATGCAAGGAGCATAAAAAAACAAGAAAAAAGAAAAAACCCTCCAAAGGTTGTCCTGAGAAAGGACAGCGAAGCTACAACATCTCCATTCAGAGAAGCAAAGAAGCCATATCTACTTCTCTGAATGGACAAACTTGGGTCCCCAAGGAATCAAGGAAGCATCTTCTCCACCGATGCACTGCTGGTTGGGTGGCTCTGAAGATCAAGGCGTTGCGTTGCTTCCAGATTTCCCAAGCCGCAGTGGCAAAAGCTTCCATGAAACCATCACGTTTCCAGTCTCTCCTTGCTAAAGTTATTGTGTCAAAGAATGGTAGATCATGGTTCCACTGAATTTCCAGTCTGTTCCAACAAGCCTCACTGAAGGGGCATACAAAGAACAGGTGATATGTGTATTCCTCGATGCCGGCGGGGCACAAAACACATGAGTAGTCCTCGCCTTGGATTGTGAAGTTTTTTCCTTTTTAGAATATTTCAGGAATTGAGTCCGTCCCTGAACAGGATCCACATAAATATTTTAATTTCTCCAGTACTCTTTATTCCCAGATCCAGTGAAATGTGTGGGACGAGTTATATTTCTATAATAGAAAGCATGTCCCTTTCTTGAGCAATATTCCCTGTTATTCTGAGCAGTCCATTTATCCTGCAGTTGACCCCTTTGTATTACCAACTGTATGATCATTTCCATGCCAATATGCTCTGCCTGGGCTTGCTCTGACAATGGGTTGTAGAACTCCTGCAAGGTATTCATCTGTAGGATGTGCTGCGCCAAGGATATGTTTGGTTTCTTAGCAAAAGTGAATAACCTTGGGAAATCTCTCTTGAAGAGGTGTCCCTCCCATTCATCGTGCCACAATAGGACTGTGTCCCCAGCACCATCTGTAACTGAGAATTGCGGTCTGAGTTCCTCCCAAAGGCTGATCACGTCCCTCCATCAGAATGAACCACTGTTTCTTATGCTTTGTGGAGGTTTTCCAGCCCCACAATATGTGTTTAGTAACAAGTGTACCCACGAAACATCATGTTTGTTATGAATCTTGAATAGAAACTTTCCAATGAGAGCTTTGTTCATAGTTTTGAGGCACTTGAGGCCTAACCCCCCTTTATCCAGTGGTGACATAACCTGATCCCAAGCCACCATTGGCTTTCATCTTCCTGCAACATCAAATCCTCTCCACAAGCATAATTTCCTTGTCCGGTCAATTGCTTTAAGAACCTGGCCATTCATCTTAATAGAGCACATGGCACAAATTGGGATAGCAGAGATAACACTATTTACTAGTGTGCACCTTCCTCCCATAGATAACCACGATGTTGTGGCTGCTAACTTTCTTTTGAATGTTGGAGATGAGCTGTGAAAAGTCCTCTGTTTTGGGCCTTGACACACCCATTGGTAGCCTAGATAAGTGAATGGGAAGGCACCTACCTAGCATCCAAGTGTACCTGCCATGTTGGTGACTTCCTCATCCGAAAGATTGACCGACATGAGGCTTGTCTTGCTCCAGTTAACTCTCAAACCTGTGGCCCCTCCGAGTTGATGTAGTAGGCTTTTTAAGAAGAATAGTTCCCTTTGAGATGCTTTGAGTACAATAATGGTGTCATTCGCGTATTGAACAATCGGGAACTGATAATTTGGCATTTGGGGAATCGGGTATGATAGGAGACCCAATGCAGAGGCTTTGTTGACGAGAATCTAAAGAATATCTGCTGCTAGGACAAATAAGAGCGGGGATAATGGATCCCCTGTCTAACTCCTCTTTTGCACTGAAAGAATTTTTCGGGAACCCCATTTAGAAGTACTGTCGAGGAAGCCGTAGAGACTATGTCCTTGATCCAGGACACCCATTGTTCTGTGAATCCCAAGTACCGAAGCATTAAGAGGATGAAGTTATGTTCCACCATATCAAACGCCTTCTCAAAATCCAGTTTTAATACTATTATCTTCTCTTTGGAATGTTTGCATTGGTGAAGATACTCATAAGTCCATGCCATGCAGTCTTGAATTGTCCTTCTTCAGATGAACCCATATTGGTTTCTATGTGTAAGCCTGGTGATTACTACCTGATAATATTTTTGTAATTAGCTTGACTGAGGAGCTTAGTAGCGAGATAGGCCTGTAATCATTGACCTTGGTCGGATAAGGCACCTTCGGAATGAGGATAACGAATGAGCTGTTTAGTGGTTGCAAGCTGACATTGTTGCTTGTGAACTGAGCACATAGACTATAAATATCTTCCCTGATGATTGGTCAACATGCTTTATAAAATCTGGTGTTGAAGCCATCTGGACCCGGTGACTTGTTTGCTGGCATTTCCTTTAGTGCCCTGTCCACTTCCTCATTAGAAATAGGTTCACATAGATCCTCCAGTTGTTGTTCTGGCATCATCTCCTGAAGGTGTGGCCATTCCCGAATAGGTTGTGATCTTCCTAACCTCTCGTTGAATTCCTTCCAGATTAGACTTTCCTTTTCTCGGTGGTCTAGGAGATTTGCGCCATCTTCCCCTTGGATGATTGTGATGGTGTTGCGCCTGTACCTCTCCATAGAAGCTGCTAGAAAGAACTTTGTAGGTTCATCTCCTAGCTTGGTCTACCTTACCGTGTATCGCTGTCTCAAGTAGTCGTTCTTTTGTTGTAACAGGTTAGCTAGGTGACCCTTGATTAACCCACGGAAGGCCTTTTCTTGGGGGAACAACAATCTTTGTTCTTTGAGCTTGTCCACAACCAATATCACCTCATTGCAAGCTCCAATCAGCTTGGATATATTGCCCAGGTTCTTGCTCCAGTATTTTAGTGTCCTCGGCCTTTTTAATTTGGCTGTGATGAGCTTTGCAATATTCATGTGGGGTAGAGGAAGATCCCACAAGTCCTTTACTATGTTCATGAACTGAGGGTGGTGAAGCCAGTAGTTCTCAAATATAAAGCATTGAGCCCTCGGGATGTTGGTGCCAATTTGCACCACACACGAAGTGTGATCTGATGTGTCCCTTGCCAAAGGCAGAAGCAAAGTTTTTGGAAAGGAAATAGTCCATTGAACCGAGTTGAAGCACTAGTCTAGTTGCTCTAACAGAGGTATTTCTTGCATGTTGCTCCAAGTGTAGCTCCTGCCCTTCAGCGGAATCTCAAGCAAACCCAAATGTTGGATGATGTTGTTAAAAGTTTGCATGTCGTTGAAGTTTGCACCCTGTCTGTTCCTATCCTCCACACTCCTGTAAAAATTGAAGTCTCCCACGATCATCCGTAGTTCATCTGGATTGAGGGCAAGATTCCACAACCATTGTATAAATTCCATCCTCTATTCACCATGACACAGGGCATATACTGTGATTAGTTTCCACTTGAATCCATTCTGAGTAGAGGTAAATTGGACTGAGATTGCATAGTCAAGTATTTGTATATTGTCTCCTATCATTAAGTTTCCATTCCAGCCCATGATAATGCCACCCGAGGCCCCTTTGGATGGAGAGAAGGCGAATTTGTTGAATCTGCGGGGGCAATTTTCTTCATGAAGGAAGCGTCCATATGTTCTCTTTTTGTTTCTTGAATACAGATTATGTTGTAGTCATTGATTGCTTCAATCTTTGCCCTTACTCCCAGCTGTTTGCTATTATCATTAAGCCCTCGAACGTTCCAATTTAGAATGTTCCAACTTCTGGTATGGTTGTGCACCATTTATAGAAACCATTAGGGGGTTTCATGTGCCCAGGGTCGGAGACCTTTGGCAACTGAAATATGTGTTGGAGATTGGATGCCTGAGCAGGAAGCCTTTTATGTTGTGGGCTTTGTTCATACTGAATCATCCACAATGATCTGCGAGGGGGTTGCAATGTAGCGCCAGGCAAATGAGTCTTTGACGTTTTGCAAGGTAGGTTACACATGACCAGATTTGCATGAACACATATTTGCATGAACACGAAGTGAAGCAGACATTTCCATACATATAAAAGGTAATATTGTTCGGGTCCTATTCCTTGTACAAAAGCTTAACTTGAACCAGAATACACTGCACTTAGTACTACCCTAGACTGAGGAGTATCTTACAACATTCGTGGCCTTCAACCACTCAAAATGAGCTGCATCCACAAACACTGACACACTACACTTAGGGCTATTCTGAGCTGTGAAATATGTTACAACAAAACTGGCCTCCAACCCCACAAAATGCACTGCCACTACAAACACAACAACCAGAGAGACCCAGTAGTACTGCTTATAAGCAAACATAAGCAGTCTTCTACCCCTATCTATAGTAACCATCTTTGCATAGATTTCCTTATCCATCGATCATTGGTGTGGAGTGAGGGTCAACTTCAGCTCCTTCATTATCGTTGATGCTTTGAGTGGGAGCAAGCTTCCCGTGGGCCACCTCAAGTGGCACTCCACATCTAGATACCGCCACCTCCTGCAAAACCGCCGATGGAATCTCAGGATGAAGACAAAAAGTTTCTAGATCTATTAAAGTGGGAAACTTAACAAGACCAGGAAAAGAGTTGTTACCCTTCGGGTTAGAGGAACCTGAGGCCATCTGGTCTGCCCCAGACTTGGTTGTTCCTGCAGCGGAGGAATTAACAGGTGAGTCCACCGGCTTGGTCCTGTAACCGTCTAGCATTCTCTTGATCCTCATACTCCTCCTTGGTGTATCAGCAGGAGCATCAATGATTGTTTCTGAAGTAACTTCCTTGTCTGCTGCAAGATTAGTCTGTTGCTGAGAGGGTATTGTCAATTGCCGAAGCCTGTCAAGCTGTTGATGCTGCACAACTAGTTGCATTTGAGGTGGAGCTTCTGCAGCCATCTGAGTTCCGGCCTTCTTGGTCCTTCTGGTGTTAACTTTTAAGAGCCCTGTTTGAGTATTCTCAGTGGCATGGGCCGTCATTCCGATAGTGTTTTCATTCTGAATTTCACTATGGATTTTGGTAATAATCACAAAAGACTTAGGGGCCTTAAGGCTGTCCTGGGAGGTGCCCGAACCCATCTGAGTGTGAAGCTCAGTGTTGACAGAAGGCGCGTGGTTAGCTTGGTTCATGCAAGAGGAATTCCACCAGGCCGTAGATGATTGAGGAAATGTCGCAACTAACATTCTTCTGAGAGATGTCGAGTCAAACGGTTGAAGCCAGTCCGGACGAAGTGCTTGATCTCCATTTCTAGCAAACTGGTATATGGGTTCACCATGAAGAATTCTCCGTGATTGCTCTTGATCATGAACTGTCTCCTCGGAATGAGGCGAGGCAGGTTGCCGAGGAGGCATGACCGCCCAAAGTGGCTGAGTTGTTGTTCTTCTTGTTGGGGATGCGACCAATGATCCCATCCATGTTGGTGTGGGGGCATATGGTTGCCCTGGTGCTTGTGTATTACTTCCTAAGCCGGGTCTCCCAGATCCTCATGACCGTGGGGAGGAACATGCTGGTCCTCTAAATTGATTTCGACAGGTTGCAGATGATGTGGATTCCCGTTCAGAGGAAGATCATCATGGGGAGGAACAACAACATCCGGATGAACCCAATTCGAGATGTATAGAGGGCATGTCCAGGACCATGCAAACCCATCCCTAGTTCACTGTCTTAAAAATAAGCTTCTGGGCACATCCCGAATTTCATTGTACATGCACTTCACCAAAACCGTTCTCAGAGCCCTCAACATGTTGTGCCAATGAAGCAGTTTTCCAAAGCTGCAGACCGCCATGTCGATAGTCTCCATGGTCCGATAGTCAATAGGGTACCCAAGTATCATGAACCATCCACGCGGGTGAAGTCCCTATGCCTTCTGTTAATGCCATAATCGTGATGAACAAATCTGATGAGTACACCTTCCACTTCAATCGGCTCCCCCAGAACAAGGGAGTCTCTGTAGAAGCAAGTTTGAAGAGACAAAAGAGCCACACCGAGCAGAGTCAAGCAGGAGAGTCTTACTACCATACCAAGTTCATCAACCAGATGGTATTTGATGATCACACGGAACATGTTGTAGTCATATTCATGTAGAACGTCGTGTACATCCTCCGCAATAGGAACCTCATCCATTGTTCCATGCCTTTGATGCATCATATGTTTTACTAAGGAACAAGTTTGGAAAGGCTTATGCTAGGTATGTTGGGCCACACCGCAAGAGTCCTAAACCTTGTGTGTGGGTGTCCAAGTACCTCTTGACTAACATCAAAGGACCTAACACCCCTTGGGTACCTAAAGCCAAGACTTAAATCATTTTTGTAGGCATACTCCTCCGGTGGAACCAAGTGGGTTCTTGATAGCGGATGCACTAATCATATGATCGCAGAGAGGAAGATGTTTGTAGAGTATGAGGAAAATGAAGATCCAAATGAAGGAGTCTATTTTGGAGACAATAGTCAGGGAAAAATCCTTGGCACCGGTAAAATTTCTATATCCCCTAATCATACTCTTTCAAATATTTTACATGTTGATTCATTTAATTATAACCTCTTGTCCATATCACAACTATGTGACAGGTTATAATCATCTATTCACTAATGAGGGTGTGACCGTCACAAGGAGAAACAATGACTCAATTGCTTTTAAGGGTGCACTCAAAAGAAAGCTCTATCTCGTGGATTTCTCCGCGGATAAAGCCCAACTTGATACATGCTTAATTGCAAAAACTAACATGGGTTGGCTTTGGCATAGAAGACTAGCCCATGTTAGGATGAGGAACTTACAAAAACTCCTTAAAGGAGAGCACATATGAGGTTTGAAGAATGTTGTGTTTGAAAAGGATAGGTCATGTAGTGCATGCCAAGAAGAAAGCAAGTTGGAGCCCAACATCCATCCAAGAACATTATGACGACAACAAGACCATTGGAGCTTCTATACATAGACCTATTCTGTCCAATCGCCTATATAAGCATTGACGGTAACAAATATGACCTTGTTATTGTAGATAATTTTTCACGTTTCACTTGGGTGTTCTTTTTGCATGATAAAAGCGAGATTCAAAGTGTCCTCAAGAAGTTCTTGAGGAGAGCTCAAAATGAGTTCTCCTTAAGTATCAAGACTATAAGGAGTGATAAAGGTACATAATTGAAGAACACTCAAGTTGAAGAATTATTGGATGAAGAAGGCATCAAGCATGAGTTGTCGGCCCCCTACTCACCTCAAAAAAATGGGGTGGCCGAGAAGAAGAATAGAACTCTAATTGAGATTTCAAGAACCATGCTTGATGAGTACAAGACGTCAGACTGGTTTTGGGCTGAAGCGGTTAACACCGCTTGCCATGCCATAAACCGGTTATATTTTCACCGCATTCTTAAGAAGACGTCTTATGAGCTCCTAACCGGTAATAAGCCAAACATCTCTTACTTTCATGTTTTTGGGAGCAAATGCTATATTCTCAACAAGAAGCCTAGGACTTCGAAGTTCGCTTCTATGTCTGATGAGGGTCTCTTGTTTGGTTATGACTCAAACACTTACGCCTATCGTGTCTTTAACAAATCCCCCGGGATTGTTGAAGTAACACGTGACGTAGTGTTTGTTGAAATTAATGGCTCTCAAGTGGAGCAAGTTGATCGTCATGTGCTAGATCAAGAAGAAGCTCCACAAGTGGTGATAGAAAGGATGGCACTTGGAGACATACGACCACAAGAACAACCTCAAGATTCAAGTGACCATTCTACACATCAAGCAAGCTCTTCCTCAAATATTCAAGCTCAAGAACCCCAAGATGCGCTCCAAGAAGATAAAAATGGAGGCCTCAATCAAGGGGGAGACGAATAAAATGAGGAAGACAAAGATGAAGATTCAAGAACTCAAGTACCACACCCAAGAGTACATCAAAGCGTTCAACGGGATCATCCCGTTGACAACATCCTAGGAGACATCTCCAAGGGGGTAACTACTCAATCTCGTGTTGCAATTTTTTGTGAACATTACTCTTTTGTTTCTTCCTTAGACCCCACAAGGTTGAAGAAGCACTACGAGATCCAGATTGGGTGACGGCCATGCAAGAAGAGCTCAACAACTTTGAAAGAAATCAAGTATGGGAGCTCGTGAAGAGGCCAAACGCAAATGTTGTGGGCACCAAGTGGGTGTTCCGTAACAACCAAGATGAGCACGGGGTGGTTACAAGGAACAAAGCACGACTTGTGGCCAAGGGGTACTCACAAGTCGAAGGTTTGGATTTCGATGAAACCTTTGCTCCCGTAGCTAGGCTTGAATCAATTCGCATATTACTTGCATTTGCTACTCACCATGATTTTAAGCTATATCAAATGGACGTCAGGAGTGCATTCCTCAATGATCCAATCAAAGAAGAGGTGTATGTGGAGCAACCCCCCGGCTTTGAAGATCAAGACTTCCCAAACCATGTTTACAAATTGCGTAAGACTCTCTATAGTCTCAAACAAGCTCCTAGAGCTTGGTATGATTGTCTTAGAGATTTATTAACTCAAAACGGTTTCAAAATTGGAAAGGCCGATTATACTTTGTTTACTAAGCATTTTAATGATGATTTGTTTGTTTGCCAAATATATGTCAATGACATTATATTTAGTTCTACTAACAAAGCCTTTTGTGATGAGTTTTCAAATATAGACCGAAAGGTTTGAGATGTCCATGATGGAGGAGTTGAAGTTCTTCCTAGATTTTCAAGTGAAACAACTTAAGGAAGGCACATTCATTAGTCAAACAAAGTACACACAAGATATACTCAAGAAGTTTGACATGAACAAAGCCAAACCGATCAAGACTCCAATGGGAACCAATGGGCATCTCGATCTTAATGAAGATGGTCCAAGTGTGGACCAAAAGGTATATCGATCCATGATAGGTTCATTGCTTTAGTTATGTGTATCTAGGCCCAATATCACGCTTAGTGTTTGTATGTGTCGTAGATTTCATGCTGCTCCTAAGGTGTGTCATTTGACCGCCGTTAAGAGAATTCTTAGATATTTAGTTCACACACTAAGACTGGGACTTTGGTATCCCAAGGGCTCTAAGTTTAACCTCATTGTGTATTTCGATGCAGATTATGCGGGATGCAAAGTTGATAGAAAGAGTACCTCCGGAACTTGCCAATTCCTTGGTAGATCTCTAGTGTCTTGGTCCTCAAAAAAACAAAACTCCATTGCCCTTTCCTCAGCTGAAGCGGAGTATGTTGCCGTCGGAAGTTGTTGTGCACAACTTCTTTGGATGCGACAAATTCTTAGGGACTACAACATAAACTTGCGCAATATCCCCCTCCTATGTGACAATGAGAGTGCTATGAAAATATCCCACAATCCATTTGAACACTCAAGGACCAAACACATCGATATTCGCCATCACTTCTTGAGAGTTCACTCTATCAAAGGAGACATAGCAATTTCCCATATGAGAACCGAAAACCAATTGGCCGATATTTTCACCAAGCCCTTAGATGAGAGAAGATTTTGTGAACTTAGGAGTGAGCTTAATATCTTATATTCTCAAAATGTGGCTTTAGTCTTGCACATCTGATTGTTACTTGCATGTGCTTTAAAATTCACACATGCTTGCGGAAACTCTACCCCCTCAACAATCTACAAAACTATTTTGAAATTATTGAATCTTTGTGAATTGTGGTCATAGTTTGGTTGTTGATTTCCTACTGACCATGTTTACAAATATCTTTGGTGAAAATATAGTTCAAAAGGATCAAATCTCCGTTGAAAACTCAATATATATGAGTTTTCAGCCTTTGAACCAGACTAGTCTGCCCCCTTGACCGGACTAGTCCGACACCTAAGACTAGTCCGGATCCAGTCCGCTGGCCGGACAAGTCCGGAACCCCAACCGGACTAGTCCGGCCCTTGGAGACTTAAACTCCCCAGGAACCCTCGAACGGTCACTCCCATTCAAAACACACTCTCTCCTCAAACGCACGAAAACCGCCCCCAAATCGGCGATTTTCACTTTCCTCTACCAAAAATCGTTTCCAATCCGTGGATTGAAACCCTAAGGTGCATGGGAACTTGTCCCCAAGCATCCAAGGATGATTCTTCATCCACATTGCGTCGATTTGAAGATTTAAAGAGGTATTCTGGACCTAGCTCTAAATCCTTCAAAATTCAATTCTTTTAGGTCTTTTAATAGCAACTTCTTCACAAAAGTTGTTCTCCATGTCATTGTGATCATATTCTTGGAATATTGTGGTAGGATCCGTAGATTTTGCCAAAAATCCTCTAGATTAGGGTTCTTACTATGTGTACCGGACAAGTCCGGCTCATGCGGACTAGTCCGTCCTCTGGGCGGACAAGTCTGGATTACATAGTAAACATCCTAATCTTGATCGACTCTGTGAAATCTAATGCAATATTCCACTTCCTTGGACTCATATGCTCCCCTTTACATCACTTCTCAGCGACGATGTCATATTCCGACTACGTGCCTCTCTCCGATCCCGAGGTCGAGGCAGGAAAGCAAGCACTCTATCGTCGGGATCGTGAGAGCGAGAGATTGCTATAACTCTTCTCGAATTGCAGTCTGAAGCGAGGAAATCACAGAAAAAGCAAAGAGAAGCTCACAACTCCACTGCTGCAGAGGCTGCCCCAAGGAAGAAAAGAATGGTGACCATGAGCGAGAAAGCAAAAACTCAAGAGGCTCGAAGGTCGAAGGACAAGGGCAAAGCGCCAGTTGGGGCACCCAAGAGGAAGGCTCCTGGTGTTAAGAATCCCGCAAGCAAGGCTAGGAAGGGACCCTCCCAACCTATTGGTCCTTTGAGAATGTCCTCCCCTTCCAGGAACCCTAATCGCCAAGCTGCATTCGATGCTAACACTTTCAAAGGCAAAGGGGTTGAGAAGGCCAGGAAACTCAGATTGGTCAATGTCTATCAATGGGAGAGGAGCAGCGTAGTCCCTCGTTTTTGGTGTGATTTCCACTGCGACTACTACCGGACTTTCTACATGACAAAGCAAGCAAACCCCAGAAATGGATGCACAATGGATTGATTGGGACTACATGGCCCAAGAGAATCATGCCGCATTCAATGCCATGATTGAAGCCATTGAGCGACATGGCTTAAAGAAACTCATGGCTTTCCAATATGATTGGAATGTGGAAGTAATTGTCCAATTCTAATCTGCAGTCTACTTCCACACCGATGGAGATTGTCGAATCACTTGGATGACCCATGGAGAGCAACATTCCACTATCTATTGGGAATTTGCTCAGTTTCTTGACTTCAAAGATCAACTTGAGAATGAGATCATCATTTCCAACCTCAATCCAGTTGATCGAGATGTGTTGGACTACATGTATCCAAGTCATGGAGTTAATATGAGGCGGGACACATAAGGAACATCAAGCCGTTCTATAGTGTGCTTAAACGGGTGCTCTGGAAGACCATAGCCCCAAAGGATGGATATGCGAGCATCATCCAAGGCAGTTTGAGAAACTTGATGGTTCTCATTGATGGAGATGTTGGTTTCAACATTGTGGACTATATCTTCGATGACATCTTCAACATCTCTCACACACCCAACCGATCATGTGGTTATGCTCCTTACATCATGTTCATGATCAAGAAGGTGTCTGAGCTCACTTTCAAGAAGGACATTATTCATAGAAGACTTCATCCTCAAATACCTCCTCTGGAGCCAGCTACACCTAGAAGGAAGAACGCAGATCCTTCTGCCTCATCCTCTCACTTCGTGCCTTCGCCACCTCCACCTCCTCCTTCATCTTATTCCGAAAGCGGCTTCTTCAAGAGCTTCAAGGCAATCTTCGCCTCTTGCCGGAAGGTGGAAGTTCGGCAACGTCGCATGGAGCGTCGCCAAGAGAAGTATCTCAAGGTGATGTGCGACAAGCACGAAGTCCCCATGTCTCCCGCCGCGGAGAGCATTGGAGAGATGACTCCATTCCCGGAATTCACCGCCGAAGAACTTGCTCAATTTGGTGATGTTAGCACCTCCACGGCGGCTCCATCCGAGGAAGACGGCGATGATAACGATGCCAATGATCCGGAGGCCACGGAGTGCGATAGTGAGCGACACCAAGGCGGAGATGACGACGACGATGACGATGAAGAGTAGACCTTTGGGATCTCCTTCTTTCATTTCCTTTTTGGTGTCTTGATGCCAAAGGAGGAGAGATTGGAAGGGGGTAGTTAGAGTTTTAAGTCGTTGTCTCTTTTGATCCTCTATGGACTTGTACTATGTTTTAACACTCTCATTTCAATTGATGTAAGACTTAATCCATGTTTCACATGTACTATGATTAATTGTGATCCTATGCCTGAATTGATTTATGTATCACACATATTTATTGTCTTATCACAATTTATGAGCACATCACTTAGGCACTCCACCATAACATGTATATGTATGATAACTCTCTCAATTTTTCTTACTCATGATGTGTCGGTACCCGGCATACCGGGTACCCTCGCGCATTAGCTAGAGCCGCCTAGGTACCCTGCCTCCCAGTAGAGGCGGGGTCCTAGGGCGCCACGTGTTCAAGAGGCTGGACCCATTAGTCTCAGAAAGGAGGTCCAGGGTATCCGCAAGAAACCCAAAGGAGAAGTTCAGCACCCCCTTTGGAGACGAGCCCTAGGTAACCACGTGTCCAGTCGGTAAGGATCCCTACTCCCTGTGAGACAGGGCTCCGGAGTTTCCACGTGGAACAAGACATCAGACAGGCCACCTCCCATATAGGTGGGCTCCGGCGCTGCCACGTGTCCTGCAAGGCGGGACCCAACCTCCTCCGCGGAGGTAAGCTCCCGGCACTGACATGTGTCTAGCAGGACGGGGCCTAGCCTTGCCCGCAGAGATGAGCTCCCGAGCCACCACGTGGCCCGCAATACACGAGCTCACCTCCTCCGTAGAGGTGAGCTCCCAAGCTGCCACGTGGTCCGCAAGGCAAGAACTGACCTCCCCCGCAGAGGTGAGCTCCCAGGCTGTCACATAGTCCAGCCACTTACCCTGGACGGAGGGACGCAGGAGTTAAGAGGACGGTGCGCCTTGTCCCTGTCAAGGATTGAAGATATGCGGCTTCCCCAAACGCATGGTGCGGCACACGCCTAATGTCAGGTACCGCTGCGACCAATCGCGTCACAGTGAAGACGCTGCAGACCTATCCCACTCTGCCAAGTGGGTAGATTATGGCGACAGAGATAGCTGGATGAGACATCCCCTGCCAATGTCAGCAACGACGCATGGTCTACTGACGACGCATGCGGCAAGACGGTGTCGAAGCGTACGAATGACACTTCCTCCGGTACTACTAAATTGTTGTCCGCGGAGGTTCTTTGATCGGTTTGGGCGCGCGGAGATTCTAGACAAGATGGTGACACAGAGGGTTTACGTGGTTCGGGCCGCCTAAGTGTAATACCCTACTACACGGGGTGTGTGTTGTTGTATTAGAGATTCACTGGTCCTCGCATGCGTATCAGCTTGGTCGTCTGTATCGTGCAGCACAATCCCTTTTATAGACCAAGGGATGACTGTTACATCAATTGTCTGGCCCGACATGTGGCCCTGGCGGTTATTATTGACTTAAACACAATTTAAGTGTGTTTAAGCACCCTAATAGTATGATAACACGCCTTAATGGTGACGTTACTAGTATCAAGGGTCCTCTGATAGTGCGCCATTAATATTGCATTAATGGCACATAATCAGGCCTTGTACTGTCCCTTGAATGTTCATACTGTTGGAGATCCGTCAGTATTCCCGTTGGTGTCGTAGGTCCGGAGGCTCAACACATGGCAGATCCGGGGCTTCCCCTTGCGGGGAGGTAGGTTCGGAGTCATTAGAGACGTGGCGGCACTGGAGCTTCCCTCTACTGGGGGTTAGGTCCAGGGTCACTAGACACGTGTCAAGCACGGAGCTTCCCTATGTAGGGAGTTTAGCTCCGGTCTTATATTACAGGTTGTACTGCCGGAGCTACCCATAAGAAGGAGGCGGGTCCAGTGCTGTGTAACACGTGGGGCCTACAGAGGTGTTCAGCTCTGACAGGTGGAACTCCCTTGCACTTTTTGCAGTATCGTGGGGTACCCGGTACGCAGGGTACCAACAGTGGCCCCCGTGCCCTCCTCCGGAAGAAACCCTTTGGGTTAAGTTATTCTACTAGAGGTGGGGCCATCCTCGATTCCCGTGTTGCGACTTCAAAGGTCTTCTGACGTACCATTGGGGCGATGGTCCGAGGTTAAACATTGCCGCATGGCTTGTTTTGAATGCGGCAGATAAGATATTTGAGTGCGGATCTCACGCAATTGAAGGTCGCCAATTCCCAATACGAAAACCGTATAGGTTTCGAGCGCCTTGTCAGGCTGCCACCCTCGGGCTTCCCGCTGCCCATCATGACAACGGTTCACCTGGGGTAATAACCTCGAGTTTCTCGTCGGGGTGGCCCCGGGCCCCTTCGTCATTGAAGGGGTAGATTTTTGAAATGTGGCCTTGCTCTTGTTGCGGTTTCCATCCAAGCATTGTGGAGGCTTACTTAAGAAGGGAAGTCTGCACTGTTTGAGGTCTCTTTACGCTTTCGATCGAACTCGCGCCCAGAGCCTCCCAACCTTTGCCTAGTTTCCTCTTCTTTCGCTCCACTTTGCGGCGATGGAGTTAGGTCTTCCCAAAAGCCGCATGAAGAGCAAGGATGATCCGTCGAAGGTCCGGACCTTCATGGGATGGTCCAGTGACTCCTTCAACAACATGGTTCGCGTCAGTAAGCTCCCCTTCAAGAAGGAGCATCGGGCGAAATGGTGTATTTCTCAGCGTACGCCATGGTGGGACTGATCCCACCTTTTCAAGTTTCATCTTGATGTTGTTGGACTTCTTCGGCCTCCAGCTGCATCATCTCGGCCCCTACTCCTTCCTGCTGGTGGCGACTTTCGTCCACTTCTGCGAGATGTGGGTGGGCGTGCCTCACTGCATCGAGTTGTTTCGGACCTTCTTCACGGTCCACACCACCGGCAAGGGGGCAAAGCTACTTGGCTTCTACTACTTTGTGAAGCGCAAGAACTTCCCCTTCATGTACTTAAAGTCGTTTCCCTCCGGCAAATGGGATGACTGGAAGAAGGATCGGGTCATCATTGCAGTGGAGGAGCACGATAGGCTGGAGCTGTCCCAGGGACTCCCCAACATCGACACCGATGCCTGGAACGTAGTTCTGAAGCTGTCGGATGCGTTCAAGCCCGTCCTGGCCAGAATCCAAGAATGTGTGAAGGGTGGAGTGATCCCCCAGATGGTCTTTGGAAATTTCTTGGTGAACAAGTGGGCTCCGCTGAAGAGAAGGGAGAGGATCGCGTGGGCCTTCAATAGTGTGATGGATGATAACCGAATTGAAACCGGTTTGAACTCCAACTTGGATGACGAAGCTTTGAAGCTCCATCTCAAGAAACTTCACCACGGGTCCATCACCGATGACACCTTGACTCTGCGGGCTGCTTTCCTGCCTCTGAACATGATTCCAGAGTTCAGCAGGGAGCTCCGGAGGAAGATGCCAGCGCTAGATGACCTCTGCGAAGTGGAGAAGCGCAGGACCTATAGGGTTGTAATTCACGGAGCTTCCGAGGAGGTGTTCGCCCCTACCCCGAGCCAAAGGGTTGATGACATCGGCAAGGGCAAGGGCAAAGAGCCAGCCGAATCTTCGAGTCAGAAGAGGAAGCTAAGGCACGTTGATGGGAGCTCCGTCAGGCCTGCTCCGTCTACAACTACCCCTTCTCCCCGGCGAGGAAGATCTTCGGCGGCGACACCTCCTCCACTGCAGACGTCCTCAAGAGGTGCTAGCTCCGGACAGTCGACTCCGGTCCCAGTGCCAGCTATGGGCTCCAGGTCCGGTAGTCCTTCCCAGACATGGAAGGCCTCGGCTGGGACAACGCCGCCGACGGCGATAGGCTCCGGGCGACATTCCGGAGCTCCCGCTATGCCAGCCACGATAGGCTCCGGCTCTGAGCGCCCGATGAAGAAGCTCCGCGCCAATTGGAGCGGTAGCTTTCGAAGGTAAACTTTGCTTTTTCACCTTGACTTGCTATCTTATTTTTGTCATGTTTTGAATCTTTCAATCCTTTGATCGTAGGGCATCAAGGACGGGGGCTGAAGCTTAGGCCTCTGTTGCAACGGCTGAAACAGTGTGGGCGGAAGCTCCAACTCCGACCCCCGCGCCTCCTCAAATGGTGGCTGAGGTCACGGCAGTTCCGACCTCAGCTGTTGTGGATCTAGATCCTGAATTGACCCCGACGACTCCCGTGGTAGCGTCGAACCATGGGGGAGACATACGTGAAGATGCCCCAGCAGCCGCAGCACCGGCAATCGAAGCTCTGACACAGTATGCAGATATGGTTGAAGCACTGGTATCTGAGTCGGAGGTAATCGAGGCTCCGGTCCCTGTACCAGAGGTTGTTTTAGAGCCGGTGGGTGACCCGGTGGCGCCAGAAGCTCCAACCCCCGAGCCAAAAGTCGTTGATGCCCTGGCGACTGAGTCGGTGGTGCTTGAGGTTCTGGTCCCCATGCTGGAGATAGCTGGTGCTCCAGCTGCTGAGCCGGAGATGCTTGAAGCTCCGGTATTTGTGCCGGAAATAATTGAAGCTCCGGCTGCTGAGCCGGAAGTGGCGAATGTGCCGGCGCCTGAGCGGTAGTGGTGGGGGATCCAGACGAAGCTCCAACGTCCGCCCCGGAGGTAATTGCTCCGGAGGTGTGCATATTCGAGCCGTAGCGCCATGAAGAGGCAGCGGCAGGCCCTCCACCCGCGGAGCCAGCAGTTGAAGACCCAGCGGCAGGACCTTCGACGTCAGCCTCGGAGGTTGAAGTTCCCCAGGAGGATCTTCCTCAACAGCAGCCGAGGAGGTCCCAGAGGGCGGCCCCAGTGCCGCAGAAGCTCAGGGAACCACGCTTGTATTGTGGGACCCTATTTTTGTTGTTGAAACCCCTTGGAACCAGCGGAGAAGACCCCGGCAGATCCGAAGCCTATTCCCTTGGCATTGTCCATAGACAACGCATGCTCGAGCCTCTGTCAAGTCCAGCTCGCCTTTGACAACGACAACAAGTTCCTTGAATAAGAGTGCCACACTTTGAGGCGTTGGCGCAACAGGCTTCACTTTGAGACCAAGCTAGCACAGACGAGGCTAGCCGACCAACGGGAGTGGGTCGAGAAGTAAAAGGCCCGGATGGAATACTGGGGCAAACTACTGGATGAGAGGGAGAGCATGATACAATCTCTCAACAAGCAGTCCCGGGCAATATTTGAGCAGGCTCGAGAGGCCAATGAGGCGGTGAATGACCGCCAAGATAACATCAAAACCTTCAATGAGACACTTCTCAAGCTCCAGGAAGGTCTCAATGAGCGAGAGGAGGAACTCTTAGAGGATCAGGAGGATCTTTTGAAGAGAGAGAGGGAGCTCGCCCAGAAGCTAACTCTGGCACAACAAAATTTATCAGATCGCACTAAGAAGCTTGATCTGCAGAGCAAGGAAGTGGAGGAGAAATACTGGAAGCTGGGGCAAGAGCTCTCTAAAAGAGAAGCTGACATTGCCACCAGAGAGGAAAAAGTACGGGGCAGGGAGAAAGACCTCGCCAACCGGCGGATCTGCATCTACCTCCGAGAGACAGAGCTCGCCGACCGCGAAAAGCAAATAGCTGAGAGTATTCAGCAACATGCTAAAGTGGTCGAGTGCCTCGCTCAAGAAGGTTCAGAGCTTGCGGCTGCCAGAAGGTCATTGGAGGAGCTGCGGAGCTCGAGGGCAACTAAGCCCCTGCAGGTATCGGATTTTCTGGGGCATGCGGACAGAGCTTTGGTGCCGCTTGGCTTCAGTCCAGTACGTCCGGAGAACCCAACACTAGAGTTGGACCAGACGCTGGTGGCACTTGGCTCTGTTGGCAGCAAACTCGACGCGATGGGTGATGTCATCACCGACCAACACGAGACGGAGGGAAAATCTCTGGCCAAGAACGTCGCCGAATATGTCTTGGCATGTTACAAGAGCTGAGACCCCCAATTTTCTCTAGATCCGGTCTTCGAAGGACTCATTGCCGAAGAGGAGAATGCCGCCAGGGCTAGCGTTCAAGAGGCTGCTGAGAAGGTTGCATCGTTTTTCCGCAAGACTTAGATCCTCCAGTAGCTAGGACCTTCTACTTTTGCCCCAGCTTGTAATTCTCCAATTTTGTAATCTCCAATCTTCGAATGAATGAAATTCAATCTTTCTGAAATGAATGAATTCCATTTCATCTTTGTCTTCAATATACTGTGCTTTGTTTTGTTGCCCCCTGGTAGATGTGCACAATTTGATTGTAAACATGTACCAAAAGGTTTTGACAGTATCTTGATGACTTGAACGCTTCGAACTTGTAGATTTTAGGTCCGAAGTCTTTATTTCTGACTTCTCCAGGGAGCTTCTGTTGCATCGGCGGCGGGCCCCCTGGGAGTTGTCGGAGCTTGTTAGATCTGATGGCTCCCATTGTCAACGCATAGTATGTCGATGACAGACACTCTCGGGCTGTCGAAAGTTGGTAGCTCCAACGACACCCACTATCAGCGTGTAGAACGTTGACGGCAGGCCCCCTTGGGGGATGTCGGAGCTTAGTAGCTCCGTCATCGTCCACCATCACCATGAGTTTTTCATTTTTCTTGCACATTAAAGACTAGAAAAAGAGTAAAATTCGTCCTCTCGTCTATAATTCATTTGCGGCTTACTGTTTTTTTTTTTGGATTTTAGATATGAAGGAACTCAATATGTGACAAGTATATTGATGTAATCTTTCTAGACCCGAATGCTTTTTGGACTCGCCCTACTGATGCCTATCGGAATGTAGGTAGAGTGGCGTACTTATGGTGTAGGACTAGACTGAGTCAATAGCACACTCCAGACCTATGTTCGCTTGGCATTCAGGCAAGTATACCATGCAGCAATACTAAGATCTGAAGAGGCCAACAATATAACTTGTAACATATATGAATAACTTGGACTAAAACTCAAAAACAATTGCACAACTTCATTATATACAAGGAGGAGTAAAAACAAAAGAGAATGAGCATGTACAAAATTACTACACGCGGAGTCTGCTTACATAACAATGTATTTCATTATAGGTCTGGATTACAAGAGATACAAGGACACACTTAGGGCATAGAACCAGGCTAAGTGTGCTATACATGTTGTACTAGCCCAAGGCAGGTAGCTACACTTTTAGTGTTGTGACTGTGTCAAGTGTTGCTTGAACCTCCCAACCCTCCTAGAGGGGTCCGGATGTTTTCCCGGAGGACCTACCCAACTCTATGTATAGACTCTATAACTTACATTGTATGTAATTATAGACTCACCTCTGTGATTCTAAGCATAAAACTTACAGAGGTGCTCGGTGTTCCAAGGATTAGGAAGCGGAGTCCCATCCTCAATTGCTAAGCGAACGCATCCGGGACGGAATACTTTAGTCACTCAGAAGGAACCTTCCCAGCTGGGGGAAAGTTTGTTCATCCCTTCTCGAGTTAGTATTCTCCGCAGCACAAGATCGCCTTCATCGAGCTATCGGTTGCGCACGTGCCTCTGATGATAGCGCCGGAGCGCTTGGCAATAACGTGCATTCCGAACAGCTATTTGGTACCTTCCCTCGTCGATGAGGTCAATGTCTTCATGTTGGAGCTGGTCCTGCGCGACTTTGTTGAAGGTCCGGAACCGGAGTGACCCCATGGTGATCTCCGGAGGAAGGACTGCTTCAGCTCCGTACACCAGGAAGAAGGGTGTCTCTCCAGTTGACCGGTTAGGTGTTGTCCTGTTAGCCCACAAGGTGGACGGAAACTCCTCAATCCAGTTGGCTCCATGCTTTTTTAGGCGCTCATATGTGTGCGTCTTGAGTCCTTTTAAGATTTCTGCATTTGCTCTCTCGGCTTGGCCATTACTTGCTGGGTGAGCTACCGAGGCATAGCTGAATTGAATGTCGAGGTCTTCACAATATTATTCGAATGAAGCACTTGTAAATTGGGTTCCGTTGTCTGTGATGACTCTGTTGGGAACTCCAAATCTGCAGATTATGGACTTCAAGAACTTGATAGCTGATTGTTTATTGATAGTGACAACTGGGGTAGCTTTCGGCCACTTGGTGAACTTGTCGATGGCGACGTACAGGAACCTGTAACCTCCGACGGCTTTTGGGAAAGGTCCCAAGATGTCCATGCCCCACACAACGAATGACCATGTAGGAGGAATCATTTGCAACGACTGAGTTGGTGTGTGAATTTGCTTAGAGTGGAACTGGCATGCTTCACACTTTTTAACAAACTCAAATACATCCTGGAGTGTTGTAGGCCAATAAAAGCCATGTCGGAAGGCTTTACCAACCAACGTATAGGAAGACAAGTGGCGTGACGCCCGGTTCCAAAAAATGAACCAAACTAACGCATATGTGTGCCCAGGACGTTCAACACACATACACGAGTGCAATCACAAACGATATACAGATAATTACCACAAAACAAGATTAATTAACCAAATTTTATTACACAAACCATATTATCCTCAAATACAAGCTCCAATGAATATTTATGACAAGTTCAACTAATGCAGCGGAAATAAACTAATTAAGCAACTAAGCAAACTAAGCATAAGGGATAGCGCAGCTCCAATCAAAACCACAGGCAAAGCTGACGGTAGACACTGCCTAGAACTCCACATTATCGCCATTAAACTCTCAATCCTGACCTGCAACTGTTGGGGGGGGGGGAATGCAAGAGTGAGTACATGTCGTACTCAGCAAGTGTGGAAAGTATGACATGTGGCTTATTCAAATGATGACAATAATAATGGCTAAGTGCTGAAAAGCACATTAAAACATTTGAAAAGCAATATATTACATGTATGTCAATTAAACCCATCCTAATCATAAGTAATATCACAATAACAATCCATAGTTCACCATCCTCATCAAATCTTTCCAGATTTCACCATTTACCAATAACCATATTCAATACCAGAAATAAATCCATAACCAACCATAACCATCCCAAATACCATCCCAATACCGAGTTCCCTCTAATCATGGAAGTTGTCCAGGTGCTCATAACCGGGAGCACGACTATCATGATAGTTTTATTAGACTCTGCAGAGTTTGTACCACTTTACCCACGTGTTCATGATTTCATCACCTTTCGGTGACTAAGAATCTCCCTTATGCCCATGACCCGTCGGTCACATTACGCACTTCCGTTGGTGTGTGGCCAAGAGATCACAAAATAGCCTTTACAAATGGATTACTAGCCTATTTAGACCCCAATGAGGTTTCACCGGTGGCGATGTCTCCTACAGAGCACATCTTCAACCAAGGGCCCCCTCTTGAGCCATTCGGATCCTAGGGTAGTCCCACCAATCATCAACAAACCCAATCCGACTACCCCTTCCCCGAGCATCCATAATGGTCCAAACAGCACTAGCAAAGCCCTAATTAATCAGCTATGCCACACCCATACTTGGCCTCGTTGTGGCACTGTAGTCCTGGCTTATTCTCGCATGAACCAGTCCTTAGATCTAAAGCAAACAAACCACCATGACATCCAACCCATCCACATATCAGGCTTGCTTAGATCACCCATTACCATATCATACTTAATGAGTTCATGTTAACCATAATCTCATCCATGCATAATTAGATTAAGTGGTATAGTTGTTTCCCATTCCAGTTGATTAAGCGAAGCAAAAAGGTAAAAAGCCCTTCCGACTCTCTACCATATATTCCAGGTGACAAGGGTGGTTAAACAATTCTAGTAAACTTCCTACCATAGGATTCCCATCAACTAGACACAAGCATGCAATTTTGCAAACAAAACATTTATTTTAAAAACAAAATCAATATGCTTCAAGGACACTTGCCTTGCTCTTGCGGTTGATTAGGATCAAAGCCTTCAAACTCTTGGTGCTGTAGATCCTCCGCGGCACTCTCTAGTACAAATCCGTCTAATCGCACAATAAACATACAAGACAAGAAACACAATCAAAGAGTGCACAAATATTACTCAATATGTCATGACATGCATGATTGATGCAAATGCAAGGTAGAACTTGTTAATAGATTGCTTTTAATGATCACTTACTAGTTCTAATAGCTTTTAACAAGTTTATACAGGTTTGGATGTGATTAGATCAAACTTTAGAATCAATTCAACACAATTTAACCAGAAATATGGGACTAGTCCGCTAGGGACCGGACAAGTCCGCCCTCTGCGAGATCAACAGATTAGGGTTTTCTAGATCGGCGTGAATTTGGAGATTAGGGGTTGAATTCTCGTAAGGAAAAGAGAATAGAAGGTATACCAGGTGTTTAGAACTCCAATGAATCAAGAAACTTGGAGGTAACACTTGGGTCTTGATGATCTAGGGTTGGTGATGAACTTTGAGGTGAATTGGTGATGAAGAACGAAAGCTTGATGGAGATCTTGATCCTCTTTCGTTTCCTCCTCTTCTTCTTCTTGCTTGGGATCTCCTCCTCCCTCCTTGATGGTGGCTCTCCACGAACTAGTATTTGGGTGGGGTGGAAAAGTGGAAAATAGATGTCAATCCAAGGGGTGGGGCTGTTTATATAGAGGTGGAGGCTAGGGTTAGATGGATTTCGAGTTTGGGAGGAGTAGAGGCCGGTTTAGAGTCCCACATGGGCTCTAAAAGAGTTAGGCACGACATCCCTAGGCCCAC
The DNA here is from genome assembly GCA_036927565.1 of Tuctoria greenei. Classification (NCBI taxonomy): domain Eukaryota; kingdom Viridiplantae; phylum Streptophyta; class Magnoliopsida; order Poales; family Poaceae; genus Tuctoria; species Tuctoria greenei. The sequence goes on from JAYESD010000007.1 coordinate 147,138,376, forward strand.
TTAACGTGAAATCCAAGAAACAAGTCGTAAAACGAAAGTCAACTCGGAGTCACGAAATATCGGACAAGTCCAGAAAGGATCGGACTAGTCCGAAGTCGTCCAGACAGAAAATCGGACAAGTCTGGCCAAAAATCGGACAAGTCCGACTTTAAAGAGAGAGGAAAACGGACAAGTCCGCTGGAACCCCGGACTAGTCTGAGAAAGTCCAAGGACTTAGCAATTTTTCAAGGATTCTTGGAATATCGGACTAGTGCGCACAAAATCGGACAAGTCCGAAACTTTCCAGAGGCAAAATCGGACTAGTCCGCAGCAAAAACGGACAAGTCCGTTTTTAGTCAGAGAGAAATCGGACTAGTCCTCAGTAAAATCGGACTAGTCCGCACTTTCCTGCGTTTTAAGTGCGGTTTTGTTCCAAATCAATTTTAAACTCGTTCCTCTTTATGTGGATCAATGTTAAACATGTATATGAGTGCATGTAGGGCGTGATGCATGAAAATGAGGGTGTTACAAACCTACCCCCCTTAAAATGAATCTCGCCCTCGAGATTCGATACGGAAGGAAAAAGATAGGGAAATTCCTTCTTGAGATCATCCTCCAATTCCCGCGTCGCTTCTTTTTCTGTGTGGTGCTTCATTGAACTTTATACCATCTAATAACCTTGTTCCTTGTGACCCTCTCCTTAGTTTCCAAGATTTTGATCGGTTGCTCGGCGTAAGTCAAATCTTCTTCTAGTTCCAATCCTTCCATTGGCACTTGTTCTTCCGGTACTCTCAAATACTTCTTGAGCTGGGAAACATGAAAGACATCATGGACATCCGAAAGATGATCTGACATCTTCAACTTATACGCTACTTCTCCTCTTTTGTCCAGAATTTTGAATGGTCCAATGTAACGAGGTGCGAGCTTGCCCCTTATGTTAAACCTCTTATGACCTCTCATTGGTGACACCTTGAGGTAAACAAAATCTCCTATTTCAAAGGCTAATTTCCTTCTCCTATTGTCCGCATAGCCTTTTTGCCTTGATTGGGCAGCCCTCAAGTTTTCACGAATTATTTGGACTTGCTTTTCGGCTTCTTGCAACACATCCGGACCAAATAATTGTGTTTCTCCTGCCTCATTCCAGAATAAAGGTGTCCTACACTTCCTTCCATAAAGCGCTTCATATGGTGACATTTTCGAGCTTGCTTGGTAACTATTGTTGTAAGAAAATTCTGCGTATGGCAAGCTCTTGTCCCAACTCTTCTCATGCTTTAAAGCACAAGCTCTTAACACGTCCTCCAAAATTTGATTGGTCCTCTCGGTTTGTCCATCCGTTTGAGGATGATATGCTGAACTAAAATTCAAGCTCGTTCCTAAAGCTTCATGCAATTTTTGCCAAAATCTGGAGGTAAACTGAGAACCTCTATCCGAGACTATCTTCTTAGGGACTCCATGTCGACACACAATATGCTCCATGTATATTTCGGCCAATCGTGCAACTGTATATTTGGTCTTCACAGGGACAAAATGAGTTGACTTGGTTAAGCGATCCACAATTACCCAAATTGAGTCATACCCGGACTGAGTACGTGGTAACCCAACTATGAAGTCCATACCGATTTCTTCCCACTTCCATTCCGGAATCTTCAATGGTTGCAATAATCCAGCTGGCCTTTGATGTTCCGCCTTGACTCGTTGGCACACATCACACAATGCTACATATTCAGCTATGTCCCTTTTCATGCTATCCCACCAATAGCTAGCCTTCAAGTCTTTGTACATCTTTGTACAACCGGAGTGAATCGAGTATGGCGAGTCATGTGCCTCCTTTAATATTGTCTCTTGGATATGCTTTACATTAGGCACAACGATCATTTTTCCAAGCCATAAGGTACCATGTTCGTCCTCATCAAATCTAAATTCTCTCCCTTCCTCGGTCCTTTCCTTGATTTCCTTGATCTCCTCATCCGTGGTTTGTGCATCTCAAATTTCTTGCTCTAAGGTTGGATTTAACTCCTTCATCTCCATCTCATTTACAAACCCGAGGTTCAACCGTTCAAACTCCTTGCATAACTCGGATGGTAACTCTCGAACTGTGAGTTGATGACTTACTCCTTTTCTACTCAAAGCATCAGCCACTACATTGGCTTTTCCCGGATGATAGTTGATCCCCAACTCATAATCTTTGATGAGCTCTTGGTGCTGTAGATCCTCCGCGGCACTCTCTAGCGCAAATCCGTCTAATCCGCACAATAAACATACAAGACAAGAAACACAATCAAAGAGTGCACAAATATTACTCAATATGTCATGACATGCATGATTGATGTAAATGCAAGGTAGAACTTGTTAATAGATTGCTTTTAATGATCACTTACTAGTTCTAATAGCTTTTAACAAGTTTATACAGGTTTGGATGTGATTAGATCAAACTTTAGAATCAATTCAACACAATTTAACCAGAAATATGGGACTAGTCCGCTAGGGACCGGACAAGTCCGCCCTCTGCGAGATCAACAGATTAGGGTTTTCTAAATCGGCGTGAATTTGGAGATTAGGGGTTGAATTCTCGTAAGGAAAAGAGAATAGAAGGTATACCAGGTGTTTAGAACTCCAATGAATCAAGAAACTTGGAGGTAACACTTGGGTCTTGATGATCTAGGGTTGGTGATGAACTTTGAGGTGAATTGGTGATGAAGAACGAAAGCTTGATGGAGATCTTGATCCTCTTTCATTTCCTCCTCTTCTTCTTCTTGCTTGGGATCTCCTCCTCCCTCCTTGATGGTGGCTCTCCACGAACTAGGGTTTGGGTGGGGTGGAAAAGTGGCAAATAGATGTCAATCCAAGGGGTGGGGCTGTTTATATAGAAGTGGAGGCTAGGGTTAGATGGATTCGAGTTTGGGAGGAGTAGAGGCCGGTTTAGAGTCCGACATGGGCTCTAAAAGAGTTAGGCACGACATCCCTAGGCCCACTTGATGTGAAACCCAAGAAACAAGTCATAAAACGAAAGATCAACTCGGAGTCACGAAATATCGGACAAGTCCAGAAAGAACCGGACTAGTTCGAAGTCGTCTAGAGAGAAAATCGGACAAGTCTGGCAAAAAATCAGACAAGTCCGACTTTAAACAGAGAGGAAAACGGACAAGTCCGTTGGAACCCCGGACTATTCCGGAAAAGTCCAAGGACTTAGCAATTTTTCAAGGATTCTTGGAATATCGGACTAGTCCGCACAAAATCGGACAAGTCTGAAACTTTCCCGAGGCAAAATCGGACTAGTCCGCAGCAAAAACGGACAAGTCCGTTTTTAGTCAGAGAGAAATCGGACTAGTGCTCAGTAAAATCGGACTAGTCCGCACTTTCCTGCGTTTTAAGTGCGGTTTTGTTCCAAATCAATTTTAAACTCGTTCCTCTTTATGTGGAGCAATGTTAAAGATGTATATGAGTGCATGTAGGGCGTGATGCATGAAAATGAGGGTGTTACACGTGGTTCCCACACTCGCCTACATGGATTTCCATGGGGAGATCGTGACCTTCTTCCCTTGTAATGCACCGCATTAGGACGTCATTGGCACCGCGTTGGTAGAGGTCCCCTTCTACCAGCGTGTATCTTTTAGTCAATCTGATGATCCGGTCAGCGGATACACCATCTTTGGGAAGGATATTGTCTTTCAAGTAGCTCCGGATCTTCGAGATCCATGCATCAGAGCTAGCTTGAGCTTCTGAGTCTTATGTGTTGGGTTGCTCGGAGCTTCCGGAAACACCTACGATACTTGGTGGATGCCATGGTAACACAGCCACCGAGACCACCAGCTTCGAGGTGCTGGTCTCGCCCCCTTTGCTCAGTTCGGCAGACTGAGTTGTTGGTCTTGACAACTTCTGGACAAAAATTCCATCGACAGCCGGAGCTCCGGTTGAGTCCTTCGTCGAGAGTTCGTCGGCTTCAGCATTGTGGAGACGCTGAACATGGTGGAGATTTAAGACTTCAAAGTCCTTCCGGAGCCTCTGGACTTCAAGGAGATATGTGGCTAGTTGGGGGTTGTTGCAACACCATTTACCTTTGACTTGTTTTATGATGAGCTACGAATCACCCTTCACCAACAATTGCTTGACACCATAGGATAGTGCCACCTTGAGCCCGTAGATGAGAGCTTCATACTCTGCCATATTGTTGGTCGCCTTGAAATCAAGGTGAACAATGTATTTGACCTTTTCCCCGGTCGGAGCGAGGAGAAGGATTCCAACTCCAACACCCTGCTTCTGCATGGAGCCGTCAAAGTAGAGAGTCCAGTGAGGCTTGGTGAATATCGGGACCTTGAGTTTCGGCTTTTGCTCACTAGGCCCCCCAGGATTTGATGGAGAGGGGGTCCATTCCGCCACAAAGTCAGCCAAAGCTTCACTCTTGATTGCTTGTCGTGGCACGAATTCAAGATCAAACTCGGCTAGCTCCATTGTCCACTTTGCGATATTCCCAGTAGAATTAGGGTTATGCAATATGGCACGTAGTGGATAGGAAGTTACCACTGAAATCTTGTGGGCTTGGAAGTAGTGACGAAGCTTCCTAGAGGCGATAAGGACTGCGTAGAGTAGCTTATGCACCTCAAGGTATCGAGTCTTGGTGTCATGGAGTATTTCACTGATGAAGTACACTGGGCGCTAAACTGTTTGGACTCTCTCGGAGGAGCCCGGAGCTTCCTCTCAATCGACCCGGACCCTTCCGGAGGGATCAGGACCTTCTTGTTGAGCTTCCCGGACCCTCCCACAGAGGTTCAAAACTTTTTCTTGTTCAACTCGGACCCTCCCAGAGGGGTTCGAATCTTCTTGGTCAGCCATGTGAACCTTCTCGGATGAGAGAGGTAGCTCGGTTATCATTCCGCCTTGAGGATCCGTGCTGGGGGTTGGGACCCAGACTCAGCTTTAGGTAGCCCCGGAACCTCCTGGTGGGTTTTGGGCTCCTGATCTGGGAGTGGCTCCGATCTTTCCGCGACCAGGACCATGCTTACAACTTCTGTAGTTGCAGAAATGTAAAGCAGTAGAGGCTCACCAGGGTTTGGAGCTACCAAGATTGGTAGTGTGGTGAGGAGCTGCTTGAGCTCTTGGAACGCCTTTTCTGCTTCTTCAGACCAATGGAATGGTCTGGACTTCCTCATGAGTTTGAAGAAGGGAAGTGCTTGCTCCACAAGTCTCGAGATGAACCGACTAAGCACGACTAGACATCCAGTTAACTTCTGAACGTCCTTGATGCGGGTTGGGGGCCGCATATGTTCAATAGCCATGATCTTCGCTGGGTTTGCCTCAATTCCTTGGTGAGTCACCATGAAACCAAGGAGCTTCCCGGAGCTAACCCCGAAGACACACTTGTCCGGGTTCAGCTTGGTGCGCGTGATGCGCAACTTGTCGAAGACGGCTTGCAAGTTGTCAAGGAGTGACTCCTTGTTATTGATCTTCACAAAAATGTCGTCGACGTACACCTCCACCAAGTCTCTGATTAGCTCTCCAAATGTTTTGTGCATAGCTCGCACAAATGTCGAAGCAGCATTTTTGAGACCAAAGGGCATGGCAGTGTAACAATACAATCCATCTAATGTTATGAAGGCAGTATGCTCTTCATCTTCCCTAGACATTTGTATATGATGGTATCCAGAATATGCATCTAGGAAACACAATAGCTCGCACCTGGAGGTGGAGTCCACTATCTGATCTATCCTAGGTAGTGGAAATGGATTTTTTGGGCATGCCTTATTTAAGGTGGAGTAGTCGATACACATCTGAAGCTTCCCGCCGGCCTTGGGTACAACGACTGGGTTTGCCAGGCATTTTGGATGAAAAACTTCCCGGATGAAACCGGCTTCGAGCAACTTCTTGATCTCTTGTCGGATGAAGTTTTGCCGCTTGATTGATTGCTTCCGCGGCTTCTGGTGTATAGGTCGTGCATCGGGATAAATCTTCAGGCTGTGCTCAATCACCTCCCTAGGGATCCCAGACATTTGTGACGATTGCCAGACAAACACGTCAACATTAGCCAGGAGGAAAGTGATGAGCGTGAGTTCCTATTTGTTGTCCAAACCTCCCGATATATGAGTGGTCTGGGCAGTATCGGAACCAATTTGGACGACTTTGACGGGAACGTCGGTGTTGCCGCTTGGTTGCACACGTGGTGCAGAGGTCGAGCCTCGATGACGAGTGCTCGGAGGTTGAGCAACTAGGTCTTTGTCGGAGGTTCCCTCTTGCGCAGTAGCAAGTGCATGGAGTTCCTCCAGTGCGGTGACTCCTGCAGTGTGGTCTCTACGAACCCGGAGAACGCACGAAGGTGTCGGCATCTTCAACACCAGGTAGTCATAGTGAGATGTGGCCATGAACCTGTACAAGGCAGGCCTGCCCAAGATGGCGTTGAAGGGCAGACTGATGTGAGCGACATCGAAGACCAGCTTCTAAGTCCTATACTTTTCCCGAGTCCCGAAGGTCATCGGGAGAGTGATGGATCCGAGGGGGCTGATGGCCCCCGGACCTACCCTGAAGAAAGGTCTTGAGGGGTGGAGGTCCGAGAGTTGCAGATGGATCTTCATGAACGTTCAAATCTCAAGAGATTGAGCATTGCACCTCTGTCTACTAGAACATGGTAGAGCTGAACGTTGTTGATGGTAAGAGATACCATCAGTGGGAGTTGGCCAGCTCCGACCATGTTCCTGGGGCAGTCTGTTGCATCAAAAGTGATGGGCGTGTCCATCCACTTCCGATGTGGTTCTGCCCCGACAGCAGGAGCTACGGCAGCCTTTTCTCGCCGCATTGTCTTGAGGACATGGTGTGAGGTGATGCCCCAGGACCCTTCATAGATGGTGTTGAGGGTCTTTCGATGCTCATTGTCGGATATGTCAGAATCATCATCGACTGTGTTGTACACAACCTTTAGGATCTTCTTGGGATCCTGGAATCCTAGCTCTGTTTTAGTCGGAGCTTCATCAACTTTTTGCTTTCCTTCCCACTGACGGAAAGGAGCTTCTTCTCGACGCTTGTTGTAGCACTCGATAAGGTCCGAACCTCTCAGCAATCCGCTAGACTGTGCTTGTCCGTCTTGTGGATTGGACGCCACATCTTGGAACTGTTGTCGTCTTCTAACGAAGGTCGAGGTCGTTTTTTGGGGCGTGGCCCCGACCACCCGGAGCTGCAGTAGCTGCAGCAGTAGGTGCGCCGGCTGACGACTTTTTCTTGCCGTTGGGCTTTTTCTTCTTCTTGCCACCACCGGAGGTAGTGGCTTCAGCTTTTGAGGACTTTTTGTTAGCCTCCGGGGCTTGTTTGGAGTGCATTTCCCTGCCCTCAGCAGCTCGGGCGCACTTGTGTGCCAGGCTGAATACCTTCGTAACACTGGTGACCTCTTTAGTCGCCATCTTTTCCAACATTTTCTTGTCCTGGATGCCCTGTCTAAATGCCACGATGACAAATGCATTCAAGATTGAAGGAATGGTATTGCATACCTGAGAAAATCGCTGGATGAAAGATCGTAACGATTCTCCCGATGTTTGCTTCATAGCAAACAGATCCAGTTCAGTGTCAGGTCGGGTGTAGGAGCTCTCGAAGTTGGCAGTGAACTGTTGGAATAGCTCTGCCCAACTGTTGATGGAGTCGGGTGGGAGACTCATGAACAAGGACCTAGCAGTCCCAGTCAGAGCCACCGGGAAGTAGTTGGCCATCACGGCCTCATTGCCTCCTACCGCAAGTATAGAGGTGGAGTAGACTTGAAGGAATTTGGCGGGGTTGACAGCCCGTCGAATTTCTCCAGCAAATGAGGCTGGAACTTCTGTGGCCACCTAACCATGCGTAGATGCATAGCCAGGGCAGAACAACCTACTCCCATTGGAGCAGGGTTATCCCAAGCCTCTCGCCTTTCGCGAGCACGCTCGATGTGGACACGGTCGTCTTGTTGTCTGTAGCGGTGGTCGAGCTCCGACCTCAGGTCTTGCGTCAAAAGCCTCAACGCAGTATGGGTGTGATGTGCCCCGGAGGGTAATGAAGTCACCTGTTGGGACACAACACGTCTCATGTGCTGTGAAGCTTGCGGACAAAGTCTCCCTGACAAAATCCGGCGTTGTAATGGTGCCCGCCCCGAAGGGGGGGGCCTTGGTTGCTGATGCTATCGGCCGCAGCTGCAACCAGATGTACAACATCCGCCCTCCACTGCTCCATCGCACCCTGGAGTGCTCCAGGAGGTGGTGGGCGTTGGAGGAGAGTACGCGTAGCAATTAGTGTGTTCTTAGGGTTGTTGTTCATCGATGTCGTGACCGACGCGAGTACCCCATCCTGCTTTCTTGCATTGTTGCCTGAACAGATGGTGGTGGTGGTGGCATGACACCCGTCGGGACAACAGCAACAGCTGGTTGTTGGATGTTGAAGGGATTCCCTCCAGCAGACTGCTCAACGTTGTTGCCGTTGGATGATCCTGCGGCGTAGTTCACCATCTTGAGATCTCAGGGCCCCCTTCCTAGCGCACCAAATGTCGAAGCATACGAACGACACTTCCCCCGGTACTACTAAATTGTAGCCCTCGGAGGTTCTTTGATCGGATTGGGCACGCGGAGATTCTAGACAAGATGGTGACACAGAGGGTTTACGTGGTTCGGGCCGCCTGAGCGTAATACCCTACTCTACGGGGTACGTGTTTTTTTATTAGAGATTCACTAGTCCTCGCGTGCATATCAGCTTGGTCGTCTGTATCGTGCAGCACAATCCCTATTATAGACCAAGGGATGGTTGTTACATCAATTGCCTGGCCCGACATGTGGCCCTGGAGGTTATTATTGCCTTAAACACAATTTAAGTGTGTTTAAGCACCCTAATAGTGTGATAACACGCCTTAATGGAGACGTTACCAGCATTAAGGGTCCTTTGATAGTGCACCATTAATATTTCATTAATGGCAAATAATCAGGTCTTGTAATTGTCCCTTGAATGTTCATGCCGCTGGAGATCTGTCAGTATCCCCGTTGGTGTCGTAGGTCCAGAGGCTCAACACGTGGCAGATCCGGGCTTCCCCTTTCAGGGAGGTAGGTCCGGAGCCATTACACACGTGAGGGCACTGGAGCTTCCCTCTACTAGGGGTTAGGTCCAGGGTCACTGGACACGTGTCAAGCAAAGATCTTCTCTATGTAGGGAGTTTAGCTCCGGTCTTATGTTACACGTGGTAGTCTGGAGCTACCCAAAAGAAGGAGGCGGGTCCAGTGCCGTGTAACACATGGGGCATATGAAGGTCTTCAGCTCTGACAGGTGGAACTCTCTTGCACTTTTTGCAGTATCGTGGGGCACCGACAGGCGGTGAGTTTTCAAGTCCACGGTCACGCAAGCTTGTGCAAGAAGCCATGGATCTTTGGCTTAAGATCGCCCCGGGACCACCTGTTGGGCCCCAGGACCCCACCTGTAAGGCATCCGGTCTTGGTTATAAAAGGCCCGAACCGCCACCGATACAAGCACTAGACTCAGAATCCCCGATACACACACACGCATACACACTAACTAGCAATACAACCCACCGTGGAGTAGGGTGTTATGCTCCTTGTGACCCGAACCACGTAAAATCACTGTGTCACAAATCAATTCACTAGAATACTTGATTGAGGCCTAAGCCCCGCCGAACAAAGAACGTCTGTGGGCTGCTCCTTAGCAGATCCGGGGGAAGTGTCGCTCTAACACTTTGACATTTGGCGTACCAGGTAGGGGCTTTTTCCCTCAAAAAAGTGGTAGCGCTTTCACCACCATGGTATTCATCAGGCCCGTGGAAGGCAATTTTCGCGGCCGTCGTCCGGTGACCAGATCCGACATTGGAGCGGCACTCTGTGGTCCATCTCGCCCCTCTGCGGGTACGGCTGGCAAGAATGGCACGTCGAGACATGCCCCAGCTCAGTCGGCGCAACCAGCACCACCAACAGCAAGCTCGGAGAGCGCTTTGGCGGCGGCCAGAGCTCTCCTCCACCACCCACCGTCGCTGAACGCCTCTCAAAGGGCGGTCAGCAGTGGGTCCAAGACATCGACCACTTCGTCGTTGTAGCCATCAACTCCCCCAACAGGGGAAGGCGCCTCGTATCGCTGTTGCGCACGCCATTCATCGACTGTCGCACTGCAAACTCCCGCTCCTCCAAGCCTACGAGCGTTGGCCAGCTCCCCACAGAGGACCTCAGGGCTGAGCTTGACCGTCATCAAGCTCACATGGACGGTTGTGTCATCATCGAGCGGCAGCTCGAGAGGCGGTGTAACCTCGACGCTGAATATGGCCCTCAATGCCTTGTTACGAGGCATCCTCCGTCCAAGGTGCGCTGCAGGTAAACCCCTCGCCACCTGACTAGGAGTATGTCGGCTCGACAGCTCCCCTGTAGTACTCGGTGTAGCAGGACATGCAGCAACAGTAATTGGAGCAGCCAACACCGTTGCAACAACACATGGCACAACCAGTGCCACAACCACAGGTCCCGCAGGTGCATCACATTGTGCAACAGACCACCTTGGGGTATGCTGCCCCATATGCCTCTCCGACGAGGCCCATCGGAGGCTGCGCAGCGTTGGCTCCGCACCTCTGCATCGCGACGTGGCCATGCAAGTTCCGGTCATATATGTTGGAGAGGTTTGACGGAAGCATCAACCCGGCGGAGTTCCTGCAGATCTACACCACGACGCTTCTTGCTGCAGAAGCGGATGAGACCATCTTGGCGAACTACTTCCCAGTCGCCATGACTGGATCGACTCACTCGTGGTTGATGAACCTTCCTGAGGGGTCTATAACCTATTGGGATGAGCTGTGACGGTAGTTCACGGCGAACTTCAGCAGCTCCTACACACGCCCCGGCACCGAGCTCGATCTCCTCGCCATGCGACAGCAACTTAAGGAGACGTTGTGATCATTCATCCAGCGTTTCTCATAGGTGCGCAACTCCATCCCCAACATCCCGAATGCCTCTGTCATAGTGGCATTTCGCCAGAGAGTGCATGATCGCAAAATGCTCGAGAAGTTAGCCACACACAACGTGCATGACGTCTTTGAGCTCTTCTCCATCGCCGACCGGTGCGCCAGGGCAACAGAAGGCCGCGACTGGCACGCTCAGCCCGCCCCTGGAGCGGGTGGGGCCGGCCAGACTGGGGAAGGAGTCGTTACCCCTGGTAGCATAAAAAAGAAGAACAAGAACCGGGGTGGAGGCCAGAACAAGCTGTTGCATGGGTCCCCCGTCGCGGCAGCAGGAGCGACCTGAGGAGGCAAACCCCCACTCCCGGAGAAGCACCCTCGCCATCCACTGGCTGCTGATGAAGACGTCGAGCCCTGCCCGGTGCACAAGACTCGCGAACACACCGCGAGCGAGTGTCGGGAGATAAAAAGGTGCGCCGAACGCTACCAAGAGTGGGTGCAGCAGTGCCCGGATGGTGCCCCCTTCCGCCAGCGGGGGGGGGGGGGGGGGGGCAAGCAGAAGTTCGACCCCAAGGTCAACGGTGACGAGGAGCTAGAGTACCAGAAGCAAGAGCGGGCCATCAAGGTGGTCCACCAAGACGTGGACTTCGACGCCAGCAGCGATCACGAGCGTCGCAAGACCCTCCACGTCATCTTCAGATGGTCTTGGGATCCCGCGTCCCGGAACACGGTTAAGAACCTTCGTAGTGCGGTGGCTTTGATAGCCCCTGTACCCACTCCGGCGCAGCACCACAGCTGGAAGGAGACGCCAATCAGCTTCGACGCCTCTGACTGCCCCAAGAACATGTCCGGGGCAGGGGTCCTACCTCTCCTAGTCACCCGCATCATAGCCAACGTCAAGCTCCACTACGTCTTGATAGATGGCAGGGCCGGTCTCAACCTCCTGAGCCGTGCAGCCTTCGAGCTGCTACAGATCCCTGTGTCCAAGCTCGCCCCCTCGAGCCCATTCTCGAGCGTGGGACCTAGGAGCATCATCCCATACAGCAACATCCATCTCCGGGTGACCTTCGGGATGCCCGACAACTACAGGATGAAGAGCATATGATGTCAGCCTCCCCTTCAATGCCATCATTGGCAGGCCCACCCTGTACCAGTTCATGGCCGTAGCCCACTACGGCTACCTCGTCCTGAAGATGCCAACCCCCTCCGACGTCCTCAGGATCCGCAGAGACCGCACCGCCACGGTGTTATCCTTGGAGCAGCTCCAAGCCCTCTCAGCAGACCCGGCACCCGTCCCGGGCGGCGCTGGATCAAGTCAGCCTTCGTCGAGCTTGTGTCAGCGTGGAGCACCCGCTACGCCCCAACCGCAGCCCTCCAGCAGCATCAACATCCCCTCCGTCAAAGCTGCCAAGCTCAGTACTGGCTCTGCTCAGACCACTCGCAAGATGGGCGGTCGAGGCAGGAAGTAGGGATGCTCGCTCATCGCCCCTCTAGTAGCTATTGACAACAAGGTTGCCCCACAACCATTGCAGCTACCCATGGAGCTTTGGGCACCTCTAGGGCTGTTAATGAAGCTTGAGGCATGTGAGCTACTCGAGTTCGGCTCGTTAAAAGCTTGATTTGAGCTCGGCTTGACAGATAAACGAGTCGAACTCGAGCTTCATCTCAAGCTCGCGAGCCTGACGAGCTCGAGCTCGTTAGGCTCAATAATGCTTGTTTATAAAAATTATGTTTTATAAATATTATTTGTTAATATTTTTCTCTTAAAAATTATTTATTTTTATTGTTTAAACGAGCTTACCAAACTCTAACTCGAGCTTTTATGAGCTTCAACCGATTCTAACTATATAAATGAGCCTTATGGAGTCGAGCTCGAGCTTGACTGTAGGATCGACCGAATTTTAGGCTCGACTCAAGCTCGACTCGAATTCTTAACAAGCTCGAGCTTCAGAGGGTAAGCTCGCTCAATCTCGGCTCGTTGACAGCCCTAGGCACCTCTATTGTAAATATTAAGCTTAGTATAACAGTGTAAAGCTTTTCGTAGGGCTTAGGAGCAGCACTAAGGACAACCAAGCACCGGGAGGGTCAGGTCCAGAGTGTGCAGTCAGCTTAGCTTGGTTCCAAACCCTAAGCTTGTACACCCTGCCTCCCTCATCATGTGGAGGCAAGCCGTTGCCCTCTTTTATAAAAGTTTGTCTCCCCCTATGAACTTCAATAAAAAAGAATCACAGTTTTACTTAAAGACTTCTTAAAACATTGTTCATTTAATTACACATTAATTGTATGAACATGCTATAATAGACTCGTTTATTGCGTATTACCTTTATATGCATGGTTGTACACTCTGTAACTCACCCATGCAGGAGTCATGCAGTCCTGATGCAGGCGGGTCTACTTGAGGTACCTACAGTGTATGAGGGGTTCTCTCGGCTCCTCTCGTCATTAGGGCCCTGTGATGCCAGAAGGCTTTCTAGGAAAGGCCTGTGCCAAGCAGGAGGTCTAGGGGGTGTAAACTACTTAGCCTCGTCATGTACCCTAAGCATGAACACCCTGCCTCCCAGAGCTACAGCCAAGTACTAGAGAGCTAGAAAGCTCACACCATGAGGACGGTGGGACTTGGACCCCGGAGCACCAACGCATCGAATTACCAAAGCCCCGTGCGTCGGTACTGGATAGTAACGCATGACAAAGCTAAGTGAAAGGAACAGGTAAACTAGCGAGCGGACTAGTACACCCTCCTTTTATCATATGTGTAGGACTGAAAGTGCATCTAGGACTCCCTTGTGGGTTTTGGATGATTTATGACAAGCAATTGGGATCCTAATTCTTTTGTTGAGATGAATGCAGGCAAATAATGAAAAGTGAGCAAAATGCCAAAAAGAAGGGAAATGAGAAGCAAAGTGAATTTGAGCTCAAGGAGAAGAAAATAGTAGATTATTATGTATGGAGTGTGTTAAGGAAACACACCCAAAAGCTCAATCACTTTCAAGCACACACACACAATGCACAAAGTTATACAGGACCGGACTAGTCCGATATCTTTCTGATCCACTTCGGACTAGTCCTCCCCAATGCGGACTAGTCCTCAACACAATGCACAAGTCACACAAAATCGGACAAGTCCGTTGTGATCCGGACTAGTCCGATATTCTTTCTGATCCACTTCGGACAAGTCCGGTGTCTACACGGACTAGTCCGATATACACACTGATCTAAATCGGACAAGTCCTCCAAGTGCGGACTTGTCATCCTAAACACTTAGGGTTTCATATGTCCGGACAAGTCCGATGGCAATCGGACTAGTCCGAAGATTTCCAGTAGTGAAATCGGACAAGTCCGTTTTCAACCGGACTAGTACGATATTCCTGGACACTTAGGGTTTGCTACACACAGCACACCGGACTAGTCCGGTGACCACCACGGACTAGTCCGATCTTTCTGAACCCTAACGGTCACTTTTAGAAACCCCATATAAATAGAGGTGCACGGCCCACTTTTACAAACTCTCGAACCCTAGCGTCGTCACACCTCCCAAGAGACTCAAAAACCACCTCTCTCCACGAAATTAAGTGCAAAATCGATCAATCTATTGAAGATCACTTCTAGATCATTGGAGAGACACTTGGCACACATCATTGAGCCCTTGGTTTGATTCTCTAACACACTCTTGCGTTTCAATTTGTAATTTTCGAGTGTGTTATTGGTGGCTTTGTAAGTTGTAATCAAGGGAGCTCTCAACGTGTGAGAACGCCCCTTCAACATGGTTATTTAGCCTTTGCGATTAGTGGAAAAGGATTGGCCTTCGTGGCGATCCGACGAGGGAAGGGTTGGAGAAGACCCGGTCCTTTTGTGGGCTCCTCAACGTGGACGTAGGTTGCCTTCGTGGTAGCCGAACCACGGGATAAATCGTGTGTCTTGTCCTTTTGCGTTCTTCATCTTAATTGATCAACTTAATCTAAGGTTTGATTCACCTTGTTCAATTTGAGTTAAATTGTTGAACAAGAGCCTTAATTGTAATAGAATTTGACATACAACTATTAAACTGTCATTCAAGTTTATATTTCCGCTGCAAACATTAACGAATCAATCAAATTGACTGAACTTGATCAACTTAGCCCGTGAAAACCGGACTAGTCCGCACTTTACCGGACTAGTCCGATATCTCTGGTATTGACTTTGTTGTTGAGTGTTACAGGAACCGAGAAAATTCAAGAAGGCCTATTCACCCCCCCCCCTCTAGGCCTACATTCAATTGGTATCAAAGCAGGTTCTTCAAGAAAGAGTGCAACCACTCGAAGAGATCATGTCGGACATGAAGGAAGTTCAGAAAATCAACAACCAGGAAGAAGTGAACAACGACAAGAACCAAAAGCTGGAAAAGTATCTCGAAGCAATTCAAGACTTCGATGATGATGACGAGGAGACGCTGGAGCTGAAAGCACTCCTCAGAAAGAAAGCACTTTCCAAAGGGAAAGCTAAAGTTGAAGAAAATAAGAAGGGGAGTAGTCACACCAACTACTCCCGATATCCTTTTAACTATGATCGTTTAAATTCAAACAACAGCCATTACCTATCTATTCCTCTTGGAAAAGCCCCACACTTTGATGGGAGTGATTACTCCATGTGGAGGCAAAATATGAAGATGCACTTGATTTCCCTTAACCCAAGTTTATGGCATATTGTGTGCACAGGAATAGACATCCCAGATGACGACGAAGAGCTCACCCCAAATCAAGAGCAAGCCATCCACAGAAACGCTCAAGCCGCAGCCGTAATCACCTCCTCTCTAAGTCAAGATGAATTCACAAAGGTGGACGGACTGGAGATTGCCAAGGAAATATGGGACACACTACAAATAGCCCATGAAGGTGATCGGCATGTGCGGGAGGCGAAAATTGAAATGATCGAAGGCGAACTAGGAAGGTTCGCAATTGAGGAAGACGAGTCTCCCCAGGACATGTACAACCAATTGAAGACACTTGTAAACAAGGTTCGATCATATGGGAGCAAGAAGTGGAATGACCACGAGGTTGTAAAGCTCATCCTTAGAGCCTTATGCCTCGCAATGTCACACTATGCTCTATGATCAGAGAAAGTCCCGAGTACAAGAGGATGACTCCAGATGAATTGCTTGGCAAAATCATCAACTATGAAATGATGGAGAAACAAGCCAAGCACGTCAAAGAAATAGCCGACCTCACATCGGCCAAGAAGAAGGGAGTTGCCTTAAAGTCCACACTGAAGCCTCTATCCAAAGAAGCAAGAGAAGCACAGCTTGAGGATGATAGCGATGATGAAAGCAGTGAGCTGGACGAAGAGGATATGATTTTGTTCATGAAAAAGTTCAAAAGAATAATGAAGAAAAGACAAGGAACAAAATCAAGTGAAGGCAAGTACAAGGAGAGGACAAAGCCGAAGATGAGGCGGGCGTGCTATAATTGTGGTGAGTATAACCACTTTATAGTCGATTGCCCGTATGAGGACAACAAGAAGAAGAATAAAGAAGCCAAGCCTCAACCGAAGAAATTCTTCAAGAAGAAGAAACAAGCTGAACAAGCACACATTGGAAAGGAGTGGGACTCAAACGATGAGTCCTCATCATCCGATGAAGAAGAGATGGCTAGCATAGCCATTGAAAGCACGTCCAAGAAACCCACACTCTTCCCCACGCTCGGTACAAAGAAGGGAAATGGCACTTGCCTCATGGCAAAGGAAGGTAAACGCAAGGTAAACATCAAAACTCCTTCCATGCATTCCTACTCAAGTAATGATGAACTAGATAGTGATGATGAAGATATGTTAATTGGATTAGATAGAAAAACTGCTGCTAAAATGAAATTTTTACTTGACCAACTTGTTGAGAAGGAATGGCTAATTGATCGTCAAGAGGACATGATTATCTCCCAAAAGGAGAAGTATGCCGAACTTGACAATCTTCTAGTTCTTGAAAAGGAGAAAAACAACTCACTAGAGCTTGAGCTAGCTTCAAGCAAGAAAACTTGCTTGGAGTTAACCAACTCAAACGTTGCAATCAAGGATCAACTTGATGACCTGATCAAGGTTAACAAGATCCTTGAAGTGCAAGTTGAGTCACTCAAGCTAAGTGAATCTTCCTCCTCTTCAAGTCTACCTTCTCAACCCACTTCAACTAATCTTGTTCATATGTGCAAATGTGGTAAAATCAACACCAGTTTGAAGGAAAAGTCTACCTCCACAAAGGATAAAAATCCTACCCAATGTGGAATATTTGACAAGGAGAGGATCAACTATGCACGTAGTGCATACTTGGTCCAAAGACCTCCAAATGTCAAGTATGGCATTGGTTACTCTTATGATGGAAAGCAAAATGCTGGAAGTCATAAGAATAACAAGGGAAGGATTACCTTTGTGAAGGGAGGACCCTCACAACCTGGTAACTCGAAAATTAAGAACTTGAACTCTCATGAACACCGGACTAGTCCGGTTGTGGTCCGGACAAGTCCGGTCATCCGGACAAGTCCGGTCACCCAGACTAGTCCGATCCATAAACAACAGCAACTTTTGTTCAAAACCTTTGATGCCTCTTATGTATTAATGAGAGACAATCTTGGTAAAGTTTATGCTTATTATGTTGGGCCACGCCATGGGAACACAAAATCCCATGTGTGGGTGCCCAAATGTATTGTAACTAACCTCCAAGGACCCAAGCAAGCTTGGGTACCTAAAACCAAGGTATAATTTGTTTCTGCAGGCCTATTCCTCCGGTGGATCCAAATGGGTGCTAGACAGTGGATGCACCAACCACATGAATGGAGAAAGGAGGATGTTCGTGGAATATGAAGAAAACGAGGACCCAAACGAAGGCATCTACTTCGGAGATAATAGTCAAGGAAGGGTGCTCGGTACCGGTAAAATAGCAATATCCTCTGAACACACTCTTTCTCATGTTTTACATGTTGAATCTTTAGATTATAACCTGCTGTCCATATCTCAATTATGTGACAAAGGTTATAATTGCTTGTTCACTAATGAGGGTGTGACCGTCTCAAGGAGGAGTGATGGTTCCATTGCATTCAAGGGTATGTTGAAGGGAAAGCTTTACCTTGTTGACTTCAACAAGGATAAAGCCGAACTCGACACATGCTTGATTGCAAAAACCAACATGGGTTGGCTGTGGCATAGACGGCTAGCACATGTTGGTATGAGGAATCTTCAAAAACTCCTCAAGGGCGATCACATCCGAGGTTTGAAAGATGTTGCTTTTGCGAAAGACAGGCCTTGTAGCGCGTGCCAAGCCGGGAAGCAAGTTGGAGAACATCATCCCGCAAAGAACATCATGACTACGACAAGACCGCTCGAACTACTTCATATGGACTTGTTTGGTCCAATTGCTTACATAAGCATCGGCGGTAATAAATACGGTTTAGTCATTATTGATGAATTTTCCCGCTTCACTTGGGTGTTCTTTTTGCATGACAAGTCAGAAACACAAGGGACACTCAAGAAATTCTTCAAGCGAGCGCAAAACGAGTTCTCACTATCGATCAAGAGTATTCGGAGCGACAACAGCACAGAGTTCAAGAACACACAAGTGGAGGAGTACCTTGATGAGGAGGGAATCAAGCACGAATTTTCAGCACCATACTCTCCACAACAAAACGGAGTTGCCGAAAGGAAGAACCGAACGCTCATAGAGATGGCAAGAACAATGCTCGATGAATACAAGACTTCGGATCGATTTTGGGCGGAAGCAATTAACACCGCTTGCCACGCCGCAAATCGACTCTACCTTCATCGACTACTCAAGAAGACTCCTTATGAGCTACTCACCGGTAACAAACCAAACATTTCATATTTTCGAGTTTTCGGCTCTCCATGTTATATCTTGAACAAGAAGCCCATGACTTCAAAGTTCGCTTCGAAGTCCGATGAAGGTTTCTTGCTTGGTTATGATTCGAACACTTACGCCTATCGTGTTTTCAACAAGGCCTCCAGACTTGTTGAAGTGGCACGTGACGTAGTATTCGATGAAACTAATGGCTCCCAAAAGGAGCAAGTTGATCAAAGTGAATTAGGTAAAGAAGAAGCTCCTTATCAAGCATTGAAGAGAATGGCTCTAGGCAAAGTTCGACCACAAGAGTCATCGTCACAAATACAAGAGGAAAGTGAACCACAAGAGGAGATCAACAATCAAGGGGGAGCTTCGATACAAGATCAATCACAAGAATATGAAGATGATCAACAAATCAACGAGGGCAACCACTCAGGGGGAGAAGAAAATGATCACCAACACACAACTCTCCAAGTGCCACACCCAAGAGTACACCAATGCATTCAAAGGGATCACCCAATCGACAACATCATCGGTGACATCCAAAAGGGAGTAACCACTAGATCTCGTATAGCTAATTTTTGTGAGCATTACTCGTTTGTCTTCTTTTTGGAACCACGCCGGACTGAGGATGCATTGAAGGATCCGGACTGGGTGGTGGCAATGCAAGAAGAGTTGAACAACTTCAAGAGAAACGAGGTTTGGGAACTTGTGGCAAGACCCAATGCAAATATAGTGGGCACCAAGTGGGTCTTCCGCAACAAGCAAGATGAACACGGAGTGGTGACAAGAAACAAGGCACGACTTGTGGCCAAAGGTTACTCACAAGTCGAAGGTTTGGATTTCGATGAGACTTTTGCTCCAGTAGCTAGGCTTGAATCAATTAGAATATTACTTGCATATGCTACTCACCATGATTTCAAGCTGTATCAAATGGACGTGAAAAGCACCTTCCTCAACGGACCGATCAAGGAAGAGGTGTACGTGGAGCAACCACCCGGGTTTGAAGACGAAGAGTTCCCCGACCACGTATATAAACTGCGTAAGGCTCTCTATGGCCTCAAACAAGCTCCTAGAGCTTGGTATGAGTGTCTTAGAGATTTCTTAATTGATAATGGTTTTCAAATTGGCAAAGTAGATTATACATTATTCACAAAGAATCTAGATAATGATCTTTTTATTTGCCAAATCTATGTTGATGATATAATTTTTGGGTCAACTAACCAATCTTTCTGTGAAGAATTTAGTAGAATTATGACAGACAGGTTTGAAATGTCAATGATGGGAGAATTGAAGTACTTCTTGGGATTCCAAGTGCGGCAACAAAGGGAAGGAACATTCATAAGCCAAACCAAGTACACGCAGGACATACTCAAGAAGTTTGGCATGGACAAGGCAAAGCCCATAAAGACTCCCATGGCTACGAATGGCCACTTGGATCTCAATGAAGATGGACCGAGCGTCGACCAAAAGGTATATCGCTCCATGATTGGATCTTTACTCTACTTATGTGCATCTAGGCCAGATATTATGTTGATTGTATGTTTGTGTGCAAAATTTCAAGCCAACCCTAAGGAATGTCACTTGACAGCCGTAAAAAGAATCTTGAGATATTTAGTTCATACACCCAACCTTGGTCTTTGGTACCCAAAAGGCTCCAAATTCAATCTCATTGGTTACTCCGATGCAGATTATGCCGGGTGCAAAGTTGATAGAAAAAGCACCTCTGGCACATGCAAATTCCTAGGAAGATCTTTGGTTTCTTGGTCATCTAAGAAACAAAATTGCATTGCATTATCCACAGCCTAAGCGGAGTATGTTGCAGCCGGGAGTTGTTGTGCACAACTCCTTTGGATGTGACAAACTCTAAGGGATTACGGTTACAATATGAACCGTATTCCTCTCCTTTGTGATAATGAGAGTGCCATTAAAATAGCCCACAATCTAGTTGAGCACTCTAGGACTAAACACATAGACATAAGACATCATTTCTTGAGAGACCATTCCATGAAAGGAGACATAACCATCTCACATGTCAACACCCAAAAACAATTGGCTGACATATTCACCAAGCCACTTGATGAAAAGCGTTTTTGCGAACTCCGAAATGAGCTAAATATTCTTGATTCTCGGAGTGTGGCTTGAAAAGTTGCATACCTGTATGATTGCTTCAAAAATGTTGATTGAATTGTGAAAATCATCCCTCTCCATTTTTCTCTCGAAAAACTATGTCAATTATTAGATCTTGATTAATTTTGATCATTGTATGATTGTTGTATGCTTACTGGTCAAATTCATCAAGATTACTTGAATTGTTTTGCCTCTCTATTCTCTATTATTGAACCTTCAAATATATATGAATGGGCTATGCAATTCTTTCCTGGTGACCACGGACTAGTCCGTGGTTACTCGGACTAGTCCGCCCATGCAGACTAGTCCGCAGAGTGCCGGTTAGGCCGGACTAGTCCGATAGACCACGGACTAGTCCGATATAGGTCTCTGGATGACTTCGGACTAGTCCGGTCATGTCCGAACTTGTCCGATTTTTCATGTCCATAACCCTAGCCGCCACCAAACCCTAATCTCCTCCTCCCTCTCCTCCTCGTCAAGCGGAGAGCGAAGAAGACGAAGAAGATGACGAGAGGACGGACAGCGAAGAGTGAAGAACCTAGGACCTTCCTCTCTCTCTTTTTGGTGTCTTGATGCCAAAGGGGGAGAGATTGAGGGGGAGTCAAGTCTTAGCTTTAGCTGTAATAGGATGCGAGGAGAGAGCCTTCTCTGTACTTTTATTTGTGATTGTAATAGTTTAACACTGTTTTCATATTAAGTTTGGTCTTGTGATGAATTGCTCAATTTATTTGCGAGTATGTGATGAAAACTGCATTTTTGCTCCTGGAATGTCATATGCACTTGGTATCGGTTGATTAATGTAAATTCTGTCATTCTCAATGTATTCATGCACTTAGTATGCATCCCACCATAAAGAATGCACATATGGATAATTCTCTTGTTGCTTGATGTATTTTTGAGTCATATGTGCATACTTTATGAAAATCTCATTTTTTGCCTTATTTTGTGAAATCTCAATTGGTTGTCATCAATCACCAAAAAAGGGGAGATTGAAAGTGCATCTAGGACTCCCTTGTGGGTTTTGGATGATTTATGACAAGCAATTGGGATCCTAATTCTTTTGTTGAGATGAATGCAGGCAAATAATGAAAAGTGAGCAAAATGCCAAAAAGAAGGGAAATGAGAAGCAAAGTGAATTTGAGCTCAAGGAGAAGAAAATAGTAGATTATTATGTATGGAGTGTGTTAAGGAAACACACCCAAGAGCTCAATCACTTTCAAGCACACACACACAATGCACAAAGTTATACAGGACCGGACTAGTCCGATATCAGCCGGACTAGTCCGATATCACTTTCTGCACTAGATCGAACAAGTCCGGTATCCATCGGACTAGTCCGATATCTTTTTGATCCACTTCGGACTAGTCCTCCCCAATGCGGACTAGTCCTCAACACAATGCACAAGTCACACAAAATCGGACAAGTCTGTTGTGATCCGGACTAGTCCGATATTCTTTCTGATCCACTTCAGACAAGTCCGGTGTCTACACAGACTAGTCTGATATACACACCGATCTAAATCGGACAAGTCCTCTAAGTGCGGACTTGTCATCCTAAACACTTAGGGTTTCATATGTCCGGACAAGTCCGATGGCAATCGGACTAGTTCGAAGATTTCCAGTAGTGAAATCGGACAAGTCCGTTTTCAACCGGACTAGTCCGATATTCCTGGACACTTAGGGTTTGCTACACACAGCACACCGGACTAGTCCGGTGACCACCACGGACTAGTCCGATCTTTCTGAACCCTAACTGTCACTTTTAGAAACCCCATATAAATAGAGGTGCACGGCCCACTTTTACAAACTCTCGAACCCTAGCGCCGTCACACCTCCCAAGAGACTCAAAAACCACCTCTCTCCACGAAATTTAGTGCAAAATCGATCAATCTATTGAAGATCACTTCTAGATCATTGGAGAGACACTTGGCACACATCATTGAGCTCTTGGTTTGATTCTCTAACACACTCTTGCGTTTCAATTTGTAATTTTCGAGTGTGTTATTGGTGGCTTTGTAAGTTGTAATCAAGGAAACTCTCAACGTGTGAGAACGCCCCTTCAACTTGGTTATTTACCCTTTGTGATTAGTGGAAGAGGATTGGCCTTCATGGCGATCCGACGAGGGAAGGGTTGGAGAAGACCCGGTCCTTTTGTGGGCTCCTCATCGTGGACGTAGGTTGCCTTCGTGGTAGCCGGACCACGGGATAAATCGTGTGTCTTGTCCTTTTGCGTTCTTCATCTTAATTGATCAACTTAATCTAGGGTTTGATTCACCTTGTTCAATTTGAGTTAAATTGTTGAACAAGAGCCTTAATTGTAATAGAATTTGACATACAACTATTAAACTGTCATTCAAGTTTATATTTCCGCTGCAAACATTAACGAATCAATCAAATTGACTGAACTTGATCAACTTAGCCCGTGAAAACCGGACTAGTCCGCACTTTACCGGACTAGTCCGATATCTCTAGTATTGACTTTGTTGTTGAGTGTTACAGGAACCGAGAAAATTCAAGAAGGCCTATTCACCCCCCCCCCTCTAGGCCTACATTCAAGGACATCCAGCCCCAGCTTATGGCAAGGGGCCTACCGTCGACGTCTCAACGACGATGGTGGGCGACGCCGGAGCAGCCAGCTCCGGCACCACCCAGTGGGCCTGCCGTCGACGTCTCAACGACGATGGTGGGCCATGCCGAAGCATCCAGCTCCGACACCTCGCAAGGGGCCAGCCATTTACGTCCCAACACGTCAACGACTGGTCCAAGTGCAGATAAGTGAGTAAACTCTCCTGCCCCGCTCTTGTTGCTAACCAAGGTTCTCTTGCGATAGCCTGTATACCAGGGGCCTGTTGTCGATGACTCTACGACGATGGTAGACGACACCGGAGCAACCAGCTTTGGCACCTCCCATGGGGCCTGCCATCGACGTCTACACGAAGATGGTGGATGACGCCGGAGCACCCAGCTCCAGCACCCCCCAAGGGGCCTACCATCGACGTCTACACGAAGATGGTGGACGACGCCGGAGCATCCAACTCTGGCACCTCACAGGGGGCCTGTCATTGACGTCTCAACGACGATGGTGGGCGACGCTAGAGCACCCAGCTCCGGCACCTCGTAAGGGCTAGCCGCTGACGACCCAGCAGGACAATGACAACACCAAGCGCGGATAAGTGAATAAACTCTCCTGCCCCCTCTTGTGTCTAAACAAGGTTCTCTTGCGATAGCCTGTATACCAGGGGTCTGCCGTCGACGACTCTACGATGATGGTGGATGATGCTGGAGCAACCAGCTTCGGCACCTCCTAGGGGGCCTGCGATCGATGTCTACACGAAGATGGTGGATGACGCCAGAGCACCCAACTCCAGCACCCCCAAGGGGCCTGCCGTCGATGTCTACACGAAGATGGTGGACGAAGTCGGAGCACCCAGCTCTGGCACCCCCCAAGGGGCCTGCCGTCGACGTCTCAACGACGATGGTGGGCTACGCCGGAGCAGCCAACTCCGGCACCACATAGGGGTCCTGCCGTCG
Source organism: Tuctoria greenei (assembly GCA_036927565.1). NCBI lineage: Eukaryota > Viridiplantae > Streptophyta > Magnoliopsida > Poales > Poaceae > Tuctoria > Tuctoria greenei. The sequence goes on from JAYESD010000007.1 coordinate 147,162,705, forward strand.
ACGTCTCAACGACGATGGTGGGCGACACCAGAGCATCCAGTTCCGGCACCTCGCAAGGGGCCAGCCATTGACGTCCCAGCACGTCAACGACAACACCAAGCGTGGATAAGTGAGTAAACTCTCCTACCCCACTCTCGTTGCTAAACAAGGTTCTCTTGCGATAGCTTGTATACCAGGGGCCTGCCGTCGACAATTCTACGACGATGGTGGACAACGTCGGAGCAACCATCTCCTGCACCTCCCAGGGGGCCTTCCATCGACGTCTACACGAAGATGGTGGACGACACCAGAGCACCCAGCTCCGGCACCCCCCAAGAGGCCTACCGTCGACGTCTACATGAAGATGGTGGACGTAGCTGGAGCATCCAACTCCAGCACCTTGCAGGGGGCCTGCCATCGACGTCTCAACGACGATGGTGGGTGACGCCGGAGCACCTAGCTCCGGCCCTCGCAAGGGGCCAACCGTTGACGACCCAACACGTCAATGACAACACCAAGCGTGGATAAGTGAGTAAACTCTCATGCCCCGCTCTTGTGGCTAAACAAGGTTCTGTTGTGATAGCCTGTATACCAGGGGCCTGCCTTCGACGACTCTACGGCGAAGGTGGAAGACGCCGGAGCAACCAGCTCCGGCACCTCCCAAGGGGCCTGCCATCGATGTCTACACGAAGATGGTGGATGATGCCGGAGCACCCAGCTCCGGCAACCCCCAAGGGGCCTGTCGTCGACGCCTATATGAAGATGGTGGATGACACTGTAGCACCCAGATCTGACACCTCCCAAGGGGTCTGCCGTCAACATCTCAACGACGATGGTGGGTGACGCCGGAGCACCTAGCTCCGGCAACTGGTGGCGCTACGACACCCCAACCCCCCTGCTCCACTAGGGGCATGTTGAAGACATTCTGCAAATCAAATGGTAGATGTGCCCAGCCAACTAACCACATCGACCAACGGGTCTCTAAGGGGGTTCTATAGGCAGGAAGTCAATGAGCAACACCTCGGCCATATCAATTGTGCAGCCGTTGGTTTTCAAAAGCTAACGGTCTCGACAAATTTTCTACAAAGCCTTATGCAACTAAGGACTCAGAACAATAGTTGAGAGGCACAGACAGGCCGAGAAGCAAAACACAAATTCAAATTCATTAAGGAATTTGTACAAGGGGGTGAACCCCGGATACAAAGATGAGCTACCAGCCTCAGCCCCGGCTGAATTAAGATACGACGTGTTTGGCGACTTCTTTAACCTTCGCTGTCGCTGTCGCCTCGCGCTCCACAACAGGGCCTTCAAAAACTGGCTCCAAAGGCAGATCGGGATATCGATCCGTAGCACACCAAGACATGGGACGCCACCGTCTCTGTCACAGCCCTACCCTCGACTTCCAGACGCTGAGTCAGCTGACGCTCCCGCGGATCGAGCTCCCGGGTACGGCGCCCAGCTTCGTGCTCCCGGGTTTGGACGTCGAGATCATGCAGGAGGAGTTCCTGATGCTCAGCGAAGTGTTGCGCCCGATCCCGCACCAAATTGCTCTCTCGAAGCTCAAGGTCTTCGAGGTGGGACTGCAGCCTGTCCCGATCGGCCTCAACCCAGGCCATCATCGCCTGCGCCGTCACCTCTTGGTCGGCGACAACAGCCTCCCTCTTGGCAACGGCGGCTTCTTGGCGACTCAGGGCCTCTTGACCGGCTTCAAGAGCGCGCATGTAGGCATCGGCCGCGTCGTTGGCTGCCTTGGCGTCGGCCAAAATCTTCTGGGTCAGGGCGTCTGAGACCCTCACCAAGCGGGACCTCAGAAGATCCTCCCAGCCTCGAAGATGCTTGCCCTCGGCACGCAGATTCTCCCACTCTACGACAAGAGCCTCTTGCACCCGACGTAGGTTGGATTGAACCTGAAGAATGTTGGACTATGTCAAGTCCATGACGTCGGAGAGGCGCTCCGGCTGTGCCGAAATCAAGGAAGGCCGTCTGGTGATCATCTCGGAGACCTCTTCCTCAGTGAAGGCGAGGCCACCAGTACTGGGGATCTTGCCCCTGGAGACTGAGTAGAAGTTGCGATGCCACCCGAAGCAGCAGCGTCGTCATCGCTCAAAGAGCCGCCCGCCGGATTAGCAGTAGTGGAGGCCAGACCTTCAGCCCCCGGAGTCAACTTCGACATTGCCTCTACCACGACGGCTGGAGGTTCCTCTGGTGCGACGACTGGAGGTGCCTCTGGCGCGACAATTGGAGATGCAACCGAAGATGCTTCACTAACCACGTCGGGCACAGACGCTGGAGCAGCGCTCCCCTGAACAAGCTTGGCAGGCCGCCCCGCCAGCACAGCAGCAACCTCCTCGACCGCCTTCGAAGCGCTTCCGGGCACTACCCCCGGCAGTAAGGGTCTCACAACAGCTGACGTAGCCCTGCAAATCAAGATCAAGCCCTGGCCAATCAACAAAGGCAGGCGAGATAATAGAGCAAGTGTTGGCAAGAATGCCTTACCGACGTCCCCAGAAGCTCCAGCGAGCCTCCACTTTCGGCGACCCTGAAGTCGCAGGCCATGATGATGGCATAACAGGCGAGGTATCCAAGCTGGGCCTCCGCCAAAACCAACAGCAACGCCACCGCCCTACGCCGGTGTGCCTCCACCAACTCTTACGGAACTACTCCCGGAGCCTTCCCCCCCCCCCCCCCCCCCCGAGCTGCCAACGATGTCGGCTCAAGGCCTTTTTGCCTGAGGCTCCGTAGGTATGATGCTGTCGGAGCCTCCTGTTGCACCCGAGACCGCGCTGGCGACGGGGATGCTGGATGAAGTGCCAACTGCTGACATCAGCAAAGCCGCCGTCTGACGGACCAAGCCTCACCCCGAAGAACCACCGACGCCCAATACTGAAGAGAGGCGCGACGGGGGATGTTGACTTGGAGTGAAGGCCACCTGCGACGGCGCCCTTGGTGGCGACCGAGGGCGTTTCTCCTTCACGACCTCAACCAACAGGGCTCTCCCCTTGCATGTGTCGGATACTAGAGCTTTCCCCTTGCCTGCGTCAGGGACCGGCGCCTTGCCCTTCCCTCCAACAGCGGGTGCCTCCTCCTCCCTGGAAGCTTCGGAGCCTGAAGAAGGTACGGACTCCTCCAAAGAGTCGACGATGGCCAAGCCCCGGCTCTCATCACCAACCTCCCACAATGCAAGACCGATCACGTCCAGGTTGGGCATCTCCTTCAGAACCTTCGTTCGAAGGTCCCGATCCGTGCAAAGCGGTGGGCAGGCCCGCGGGAAGTTGAAGACGTCGTCCTACACCAGGTCGTCGCACACCTTGGACATTTCATCGAGCACCTCTTTTGGGGTCGTCTCTGTGTCGCGACTCTGCACCAGGCGAATGCCATCCTGTAGCCCGAAGTAGAGCCACGCAGGACGGCAACGGTGCTAAAGGGGGTCCAGTCGTCGATGGACGAAGTCCGCCATCACCTTCAACTCCAACAGACCTTGATCTGCCAGGAATTGGATCCTCTCCATCACTAGGGTGTAGGCCTGCTCCAACTCCGATCACTTCTCCCAGGTCTCCTTCCTAATCGTCGCCCATCCAGTGGGCATAACCAGGCGATCGTGGGCGTCGACTTGTACGATCACCCAGTCCTTCCTCCAATCAGCCCACTTCGCCGAAGAGAGTGGTGTGATGTATTTGAAGGGGTTGTTGGCCCGACGTTGGAAGCAGTAGCCACTGAGGAAGTTAGATTTGTTCTTCTTCTTGGTCCGCCTCAGCATGAAGAACTATCGAAACACCGGTACGCTTAGATGCACCCCCACGAACATCTCACAGAAGTGCGAGAACACCGCCGCCACCACCAGAGAGTTCAGCGACAGGTGATGAAGTTGAAGCCCAAGGACTTCCAGGAGTGTCACCAGGAAGGAGGAAACAGGAGGGACAAACCGGAGTATACATACGCTTAGAAGAAGACGATCTCCTTCTCCCCCAACTCCAGTGGCAAGGAGACGGGGCGGATCAGATCCCGTTGCTCCTTTTCCTCCTAGCCAAAAAGCCGCCTCATGGGAGAGACATCATCCATCCGAAGAAGGCAGAGTTGAGTCCATTAGATCAGGGGTCAAGAACCTCAAGGGTGGGTATACGCTCAAGGAGGAATACTAAGGCTCGAATGCTTGGTGCGTGCAGAAGTAAGGAACCTCCATTATGCACAAAGGTACCCTTTTAAGCACCTTAGTGGCGTTTGGGCGCACCGTGCAAATTTGAACGAGCTCCGAATCAACAGCTCGTACACAACGTCCATGACAAACGGGCCCAGTTCCACTGTTAGAAAAGTCGGCCCGGGCAATTCTCCACCTAAGAAGGCAACCCGACAGTTCCCATAAAGACAGAAGTGAAAGCAGTAGATGTGCAGCATGCGCCTTGGGAACCATCGCGATAATGCGGCGGCAAGCAAAGATCCCTTCGCCACGACCCCTCAACCAGAGAGGGACGCGTAGTCACAGCAGCAGAGGAGCGCACCGCTTCGACTGATCAAGACAATGTTAAAAGGCCGCGCGGGAAAGCAGGATAAGGGCTCCACCCTCGGGCTCGTCGCCTCCCCCCAAGGTGGACCCAGGGGCCACTGTCGGTACCCAACATATCGGGTACCCTTGCGCATTAGCTAGAGCCGCCTAAATACATTTCCTCCCCGTAGAGGCAGGGTCCTAGGGCGCCACATGTTCAAGAGACCCGAACCCATCAGTCTCAGAAAGGAGGTCCAGGGTATCCGCAAGAAACCTGAAGTTGAAGTTTAGCACCCCCTTTGGAGACGAGCCCCAAGTAACCACGTGTCCAGCAGGTAAGGATCCCTCCTTCCTGTGAGAGCGGGCTCCAGAGTTGCCACGTGGACCAAGACAACAGACGGGCCACCTCCCATATAGGTGGGCTCCAGCACTGCCACGTGTCTTACAAGGCGGGACCCAACCTCCTCCACGGAGGTAAGCTCCCAGCACCGACACGTGTCCAGTAGGACGAGGCCTAGCCTTCTCCGTAGAGATGAGCTCCCGAGCTCCCACGTGGCCTGCAAGACGGGAGCTCACCTCCTCCGCAGAGGTGAGCTCCCAAGCTGCCACGTGGTCCGCAAGGCAAGACCTGACCTCCCCCGTAGAGGTGAGCTCCCGGGCTGTCACATAGTCCAGCCACTTGTCCTGGACAGAGGGACGAGGGAGTTAAGAGGACGGTGTTTCTTGTCCCTGTCAAGGATTGAAGATAAGCGGCTTCCCCAAACGCATGGTGCGACACACGCCTAATTTCAGGTACCGCTGCGACCAATCGCGTCACAGTGAAGACGCCGCAGGACTATCCCACTCCACCAAGTGGGTAGCTTACGGCGACAGATACTTTTGGACAGGACATCCCCTGCCAATGTCAGCAATGACACATGGGCTACCGACGACACAGGCAGCAAGATGGCGAGTCTTCAAGTCCACGGTCAGGCAAGCTTGTGCGAGAAGCCTTAGATCTTTGGCTTAAGATCGCCCCGGGACCACCTGTCGAGCCCCAGGACCCAACCTGTAAGGCGTCCGGTCTTGGTTATAAAGGGTCCGGACTGCCACCGATACAAGCACCAGACTCAGAATCCCCGATACACACACACACGCATACACACTCACTAGAAATACAATCCACCATGGAGTAGGGTGTTACGCTCCTTGCGTCTCGAACCATGTAAAAACCACTGTCTCATAAATCCATCCGCTAGAACACTTGATTGAGGCCTAAGCCCCGCCGAACAAAGAACCTCCGCGGGCTGCTCCCTAGAAGATCCGGGGGAAGTGTGGCTCTAACACTTCGACATGATGCATACATTGATGGGGAGTTACTTATACAAATACATGGTATGAAAACAAATTATTATCCTTTTTGTTGAAGCTTAATGTGTTGTTATCAATCACCAAAAAGGGGGAGATTAAAAGTGCATCTAGGCATCCCTTTGGGTTTTGGATGATTGATGATAACAATTAACTGACTAATGAGTTGAGCTGATATTAAGGACATATGTGATGATTGAAATGAGACAAATCCCTCAATAAAGAAAAAGGTTTAAACGAGCGTCAAAGACTCAAGTATATAAATTAGAGTTTCTATTGTGTTGAGTTTAGACTAGCCGTATCTTGTGTGAGGGAGGTTGTATCATGTGCATTGAGATCATCCAAAAGGGATCAAAGTGGTGGTTGAGAGAAAAACCTAAGCGAGAAGCCAAAATGAGAGAAAACACGCAGAGGTCGGACTTGTCTGGGGCTTAGGCCGGACTAGTCTGGTCAGCCAGATTAGTGTGTTTTGGGTCGGACTATACGTCTCTGGATGAGTTTGGACTTGTCCGTATGGGTACGGACTAATTCATTCTTCTCTCGGTGAGTGAATTTGGAGCTACGTCCTGGGAGGTCGGACTTGTCCGCCACAGAGGTTGAACTAGTACAGACCCCCAATGTAGTCCATTTTGTGACGGACCAAAGCATTCTGGATGAGTTCGGACTTGTCCGTTGTGGCGCAGACTAGTCCGTTTGAGACTTATTGGGAAAACCAAGCTAAACCCTAGGAGGTTGGACTTGTCCGCCCCAGTGGTCAGACTAGTCCGGGCCTACCCAGTTTAGTCCATTTTCACCCGGACTAAACCTTTCTAATCTACTTCGGACTAGTCTGTTATTTGTCGGACTAGTTCGGGTTGCCATGACCATTTGAAATTCAGACATTTGGTGTGCACATCATCTGTTTTGTCGATCGATGACGTGAATTTGTCGGTGGTCCCAAGAGGCCGGACTAGTCCGTGGTACAGGGTCGAACTAGTCCGGGTTTGAGCTGTTTGCAGCGGTTAGTTGTCGGGACCCCTATTTGATAACTCTGGAACCCTAGCGCCGCCACAACATTGTTTGAGCCTTTCAAAGCCTTCTACTCGTCCTACTAGCCCTCTATGACCAAGTCTTGAAGAGATTAGGGTTTGGGAAGGAGAGTGAAGGAAGATCATCGTGTTTTGGCTCTCGGTTTGATCTCTTGCACTTATGTTGTGTTTTGTGGCTTGTGTGAGTTGAGCTTCAAGTGCTCCTTGCTGTATTGATTCGTGGAAGCCTCAACTTGTGAGCAGCCCCAATCAAAACCTTGTGATTACCCTTTGATATAGTGGAAACCAAGCTGGCCATTGTGGTGGCTTGGTGAGAAGAGGGTCAAGTGAGATTCGATCCTTGTGTAGACTTCTAAACGTGGATGTAGGCTTCTTTGTGGAGCTGAACTACGAGATAAATCTTGTCTCACTTGTCACTTTACATTTTTTAATCACTAGAATTGCTATTAGGGTTCATATTGTACTTACAATTGTTCTTCATTGAAATCTTGCATCCTAAGTGTTTAAATTTGCTAATCAAAGTTGTGTTAGGTTGTTATACATTGCTTTTATCTTTTGTCAACTCAAATTCTGCAAATAACTTGTAGAAATCAGGTTTTTAGGATTTTAACTTGTGCTGAGTGGATTAGTCTGCCCCTAATCAGACTAGTCTGGCGAGTGGTGAGATCAAGACAGTGGTACCCCTTATGATCGAGAGAGTACCAAGGGAAGACACGCCGGGTAGAGCGGGGCGCAAGCTTACGTGGAGCTGTGGCGGAAAGGTTAGGATAGCAAGCGTACCCGAAAATTCAAAAGCGGTCGTAAAGAGGGGTGATGCCATACAAGGCAAAATACGGGATAAGTGCCTGAATCGCTTTGGTTGGAAAGCGATTAATGAGAAAAGTGGAAGTGTGGAGTGCCTATACCCAGTACCGAGCACGAACAGAAGCTTGAAACATCAGGGAGCGCATGACATCATTAGTAGTGTGAATTATACGCTTTTCCTTGCCATTTTAGGGAGACATATAGGGACAAGACATTCACAATTGGACGCCATGTGCAATTAGAAAATCATGGAGTGCTGAGTTGTCAAGCTCTCGCTCGTTATCACACTGGAGAGCACGGACAGTGCGTCTGAACTGAGTGAAAACCCAAACGAAGAAGTGAGAGAGTGTGACATATGTCTCATACTTCAAGCGTAAGAGAAAAGTCTAGGAAAATGCGAGAAATCATCAATGACCACCAAGTAATATTTAAAACCAGAAACACTGATAATATGAGATGTCCACAAATTACAGTGAATGAGATCAAAAATATGCTCAACATGAGTCATAGACGTAGCAAACGGAAGTCTAACATGGCGACCAAGCTGACAATCATGATATAAAGACTCATGTGTGCCCCTAGTATACGAGATAACTGAACTACTAGATAGCTTGGACATAGCATCAACGCCAGGATGGCCAAGCCGGCGGTGCCATATGGTGGACGAAACTGTCGTAGCCAGAGCAAAAGGCGGGGGTGCAGCGGAAGTAAGAAGTCGAAGCATGTACAGGGGTCCCGAGCTATCACATCGAAGAAGAAGACGCCAGGTGGGAAGATCCTTCACAGACAAACTAAAAGGATCAAACTCAACAGGAACACTATTATCAATGGTAAAACGATGAATAGAAAGAAAGGTCTGAATAATATTCGGACCAACAAGAATGTTGTTAAGCTGAAAGGAACCCGGAGATCCCGAGCCACCTACTGAGGTGACCGGAAGAACAAACCCATTCCCGACAACTATAGATGAAGGAAACGAAGGACGAGGGGGTGGGTAGAAGGGAGTATACCAGCATCAAGAGTGGTGTGGTACAAAGCTCTGGAATCAGCCACTGAGTCAGCAGCAGGTGGTGTGAGGTGCATGGTGCTAAACAAGACGCCAGTGACTGGCGGTCCCGCCCCAGGGCGGCTCCTGGAGCGGTGCTGGCGTCTTCGAGTACCCAACAGGGTAGGCAGTGCCCCCGTAGACCTGAGTCGATGATCCACCAGTGGAGTAAGCGAGTCCACCAAAACCCGGGTGGGCCACGTATGCCGGTTGAAGACGCGACTGGCGTGGAGAAGGAAGACCCGAAGACGGCCCAGGCCACATGGAGATCTAGCCAGTCCACGGGTTGTAGGGTGTGGGTTAGGGTGCACCTCTCTGACTGGTGCCGCCACTACCACCGCTAGGGGTAGGGGCAGGAGCAGACGCAGAAGTGCTACCGGTATTAGCACCTTGTCCTCCGTGTTTCCCACGGCATCGATGACTACCACCCCTGGAGCAGGTGGTCTCAGAGATGGTCCGCGAGAAGTAGGTGGCTGCGGGGACTGCCCAGAGCTATAGAAGGTTGTGGCAGGCCCATAGCCAGTAGGGCCACTATTCGTGATCTCCTCGAGCTCAGGATCAAACCAGACCTTCTCAAAAGTTGGTGGCAGCTCCACACGAAGAAGCCACAATTGAAGGTGGTTGTAGCGCTCGTTGAGGCCCTGAAGGACCCGAAGAATGAGTTTGTTGTCGGTGATCGGCTCGCCAAGGTTGCGCAAAGCGTCAGCCATGCTCTTCATCTCCACGCAGTAGGTGAAGATGGTGCGGTCACCCTAGACTATATTTTGGAACCCTGCGTTGATGTTCAGAGCCCGAGTCGCACAGTTCCCTGAGAAGTACTACTCAAGCACCAGCCACGCCCAGCACGTAGTACCACCACTGCGCTGCCCGACGAGGTTGTGTACCTCGTCGGAGAGGGACCCAAGGATCCAAGCTAGGACCAAGTTGTCCTTGCTGGTCCAAGAGTCGTCCCACGGGGAGCCATCCCGTTGGACGTGATCCTCAAGCTGGTACCGTCTCAACGTGAGAAGGAACATGTTACGCTAGCGGGCGTAGGTGGTAGAGTTAGAACTGAGGACGATCGACACAAGCACTCGGATGTTCTGAACTCCAACAGCCTGGGCGTGTAGAGCGGCGGCGAGAGACGTCGAGTATGCGGAGTGCGCACCAACGTCTGAGGAAAGCTCGTATGTAGTACCCAACGGCCGGTTAGCACTCTCCTGGATCTGGTGAGAGAGAGCGGCTACTGAAACACACTTCTTCTCTAAAGCGAGAGCGAGTGCCCGCTCGCGTTCGTGAGAAGCAGCCAGAGCCGCGAAGACACTAGAGGTGTCTGCAGTCATCGTGGTGGTGTTGTCGACGCCGTAGGGTGGGGCAGTGGTCGTGCTAGGACTAGCGGTAGCGCCAACAACAGATCTGTCTGGTCCGAAGCCCGTCATGACGGCGACGGCAGCGGGGCCGGTGAGTGAGCTGCCGGCTGTCGGACCAGTCGCTGCGATGTACGCGTGCCCAGCCATGGCGACGAGGGGCGCGCCTGCTGCCGGACCAGTGGTAGGCGCGTGGGCGAGGGGGGGGGGGGGGCGCCGGCCAGTGGCAGCTGCGCCCTGGCCAGGGGGCGTGCGCTGATCAGGGCGCTGGCCAGAGGAGGTGCGTCGACATGGGGGCGGTGCCGGCCAGGGCGCCGGCCTGGGGAGCAGCAACGTCCGACGGCGGGAGCGGCTGCGTGCCAGCCAGGGGGCGCGCGCCAGCCAGGGAAGGGGCATGTCGGCGGCGGCCGGTGGCGGTTGTGGAGTGTCGGCCATGTGGGCTGCGGCTGGGGTGGTGGGGACTAGGGTTAGGCTTAGGTTTTAAAAAACCTAACTCTGATACCATCATAGAGAAACAATAACTTGATTAATTAACCCCAAAGAAAGAAAGTATATATATATATATATATACATATATATATATATAAGGATGGGTTGGTGCATGAGCCTAGCCCAATACACCTAATAGGGTCACACATACAGTCGAACAAATATGAATACAATGATAAAGTTTGCCCTAGCAGTTATGCCGCTCAATCCAGTGCCCTAAGTCAGTTGCGCAACACATTGAAACGTGGAATCTTGTTCAGGAGTACAAATGATACAATCTCCAATCCATAGTTTTATTTCTTATATTTTCTGTGATTGTCATGTCATTTAATCGTTCCATGATGTTTGGCCAGATTTCTGTATGAAATTAAGCAGCAACTTCCAATGTCAGTTTTATGGGGTTTTATAGCATCGAAAACAGTTCGTGATGTTGGATACAATGCTATATCTACTTTTATCTAGATGAAAATGTTTTCTTCCTCTTCGATATTTATTACCTGCATCTTTAAAAATGCTGATATGATGGGTCATTTATTTAAAACGAAACGCTTATCTAGAGTAGCCTTACAACTGCAACAGTCAAGCTAGCAATCAAAGCTGAAGTGATTTGGTGTGCACACACTGATCTTCAGCCTTCGGGATAACGTATTCTTCAGCAAATCTGGAATAATGTATTCTTCAGCGAGTCAACAGACGACCACTAGCCGGACGAACCAGTTGTCCAGCTCTGTCCAAGATTTTGTTTGGGCATCCGGATTCACCACGTGGTGGCTGAGATCCGGCTTCACCACACGTCACTCGTCAGATGATCTGTACTCTGTAGCATCCTGAAGCAAACTTGTGTCTTGCTTTCCAATCGAGATGTGTACCTAGTGTTGCTCATTGAGTTGCATGGCAGTGTTGCACTTTTGTTCCGCAAATTGAGATTGCACCTGAATGTGATAGATTGAATAATGCTCAATGGAAAAATCTTCCTGTTTGCTCAACTGATAAAACTTCTAGTTAATATTCACATTATTATATATAATGGGTGAAATTCCCAACCCCTCCAATGAGGTTATCGAGGTCCTGAGTGTCCGTTCCAAATTGAGGGGTGTTACGAGGCTAAAGCCATCCGCAATGATACCTTCTAAAACGTACTGAAAAGCATACTAGAAATAAAGCATACTGAAAAAAATTGTAAGTATACATATTAAAAGTATAGAGTACAAAGAGTATGATTTAGAGGATAGAATATGTTTTAGAGATTGCTGGTGCAAATGATCCCTCTTTCACGTGAATATTCATCTATTTTGTCGCAATCTCTTACAAATCATTCACTGACATGTCAACTACTAACAGAGCAATATTACAACTCTACGGTGGAACTCATTTGGGAACACACATCCCAAGTTCAATTGGCAGAACAAGGGGCAGAAGTGCTCGAAAATATGTTGCACCAGTGCAGCAGCAGGCTCGGTATGCCAGGCGTGTAGCAGGTGCACCTTTCGTCCCTTGTCCATGCCTACGACGCAACGCTGTTGGTGATATACTCAAGAGGCAATCATAACAATTCGGGTTAAGGCCTATTGGATATTTGATCCATAAGCAATTAGGGTACTAATGGGCCTGCGACCTAAAAGCCCATTAGTACGCCTATAAATTTTAGAGGTAGGGTTAGGGGCTAATGACCCCACCACGTGACAGTCCTAGCCGCCACCCCTCAAAGGCCTCACGCTGAGACCCTTGCCGCGCGTGTAGTGCTAGCACACCGGCACATGGTGTTCCTCTCTGTACGTGTGGACTCCATGGAGGCGTTGCTGCTACTGTTGCGCTGATCGGCTACGACAAATGTGTTCGTCTACTGCTCCTGAGAAGAGGGAGAAGAGGGCGAGGAGGAGACGAACAAGATTGTCTACTTCCCCTACACCGACGCGCGTCTACGTTCCGCTGCGTTGCGCGTCTAGTGGTAACGATCCATGACCTCTGTACTCGCATGTTTCCTGGGTGATGCGGTAGAGTTGCTAGTGTAGCGTACCGCCAATTTCCCAACAGCTGCCGTCGACGTGCACGGGGAGTGAGGGACGTCCTGGTCATGGCGGAGCTGGCACCCTTGGCATGTAGGGAGACGGCCGGTTGTTGTCACCACCACCGGGAGCGAGCTCGTAGAGACACAAGCCATACTCGTCGGAGTGGCGAGCACTACAAGAATTCGTCAATAGAGCATCGGCCATATGAGTGTCGGCTGCTTATAGAAACCGACACCCTTAAGCTAAAAGTGTCGGTCAACTGACGCACTTAGCCTACGAAATAGTTCGGACGCTATTAACATGTAAGTGCGTCGAGACCAACACATTTAGACGATATGTGCGTCGGTTTCCAGGAGCCAACACCCTTAGTGTTAAATGCGTCGGCCAGAGGAACTGACGCATTTAATGCCCTTAAGAGTGGCGGTTTTGTCACACCGACGCACTTAGAGCGACACGTGCCAAGCTTACCAAGCGCCACTTTGAGCGTCGGTACCTCTTAAACCGACGCTCTTACTCCACTTAAGTGTGTCAATTGATGGAGACCGACACATTTAAACCGCCACGTGGGCAGCGTACAGAAGACGACTATGGGCATCGGTTTAGCAAAAACCGACACACATTACATATGTTTTTTTTAATAGCCTATTTCCTCTCCCTCCTCGGCTGAGGGGCCTCCATTATACAGCCCCAACAGCACAAGTTATACAGCCACAATAGATACATTCACAAACAGTTCAAACACAAAAATGTATACAAGTTTTCAAACGTTTCAAACACAAGCACAACAGTATGTAAATGAGTAAACGAAATTCAAATATCATTGTGGGAGCCTCCACTCGCACGTCCTGCGCTCCCATCTCCTCCACTCGTACCTCCGTCGTTGATGTTAAGGAAAACATCACAACCTTCAGGTGTTTCATGACGAGATCCTTGCGATAAACAAATAAAAGAGAAACTTAATAATGTAACATGTTAAATTTGACTAACTTAATAACATAACTTAATGAAAGAGAGCATGTTGGTTTCGACTAAAACTTATCAAAACTCTCTCATTTCCTCACTCTCCTTATCTCCCTCGCCCTTACTCACTCTCCCACTCTCTCTATCTCTTCCCCTCTCCCTCTATCTCTTTCTCTCTAGCTGCCTCTCTATCTATCTCTTCTTTTCTCTCTCTATCTCTCCCTCTCTATGTCTTTATCTCCCTCTCTATCTATCACTTCTTTTCTCTCTCTATCTCCCCCTCTCGCTCTATGTCTTCCTCTCCCTCTCTATCTATCTCTTGCTCTCTCGCTCTTTTACTTGTTCCCTCTTTCACTTCATCGCTCCACTAAGTCTTTTCCTTTTCTTTTTAATATTGTGCTAATTAATATGTGTTGTTATAATAAAAATATTGTAACAACTATACAAGTCATGAATACCGTTGCGTCTCTAACTTGTGATGGGTGAGTCTGCACCGGAGGGAAAGGCATCGGTAGTAAAACTGCTTCACGTTGTGATATTATAATTAGAATTATTTTGAAATCGAATAAATTGATCAAATACGAAAATTAAAGTTTACCTGAATTATTTTGTTGCAATCCAAAAGCCAATAGCGCCATGAATCTGTAAGGTTGTGGAACACACGGTTGACCACTCTCGGAACCCTACAACATAAATGGTTACAATATTGCATTATATAACCCGAGTCAATAAGATAAGCAGTTTTACCCGTAAGGAGGAGCCAATCTGTAGTGCTAGTTGCATTGGTCGATGACCAAACTGAGAACTGGAGCTACCTTGACCCATGAACTGCATCAAGTAAATTAATTGTGATATCTTGAGTAGAAACATTTTTAAATTGAATTATATTTGCAAATGAGATAATTACATGTTACCTGAGACATATACACATAATGCATCTGTTGTTGCAGCATCTGTGTCTGTTGCTGTTGTTGTTGCAACAACATTTGTGTCTCTTGTTGTTGTTGTTGTTGCAGCAGCATCTGTGTCTGTTGTTGTTGCATCTCCTTCTTGATGCGTATCAATTCTTCTTGTAATTCAACCACTGTAGAAGATTGAAATCGACTACCACTAACATTGGACGACTGTCGTCTAGCATAAGCCTCACGCTTTAAATACTTGTCGTCTAACTTGAGTCTATAAAAAAATACAAGTGTGAATAATCGACATTCATTAACAATCAAATCATAATTATCTTTACACATACCTCCCATGCGGTAGACCTCTGCCGGCATCGTACGTCGCAGCGACATCCAATGACTCTCTCAAATAGTCTGAATCAGGTCCATGGTTCTTCTTAAAACACTCAACATACTTTTGTTGTGATACATTTAGTTAATGGATTAATATAATACAAGATAAATTGAGTTGATAGATAAAAGCAACAAAGAATCAACATACGTACCAATTTATGCGTTGATGCCTCGTCACACAACACCTCCAGGCGATTTGGGTCTAGACCTTTATGCCCCTTAAGATAAACCTTGAAAAATGTAGGAGGCGTACTGTTTCAGCTGTCTGCAATATCAAAATTCAACAATTTAATCAATACAATTAATTGAAGCAATATAAGTATGAATGTAAGAATTCATATCATCCTTTGTTCCATCCGAACATAACCATCCGGCATGAAGAAGTGCTTTCCTGGCCTACTCTTTCGGTTTTTTCGATATCTATCAGAAATATTTCTGAACTCAGCTGAACCCCAATACCCGCATAACCACAACCAAGTCTCCATATTCGCACAAATCCAGTCCACATGACTCTGCAAGTACTCCTCCCTAGTGAGGTGAATTTTTGCTGCTTCTTTGTTTGTCATGGGCTGGAACATCACCGTCTTGTATTAGACGGTCATAGCTTTGATCTGTGCCTTAGAGAAGGAGTTCTTGACACGTCTTTTTGCTGCATTATGAAAAATCGAACAAGCATATGCTTGACTCACACCCTCCTCCAAACGAAACATACCCTGCATACAAGGAACAATTAATATAAAAAAAGATGCAATGTAATGAAAACAATCAAAACAAACTTACCCAAAAGATCTCCCAAACTCTATCCTGACATGTACTCGAATCGACATACTCTTGAAGCGCATAGTGATCCCAATGATGCGCTGCAATCCTTTAACCATCCACTAAAACCATCCCGGGATAGCAAAACCGAGCTGCATTTCCCAACTCGGTGTTAACAACTCATCGCTGCCCCTTTCCACTCCAACCAAGCTCGACCCAGCACCTAGTACCCTTCGGCCTTATAATCGTCTGCTCGTCTATGCTTTTACTTACACCACATAAAAGGTGCCTCCGCAGCCTGTACATAAAAAGTACATAAAATTAGTTAATTGAATAGATATGATGAACTTATTAATTAATCAGAAATATTACCTAAAGGGGCATCGATCGGGGTGTCCTAACTCTTCTAGTTCTGCCCTTCTTACAATCCTGACATCTCGCTCGGGATCCTCAGGCTCTTCACCGTTGTCCTCATCACCCCCTTCATTACCACCATCAGAAGAGGTCCACCGTACAACAATATCTGAACCTCCTCCTGAGCCTCCCCCTGAGCCACCTTCCTGCTCCGACGTCTGCCTGACAGTCTCTGGTTCCTCCCCGTACAACTCCTCGTACGTCGGGCAACGATCTGCCACCTATGTCGGACTCGAACCTCGTGTAGGCTTGCTCGACGTCAGCTCTGCTACACAACTCAAAAACTGCCTCTTCCTCTGCCCACTGTAAGTAGTACCCTAAAAATATAAATAAAGAAGTATGTAAAGAAGTAAGAAACAATAGATAGCTAATATTAATATTTAAATGTATGTAAAAAACAAGTACCTGAAACGGGTCCGGCTGGCTCGAAGTAGAACAGGGACTGGAGGACGAAGATCCATTACCCTTCTTGCTCTTTTTCTTCCCCAAACTTGGCAAAAGCTTAAACATCTGCAGACATTTTTTATAAAAATGATTAGTATACAACATTAGATAATAAATAAAGAATGTGTACAATAATAATGAAAATCTAAAAAATGCGTACAATATAAATAAAAAATCATCAGCATCAGAATCTGCTTCTGTCACGTGTGCATTAAGATATTCACGTATCTCTTCTTCCATCTCTTCCTCTTCACTCTCTTCCATCTCTTCTTCTTCATCATCATATCTCTCCTCTTCTTCTATAATCCTTTTCTTCTTTTCCATAATCCTTTGTGATTGTCGAACACGTTTTCTTGAAGGGCCAACTTGTTCTTCACACATCAACTCTAGCGTATCACTAGCTATTTCTGCGAGTCCTATCCCACAAGATATCATAAAATCTTCTGCTTTCTCGACTTCATCTTGATAGGTAATACCGTCATCTTCTTGAATCTCTATATACTCATCATAACAATGAGGGTGCACTTCAGGGTTAACTGTATACAAAACCCACCAATTTTTCAAACTTGGGTGAGGATAACTTAAATAGTACACTTGTACCACTTGATTTGCAAGTACAACATTGTTGGTATGGGCTATGTATCGTGACTTTTGGTTGACCTCCACCATTCCAAAATCATCAACTCGTGTGCCCGATGTTGGATCAAACCATTCACAGTCAAAAATCACAAGTTGAAATGTTTTTGGACCGCCAAATGTGTACTCTATTATTTTTTAAGAACACCATAGTATTCTGTCACTTTTCCACTATCCTCTACGGCAGTTATCATTACCCCACTGTTTGTAGTGGCAGCAAGTGGACGACTTGCTTCTAAACTTGTCGTCCGAAAATGATATCCGTTGGTATCGTATCTGCTAAATTCTATTGCTCTCAATTGACCATGCGACATCTGTCGCAAGTCATCGGAGATGTTAACATCTTTCATACACTACATAAATAAACAAAGTTAGCATCTTATGATAAACATGCGAACTAATATTGATGGAAAAAACGGATTGAAAATTATGTGTTCATGGAACCAGTCCACAAAACTTTTTCCACCGTTTATTCCACGTTGACGCATCTTATCCAATTGACATTGTGTAGGTTTTCGTGAAGATTTCCAAAACAACTTGTCAAGCATTTCAAAATTTGGTAACACCTCCCTCATGTTGAAAAATATATAAAGCATGGTGTAGTTCCTCTCTTGCGCCGAAATATAATGAGAATTAGCAGCCTCAACACCTTTACCCTTCCATTGAAAAATCTTAAGCTCACTCGTAGATTGCTCTTCTACATTATGATATCGTGTGATAGATGCATTCACGTTGTTGGGACGTGAAAAAAATTTGCTAGAAAAGTTAGTAATCTCTTTAGTTGCAAATGCTTTTGCAATACAACTCTCAACTCTTGCCTTGTTGCGCACTGTAGCTCTAAGTTTCTTCAGTTCTCTTTCTTGGCTATACATCCACCTGAACTGTGCAGGATCTGCTATCAATGCTTCATAAAGTAAATGCACCAGCAAATGTTGCATAACATTCATAAATCCAAGTGGGAACACTTTTTCCATCTTACATACAAGCACAACAATTTCTTTCTCCCACCGCTGCATCATCTTTTTTGACACTTCCTTAGCACAAATATGTCTATAAAAGTAGCTAAAGTTAGCAAACATCTTCCACAAATCAAGTTTGAAATAGCCACGAAACATTACCGGTATAAGTCCCTCCATCATAATGTGGTAATCATGGCTCTTCAACCCATTCAGTTTACAATGGTTGAGATTAACACATCGTTTTATGTTTGTTGCATAGTGGTCTGGAAACTTCAGTGTTTCCAACCAACTAAGTATTTGATTTCTTTCTTCTGGTCTAACACGGTATGGAGCTCGTGGCCTACTTTCATATCCGCTTGCATTTGTTATAACCTCAAGCCCAGGACGATCGCAAATATCCGCTAAGTCTTTCTTCGCACTCAAATTATCTTTGGTTTGACCGGTAAAATCAAAACACATGCTTATGATGCTTTCAGTGATATTACACTCCTAGTGCATCAAATCTATGTTGTTCGGTAAAAGCAATGACTTTGCATATGGTAGCTCCCAAAGAAAAGAAATATGAGCCCAGTTGTGTTTTGTATCATACCCTTCGAAACTAACTTCAGCAGACTCTTTTAACTTTGCATGCCATGCCATTTTTGTTCGCTTGTCAATCGACGAGGGGTTCCTTCTGTAACACTTTTGCCTTTTTGGAATGATCGTGTATCACTATAGATTGCCAAATGGGCTTGGCCCATCGAGCAGCCCGAGGCCCGACACGGATAAGCACAGCCCAAACCCGAGCCCAGCCCGAGCCAAACCGTGCCGGCCCGGCCTGAACACGACGGTCAGGCCATGCCTGGGCCACCTCCCCGGCCTGTTGGGCTGGCCCGAGCACGGCCTGATTAAACCGTCGGCCCGATATGGGCCCGATGATCCAAGTCGTTGATCTCTTACCCGATATTACATCTGGACCGTCCGTCACCGCCGGGGGAATCCGCGTGTATATAATGGCCGCTCGCCCTCTCCGACGCTCCTCGCAAACCCTAGCATCTATTTGATTTCTCTCGAAGCCTCTCGCCTCTCCGGCTCCCCTCGCAAACCCTAGCCGCAACCGCTTCGTCCGTGCTGCCGCTCCGTCGATACCGCAGTAGATCTGCGTCGGCGCCAGCCTCGCACGCTCCTCGCTGGCTTGTTCCTCGCCAGCGTCACCGCATCTGACCTCCGACCCGCTGTTCACCACTCATTGTCCTCTCCGCCCCCAGATCCACCCACTCCGCTGCTAGATCCACCCACTCCGCCGCCCTCCACCCAGTCCACCGCACTCGGCCGCTGTGCTCCACCGCTGTGTGACCTTGGAGGCTGGTGCTCCGAAGTCTGTCGAGGAACCAGTCCTCCGATCTGGTGCTCCAGTTTTCGTCGAGGAACCAGCGCTCCGATCTGGTGCTCTGAAGTTCGATCTCTGTCGAGGAACCAGATCCGATGGACAGCAACGACTTCGAGGTGCACACCATCAACAACGACCTTCGCTTGATGGGACAGGCTGGTGACGACGAGAGTGACAGGGAGGAATCGTGCCTACTGAAGCAGCTCCTGCTGCTAGTGATGCTGGTACTGCAGAACCAGAGGCGTCCATGAGCGGCAGTGGGAAGAGGTCCCGTTCCAGCACCTCTGATTGTTGGAATGACTTCACAAATATCTACAATGCGCAGAAGGTAAGAGTCTATGCCAAATGCCATCATTATGGAAAGATTTATGCTGCTAGATCTGCCATAGGCACTGGTCACTTGCTTAGACATATTGAGAAATGCCCTAATAGGAGAGCTAAGCTACGTAGTTCTTAGTCTTTGATTCATTTTGACAGTGATGGTAATGTGCGGCATTGGGAGTACAGTGCTGATGTTGCTCGTACTCAGTTATGTCATTTGATTTCTAGATTAGATCTCCCTTTATTTATTGGTTCCTCTGATGCATTTGAAGAGTATATTAAAATTGCTCATAACCCTAGGTACTCTAATGTATCTACTCAAACAACCATTAGAGATATGTGCAAATACTTTGCTGCTTCTCGTGTTAAACTGATTGAATCATTTGCTTCTGTTTCTTCTGTTTCTATAACATCTGACATATGGTCTGGTAATGCTAAGGAGGATTACTTGTCTGTTGTTGCTCATTATGTTAACAGTGACTGGCAATTAGAGAAAAGGTTAATTGGTTTAAGGCTTATTGATGAATCCCATAATGGTCAAAACATTTCAGAGCGTATCTCTGATGTTTTAGATGAGTATGGGTTACTTTCTAAGGTCTTTTCTGTTACATTGGATAATGCATCTTCTAATTCCAGTGCAATTGAGAAACTTAGTCATGTTTTATCTGCTTACATTGGATCATTGTTTTTACATCAGCGCTGTGCTTGTCATATCATCAATCTAATGGTGAAATCTGCATTGAATCTGATTCAGCCACATTTAGATGCATTTAGGTCTGCAATTTCTTTCATCAATGCTTCTAACCAGTGAATTGCTTCATTTAAGAGATTTTGTATTGCTGTTAATGTGAGGCCTAGAAAATTTGCCTTGGACATGGAGGTGAGGTGGAACTCCACTTATCTCATGCTTAAGCATTTACTCCCTTACAGAGACACTTTTAATATTTTTATTGAGACTAACTATCCCAGGAGTGAAAGAGATTCTCTAATCCTAACTGAAGATCATTGGTATGTTGCAGATAGGATGCTTTCCTTTTTTGAACTATTTTATGATTGTACTGTTGCATTATCTGGTGTTTACTACCCTACCTCTCCACTAATGTTGCATCAGTTAATTTTTATTGCTAAACATCTTAAACAGTATGAAAATGATAGATTGCTTAGAAATGTTGTCATTAATATGCAGAATTACTATCTTAAGTATTGGAGAGATATTCCTATGTTGTATTCAGTTGCATTCATATTGGACCCTAGAGCTAAAATGAAAGGTTTTCAAAATGTTCTTAGGTTGTTATCTCATCTAACTGCTACTGATTATTCTGCTTACTTAACTGAGGTTAGAACTGAACTGTCCACTGCTTTTAAACTTTATGATGACAAATTTGGTTCAATTAAATTACAAAGACCTCCACCTCAGCCCAGTGCTGGTAAGAAATCTAGTGCTTGGGATGAAATCTTCTCAACACCAGATTCTGGTGTATCTTCATTTGCAATTGATGATATCTCAGGTACTTCTTTTTGCACCCCTCCCTCTGTTCCTCTTTCTTTATCTAGAAGATCATCAGCTAGTGCTTTGCTACAAGCAGCAAGTGTTGGTGCTTCTATCTCAAGTAGTGAACTTTCTTCATACTTGGACAGTGACACTGTCACTGTTTTTGATGATAACTCCAACCTTCTAAATTGGTGGCTTGAACATAAAATGACTTATCCTGTTTTGTCCATCTTAGCTAGAGATGTTTTTTCTGTTCATGTGTCCACAGTATCATCAGAGTCTGTTTTTAGTACAACTAGCAGAATAATTGACGAGAGGCGACGTCGATTAAAGCCAGAATCAGTGGAGATGCTTGCTTGTTTGAAAGACTGGGAGGCTGTAGAAGCAAGACTTCAAAACATAGTGGAGGATCAAGAGCTTGAACACAGTTTTGCTAATTTGTACTTAGATGATTCTGATGAGTGATGCTTAGTCTGTGACTCTGTGTGACTCCCTGGTGCCTGTAACTGTAACTATAAGATTGTTTGTAAACTCTATTATGAGTTGGGCTGAACTCTTTTCCTATCTAGGGTTTTATCTCACGAGGTGTGAGTTTTACCTAGATAGGTTTTTAATGTGGCAGCCATTGCACCAGCTCAAATTAATAAGAATCTTTTAATTATCTGTTTGTTTTCTTATTTACATTATGTTCAGCAACCTATGTTAAAACAGTAGTGTCGTGCCTGGCACGACCCGGGCACGGTCGAACCCGTCGGGCCGCCGTGCCGGCCCGGCACGAAAAAAGGGCTCCCGTGCCGTGCCTGGGCCACTGTTTCGGCCCGGCACGACACGTATAAGGACCGGGCCATTTCGTGTCGGGACGTTTCGTGCGAGCCGTTCCTGGGGCGTGCCGGGCTCGGGCCAGGCGGCCCATTTGGCAATCTATATGTATCACTCTTGAAAGGGTGATTTGAAGGAAGGAATTGTCTATGGTAATCAAATAAGCTGATTTTTCTTCCATACTTCAACCTGAAGACATCGGTGTCAGCATACATATGGGGCAACCCAATTTTCCATGGACACACCGACCAGCCCAAATGTCATATGTCAACAAAACATGTATAGACCATAGACACGCGGCACGTAAAGTAAATTCACATTTCAGATGACTATCGTATGCCTTTATACCTTGTCATAACTCTTTTAACTCCTCAATCAAAGTTTGCATAAACACATTGATTTTCGTCCCAAGATGTTTAGGACCAAAAATGATGGCTGTGAAGAATATGTATCCTTCTTTCATGCATATTTTGGGAGGGAGATTGTAAGGCATGATAAAAACAGGCCAACAAGAGCATGCACTATTACTTGTGCTGAAAGGAGTGAAACCATCGCTTGACAACCCAAGACGAGCATTTCTTGGATCTTTACCAAACTCCGGATCGAAATGGTCTAGAGCTTATCATGCCACGCCATCCGAAAGATGCACCATAATATCTTTGTCATCGCTCTCACGTAACCCTTCTAAATGCCACCTCATCTACTTCGCTGTTTCTTGAGAAAGAAACAACCGTTTAATCCTAGACGTGATAGGCATGTATCGAAGCTGTTTGACCATTACCTTTGTACTTATTTCCTCTCCATCATCATTCAAAACCTACACATGTCTAGATACTTTGCAATGCATACAATGAGTATTGTTCTGGTGTTCCTTCCAAAACAACATGCAATTATTCTCGCGTGCATCAATTTTCTCATAACTCATGCTCAGACCTTCTAAAATATTCTTTGAGTGATATATATTGTAACGTCCCATTTTTCATATGTCAATAAATCATAATTATAGAAATAATCAGCAAGCATACTACGTAATTTAATAAAAAAATAAAATAAAAGTAATCATGACATATGAGTAAACAATAATCAAATCTAGAGTAAATAAGAAAACCGATTAAAAAGACAAATATAATAAATAAGTAAAATGAAGTAAATGACTGGGCAAGTGGCCACTGGCCAGACCAGGACCCACGCTGCCTTGCCCAGGCTCCTCACGTCACCCCTGTTAGCCAAATACATTTTTTCATCCACACCCTCTTCCTTTTATGAAATTACAAAAGCCACCTTGCTTCTTCACCCTATGAATGAAACAACAGCACAACCTAAGCATTTTCCAGTAACCCCCTCTTACTTTTCCTTATTTGCATAGAAATCTCTTCTTCCTCAGAACAAACACAACGGGAAGGGGATCGTCTGACTTTAAACGACTCGTGACTTTATCACTGTCATGTGGGACCGGAGCTAGTGAGTCCGGAGCTAGTGAGTCCCATATATCAGTGACTAAGTCACATGTGCAGTAAAGTCAGGGGATCTATGTCAACACAAAGCTACACCTCTTTTAACTGAAGCAGCAGCATGCCATGCTGCGGCCTCTGGAGCCATGGCACGAGTAGAGCCGGTCTCTCCCTTGCGGAACTCTCACGAATACGTACGGCGCAGTTACTCCGCCCTCCAATTCACGCGTGCTTGAACAGCTCCGAGCGAGTGGTCGCTTTCACCATTACCATTGTGTATTGCCGTTCGTCCTCGCGAGCAGTGAGCCGTCGCCTCACTTAGCCGCGTCCGGACGATCCAACAGTTTATGCAGCATCTCGACTAAACGACGCGCCATCAACGCGCGCGTGCTTACGCGCAAAATTAGTATGCCCAACTGATTTTTCCCGTCGAGACCAGCTACCCACCGCCTTCTCCGCCTATAAATTGGCCCGCTAGCCACTTCTCGCTTCAGCACCGGCGGTAGACCGCGCGCAGGTGAGCAGTTGTCGTCCTCTTTCCTTCTTCTTCTCCCTCCGCGAGCCGCAACCGCCATGGCCGTTCCTCTCCGGGCAGCCGCCATCCCCCCACGACCGGAGCCCAAATCAGAGCCTCAATCGTGTCCACCGGGCTCTGAGCCTTCTATTCCCACTCCCGACTGGCCTCTCCCTCCATTTCCCCTCCCCTATTTGAGCCGTCGACCAACCCTCGCTGCTTGCCTAGAGGTAGACGAAGAGGACTTCATGAGATGTTCCATGTTCGTGTGCATTCGAAGGCTAGCCAGAATAGTTTATGGGCCTGTGGACCCACATGCTGATAACAGCACAAGCGCACGCACACACCCGTGAGCAAGCCGTAAGTCTGGGCTAAAGAATGGACTAATGGACCATTAGTTAACTAAATTTTGGCCCACATGCATGAGCACTGACCACAACAGATTACTTAGACCACGTCAAACTAGGCCTGGCACCCCACCCGTCAGTTCCTGGATACCGAACCCATACTCAAGTATCGGCACTTCTGGTGGTCCAGCCTCAAACCAAGTCAAGCTATAGCTGACTCTACCGAGCAGCTTTGGCCTCTTGTGTTTAGCGATAAATCAGGGCCAGCAAAAAAGCACAGCTTCCCAACTGTGGCCCCCCATCTTCCTGCGAAGCGACGTGAGCACATGGGTTCACCCGTGAGCTTTGGATCAGACCAAGGCTAAAATCCTGAATTAAATAATTATTTTCGGAATTAATTCAATTACCCACATTATAAAATTCATAACTCACTCATTAATTCGAATCTTTCTCTAAAATTCATATAAAATCATAATATATTTAATACACTTAAATTTGCATGTTGTGTTGATGTATGTTTGCTTTGCTTTTGTGTTTGCTTGCGCTCGACGGAGTAGATCCAGTGCCGGAGGAGACCCCGGAGGAGCCAGATGACCAGGAGCATGACGCTGCGGGCAGTAGCGAAGGCAAGTTTTATCGATCCCTTTTTGTTCATATTGCACCTATGTGCGGTTTATCTGTTGTTGCCAGTAGAATAGATTATTGCATTTGTGAGTATTACCGACTCGAGTGACAGAGAGAGCCATGCTCGTTTCTTTGTTTTATATTGAGATGATGACATGATGATTGAGGATGATGCTTTGTTGTACATCTGGTGAGAGCATATACGAGTTGAGACCGGTGCAGACAGGTTGGTGTTGGTGTAAGGATATCATGATGGTAGACTTACGACTTTGGTTGGGTTTATAGAGGTTGCCCTGGTGAACCTTAAGGACCGAGTTATTTTGATATCTCACCTAACTTCCTTTATGTACAACCACATGTTCATGTATGGGTAGGGCTTAGCCTAATCCCAGTGGCTAGCCCGACAGTCGTCCACGGTGGAGAGAGACTTACGTTTAGAGATCATTGAGCTCACTGATATTATTGATATTGGATTAGGGGCGACTGGTTCGGGTGATGTTTTGACTGGGTGTCGGTTATGTCGGGCTGTCTTGATGGCTCGTGCATGTGGGTACAATGTACAACCTCTGCTGAGTGTAAAATTCATTCGAATGGTCGTGTCCTCGGTATAGGGTGGATTATGGTGTGTTCATGACAACTAGAAAGTCGCCTATGGTGAGATGGAGTTGAGAGTTGTTCACGGATAAGCTATTTGGTTGCATTCGGTTGCATTACTTTTTATTTGTACATTGCATTTATATCTGTTTATTTCCCTCCTAAAGGGTGAGGTGAAGCTTGTTGAATACTTTTGTACTCGAACATTGTTAATTGATTGTTTTTCAGAGGATCCTGACTTCGTGCCGGAGGATTTCGAGTAGGGTTGCATCCGCAACCAAGTCATGTGTAGTGGATTGGACGACAAGGAGATACTTAGTCTTGTTGTCGACTATTATATTAGCTTTGTTAGTAGTTATAGTGTTTATGCATAAGGTTACGATGTTTGAATAAAGTTATCTATGGTTGTGGCTCCACTTGTAATGTAATATTATGTACCAAACTTGTTTTTGTTAATAATATTGCAAGTTCAGTTCCGATCTTATAGGTCGGGATGCTTCATATGTCTTCCGACATCTTATGTTTTGACGGAAGGAGATCATTGATCAACTTCAGGATATAATTGTAGCAATTATTTGCAAAATTGAACTTAGACTTCAACCCCATAAGTGGTGTGACCGCGTGCAAAACGGTCACATTGGTGCCCTCATACACTTTTTCATCCGCGACGGCAAGAAGTCTGTAAAACTTCTTCACCTCCTCTGGCAGTGACTGCACTTCGTACTCTCGACCAACATCTGCCATCATCTCATCCATTCGATATTCATTCTCGTTTCCATCTGACTCACTAGCATGATCCATCTCTTCATGCTCACGCCACATTAGATAGTCTGGCATAAATCCGTGCTTCAAAGGTGCAGCATCATTTCAGACCTCTCCAAACGTCGACGATTCTGGCACAGACACTTCACGAAACGAGCACCACTAGGAAATGCTTGGTTCACGATCACATTTGCGATTTGTGTCCATTCCAAAGTGCACACACCATCTGAACTTCATCCATCATACATCACCTTACGATCATCATCTATTTTTCAGCTTATACCTTCAAAGCAGAAAAATCATTATTAGTTTATTTTCATATTATGTGATGGTCACTACCACTAGGTAGATAGGTCATAAACTCACCCAAAAGTCGTCGAGTGGGCGTGCTTATAACGACACGCGTAGTCCGAATCCAGGCGAAATTTTGGCAGCATAACTCCGCTGTTCTCCACTGCATACCCGAAAATGGTGCAGCAGAGAACATCAGGGTTATACCGTTGAAATCTCATTCAGATCCAGACTCGCATCTCGTCACAAGCCACGCCCCTCGATCTACTCCCAGACTGTCCAAAAAGAGACAATTTTGAATCTTCACGTCTCACATGCCAATAGCATGTGATACGTACCGATTTGAAATGGGTAATCAAGTTCTATAGGTTATGTTGCTCATTTTTATTTTTCAATCATTTACGAGAGAGGAAAGAACAAGACAGATAAGAAAGTTAGTTAGAGTTGAAAGTTCTATGTCCGGATCCACCGTTCAGGCGCGGTTAATTGGTCGTCCTCATTGTCGTCGTACGCATTTGTGCTCGTCTTGACACATACTTCACAATTAGAATCATCTTTCACTATAGATCTCTAAAGCTACCAAAATTATAAAGATGTTTACTATATTACAAACATATAATTAGTCATCATATCGCAAATGCCAAAAAGAAGCAATCACATGCATGATACGAACTTTTAATCCATTTAGATAAAAAAACTAAGCATTTTTAATTCATATCTAAAAGAAGTAATCATATGATATAAACTTGAACATTCAACTTCACATGATATGATATGAACCACATTCAACTCATATAGAATAATGGATATGAATCACATTTAACTTTAATCACATGATATGATAAAGTATTACTTTCACGAGTTAGCAACCATATGATACGAATCACATTCAATTCTAATCACATATTTGCAATGCACATACAAATTAACAAATATTTTATCTTCACTTAGAATCGGTTGAACCGGATGGAAGGGGCGGGGGATGACAGGGGCGCCGGCCGCAAGGAGGCGCCGACGCAGGGCGGACGAGGGAGCCGGAGCGCCGGACGAGTGCCGAAAGGGGCCTCGGCGGGCGAGGCGGACGGGGGAGCTGGGGGCGTCGGACACGGGGGGAGGGGGGGAGCGACGGGGGATGCAGAAGGGACACTGGCCGGCCGTCGGGCAGGGGCGCCAGCGAGGAGGTGAGCTAGCGGTGGCGCGGGCGAGAATGAAGTGTGCACGGGACAAGAGAAGAGGCGAAGGATTTAGGTTTCGAGTGAGACCCGCTTAAGAGTGTCGATTTTGTCGTGGCTGACGCTTTTAGAGCCGGAGCCAGCCAGACCCGCCATAAGAGCGTCAGTTGAACCGACATATCTATATAAAGCATCGGTTTGGCCGACGCATTTAATATGTACATCGGTTAGCTCAAGAAAACTGACGCATTTAATTTATAGGTGTCGGTTCAAGTAAGCCGACACCTTAAACGAGTTAAATGCGTTGGAGTCAACAAATCTATCTAAACCGACACCTTATTCCTGTAGTGGAGTCTCCTTGTGGCGCGCGCATCACCTGTGGAGTCACTGCGCTGGCTGATGCCCTGACCGGCGACGACGTGGGCAGCTGCCATTGGCGAGACGCGTTCGGTTCGGCGGCGTGGACTGTGGAGACGGGCCACGGGAGCTGGAATGTTGGGCCGAGTTGTTGCCTTGTTGGGCCTCACGTATGAACTGCAGGGGACTGTCGGATCCGGAATGGACGTACATCAGTCGATCCCGTTCCTTCAATCACACCGCAGCTCGGTTCGCCGCCCACCCGTTCCGCCGCCACCCAGCCCCCTTCCACGGTTCCACTCAGGAACAGCAGCTCCCACAACCTCCTTCCGCTGGTGATCCACCCGAACTTGCGCCTTCGTTGGTAAGGAACCCTAACTTGCTTGGATGTTCCTTTTTCCCTTCTTCCTCCTAGGCTCGCTTTACTTGGCAGATCTGTTACCTGCTTCTGTGAGGTATCACATCCAAATTTCTAGAAGAAAGTTGATTGACTGATAGATGCACCTGTGGATAATGGCTATTTGGTGGAATTCATAGTCGTATTAACTATCCTTTAGCTATGGATGTTGTTCGGATTGAGCTGGTAGTATCATACAGTTACCTGTTCATGTTCTATGCAGCTATGAATTTGATGCTTCATTTTGAAATGGTTACTGCTCTGCGTTCCTAGAGTTCACCTATGAGTCCTTGTGTCATACAGATTATAAGGCTGTCCGCAAAGGAAATACTGGAAAGCATACTGAATAGTGTAAATTTAGAGGATTTAGAATAAGATATTGGAAAAGTAGAAAGAGAATAGTGTATAGAGTATGCTTTAGAGTACACGAGTGCGAATAGCCTAAGAGATTATGCCTAGGGATCTCCTATAGTCCTATTCTATTGCTGTTAGTAGCTGAATTTTTACTCTCATTGAAGAGAGGATGACACTAGAGGGTTGGGACAATTTTCTTGTCTATTCCTCACACAATGTCATACCCTCCATGGGGTTGGGGATACATATTTATAGCAGTCAAGGTGCTGCTGCCCTAACTGCTCTAAAAGCAGTCCAAGATGCCATGCAAGCTGCTGTCCTAGAGATGCTAACAGCTGTCCTAAAAGCAGTCAAGATGCTGCTGTTCTAAAGATGCTAACAGCTGTCCTAGATGCTGTCCTCTAGTCTAAGAGGAGTACAACAAGGACCAATGACCAAGGACTAAGGTACAACAAACTAAGGACAAGGGTACAAGGGAGTTGGGGACCAAAGACCAAAGGACCAAAGACCAAAGGACTACAAGACTTATTCCATTATTCTCCCCCTAAGTCTTGTACGTCGTCTTTTGGGAGGGTTGGACCATCCCGATCCTGGAGCAAAGTTCCATATGCCATGAGCAAAGCTGGCTCCTCCTCCACCTGTGCGACGTGGGCCTCCTCCTCCTCCACTTGTGCGACGTGGGCCTGGCCACGTCGTGGCTGTCGACACTCTCTGGCTCAATGACCAAGCTTGCCACAGTTGTGGCAGGTGTCGTCTCGTGCCGGCTTGTGGTTGCCGGCGGCACCGCCCTGGGCGCCTCCGCGGGCACGTCCTTGCGCCCCGTCCTGGGCACCTCCACACCCCTTGCGCGGCTTGCTACGCTTGCGACCGCCTGTCGAGGAAGAGGACCCCCCCTTCTTCCAGTCACCCTGGCCAGCCTCCCACTGCTCGCGAGTGAGATGAAGCTTCCCGCCAATGGTGATGGGCCCCGAGAAAGGATGTGGTTCGTCACTGTCGACGACCTTGAGGCGACCAATCGCCTCTTCGATTGACATCGTGGAGAGGTCCAGTAGAGACTCGATCGAGCGAGCAATCTGCTTGTACTTCTCGGGGATGCAACGAAAGAGCTTCTCGACAGCTCTCTCCTCGTCGTAGGTGTCGTCGCCAAACTGCACCAACTTCTGCAATAAAGTGTTGAGACGGAGAGCAAAGTCATCAACGTCCTCACCTGGCTTAAAGGTCAGGTTCTCCCACTCCTTGCGAAGCGCCTGCGGTGTGGTCTTGCGAGCGCGGTCGCTGCCGATGCGTGCCGCAGCGATGGCATCCCAAGCCTCCTTAGCAGTCCGCTTCTTGTAAAGCGAGAACTGCATCTCGGGCGGGACTGCAGCAATGAGGGCATCTAGCGCCCGTCAATCCTCGTAGTAGTCGACGTTGCCGTACCGAACTGCTTCCCACATGTGTCACACCTGGATCCGCACCCTCATCACCGCGACCCACTCGACGTAGTTGGTCTTGGTGAGGGTAGGCCACCCACCACCGGGACCGACGTCCCTGACAATGGCCTGAACCCCGTGGTGTCCATGATACCTATCCGGGAAGGGAGAACCGCGCTGCCTGTAACGGCCACATTCTATGTCGACTTCGCCGCCGCCGCCAGACGTGCCACCGGCGCATCCGTGCCAGTCTAGGCTGCGGCTGTCGCACCCATGGGGACGCGCGACTGCTCGATGCACCTCATGTGCTCGCGCCGCTCCCCTCGTCAGCCTGAGCTCATCGTCGACGTCGCCGTCGACATAGCCGCTGGAGCTACCGACGCGTAGAGCCTCCAGCTCCGCTGCCGCTGTCGCCGCTGCTTCCACTTCCGTCCTCGCTGCTGCCAGTTCCGCCGCCGCCAACCTTGCCGCCAATGCCGCCGTCGCTGCAGTCTCTGCTGCCGCTTGCTCGCGCTCCTCTGCCGCGCCGACCTTCGTCTACCGCGCGCTCGATGCGACCAAACGCTGAGACTGTCTGTCGGACATCGCGCACTAGTGGGGAGCTGGTGTGTGGGGAAGAGGGATGAGCTGGGGCAGCCGGTGTTCCTGCTACCGGTTGTGGACAGGGAGAGGCACGGGAAGGAGATGAGCAAGAGATGTTTAGGCTACAGGATAGAACGACTCTGATACCAAGTGTTAGTAGCTGAATTTTTACTCTCATTGAAGAGAGGATGACACTAGAGGGTTGAAACAATTTTCTTGTCTATTTCTCACACTATGCCGTACCCTCCAAGGGGTTGGGGATACATATTTATAGCAGCCAAGGTGCTGCTGCCCTAGCTGCTCTAAAAGCAGTCCAAGATGTCATGCAAGCTGCTGTCCTAGAGATGCTAACAGCTATCCTAAAAGTAGTCAAGATGCTGCTGTGCTAAAGATGCTAACAGCTGTCCTAGATGCTGTTCTCTAGTCTAAGAGGAGTACAACAAGGACCAAAGACCAAGAACTAAGGTACAACAAACTAAGGACAAGGGTATAAAGGAGTTGGGGACTAAAGACCAAAGGACCAAAGACTAAAGGACTACAAGACTTATTCCATCAATTGCAAAGTGCATCTTTGCTAGTGGCTACTACGCACACAGAAAGGCTCATCACTGGTTCACTCCAACTGTTGCAAATTCGGTACAGTTATTTGATTAGGCTCTTCCCATAATCATAGATTAGGTTAAGGGTACAAGCCAAACGATATTATTATTCGTTAGAATAGTTGTTATATATCTAAATGAAGGTTAATTGTAGTTTATGAAATCTTATTGATCTGTTCCTTCAAAACAACCTTCACACCAATCATTTCTTGACATCTGATTTAAAGTCGATTTGATTGGATAATAAATGGAAGCATGGGCAGCTTCAGGAATTGTTGAGCGTCTAGGAGTCATATGGTTGGCTATGTTTACTCGGCCATTTGATGGTTTAATCAATCAGTGAAAGCCTTTAAGGGGTCAGGTGACAGACCTTTTAAGGCACTAAGTCGGATATTATGTTCAGATGTTGCTTTATTCACTTACGTTTCATTATTTTCCTACCAAAATTCATTGGAATACTCCTTTGGTCTGATGGAAGCTCTTGGAATAGCGCAGGTCTACTCTGAAAGATGGCAACCCTCAAAGATCTAGCAGCACGGAAGCCTGTGCTGGCAACAATCCGACTTATCGTTCCAGCTGGTGCTGCCCGTCCTGCACCTCCAGTTGGTCCAGCGCTGGGTTTCTATAGGCTCAATTTGATGGCTTTCTGCAAGGATTTCAATGCCAGGACCCAGAAGTATAAGGCAGAAACTCCTATGCAAGTCACCTTAACTGCCTACAAGGATAGCACGTTTGAGTTTGTAGTCAAGTCACCATCTGTATCATGGTTCCTCAAGAAGGCTGCAGGGATAGAGACAGCCAGCAGTCGCCCAGGCCATATCAATGTGTCATCCCTAACACTCCGCCACGTATATGAGGTTGCAAAACTGAAGCAGGCTGACCCTTTCTGCAAGCACATGTCTCTTGAGGCCTTGTGCAAGTCCATTATTGGCACAGCCAACTCCATGGGCATTGAGATCGTTAAAGATCTATGAGCAGCATGGCTTGCTTGTAATCATGAAAGGCGGAGGTTGTAATTGACATATTTACTTGCCTAGATGTCTTTGTTGTTGAAGATGGCAGATTTTGTCCAGTCTTCCCAACTCCCTGCCAGTGTGTTTTAGGAGTCTTAACATTATTTATGCAATTTCCGGAATAGCCATGCTTTCAGGCTATACTTTTCTTCTTTCCTGAACCGACACATGCAGTTTCAGATCTGTTTCAAATAATACATTGCATTGCCACCTTTCCTTTAGATATATTACATTGAGATTGATCAAATTTTCCTGATAACGAACTCATCAGGTGATGTAAACTGCGCCATATAGTGGGCTGGGCAGTTATTTCCAGCTTATCCGTTTCCTGCGAAGTCTTGGTCATAAAATGCATTAAGGCTCCTTTTAGCACAGCTTCATAGAGCTGATTCTCTAGATTTATTTCTGATTCTCTGGTGAAATGATTCTCTGGCTGATAATGATTTTCTAGAATAAACTTTTAGAATCAGTACAAAGAATCACTTCACAGAATCAAGAGAAGTTATTTTTTTTTCAGTTTTTAGCCCCTTAGTTCATTTTAAAGAATCACTTCACAGAATCAACCAAGAATCATTTTTTTCTGAAAAATAATGTTTGACACAACTTTTTTGATTGTGCTTGAGAATCAGCTCCGTAGAGCTCTGTCAAAATGGGTCTAAACTCCACTTCAACCATTTATTTTGAGGGAAAGTTCATTTTACTTCTATGAATAATTTACTTTGTTCATTTGACCATCTAAACAATATCTTGGTTCAATTTAGTCCCATGAGCTTGAGCAATTTTCGTGGTGCAATGTACCCCTATTAAAATTTATCATACTATTTTTATTAGCAGTTTGCACGTAGGTCTTTTCCCCCCTTAGTTCTGTGCTTAAGACCGTCTGCAGTGATTTACTATAAATGTTACTAGCATATAGATGTACTGGAAGTGTAAAATAGATGTATTGAGTAAACATACTAGAAGTGCAAAGTATAGACTAATTGTTTGGAGTGAACGAGTGCGCGGATAGCCTAACTAGGTTATCCTGAAACCTGTACGCCTGCTTTGCATGGAGAATCAGCGGGCAGAATGCGTCTTGCACCTCGGATTTATTACACGTTGGACGTCAGTTGATGCACTGAGACTGCGATAATTTTTACTTTCTTTTTAATTCTAAAATAGCTTTACATGGGGTCGGGCCCGGGCCCAAAGGCTCACAAGACCCAAACCACTCTACAGACCACAAATTCTAGCGTAGACGCTGCTTCGCTCCCTTCTTCTTATATTGCAAGAAAGAAAGAAAAGCGAGAGAAATCGAAATCGAGGTTAAGACACACTCGATCCGTCGCTTCCGCAACGCCGGCGACGCCATGATGAGGCCAGACATGTCCGCCCTCGAGACCCAGTTCGGCGCACCCGCCGGAGAAGACGGCAGCCTCCTCTTCTACGTCGTCGTCGGCGGCGGCGGCATGCCAGCCATGGAGTTCCCCAACTGCCACGATGTGAGCAACCGACCCCCCGCTCTTCTCGATCTCCTTACCCGAGGGCTGCCTCCTCCCTCCCGTGTCGCGATGTATCAGATTCGTTGGTGCTGATTCCCTTGGCGTGTATGCCTCTCTGTCTTCCGAGCAGTTCGATAGGTTCCAGGCGACGACCAAGGACATGGTGAAGAACAAGCGGGGGACAACCACGCTCGCATTTATCTTCGACAAGGGCGTCATTGTCGCGGCCGACTCCAGGGCCAACATGGGCGGCTACATATGTGAGCAACTCAAATCAACTAGACAACAATTGGTCAATAGTGATGTTCATAGCTGGACTTTTTAGGCTCTAACAGAGGAGGAACATGAATTTTTGTTTTAACATAATAAAGTAGAGACCTACAGGGCCACAACCTCTCAAAACCATCATCTTGTGCCTCTCTTTGGATATAAGACAGTCGTACAATGGACATGCTTACTTGACTTCACTAAGTTGTTGTAGGATAAGTAAAATAGTATTTTCGGAGAGCTAAAGATCACAATGATAGCAGTGGATGGATCAAGGTAATGTGGAGATAAATTATAGGATTTGAATGGAGAAAATGTACTTCTCCCTGTTTATTTTTTTGGGTTCGATTATGTTCCTTTGATGCCCTAGATATGTGATGGATTGAATAATTGATGAAGCTTCATTCTTTTACTGGTTAGCGTGCAAAGTTGTTTTTAAAAGTACTATTGTGTCGGGTTCTTATAGTTCAGACTTAGAATATTTTTTCTTGTTTCATGTTTATTCTGTGATATCAGATTGTGTACTGCTTTATTGATCTCACATTTCTTTTCATTCAGCTTCACAAACTGTGAGGAAAATTATCGAAATAAACCCCTACATGCTGGAGACAATGGCTGGTGGTGCTGCTGATTGTCAATTTTGGCACAAAAACCTAGGCACCAAGGTCAGATTTTCCTCTTGCTTTTGCTTGTTATTTGCATCATCTTTGCATAGTAGGACTAATCTAGGTTCTGCATTGTAGTGCCGCCTCCACGAGCTTGCAAACAAGCAAAGGATCTCTGTCACTGGTGCTTCGAAGTTGTTGGCCAATATCCTTTATTCGTACCATGGGATGGGACTGTCAATTGGTACAATGATTGCTGGATGGGATGAGAAGGTGAATTGTCGCCTCTGATTGTATGTCTTCAGTGATCTATTGATTGATTCTTCTTCTTTTGATACAGGGTCCTGGTTTGTACTATGTTGATAGCGAAGGTGCCAGGCTCAAGGGAAACAGGTTCTCCGTAGGATCTGGTTCCCTCTACGCTTTTGGTATCTTGGATGAAGGGTAGGGTCCTTTTCATGTCTGTTTTGTTCTGTGTAATCTTCTAAAATGTGAAGGTAAATAATGTATGTGACCTTTTAGTTACCGCTTCAACATGTCAGTTGAGAAAGCTGCTGAGTTAGCACGACGGTCTTTTTATCATGCAACATTCCGCGATGGAGCAAGTGGGGGTTGTGTTAGTGATATGTTTAGTCTACTTCCTGATGTTTCTTTATCCTATTTTGTATTTTATGTATGTTATAACATAACTGTCTTCTTAATCTGTCTAGTGATATTACATCTATCTCCTTTTGTTGTTTTATGAGTTGCAAAAACCAACTTTCTTAACTTGAGTACTAAGGTATTATTGTTGTGGTAGTGTTAAACAAAGATGGGAACATGTTCTTGTAACATTAGCACCTGCGACAAGTTCCATCAGAAATCTTCAATTTGATTCTTGATCTTGATATCTTGCATCTACCACATTGTTTATGTTTGTTGGTTATGGTTTGAACCAGTTTCCTCCTCTTGCTATTGTCTTTGGGTAGAAAACTTGCTCTTCATACTTAGGTTGGCACAACTCGAACTTGTTACAAAAGCAGCTTGTTTGAAAGCTGGTGGAAAGCAACTTCTGCTTATATCCTGCTTTTAGTTCATTCTGAGAAGCAGCTGAACTAATAAGCAAGCTTCCTGTTTTGGCACACCCTCAACTTATTTTTATGAAAAAATTGCAGCAGAAGTTGTACCAAACAGGGTCTTATAAAGTTTGGCTTCTAGGGATCCGTTCTCACTAACCATAACTCAAAATTGGCATTACCTTGCTATGTCGCTAGGGCTGTTGATGGTGTTTTAATAGCTTGTTGATTTTTTTTGTTGTTGAGTGAGGTTCCTTATGATCACCTCTATTGTTAGCGGCTATTTTGTGGCTGACATACTTGTTTGCATTGCAGTTTATCATGTTGGCCCTGATGGGTGGAAGAAGCTTTCAGGCGATGATGTTGGTGAGCTGCACTTCCAGTACTACCCGGTTCAGAAAACACCCGTTGAGCAGGAAATGGCCGATGCATCTACTTCTTGAACCTTGCCGGTTAGAAACCCCGAGTGGGCACATGTATCCAGGGAATTGTAGAAGCTATACTTGTTTATGAGGATTCAAACATGTCTGTGGACTCATTGCAACTGATTCCCTTTGTGTTCTGTTAATGATTTTCGGAAACATGAAGCAACTGCATTACTGATATAGGTGTTTCCATTGGTGTTTCGTTTGCATTCATGTTTATGTGGCTGTGCTGTGTATCGGTCTATGAGGAAGTTAAACACAAAAGTCCGGAACTGAAACTTGTGGTGCCAATATAAAATATTTGCTACTTATATGACATTAGGACTGTAACCAAATACATTTAAATCGAACACCAGCGAATTTTACCATACGGCTAAAACTTAGATACCGCCTTCTTTTGCCAAGAATGTTCTTTAAACATGATCATACAGCTTTCTAAATGGCCTTGGACCACATATAAGCATTGTTATCCAACAAAACAGATTCTGAACTTCGAGAGGGAAATGATACTGTAAATGGCATCTTGCTGGATTTCAATGTAACATATAATCCCAATTATGGGAATATCAAACATCGTCAATGTATGGATGCCAATTCCTCAAATGCAACCATCTCAGCTGCATTGGTTGCAACTGGGAACTCTGAGCTTATGCAAAACTAGGGGTGGGCGTTCGGTCTACCCGGTAAATTTGGTTTGGTCATTTTGGTCTTTTTGGACTTCGGTTTTTGAAAATCACTGCCCAAAATATTATACAAATATTAAGTACCCAAAATTTTTGAGTACTTAAATTTCGGTTCGGTCTTCGGTCTTACTCGAAATATCCAAATTGTATATTATTCTTACTCCATGCTCTCAACAATCAATATAAGTTTAATATCATTTATAAATTTAATCTCGGGAGACAATATATTATTAGTTAATTAATGATGGATAGTAAATAAATAGTTTAATCTAATGATTTCACATATCAAAACTCACAAATGAAATATCAAAATCCATATTGTTTAGGATTTATAGATCATAATTTAACTTGAGATTTTATTGTTCGATTATTCGGTCATTTTGGATAGCCGAGAGTGAGACCCGAATTCGAAATTAATATATCGGTTATTTAGATTTGATACCCGAATAGGTACCCGATACCCGATATTTCGGTCTTTTCGGTCTCGGTCTCGGTTTTTTCGGTTCGGTTTTTTTGGTCCTGATTTTTTTGCCCACCCCTATGCAAAACTCTTCGATTTCTAATTGTCTGGGCTGACTTTTTAACTTTTGGGCTTTGTAGCTAAATATAAGTGGCTAAATGGGCCGGGCCAATTGGACTAGCCCGAAGCCCGACAAAAATGGCCCGGCACAAAAAAATCGGGCCCGAGCTGGCCCAAAGCCCAGCGCTGGCCGTCCTCGGGCCTTGACCTCCGGGCCAGCTCCGGCCCATCGGGCTGGCCCAACACAGACCATTTAAGGTGGGCCCGACTGGCCCAGTGGCATGGTCCAGTTAGCTCGCGAGGACCAGACCCGACACGGCCCGTTTAAGCCCGTATAATATTTTTTTTTGCTATTTTTATATAAACGGGTCTCAGATCGGTACAGTACGACACGACCCGTTTAGGGCCCGACACGACCCAACACACATAAAATTAATTCGGGCCGTGTTCGGGCCTTAACCCTCAACCCACGGGCCAGCCCGACCTGTTTCATTTTTGGGCCGTGCCGGGTCGAGACTTTTAAGACCTGAGCCTGGTCGGGCTCGTGGTTGGCTGGACCGGCACGACACGTTGGCTACCTATAAAGCTAAATAAGATAAGAGTTCTTAACATATAGTCTCTTAAGATGAGATATCATTGTGCTACTGAGTATTTTGTTGTTCTCGCTTTCTCTGGTCTCACTTTCTGCAGCCAATGTTCTCAAGTACATAACATCATGTACTGTCACCTACAGGGAGACAGAGAAATAAATTGTGTTAACATGCTAATTCAAGTGATATTAAACTCTATTCAGTCATGGATAAAACTATAGATTGCGCCTCTACGGCCACACTAAGCATATAGGTGAAAATGAATTCTCCTTTTACTCTCTCAAACAATATGAATTCTCCTTTTACTCTCTCAAACAATAGAAGATCTCCAAATCTTAGCACAAATGTTCCTCTTATCTCTCCTTGGCTCCTATCCCACTTGGTTCCTCAACTGATAAGACTGGTCAAGTGAACACTCAAGGGGAACAAGAACAACTATATATAGTATACCAACCACAAATTAATCCTTGCTTAAAATACTCTCATTTCTCGAAAATTTGTCACCTTCTTATTTATTTTATTTTATTAAAAAAGGATAAATTTTTTAAAAAAGAGGGAGTATCATCTTAACTGTGATGGCCGTACCACCATAACTTACGGTGATTGGAAGTATTCAAACTTCCAAAATAGTCGTAACTGAATGGCCTGATCACTGTACCATGCACTGTATTCTATGATGACTTATCACCGTACCTTATGGACACTCAACGGGCTCCATACCTGATCAAGTACGAGAGCAACTCTATGTGCACCGTTTTAATCACTCATGGTATTTAGGATGGGCATAAAAACCGGGACCGAAAAAACTGAAACTGAAAAAACCAAAACTAGAACCAGAAAGACTGAAATAGCGGATATTTGTTCTGGTAATCAATCTAAATAACTGATAAATAAATTTTGGATTAAGGTACCACCCTCAGGTACCCGAAATGACCGAATAGTCAGTCCATCGAATATTAAGTTAAATTATAGTATATAAACTACAAACAACTCAAATTTTGATATCTCATTTGTGAGTTGTGATATGTGAAATTGTTAAATTTAACCGCTTATTCGTGATCCATCATTTTTAAACTTATAATTTATTGGCTCGCGAGATTAGATTCATGAATGATATTAGATTTGTGTGAGCATAACATGGATGTAATGTGCAACTCAGTTTCTTGGGTAGGACCAACTACTGAACCGAGATGTAGGTATCCAAAATTTTTGGTACCTAATATTGTTACAACATTTTAGGTAGTAATTTAAAAAATGATCAAAATACTCAAATCGAAATATCCGGGTATACCAAACGCCCATCCCTAATATATCTTACAGTGATACCCATCATACTCTATGGTGAATCCACTAATTCCGCCCATAATAAACACCTTCTCTATATGATTCCGTTAGACACTCACTCATATCTTAGATGATCTCAATGTATCCTGTGGGTGACTCTTATCTAACTTGCGCACATAAAATTCTTCTGTACACTATCTTATGCACTCACCGGATCTTAAAATGACTACTACATTGTATTCTTCAATGACTTCTCCGAAGTTGAAACATATTGTCTTCACTTTAACTTTGCTTCTAACTTTGTCAAGTTGGTTCTTAGATCTCTACTCTGTCACTCTAGTGTCTAAAAGACACACAGAGGATCTAAAATACTTTCTGACTAGTGTGACCTAAGAGAAACAACTCAATACCTCTTGATAGTCTGATTTTTCCTATGAAGTCAAAGCTTAATAACTACATCAAGTGATCACACACAGTGACACTAGCTCATTCTTAGCCTTAATTGAATCCTACACCCATCAAGATCCTCAAGTTAGCAATCAACATTTGGAGTCGCTACCAATCATTGAGTGAAAGTGGCCAAGATGAGGGTGAATAGGCAATTAAAACTAAAACGCAATTAATTAAACTCTAAACCGATCCTAGATTTTGGATAAGTCCGAGTAGGGTCTGGACTTGTTCGACTGTGCTCGGACAGGTCTAACAGGGAGTCGGATAAGTCCGACTTCCTGTGTAGAACATATCAAAGGTGGGATTTTCTCAACTCTAAGGAAGTAAATAGCACCCTAGCCGTTCTAAAAGCAATATAGAGTATGAAACAAGAACTACAATGTGCTAGAAGAAGTAGATGATGATGAAGCTTTAGATAATTACTAAAAAAGTAAATACCGTGCAAAAATCAAAAGATAGACAATGAAGACATAATTTTTCATCGAGGTTCAGTTTCACGAAGAAACCTACGTCCCCGTTGAGGAGTCCATGAAGGACCGGGCCTTCACTAGCCCTTTCCTCACAAAGAGACCACAAAGGTCGTGCCTTGGTTCTTCCACCATCTCGACAAGGGTGATACAAACTTCCCGCACACCAAAATCACAAACGAAATCATTGAGCGACACCTAATCGTCTAGGGTTTGCACCCAAGAGTAACAAACGCAAAAAATCATCGAGTGACGCCCACCCTCGCAACCCTAATCCGACGATAGTCGCAACTTCCACCCGCCCGGGCACTGTGACTCCCCGCACGCATGATGCACCGCCCTGAGAGGCCAGAGCCCGACTCCCTCCGTCCCCCGGTCCCTCCTACCGTTCGAAGTCCCGATCCACAGGTCAGAGCTCGATCCGGAGGTCGCCGCTAGCCACCGACACCCGCCGCATCAAGGCCAAGCCCCACAACAAGGTAACCATCTCTCTCGCCCAAAGATCCAGTTCCCTCTCTTTCTTCCACCCATATCTATCTTACATGACACGCCATGGATGATGTGCAGGTGTTCTTCGATTGCAGCACCATAAACCCCACCTGAGCCCTGGATGATGTGCAGGTGTGCTTCGATTGCAGTGCCAAGAACCCCACTTGAGCCTTTGTCACCTACTGCATCTTCTCTTCTCTGCTCAACTGCTCCTTCTTCTCGTCAACAAACCTAGATTCTTGGACTCCAAAGCAGTTGAAAATGATGACTTATCGAGGCAATAGCAGGGCATATGCTTTCTTAAACTTTTATGCTCAGTTAAATTGACTATGTATGTGTAATCTGTATTGAAACTTGTCTATTTGTCTTGAATATAAATAGGCTAAACTTGACTAAGAATTTCTGTTACATTTAGTTAATACCTGATAGGTACCCAAAACCCGTCCGAAACCCGACGGGTACGGGTTCGGGTATGAAAATTTAGCCACAGTTATGGGTTCGGGTATGAAAATCTACCCGCACACTATTTCATTTTGGGTCTGATTTTTGCTCTACCCGACCCAAACCTGATCTGTTGCCATCCCTAGTATATCTAAGATGGGATTTGGTCTCCTATTTATAGCCAAAAAGTGATTTTGACCGTTGTTAGGCTGCTTGCATCGGACAAGTCCAAAAATATTTCGGACATGTCCGAGCTGATGGGCTCAGTGATGCTACGGCTAAGTGTTTGATTTTGAATTAGTGCGTAAAAGCCGCTTCGAACATGTCTGACATGTGTCCGACAAGTCCGAGATAACAAGGTCGGATTTTTGGATGACTTATCCAGCTTTGCACCCCTCACACAAGTCCGACCAACCAAAGATATGCACGAGTTTATGCAGAGAGTATTCGAACATGTCTGGCCAGACCTAGACAAGTTTGAGTGGCCAAAGGACTTAGAAAAATTCAAAGTCCTGGTTATGCAGTGACATCTCGGACATGTCTGGCCAACTCGAACAAGTCCGAGGGGTCAAAGAACTTAGAATTTTTCTAAGTCCTAGCTATGCACAATCATCTAGGACATGTCTAGCCCAACTTGTACAAGTCCAAGGGGCCAGGGGACTTGGAATTTTTCCAAGTCCTAGCCATGCAGAGACATCTCGGACATGTCTGGTACAACTCGAACAAGTTCGAGGGGCCAGAGGACTTAGAATTTAAGTCCTGGCTGTGTAGATACACATTGGACATGTCTGGCCCAATTCGAACAAGTCCGACAGGCCAGAAAGACTTAGATTTTTTCTAACTCTTAGTGTGCCGAACCTGTACGACACACTCCAGACATGTCTGGATCTGTACAGGGAGAACTCGGACATATCCAAGCTCATGGCTCGGACAAGTACGAACCTTAGGTTAATTGATGTTCTAGAAAATCTACCCAAGGGGTTGAGCTCTCATTTGATTTCCTAAGTTTACAAGGGTCGTGTCCCTCTTGATAGTAAAATATTTCCTATGACACAAGAAAATGAAAACCCTAATTCTAGGAATCCTTTTTCGTGTCTTTTTTTTCCTTTTTCAAAGTATTTTCAATTAGCACATTCCGTACTTCCATTTTTGCGAGAACTCAACAATTTCATTAGTTCATTAATTGTTTGTCATTAATCATCAAAACCCACAAGGGACCTAGATGCACTTTCAATCTCCCGTTTTTTGTGATTTATGACAACAAATTAAAGTTTTCGATTTTGAGATAAATAAATGATTCTAAATGTTGAGTGAGTATGAGTATTTGAGTTAGACATTGAGAACATCTCATACTCGCTTAACGAATGTGGGGTGTCTATATGCAAGGTGTTCAAGTATGATAAGTCATGATGCACATATGTCATGATTTTAGCATAATTTGCAAAAAATCCATAATATTTACAAATAAGGACATCACAAGGCACAATCGATGATATCAAGACACATAATGCATTAACCATGAATAACATAGTGCAATACAAGCATAAAGCTCAAAGTACGAGATAAAATGACAAAATATTACAAGTCCATAGTCTCCACACACACGACTCAAAAAAACTACTATTCTACTACTTCTCCCACTTTGACATCAAAGCACCAAAAAGGAGAAACGTACCTAGTAGTATACACATTATCATCATCGTCGTTGTCATTGTCATTGTCATTGTCCTGCTCTGCCTCGTAGTTGCTGCCGCTGTTGGAGGAAGAGGAAGGAGCTGCGATCGCTGGAGGAGGAGGGGCACTCGAGGAGGCACCGGTGGTGAAGAAGGCAAGCTCATCCTAAGTGAGCTCCAAGAACTCACAGGAGGCTCTTCCTCGCAGTTGTCGGAGTCTGGAGCTCCCCAAGGGGGAAGTTGCAGGTGTTCCCAGATAGCGGCCAAGTCCCGCTAGTTCCTCTTCATGTTCTTCATGGCCTTCTGCGCATTGATTTGAGTAGATCAGCATGCAGAGAAGATGCCCATCAGAATCTTGAGGAGGCCCGTGGTGCAGGACGACGACTGAAGAGCTGGAGGTGGAGGAGGTGAAGGAACACGACCGTGACCCGAGAAGTGAGGCTGAGCAGAGGGTGCCTCAGAACGGCTAGACGTAGCTCTCCTCACATGGCGAAGTGTAGGTGAAGGCATCTGGGGTACTAGGCGCCTATGAGGCATGCCCTACACAAAGTTCTTCTCAAACACATGCTTGATCATCTTTATTATGTAGGGTGTGTAGCAGCACGACTGAGCCGGGTTCTCTGAAGCTAAGTAGATCTCCTCATAGACGTAGTCAAAGATGTTGAACTTGTTTTCTCCTCGGAGCCACTTGAGGAGATTTATGGAGTTGGAGTTCAAGTTGTTGGTATCTCCATCCTTCGATGCCAACGTCTTCCTAGTCATCCGGTTCATTACTAGATAGAATGGGAGAAGATCGTGAGTGAGAGGTGGATTTCTTCCAAGATTAGGATCATAGAACTCAATTATCTCATCCGCTTGAAGGATGTCCTCTGCATGGATCTTGTCCTCATATAAAAGAGTCCAGTAGAGGCCCAAGATCCGGGCAAAGTCCTCATAAGACATAGAGTATCTCTCTCCGTGTGTCATCCAGGTGATGCTCTTGTCTGAGTTGTAGAAGACAATTGTGAAGAACTACAAGATGACCTCCACATTCCATGGATATTGCATCCCCATGAAGTTATCCACATTATGGTACTCGCAAGCATCCATCACTTCATTGAATAGAGAACTAGACTTTTGCTTCAGCGCTTCCCAATCAATCCACTGCATTTCAAGCACCAAATTCTTCTTGGTCATCAACACTGACCAGTTGTAATCCATATGAAAGTTGCTCTAGAATCTCGGATCACTTGCAACCTTGTCAAAGGCATAACACGGTTGGTCCCTTTGCTCTCTGGCCTTCTTGATATTCTGCTGATAGTCCAACCTTTGGTTGCCCCGCCTTGTGTCACCAGCTGGGGCCATGACCACAAGAAGTCCTATCTCCGCGTCGGGGGATGCTCCCCCTGAACTGCTGCCTTGCCCTCGGCTTGATTCGCAAATCACCAAACGGTGCTCTAAGGCACCCTCTTTGAGGGTTGAGGTTCCTAGGATGAGTCACCACGATCGTGTCTCTTCTTGGTCCTCTTTTCGGCTTAAGAGTCTCCAGCTATGGTCTGAGATGGACAACAGAGAATTAGAAGGAGTTCCAAGGTTGTCGACACAAATTATTGAAGATTTTGCAAAGTTGGAGGTATAAACTGTGTAAACTCGGAAAAGTTTGAAGTTCCAGTTGGATATGTCTGAAGCAGATCAAATATATTGGAAGGAAGGCTTCAGACTTGCTTAATGTGTCTCAGACTTGTCCGAGCCACATGTCGGACACGTTCGAGCCCGACAGTTCTAACCCTAACTTCGACAAAAATCATGTAAACCAAAATGGATTGTCGAGATATTGAGGAAAAATGTGTAACAAGACCCCTAGACGACATTCCATGGATTACTTGTAAGAAAAATGATGCAAGATCTAAAGGTAACGAGAAAAGATTTAGAATACCTTGAGAAACTTGGGAGAAGGATGAAAAAATTGATGAGGATCAAATTAGGACTCGATCATCCGATCTTGAATATTTTTCCCAAGTGGATTCCTCAAGATTCACTCAAGGAAACGGTGGAATCGCCAAGAGATTGGGGATTTATTTGAGGATTGAAATGAGGAGAATGGGGAAAGGTGAA
Source organism: Tuctoria greenei (assembly GCA_036927565.1). Taxonomy (NCBI): domain Eukaryota; kingdom Viridiplantae; phylum Streptophyta; class Magnoliopsida; order Poales; family Poaceae; genus Tuctoria; species Tuctoria greenei. Next base: position 147,207,690 of record JAYESD010000007.1, read on the forward strand.
GGGGTACCATCGGACTTAATGCTCTGGGGGCTCGGAATAAACCCTGTCGGACATGTTCGACGCACCCTGTCGGATAAGTCTGACAGACAACAGAATGCCAGATTCAAAATCCCCGTCGAACATGTCCGGACTCTGGGGTCATACAAGTTCCAATTCCCTTACCAGGGAACAATGTGTTTCTCGGGGAGAGGAATATATAGCCCCCCCCCACCCCACACACACACACATATATGGAGACATATAGGGCAAGTTTTCACAAATATTCTTGATGGATCTAGCCAATGAAACAATTACCATTCATACAATGGCCAAAATCCGAAAAGACAAAATAGAATGAAATAGTTTGAGAGAAAAATCAAGGGAGGTGAGTTTTTCACAAGCATGCAAATTTTAGAAGATTCTAAACTAAATCATTTCAGATGTGCAACATCTCAAGCCACATTTCAAGAGTATATGATATTTAGCTCACTCATAAGTTTGCAAAAGTGTTTTTCATCTAGTGACTTGGTAAATATGTTGACTAGTTGTTTTTCGATTCTAACATGGGAAATGACTATATCCTCCTTCATTGAATGGTCTCTCAAAAAGTGGTGCCGAATATTTGTGTTTGGTCCTAGAATTCTCAACGGGGTTATGGGCAATCTTAATGGCACTCTCATTATCACATGCGAGTGGAATATGGTTCATATTTAGACATAGTACCTAAGAGTTTGTCGCATCAAAAGAAGTTGTGCACAACAACTACCAGCTGCAACATACTCCACTTCGGCTGTGGATAAGGCAATAAAGTTTTGTTTCTTGGATGACCATGATACAAGGGATCTATCCAAGAATTGACAAGTCCCCGAGGTGCTTTTTCTATCTACATTACATCCGGAATAATCCGCAATAGAATATCTGATGAGATTAAACTTCGACCCTTTTGGATACTAAAGCCCAAGGTTAGGTGTGGGAACTAAATAACACAAGATTCTCTTAACGGTGGTTAGGTGACACTCCTTAAGTGCAGCTTGAAATCTTGCACACATACGCACACGAAAGCATAATATCGGGCCTAGATGCACAAAGATAAAGTAAAAAACTGATTATGGAGTGATATACCTTTTGATCCACGCTTAGTACATCTTGGTTGAGGTAGAGGTGTCCATTTGTCGCCATTGACGTCTTGATGGGTTTGGCCTTGTCCATGTCAAACTTCTTAAGTATATCTTGAGTGTACTTGGTTTGACATATGAACATGACTTCCTTGGGTTGCTTGACTTGGAAACTTAGAAAGAACTTCAACTCCCCCATCATTGACATCTCAACCCTCGATCATAAGCTTGCTAAACTCATCACAATAAGATATGTTAGTAGATCAAAATATAATATCATCGATATATATTTGGCACACAAAGAGATCATTATCAACATGCTTAGTAAAAAGAGTGTAATCAGCTTTTCCTATCCTGAAACTATTCTTAATGAGAAAATCCTTAAGGCACTCATACCAAGTTCTAGGAGCTTGTTTAAGGCCATAGAGAGCTTTGTGTAATTTAAAAGACATGGTTAGAATACTCATTGTATTCGAATTCGGGTCGTTGCTCCACATACACCTCCTCCTTGATTGGGCCATTGAGGAAGGCGCTTTTCACATCCATTTGATACAATTGAAATCATGACGAGTAGCTTAGGATAAAAGAATGCGAATAGATTCAAGCCTAGCTACGAGAGCAAAGGTTTCATCGAAATCCAAACCTTCGACTTGTGCGTATCCCTTTGCAACAATTGTGCCTTGTTCCTCGTCACCACTCTATGTTCATCTTGCTTGTTGCGAAACACTCACTTGGTGCCTACCACATTTGCATTTGGTCTCTTCACAATCTCTCATACTTGATTCCTCTTGAAGTTGTTCAAATCTTCTTGCATCGCCATCACCCAATTTGGATCTCGTAGTGCTCCCTCTACCTTAAATGATTCAAAAGAAGACACAAAAGAGTAATATGCACAAAAGTTGACCATACGAGATCAAATTTTTATCCCGTTGAATATATGAAAGTGCATCTAGGCATCCCTTGCGGGTTTTGGTTGATTAATGACAAACCGATGAGATCCTAACATAAATGTTGAGATGAGCGCATGTTTTAATGAAATGAGGATGAAAGTACAAAAAGGAAGGAGAATAAGGATCTAAAGGGAGAAGAGATCTAGAGATGAAAAGATTAAATTTATTTGTATGGAGTGTGTTGGAGAAACACACCCCAAGAGCTCAAGTGAAAGAAACTACACTCACTACACAAAAATCAGCATGTGCAAACTAGTCCGATATCAACCGGACTAGTCCGATATCTCTCTGACTAGAAACGGACAAGTCTCCATAGTGCGGGCTTGTCCGCAGCACTCCACTTTACCTAGCACCGGACTAGTCTGATATCGACTGGACTAGTCCGATAATCCTCTCACTAAAATCGGACAAGTCCTCCAAGTCCGAACTTGTCCTTAGCCCTATAATTTTTTTTACTATACCCGACAAGTCTGATATCCATCAGACTAGTCCAAAACCGTTCTGACTAAAATTGGACAAGTCCTACAAGTGCGAACTTGTACTTAGTTCTACACGGTGTTCATCACACCGGACTAGTCTGATACCTACCAGACTAGTCCGAAAAGTTTCTGACTAAAATTGGACTAGTCCGCACCTTAACAGACTAGACCGGTATCTCTCAACACTTAGGGTTTTTCACACGCTGCACAACGGGCTAGTCCGGAGTCCACCACAGACTTGTCCGGACATCACAAACCCTAACGGTAACTTTTGGAAACCCTAGTATAAATAGAGGTGTACGGCCATACAACCAACTCTCTTGACCCCCTGCGCTGTCACACCTCCTAAGAGCCCAGAATTCACATCTCTCCACACATTCTAACCCTAAAAGGATCAAATCTTTGAGGATTAGCAATTGATCAAAGGAGAGACTTGTTCTACACATCTTGAGCTCTTGGGTTTGATCTCTCGCACACTCTTGTTGTTTATTGTATATCTTTCGAGTGTGTTTGGTGGTATTCTTCATTATAACTCTTGGGGAGCCCTCAACTTGTGATAATGCCCCTTGAACGAGTTATTTGCCCCTTTGTGATTAGTGGAAGAGAATCGGCCTCTGTGGCGATTCGACGAGGGCAGGGTTGGTGAAGACTCGATCCTCTATGGACTCCTCAATAGGGATGTAGATTTCCTCCGTGGAATCGAACCTCGGGATAAAATCTAGTCTCACGGACTTTTGAATTATCGTTCATCATATTCTAGGGTTTGCATAATCTTGTATAACTCACATTGAAACATTGGAAATAAAGTTGATCTTTGCCATACATTATTTCATTGTTGTAATACATCCAAGTTGCCAATTAATTTCCGCTGCACAGGGTAGTAGAAGTGAAATTATCGATCAATCTTGATCATTCTAGTCCACGCATACCGGACTAGTCCGCAATGTATCGGACTAGTCTGATCTCCCTGTATTTGATAAACTATTAAGTGTTTCAGGGATCGACAAAGATTCAAATAGCCTATTCACCCCCTCTAAGCCACATTCAATATATCTCCAAGTATGTTATCAATAGAGTGATCTCGTTGAACACTTTGATGAACTCGTAGGTGTGGCACTTGAGGTCTTGAATCAACTTCCTCTTCATCTTCTTCTTCGTCTCCCCCTTGATCATTGCCACCATCTTGAATCCTCTTGCACTTGGTGCTATTAATCTTGGGTGTTTTGTGCTTGATCTTGAGAGGGAGGCTTCGTTTGTGATGGGGATGAATTACTTGGACCTTGCTCTTCTTGTGGTCAATGTCGCCAAGTTTCATCCTCTTCAATGCTACTTGTGCTGCCTCCTCCTCATCTAGCACACAATGATCAACTTGCTCCACTTGGGAGCCATTAGTCTCATCAAACACCATGTCACATGCGATTTCAACATAACTGTAGGTTTTCTTGAAGACACAATAGGCGTAGGTGTTTATGTCATAACCAAGTAAGAAATTTTCATCGGATTTCTAAACGAACTTCGAACTTCTAGGCTTCTTGTTAAGAATGTAACAATTACTACCAAAAATCGAAAGTATGAGATATTGGGTTTGTTACCGGTTAGGAGATCATACGAAGTTTTCTTCAATAGACGATGGAGGTACAGGCGGTTTGTAGTGTGACAAGTGGTGTTGACCACATCTGCCCAAACCGGTCGGATGTCTTGAACTCATCAAGTATGGTTCTTGACATCTCTATGAGAGTGCGGTTCTTCCTTTCAGCCACGCCATTTTGTTCGGGGAGTAGGGGCCAAAAACTCATGCTTGATGCCCTCCTCATCCAAGTACTCCTCCACTTGAGTATTATTGAATTTGGTGCCGTTGTCACTCCTAATTGAAAGTGCATCTAGGCATCCCTTGTGGGTTTTGGTTGATTTATGACAAACAAATGAGATCCTAACCAAATTGTTGAGATGAGGGCAGGCTTTAAATGAAATTATGAAGAAAGCACAAAAAGAAAGGATAATGAGGATCTATATGGAAAAGAGCTCAAGAGCTGAATAGATTAGATCATTGTGTATTGAGTGTGCTGGAGAAACACACCCCAAGAGCTCAAGCACAAGAAAACTCATTCACTGCACAAATTTACACAAGGCCGGACTAGTCCGATATACCCCAGACTAGTCCGATAATCTCTCTGTTCAAAATCGGACAAGTCCCCCAGGTGCGGACTTGTCTGCACAGTCCAGATTTATACAGACTAGACTAGTCCCATATTACCACGAACTAGCCCGATATCTTTCTGACTAAGATCGGACTAGTCCTCCCCAGTGCTGACAAGTCCTCAACACTTCACAACTTTGCACGAAATTGGACAAGTCCGATATCACCACAGACTAGTCTGACATCTTTCTGATCTAAATCAGACAAGTTTGATATCTACACGGATTAGTATGAAAAACTTTCTGACTAAAATCGGACAAGTCCTCCAAGTGCAGACTTGTCCCCAAATTCACTAAGGGAGTCACCTAGCCGGACTTGTCCGATATGTGCCGGACTAGTCCGAAGATCTACAGAGCCTAAATCGGACTAGTACGCCCAAGGTCGGACAAGTCCGATATTCCTGAGAACTTAGGGCTCCTACACGTCGCACACCGGACTAGTTCGGACTCCACCACGGACTAGTCCGGACTCTCGAAATCCTAACGGTAACCTTTGGAAACCTCCAAATAAATAGATGTGCACGACCCTACTTTCACCTCTCTCGACCCCCTGCGCCGTGACACCTTCCAAGAGCCTAGAAAACACGTCTCTCCACACAATCCAATGAAAGAAAGATCAAATTTGTGTGGATAAACTCTAGATCAAAGGAGAGACATGATTCTTCATGTTTGAGCTCTTGGGTTTGATTCTCTAACACACTCCTGTTGTTTTCTTGTAGATCTTACGAGTGTGTTCTTGGTGGTGTTCGTGAATGTGTCCTTGAGGGGGTGGTGAATAGGCCTTATTGAAATTTGTCAGAACCTGCAACACTTAACAACCAGTTCAAAACCAGAGATATTGGACTAGTCCGGTAAAGTGCTGACTAGTCCGTTGTGTACGGACTAGGTTGATCAAGTTTGATTTATCACGTTTGATTCTAGGGTGTAGCAGCGGAAATATACTTGTAATTTATGTGTTGCAAGATTATATACTAGGGTATATCACAAGTCAATCTTAAATTTGATATTTCAATGTAAAGTGAGCAAGATTAATTGAAACCCTAGATTAATATAATTCAATGGATGATGAACACAAAGCAAGAACACAAGAGATTTATCCCATAGAGGCAACCTACATCAATTTTGAGGAGTCCACAAAAGGATCGGGTCTTCTCCAACCCTACCCTCGTCGGATCGCCACGAAGGCCAATCCTCTTCCACTTATCACAAAGGGGTGAATAACCAAATTCAAAGGCGCCTTCTCACACGTTGAGAGCTCCCTTGGATTACAACACGAAATACCACCAAGAACACACTCAAAAGATTACAATGAAATCACAGGAGTGTGTTAGAGAATCAAACCAAGAGCTCAATGAGTGTTTAACGTGTCTCTCCAATGATCTAGAGTGAATCCTCAAAGGATTGATATTTGTTGCACTTAATTTCGTGGAGAGATGTGGTTTTTGAGGCTCTTGGGAGGTGTGATGGCGCTAGGGTTCTAGAGAGTACAAAGTTGGACCGTGCACCTCTATTTATATGGGGTTTCTAAAAGTTACCGTTAGGGTTTAGAAAGATCGAACTAGTCTGTGGTGGACACCGGACTAGTCCGGTGTGCTGTGTGTAGCAAACCCTAAATGTCCCGAAATATTGGACTAGTCCGGCTAGGGGCGGATTTGTCCAATTTCGCTTCTGGAAATCTTCGGACTAGTCCGATAGTTATCATACTTGTCCGGACATATGAAACCCTAGGTGAATTGGGTGACAAGTCCGCACTTGGAGGACTTGTCCAATTTAGGTCAGAGGGTTTTTCGGACTAGTCCGTGCTAATATCGGACTCGTCCGATTTGGATCAGAACGGATATGGGACTAGTCCGGTGGTGATCGGACTTGTCCGATTTTGTGTGACTTGTGAAGTGTTTTGAGGACTAGTCCGCACTGGGGAGGACTAGTCCGATTCTAGTCACAGAGATATCGGACTAGTCCGATGGATATCGGACTTGTCCGATTTTGTGAAGAGGGGATATCGGACTAGTTCGGTGTCAGTCGGACTAGTCCGGTCCTGTGTAACTTTGTGCAATGTGTGTGATTAAATTTGATTGAGCTCTTGGGGTGTGTTTCCTTAACACACTCCATACACAATGATCTACTATTCTTCTTCCTTGAGCTTATTTCCACTTTGCTCCTCATTCTCCCTTCTTTTTGGCACTTTGCTTGTTTTTCTATTAAACCTGTGCTCATCTCAACAAATAGGTTAGAATCTCATTTGCTTGTCATAAATCATCCAAAACCCACAAGAGATTCCTAGATGCACTTTCAATCTCCCCCTTTTTGGTGATTGATGACAACCAATTGAGATTTCACACAATGCGATAAAAATTGAGATTTTCATAAAGCATGCACATATGGGTCTAAAATACATCAAGCAGTGAAAGCATAATCCATATGTGCATTCTTTATGGTGAGATGCATAACTAAGTATGTTGAAACAATGAGAATGACATAAATTACATTAATCAATCAAAGGCAAGCATATATGTCATTCTAGGAGCAAGATCACATAACTCAACATTTACTTCTCAAAAGACCATAACATTGCATCACAGAACCATAATTAACATAAGAACATAGTTAAAGCTTTACAACCAACAAAATAGACAAAAAGCATACAAGAGAGCTCTCTCCTCGCAACCTACAGCTAAGGCTAAGACTCCCCCTCAATCTCTCCCCCTTTGGCATCAAGACACCAAAAAGAAGGAGAGGAGGGTCCTAAGGTCTTCACTCTTCGCTATCAGTCCTCTCATCATCGTCTTCGTCATCTTCATCTTCAGCCTGATGAGGAGGAGGGGGGAGGAGGAGGTGCGGAGTCACTCGAGCCCCCAATGCCAAAGTAGGCAAGCTCAGAGGGGGTCAAGGGCCCGAGCTCGATGGAGTCTGAGTCTGAATCCTCAGAAATTACTAGAGACCCAATGGGTTCGATCTCCAGTTTCTAGAAAATTTGCTTCACATTTGCCTTCACATACTTCATATCTTCCTTTCTTCTCTTGTTGAGCTTATGGGCCTTCACTTCGGCCTTTTTGCAGGAAGCGAAGATGGCAGCCAGGTATTTGAAGATCCCACTGGCTGATCCCCTTTGAGGGGCTGCCCTACTAGCAGGGACAACTCTTGCATCTTCAGATCTTCTTGCCGGTGCCTCAGAACTGGAGGCCAGCGAGGGAGCAGCCTGGATACTTGGCTTCTGAGGCATCTGAGGCCTCAGGGGTAGATGCTCCACATCCTTGACAAATTCAATCTCGGTGACCTTCTCGATCACAAACATCAGATATGGGGCATACCCACAAGATCTGTTGGGTGTGTAGGATATGTTAACCATGTCGTTCCAAATGTAGTCCGCCACATCAAACTGGCGGCCCTTGCTTATCACCCTCATCAAGGTCCGGAGATAACCTTGCACACTCCCGACATCTCCATCCTTGGGAGTGATGGTCTTCTTCAAGACTCTGTTGAGCACCACAAAGAATGGCTTCATGTTCTTCGTGGATGGAGGGTTGAATTTGGAGTTTGGCTCATATAAGAACTTCATCTCATCCTTCTCAATGACACCTATGTTGTGTATGATCAAGCAGTCATATCTTGAGGTGTCAAGGTGAAGCAGGCTTGTAAAGTCTTCTTGAGTGATACTGTACTTGGATCCATGAGTCATCCAAGTAACACTTTCCTCATCTTCACTCGAGAAGTGGCAAGTTGCAAAGAACTGCGCAATCACTTCATCATTCCAATTGTTCCTAAAGGCAAAGAGATCCTTCAGGCCATGCCTCTCAATGGATTCCACTACTTTAGTGAATGGGGAGCAACCCTTCTTCTCAAAGTGTGTCCAATCAATCCATTGACTGCGCACAACTGGTGTCTTCATTGGAAGATAAACAGATTTGTAGAAATCTGCATGGAAGTTGCACCAAAATCTTCCATCGGCAGTTTGCTTCGGTCGGCCATACCAATCAATGCTTCTGAATTTTGCCGCCGAATCACTGCCCTTCCCATTGAACTTCTCTTCAGTGAGGTTCCGGACCCCTTCCCTCGGAGCATGGAGCTTCAACGGGCCAACTAGACCCGTTGATATCCCTTTGCCCTTGCCTTTGGCTAGACGGGCACTTGTCGAGCTAGGGCCATCACCGGTGGTAGCCCTAGAAGCTGGCACCTTGGAGGTCGGCTTCTTCGTTAGCACTTTCCTCCGAGCCTGTGGAGGAGATGGAGATGGCTCAGAGGGTCTCTCTTGGCGCTTCTTGCCAAGACCCATCGAGGTCCGAGATGCCACCTCGTGGTCCATATCGGCCTCAAAGTCGGAGACTTCATTGTTGGAGCTCGACATGACCTGAGAATGAGTGGCATGATTGAGAATGAATGGTACAAGGCATAGGTGTGAAAGGATAGCAAGGAATTGCATTGAGGAATTGAAAAGTTAGGTTTTGAGTTCAGAAAAATCGGACTTGTCCGGTGTACAGGCACGGACTAGTCCGGGGGACCAGACTTGTCCGTGCATGGACTGGACTAGTCCGGTATTCATCTTCAAAAATCTAAGCTACCAGTCAAATGGTGATTCCTAATGCACAACAAGCGTATCATAAACGTAATACATCAAGGAGGCATGTATATAGTGAAATATGCTAGGCTATATGATCAACAATGAAAAAATTTGGAATTTCTAGGGTTTGAGTGAAAATTACCGAAGAAATCGATTGATGCTCAAAGAGGAAGGTGTTGAAGTCCGGACTTGTCCAGGAACTTCAATCTTCGAGCAAGGATGCTTGATATCCACCCAAATGCGAAGCTTTTTAGTGGAGGGGATGCAAAATCGCCTTGGGGGCTCGAGTGGAAGAGAGAGAACGCGTGAGGCAAGAGTGGAGGATGAAGGCATTAGGGTTTTGGCGGCGGCTAGGGTTAAGGACACAAAAAATAATACAAGTCCGGAGATGACCAGACTAGTCCGAACTTTTCCAGAGGACTATATCGGACTAGTTCGTGGTCTATCGGACTTGTCCGGCCTAATCGGCACTCTGTGGACTAGTCTGCATGGGCGGACTAGTCCGGGTAACCACGGACTAGTCTGTGGTCACCAGGCAAGAATTGCTTAGCCCATTCTTATATATTTGAAGGTACATATTCAGAAAAATAGGGAGGCAAATCAAATCAATTAATATTGATGAATATGATCAGTAAGTATACAACAATCAAGCAATGATCATAATTCACCAAGATCTAATGATTAACATAGTTTTTCGGAAGAAAATTGAGAGAGATGATTTTCACAATCCAATCAACATATTTTGAAGAATTCATACAGGTATGCAACATTTCAAGCCACACTCCGAGCATCAAGGATGTTTAGTTCATTTCGGAGTTCGCAAAAGCGTTTTTCATCAAGTGGCTTGGTGAATATGTCGGCCAATTGCTTTTGGGTGTTAACATGGGAAATGGCTATATCTCCTTTCATAGAATGATCTCTCAAAAAGTGATGTCTTATATCTATGTGTTTAATTCTAGAGTGCTCAACTGGGTTGTGGGCAATTTTGATGACACTCTCATTGTCACAAAGGAGTGGAATACAGTTCATATTGTAACCGTAATCCCTTAGAGTTTGTCGTATCCAAAGGAGTTGTGCACAACAACTCCCAGCTGCAACATACTCCACTTCGGCTGTGGATAGGGCAATGGAATTTTGTTTCTTGGAGGACCAAGAAACTAAGGATCTCCCTAGGAATTGGCATGTACCGGAGGTGCTTTTTCTATCTACTTTGCACCCAACATTATCTGCATCGGAGTAACCAATGAGATTGAATTTTGAGCCTTTTGGGTACCAAAGACCAAGGTTGGGTGTATGAACTAAATATCTCAAGATCCTTTTTACGGCTGTCAAGTGACACTCCTTAGGATTGGCTTGAAATCTTGCACACAAACATACACTCAACATAATATCTGGCCTAGATGCACATAAATAGAGTAGATATCCAATCATGGAGCAATATACCTTTTGGTCGATGCTAGTTCCATCTTCATTGAGATCCAAGTGACCATTTGTTGCCATGGGAGTCTTTATAGGCTTCGCCTTGTCCATACCAAACTTCTTGAGTATGTCTTGCGTATACTTTGTTTGGCTTATGAACGTCCCTTCCTTTTGTTGCCGCACTTGGAATCCCAAGAAGTACTTTAGTTCTCCCATCATTGACATTTCAAACCTATCTGTCATGATTTTACTAAATTCCTCACAAAAAGATTGGTTAGTTGACCCAAAGATTATATCATCAACATAAATTTGACAAATAAAAAGATCATTGTCAAAATTCTTAGTAAATAGTGTGTAATCTAATTTGCCAATCTTAAAGCCACTTTCAATTAAGAAATCTCTAAGACACTCATACCAAGCTCTAAGAGCTTGTTTGAGGCCGTAGGGAGCCTTACACAATTTAAATACGTGGTCGGGGAACTCTTCGTCTTCAAACCCAGGGGGTTGTTCCACATACACCTCCTCCTTGATTGGTCCGCTGAGGAAGACGATTTTCACATCCATTTGATACAGCTTGAAATCATGGTGAGTAGCATATGCAAGTAATATTCTAATAGATTCAAATCTAGCTACTGGAGCAAAGGTCTCATCGAAATCCAAACCATCGACTTGTGAATACTCTTTGGCCACAAGTCGTGCCTCGTTCCTTGTCACCACCCCGTGTTCATCTTGTTTGTTGCGGAAGACCCACTTGGTGCCGACAATGTTCGCATTGGGTCTTGCCACGAGTTCCCACACCTCGTTCCGCTTGAAGTTGTTCAATTCTTCTTGCATTTCTACCACCCAGTCCGGATCTTTCAATGCATCCTCAACCCTGTGCGGTTCCAAAAAGGATACAAACGAATAGTGTTCACAAAAGTTAGCTATACGAGATCTAGTGGTTACTCCCTTTTGGATGTCACCGATGATATTGTCGATTGGGTGATCCCTTTGGACGCATTGGTGTACTCTTGGGTGTGGCACTTGAGGCATTGTATCTTCATGATCATCTTATTCTACCCTAAATGATTGCCTTCGTTGACTTGTTGATTATCTTCGTATTCTTGTGGTTGATCTTGTGTGGGAGCTCCCCCTTGATCGTTGACCTCTTCTTGTGGTTCATCTTCCTCATGCACGTGTAGATGTGACTCTTGTGGTCGAACATCACCTAAGGCCATTCTTTTCAATGCTTGACAGGGAGCTTCTTCTTTACCTAGTTCACATGGATCAAGTTGCTCCTTTTTGGAGCTATTAGTCTCATCGAATACTACGTCACATGCTACTTCAACAAGTCCGGAGGTCTTGTTGAAAACACGATGGGCGTAAGTGTTCGAATCATAACCAAGCAAGAAACCTTCATCGGACTTCGAAGCAAACTTTGAAGTCCTAGGCTTCTTGTTCAAGATATAGCATGGAGAACCAAAAACTCGAAAATATGAAATATTTGGCTTGTTACCAGTGAGTAGCTCATAGGATGTCTTCTTGAGTAGTCGATGAAGATAAAGTCGATTTACAGCGTGGCAAGCAGTGTTAATCGCTTCTGCCCAAAATCGATCTGAGGTCTTGTACTCATCGAGCATTGTTCTTGCCATCTCTAAGAGTTCGGTTCTTTCTTTCGGCAACTCCGTTTTGTTGTGGGTATTACGAAGCTAAAAACTCGTGCTTTATGCCTTCTTCATCAAGGTACTCCTCCACTTGGGTGTTCTTGAACTCTGTGCTGTTGTCGCTTCGAATGTTCTTGATTGTCAACGAGAATTCGTTTTGAGCTCGCTTGAAGAACTTCTTGAGTATTCCTTGTGTTTCTAACTTATCATGCAAAAAGAAAACCCAAGTGAAGCGAGAAAAATCATCAACAACTACTAAACCATATTTGTTACCGCTGATGCTTATGTAGGAAATTGGACCAAACAAGTCCATGTGAAGTAGCTCGAGCGGTCTTGTTGTAGTCATGACGTTCTTGGTGGGGTGAGGTGCTCCAACTTGCTTCCTAGCTTGGCACGCGTTACAAGGCATGTCTTTCTCAAACACATCATCCTTTAAACCTCAGATGTGATCACCCTTGAGGAGTTTTTGAAGGTTCCTCGTACCAACATGCGCTAGCCGTCTATGCCACAGCCAACCCATGTTGGTTTTTGCAATCAAGCATGTGTCAAGTTCAGCTTTATCCTTGTTGAAGTCAACAAGATAGAGCTTTCCCTTTAACATACCCTTGAATGCAATGGAACCATCACTCCTCCTAGAAACGGTCACACCCTCGTTAGTGAACAAGCAATTATTTTGTCACATAATTGAGATATGGACAACAGGTTATAATCTAAGGATTCAACATGTAAAATATGAGAAAGTGTGTGCTTAGAATATATTGCAATTTTACTGGTACCGAGCACCTTTCTTTGACTATTATCTCCAAAATAGATGCCCTCATTTGGATCCTCATTCTCTTCATATTCAACGAACATTCTTCTTTCTCTGGTCATATGGTTGGTGCAGCCACCGTCTAGCACCCATTTAGATCCACCGGAGGAATAGGCCTGCAAAAACAAATTGTGCTTTGGTTTTAGGTACCCAAGCTTGCTTGGGTCCTTGGAGGTTAGTTACAAGACATTTGGGCACCCACACATGAGACTTGGTGTTCTCATGGTGTGGCCCAACATAATGAGCATAAACTTTGCCAAAATTATTTTTCATTAAGACATATGAGGCATCAAAAGTTCTAAACAATAACTGTTGTTGTTTATGTACATGACTAGTCTGGGAGGCCGGACTTGTCCGGACACCGACCGGACTAGTCCGGTGTTCATGTGTGATTACTGTTTTAATCTTTGACTTTCCAATTTGAGAGGGTTTTCCCTTACAAAGGTAATCCTCTCCTTGTTATTCTTATAGCTTCCAGCATGTTGCTTTTCACCATAAGAGTAACCAATGCCATATTTGACATTTGGAGGTCTTTTGACCAAGTATGCACTATGTGCATATTTGATCTTCTCCTTGTCAAATATGCCACTTTGGGCAGGATGTTTATCCCTTGTAGAGGTTGGCTTGTCCTTTAAACTGGTGTCAACTTTCTTACATGTACAAGCATGAGCAAACTCAGTTTTAGTGGGTTGAGAAGGTGAACTTGAAGAGGAAGAAGGTTCACCTTGCTTGAGTGACTCAACTTGCACTTCAAGGATCTTGTTAACCTTGATCAGGTCAGCAAGTTGGTCCTTGATTGTATCATTTGAGTTTGTTAACTCCAAGCAAGTTTCCTTGCTTGAAGCTAACTCAAGCTCTAGTGAATTGCTTCGTTCCTTTTCAAGTTCTAGAAGCTTGTCAAGTTTGACATATTCCTCCTTTTGGGAGATGATCATGTCTTCTTGACGATGTATCAACCTCTCCTTCTCAACAAGTTGATCAAGTAAAAATTTCATTTTTATGGCAGTTTTTCTATCTAGTCCAACAAGCATATCCTCATTATCACTATTGATTTCATCATCACTAGAATAGGAATGAATGGAAGGGGGTTTAATGGTTACCTTGCGTTTACCTTCCTTTGCCATAAGGCAAGTGCCATCTCCCTTCCTTGCGCCGAGTTTAGGGAAGAGAGTAGACTTCTTGGATGTCTTCTCGATGGCTATGCTAGCCATCTCTTCTTCTTCGGATGATGAGGACTCATCATTTGAGTCCCACTCTTTCCCTATGTGAGCTTGTTCGGCTTGTTTCTTCTTCTTGAAGAATTTCTTGGGTTGAGTCTTGGCTTCTTTAGTCTTTTTCTTGTTCTCTTCATATGGGCAATCAACTATAAAGTAGCTATACTCACCACAATTATAGCATGCCCGCCTTAACTTTGGCTTTGATCTTTCCTTGTACTTTCCTTCGCTTGATTTGGCACCTTGTCTTTTCTTCATTATTCTCTTGAATTTCTTCATGAACAATATCATGTCTTCTTCATCTAATTCACTGCTCTCGTCGTCACTGTCTTCTTCTAGTTGTGCTTCTCTAGCTTCTTTAGATAGGGGCTTGAGGGTGGACTTCAAAGCAACCCCTTTCTTCTTTGCTGAGGTGAGGTCGGCAATCTCCTTGACATGCTTTGCTTGTTTTTCCATCATCTCAAAGTTGATGATCTTTCCAAGCAATTCATCCGGAGTCATCCTTTTGTATCCGGGACTTTCTCTGATCATGGAGCATAGGGTGACGTTGCGAGGCATGAAAGCTCTAAGGATGAGCTTTACCACCTCGTGGTCATTCCACTTCTTACTTTCGTATGATCTAGCCTTGTTGACGAGTGTCTTCAATCGGTTGTACATGTCCTGGGGTGACTCGTCTTCTTCAATTGCGAATCTTCCTAATTCGCCTTCGATCATTTCGATCTTTGCTTCACACACATGACGATCACCTTCATGTGCAGTTTGTAGTGTGTCCCAAATATCCTTAGCAATCTCGAGTCCATCCACCTTGTTGAACTCATCCCGACTGAGCGAAGAGGTAATTACTGCCGCGGCTTGAGCATTTCGATGAATAGCCTGCTCTTAGCTTGGTGTGAGCTCTTCGTCGTCGTCCGGGATATCTATCCCTGTGCACACAATTTGCCATAAACTTGGATTGAGGGAAATTAGATGCATTTTCATATTTTGCCTCCACATTGAGTAATCACTTCCATCGAAATGTGGGGCTTTTCCAAGTGGGATAGACAAATAATGATTATTATTGGAATTGAGACGATCATAGTTAAAAGGATATCGGAAGTAGTCGGTGTGACTACTCCCCTTCTTCTTCTCTTCAATCTTCACTTTCCCTTTGGAAAGTGTCTTCTTTCTTAGGAGCGCCTTCAGTTCTAGCGTCTCCTCATCATCGTCCTCGAAGTCTTGAATGGCTTCGAGGAGCTTCTCCACCTTGAGGTTCTTTTAATCATCAACCTTTTCTTGGTTGTTGCTCTTGTGGGTGTCCTTCATGTCCGACATGATCTTCTTCGAGCGATTAGTCTATTTCTTGAAGAACCTTCTCTGATACCAATTGAATGTGGCCTAGAGGGGGGGTGAATAGGCCTTTTTGAAATTTGTCAGAACCTGCAACACTTAACAACCAGCTCAAAGCCAGAGATATCAGACTAGTCCAGTAAAGTGCGGACTAGTCCGGTGTGTACGGACTAGGTTGATCAAGTTTGATTTATCACGTTTGATTCTAGGGTGTAGCAGCGAAAATATACTTGTAATTTATGTGTTGCAATATTATGTACTAGGGTATATCACAAGTCAATCTTAATTTGATATTTCAACGTAAAGTGAGCAAGATTAATTGAAACCCTAGATTAATATAATTCAAGGGACGATGAACACAAGGCAAGAACACAAGAGATTTATCCCGTGGTTCGGTTCTCACAGAGGCAACCTACATCCACGTTGAGGAGTCCACAAAAGGACCGAGTCTTCTCCAACCCTACCCTCATCGGATCGCCACGAAGGCCAATCCTCTTCCACTTATCACAAAGGGGTGAATAACCGAATTCAAAGGGGCCTTCTCACACGTTGAGAGCTCCCTTGGATTACAACACGAAATACCACCAAGAACACACTCAAAAGATTACAATGAAATCACAGGAGTGTGTTAGAGAATCAAACCAAGATCTCAATGAGTGTTCAACGTGTCTCTCTAATGATCTAGAGTGAATCCTCAAAGGATTGATCTTTGTTGCACTTAATTTCATGGAGAGATGTGGTTTTTGTGGCTCTTGGGAGGTGTGACAGCGCTAGGGTTCTAGAGAGTACAAAGTTGGGCCGTGCACATCTATTTATATGGGGTTTCACCGTTAGGGTTTATAAAGATTGGACTAGTCTGTGGTGGACACCGGACTAGTCCGGTGTGCAGTGTGTAGCAAACCCTAAGTGTCCCGAAATATCGGACTAGTCCGGATAGGGGCGGACTTGTCCGATTTCGCTTCTGGAAATCTTCGGACTAGTATGATAGTTATCGGACTTGTCCGGACATGTGAAACCCTAAGTGAATTGGGTGACAAGTCTGCACTTGGAGGACTTGTCCGATTTAGGTCAGAGGGTTTTTCGGACTAGTCCGTGCTAATATCGAACTTGTCCGATTTGGATCAGAATGGATATCGGACTAGTCCGGTGGTGATCGGACTTGTCCGATTTTGTGTGACTTGTGAAGTGTTTTGAGGACTAGTCCGCACTGGGGAGGACTAGTCCGATTCTAGTCACAGAGATATCGGACTAGTCCGATGGATATCGGACTTGTCCGATTTTGTGCAGAGAGGATATCGGACTAGTTCGGTGTCAGTCGGACTAGTCCGGTCCTGTTTAACTTTGTGCAATGTGTGTGATTAAATGTTATTGAGATCTTGGGGTGTGTTTCCTTAACACACTCTATACACAATGATCTACTATTCTTCTTCCTTGAGCTTATTTCCACTTTGCTCCTCATTCTCCCTTCTTTTTGGCACTTTGCTTGTTTTGCTATTAAAACCTGTGCTCATCTCAACAAATAGGTTAGGATCTCATTTGCTTGTCATAAATCATCCAAAACCCACAAGGGATTCCTAGATGCACTTTCAGTTCGATTTGTAATATTGGGGAGATCTCAACTTGTGAGAAGGCCCCTGGAACTTGGTGATTTACCCTTTGTGATTAGTGGAAGAGAATCGGCCTCCGTGGTGATTCAACGAGGGTAGGGTTAGAAGACCCGGTCCTTTTGTGGACTCCTCAACGTGGACGTAGGTTGCCTCTGTGGGAACCGAACCACGAGATAAACTCTTGTGTCAATCTTATTCTTAGTTTTTCATATCACATTCTAGGGTTTACTTGATCTTGCATATCTTACGTTAAAACATTGAATCCAAAGTTAGTTTGTGCTACACTTAATTTCATTGACTCAATACCTGCAAGTTACATACTATATTCCGCTACGTACTGTGTTGGTATTGAGATCGTTGATCTAACTAGATCAATCTAGTCCGCATACACCGAACTAGTCCGCACACTACCGGACTAGTCCAATTTCTTGGTATTTGATCAAGTTGCTAAGTGTTGCAGGTTATGACTAAACTTCAGAAAGGCCTATTCACCCCCCCCTCTAGGACACATTCAGTTGGTATCAGAGCGAGGCTCTTCAAGAGAAGACTAATCGCTCGAAGAGAAAATGTCGGACATGAAGGATGTGCACAAGAGCCTCAACCAAGAGAAGGTTGAAGACAAAAAGGCTCAAAAATTGGAGAAGCTCCTCAACGCTATTCAGGACTTCGAGGATGACGATGAGGAGACACTTGAACTCAAGGCGCTCCTAAGGAAGAAAGCCCTCTCCAAAGGGAAAATGAAGATCGAAGACGAGAAGAAGAAGAAGGGGAGTAGTCACACCGACTACTCCCGATATCCTTTCAACTACAATCGTCTAAATTCTAACAATAGTCATTATTTGTCTATTCCTCTAGGAAAATCCCCACACTTTGATGGCAATGATTACTCAATGTGGAGGCAAAACATGAAAATGCATTTAATCTCTTAAGCCCAGCTTGTGGCATATAGTGTGCACAGGTATAGATATCCCAAATGATGATGAAGAGCTCACACCAAGCCAAGAGTAAGCATTCATCGGAATGCTCAAGCTGCAGCGGTCATCACATCATCACTAAGTCAGGACGAGTTCACCAAGGTGGATGGACTCGAGATTGCAAAGGAAATATGGGACACATTGCAAACTGCACATGAAAGCGATCGTCATGTGCGAGAGGCAAATATCAAAATGATCGAAGGCGAATTGGGAAGATTCACCATAGATGAAGATGAGTCATCACAAGACATGGACAACGGGTTGAAGACTCTCATCAACAAGGTTCGAGCATATGCAAGTAAAAAGTGGAATGATCACAAGGTGGTGAAGCTCATCCTTAGAGCTTTCATGCCTCACAATGTTACCCTGTGCTCGATGATTAGAGAAAGCCCTGGGTACAAGAAAATGACCCCGGACGAATTGCTTGGGAAGATTATCAACTTTGAGATGATGTAAAAACAAGCAAAACATGTCAAAGAGATTGTCGATCTCACCTCGGCAAAGAAGAAGGGGGTCGCCTTGAAGTCCACTTGCAAGCCCTTGTCAAAAGTAGCTCGAGAGGCTCAAGAAGAATATGACAACAATGATGAGAACAACGATATAGATGAAGAAGACATGATCCTCTTCATGAAGAAATTCAAGAGAATGATGAAGAGAAGACAAGGGGGTAAATCAAGTGAAGGAAAACACAAAGAAAAATCAAGACCGAAGTTGAGGCGGGCTTGCTATAACTATGTAGAATATGACCACTTTATAGTTGATTGCCCATATGAAGAAAACAAGAAGAAGACCAAGAAAGCAAAGCCTCAACCCAAGAAGTTCTTCAAAAAGAAAAAGCAAGCTGGACAGGCGCATCTAGGAAAGGAGTGGGACTCAAATGATGATTCCTCATCCGAAGAGGAATAGGAGATGGCTAGCCTAGCCATCAACAAGACGACGAAGAAATCAACTCTCTTCCCATCTATTGGTGCTAGGAAGGACAGCGACACATGTCTAATGGCGAAGGAAGGTAAAATAAAGGTAACAACCAAATCCTCCTCCTCATATTCCTTTGCCAGCAATAGTGATGATTCTAATGAATATGATAGCTGTGATGAAGACATGCTTATTGGCTTAGATAAGAAAACAGCCGCTAAAATGAAATTTCTGATGGATAAACTTATTGACAAGGAGGAGCTTGTTGATCAACAAGAAGATATGATCATCCTTCAAAAGGAGGAGTATCTTCTCCTTGAACTTGAAAAGGAGCGAAGCAAGTCACTTGAACTTGAGTTAGCTTCAAGCAAGGAAGCTTGCTTGAAGTTAAGCGACTCAAATGCTACCATCAAGGATGAACTTGTTAGCTTAACCAAAGGTTACAATATACTTGAGGTACAAGTTGAGTCACTCAAAAAGTGAACCTTCATCCTCTTCAGGCTCACCTTCTCAACCCTCAAAATCTGAAACTACTACTACTTGTCCATGTGCTAAAATTGATACTAGCTTGAAGGATAATTCGAGCTTGACAAAGGACAAGCATTCTTCCCGTAATGGCATATTTGACAAGGAGAAGATCAAGTATGCACGCAGACCTCCTAATGTCAAATATGGCATTGGGTATTCCTATGGTGAAAAGCAAAATGCTAGAAACCATAAGAATAACAAGGAGCGCATTGTCTTTGTGAAGGGAAACTCCCCTCAAGTTAGAAAACCTAACAATATTGATAAGTTCAAAAACATTAACACATATGAGCAACAATTATTATTTAGAACTTTTGATGCATCTTATGTTCTTATGAAAAACACTTTTTGTAAAGTGCATGCCAAATATGTTGGGCCATGCCATGGGAACACCAAGTCCCGTGTGTGGGTGCACAAATTCCTTGTGACTAATCTCAAAGGACCCAAGAAAGCTAGGGTACCTAAAACCAAGACATAATTTGTTTTTGCAGGCCTACTCCTCCGGTGGAGAAAAATAGGTGCTAGACAGTGGATGCACCAACCATATGACCGGAGAACGAAGAATGTTTGTAGAATATGAAGAAGATGAGGATCCAAGTGAGAGCATCTACTCGGTACCGGTAAAATTGCAATATCATCTCAACACACGCTTTCTCATGTTTTGCATGTCGACTCCTTAGATTATAACCTTCTGTCCATATCCCAATTATGTGACAAGGGTTATAATTGCTTGTTCACTAACGTGGGTGTGATCGTTTCTAGAAGGACTGATGACTCGGTTGCATTCAAGGGTGTGTTAAAGGGAAAACTTTATCTTGTTGACTTCAACAATGATAAAGCCAAACTTGACACATGCTTGATTGCAAAAACCAACATGGGTTGGCTGTGGCATAGACGGCTAGCGCATGTTGGTATGAGGAATCTTCAAAAGCTCCTCAAGGGCGATCACATCCGAGGTTTGAAGGATGTTGTTTTTGAGAAAGACAGGCCTTGTAGCGCGTGCCAAGCCAGGAAGCAGGTAGGAGCACCTCATCCCGCGAAGAACATCATGATAATGACAAGAACGCTCGAGCTACTTCACATGGACCTATTTGGTCCAATCGCTTACATAAGCATCGGCGGTAACAAATATGGCTTAGTAATCGTTGATGATTTTTCGCACTTCACTTGGGTTTTCTTTTTGCATGATAAGACAGAAACTCAAGGAACCCTCAAGAAGTTTCTCAAGCGTGCCCAAAATGAGTTCTCATTGAAGATCAAGAACATACGAAGTGACAATGGCACAAAGTTCAAGAACACTCAAGTTGAGGAGTACCTAGACGAAGAGGGCATCAAACATGAATTTTCAGCACCGTACTCACCTCAACAAAATGGAGTGGCCGAAAGGAAGAACCGAACCCTCATAGAGATGGCGAGAACAATGCTTGATGAGTATAATACATCAGATCGGTTTTGGGCTGAAGCAGTCAACACCACTTGTCACGCCATAAACTGACTCTATCTTCATCGCCTACTCAAGAAGACATTATATGAGCTACTCACGGGTAACAAACCTAATATTTCCTATTTTCGTGTTTCCGGTTCTAAATGCTATATCTTGAACAAGAAGCCTAGGACTTCAAAGTTCGCTTCAAAGTCCGATGAAGGTTTTTTGCTTGGCTACGATTCGAACTCTTACGCCTATCGTGTTTTCAACAAAGTCTCTGGACTTGTTGAAGTAGCACGTGATGTAGTGTTCGATGAAACTAATGGCTCTCAAGAAGAGCAAGTTGATCAATGTGTGCTAGATAGAGAAGAAGCTCCATATTAGGCGTTAAAAAGAATGGCGTTGGGCGATGTTCGACCACAAGCGCCACCTCCAAATGAAAATGAAGAAGATGAACCACAAGTGGAGGTAATGGATCAAGGTGGAGCTTCTACACTAGATCAACCTCAAGAAGACAAAGATGATCAACACACAAATGAGGGCAACCATCTAGGAGGAGTAGAAGATGATCATGAAGACTCAAGACCACAAGTGCCACACCCAAGAGTACACCAATGCGTCCAAAGAGATCACCCTGTCGACAACATAATCAGCGACATCCAAAAGGGGGTAACTACTAGATCTCGAATTGCTAATTTTTGTGAAAATTACTCTTTTGTATCCTTTTTGGAACCGCGCAGGATCGAGGATGCATTGAAAGATCCGGATTGGGTGGTGGCAATGCAAGAAGAATTGAACAACTTCAAACGGAATGAGGTGTGGGAACTAGTCGAAAGACCCAAGTTCAACGTCGTCGGGACCAAATGGGTATTCCGCAACAAGCAAGATGAACACGGGGTGGTGACAAGGAACAAGGCACAACTTGTGGCCAAAGGGTATTCACAAGTCGAAGGTTTGGATTTTGACGAAACCTTGGCACCCGTAGCTAGGCTTGAATCTATTAGAATATTACTTGCATATGCTATTCACCATGATTTCAAGCTCTATCAAATGGATATGAAAAGCGCCTTCCTCAACAGACCAATCAAGGAAGAGGTGTACGTAGAGCAACTCCCGAATTCGAAGATCAAGAGTTCCCCGACCCACGTGTTCAAACTGCGTAAGGCTCTCTATGGCCTCAAACAAGCTCCTAGAGCTTGGTATGAGTGCCTTAGAGATTTCTTTATTGAAAATGGTTTAAAATTGGCAAAGTTGATTATACATTACTCACGAAGCATTTTGACAATGATCTCTTTGTTTGCCAAATTTATGTTGATCATATCATTTTTGGTTCAACTAACAAATCTTTCTGTGAAGAATTTAGTAAGATTATGACAGATAGGTTTGAAATGTCTATGATGGGAGAGCTGAAATACTTCTTTGGATTCCAAGTGAGGCAACAAAAGGAGAGGACGTTCATAAGCCAAAGCAAGTATACTCAAGACATACTCAAGAAGTTTGGAGTGGACAAGGCAAAGCCCATAAAGACTCCCATGACAACAAATCGACACTTGGATATCAATGAAGACGGACCAAGCGTGGATCAAAAGGTATATCGCTCTATGATTGGATCCCTACTTTACTTATGTGCATCTAGGTCTGATATTATGTTGAGTGTATGCTTGTGTGCAAGATTTCAAGCCAATCCTAAGGAGTGTCATTTGACGGCCGTAAAAAGAATCTTGCGATATTTAGTTCATACACCCAACCTAGGCCTTTGGTATCTTAAAGATTCCAAATTCAATCTCATTGGATACTCCGATGCAGATTATGCCGGATGCAAAATAGATAGAAGGAGTACCTCAGGTACATGCCAATTCTTGGGTAGATCCCTTGTTTCTTGGTCCTCCAAGAAACAAAACTCCATTGCCTTATCTACGGCCGAAGCGGAGTATGTTGCAGTCAGGAGTTGTTGTGCACAACTCCTTTGGATGCGACAAACTCTAAGGGATTACAATTACAATATGAGTCGTATTCCACTTCTTTGTGATAATGAAAGTGCCGTTAAAATTGCCCATAATCCCGTTGAGCACTCTAGGACCAAACACATAGACATTTGGCATCACTTTTTGAGAGACCACTCAATGAAAGGAGACATGACCATTTCCCATGTCAACACTGAAAAACAACTAGCCGATATATTCACCAAGCCACTTGATGAAAAACGTTTTTGCGAACTCCAAAATGAACTAAATATCCTTGATGCTCGGAATCTGGCTTGAAAACTTGCATACCTGTATGAATTCTTCAAAATATGTTGAATGTGTTGTGAAAATCATCTCTCTCATTTTTCTCCGAAAAACTATTTTAATTACTTGATCTTGGTGAATTATGGTCATTGCTTGGTTGTTGTATGTTTACTGATCATAGTCATCAAGATTATTTGATTGTTTTGGCCCCTATTTTCTCTATTAGTACCTTCAAATATATACGAATGGTCTATCCAGCTCTGTTCTGGTGACCACGGACTAGTCCGCGGTCACCCGGACTAGTCCGCACACTGCAGACTAGTCCGTAGAGTGTCCGGTAGTCCGGACTAGTCTGGTGGACCACAGACTAGTCTGATTTTTTAACTCCACAACCCTAGGCGCTGCCAAAACCTAATCTCCTTCACCCTCACAACTCACCTCACATTCTCTCTCTTCACTCGAGAGCCCCCAAGGTGATTTGGCGTTCTCTCCATCAAATCCCTTCAAGTTTGGGTGGAAATCGATCTCTATTGCTAGGGGATTGAAGACCACAGACTTGTCCAGAATTTCGGTAAATTTCCCTCCAAACCCTAGAAACTTTGATTTCTTCCGTTTTGGATCAAATAGCTTAGTACCTTTCAGCTAATACATGCTTCCTTGCTGTATTACATCTATGTTAAGCTAGTTTTGCATTGAGCAACACCATTTGTCTCATAGTTAGAGTTTGAGGTGATGAACACCGGACTAGTCTGGTCCATGTACGGACAAGTCCGGTCCCTCGGACTAGTCCGTACCTGAACACCGGACAAGTCCGATTTTCAACTGAACTCAACCCTAATTTCCAACTACTCAATGCACCTCCTTGCCATCAATTCTCATACATACATTGTATAATTCCCTCTTAGGACAATGTCGAGCTCCAACGATGAGATTTATGATATTGAGGCCGAGTTGGACCAAGACTCTGTGCTTCGGTCCTCTACGGGCCAATTGAAGAAGCACCAAGAGCGTCCCTCCAAGCCGGCACCTTCTCCACCTCAAGTGAGGCGCAAGGTTCTAGCCAAGAAGCCTGCGTCCAAGGCTAAGGATGCAGCTGGCCCTAGCTCGGTGGCTTCTCGCCAAGCTAAGGGAAAGGGAAAGGGAATTGCCTCGGGCCCAATCGGCCCTCTCAAGATGGTAGCTCCAAGGCAGGGGAACAGGGATCCCTCCGAGGAGAAGTTCAATGGCAAGGGAAGCGATACGACTTCCAAGCTCAAATTTGTGGATTTCTATAGCAGATCAAAGAAGCCAGCTGACGCCAGATTCTGGAGCAACTTCCACGCGGATTACTACAATTCCGTGTACATGCAGATGAAGACTCCAGTGGTCAAGAGTCAATGGATTGACTGGAGTCACTTTGAGAGGAAGAGCTGCCCAGCCTTCGATGAAGTGATACAAGTTGTGGAAAGGCATGGGCTCAAAGACTTGTTTGCTTTCAGGTGCAACTGGAACGATGAAATCATCGCTCAATTCTATGCCACCTGCTACTTTGCTAGTGATGAGGAGGATAGGGTGACTTGGATGACACATGGATCCAAGTACACTATTACCTATGATGATTTTGCAAGACTGCTTCACCTAGAAGACACCAGCAACAATGAGCTCACTATCCACAACATTGGTGTCTTGGGAAAGGATAAGATGGACTTCCTTTATGATACTAGCCTAAAATACAACCCTCCATCGACCAAGAACATGAAGCCCTTCTTCATGGTTCTTAATAGGGTGCTGAGGAAGACTATAGCTCCGAAAGATGGGGATGCGGGGAGTGTGTAAGGGTACTTGAGGACCCTAATGAAGGTGATTAGCAAGAAACGGAAGTTTGATATCTTTGACTATATTTGGAATGACATGGTTAATATATCCTGCACACTGAACCAATCTTGTGGCTATGCACCATACTTGATGTTCATGATTGAGAAAGTCACGGGGATCGAGTTCATGAAGGATGTGGAGCACACTCCTTTGAGGCCCCAGAAGCCTCCCCAAGCCACTCTCCCAGCTGCTCCATCCCTAGTGTCTAGTGAAGAGGCTCCAAGGAGAGCTCGAGGAGATGCGAGGACTGCTCCTGCAACTAGAGCCCCTCCTCAAAAAGGGTCCCCAAGTGGCATTTTGAAGTACTTGGCAGCCATCTTTGGCTCCTGCAAGAAGGCTGAGGTGAAGCTCCATAAATTGAACAAGTCAAGGAAGGCATACATGAGGTATGTCAAGGAAAATGTCAAGCATATTTACCAGAAGCTAGAGATCGAACCAAGTGGATCTCCAGTTATCTCCGATGAATCTGCCTCTGACTTCACTAAGCTAGGACCTTTGACTCCCTCCGAGCTTGCTTACTTCGGCATTGGGGGCACTTCGAGTGGTTCCGCTCCTCCTCCTCCTCAACAGCCTGAAGATGAAGATGAAGATGAGGAAAGGACCGACAGCGAGGAATGAAGGCACTAGATCCCTCCTCTCCTTCCTTTTTGGTGTCTTGATGCCAAAGGGGGAGAGATTGAGGGGGAGTCACTAAGTGTAGTTGTAGGTTGCAAGGAGAGCTCTATTTGTGTTTATTTTGGGGTTGTAAAACTTTAATGCTCTCTTATGCTTTTGAGCTTGTGATGTGATACAATGAATATGTCTATGCTTATGATTTTGAAATCTGTGATGAAAGTTTGATATAATGTGTGCTTATGCTCTAAAATTGACATTTATGCTTGATGTTGTTAAATCTGTGTCAATTATTTCTTTCTCATCACAATTATTGTTCACACACATGTAGTTTGGCACCCCACCATAAAGAGTGCACATATGTCTTATGTTGTCATGCCTAAATTTGTTCCAAACACATATGTGCACACTTTATGAAAATTCTATATTTTTATCATATTTTGTGAAATCTCAATTGGTTGTCATCAATCACCAAAAAGGGGTAGATTGAAAGTGCATATATGCATCTCTTGTAGGTTTTGGTTGATTTATGACGAACAAATGAGATCCTAAACCAAATTGTTGAGATGAGCGCAGGTTTTAAATGAAATTATGAAGAAAGCGCAAAAAGAAAGGAGAATGAGGATCTATATGGAAAAGAGCTCAAGAGCTGAATAGATTAGATCATTGTGTATGGAGTGTGTTGGAGAAACACACCCCAAGAGCTCAAGTATAAGAAAACTCATTCACTGCACAAATTTACACAGGAGCGGACTAGTCCGGTATACCCTTGACTAGTCCGATAATCTCTCTGTTCAAAATCGGACAAGTCCTCCCAGTGCAGACTTGTCTGCACAATCCAGGTTTCTACAGACCGTACTAGTCCGATATTACCACGGACTAGTCCGATATCTTTCTGACTAAGATAGGACTAGTCCTCCCCAGTGTCAACTAGTCCTCAACACTTCACGGCTTTGCACGAAATCGGACAAGTCCGATATCACCACAGACTAGTCCGATATCTTTCTGGTCTAAATCGGACAAGTCCAATATCTACACGGATTAGTCCAAAAAACTTTCTGACTAAAGTTGGACAAGTCCTCAAGTGCAAACTTGTCCCCAAATTCACTAAGGGAGTCACCTAGCCGGACTTGTCCCATATGTGCCGGACTAGTCTGAAGATCTCAAGAGCCTAAATCGGACTAGTCCGCTCAAGGTCGGACAAGTCCGATATTCCTCAGAACTTAGGGTTCCTACACGCCGCAAACCGGACTAGTCCGGACTCCACCACGGACTAGTCCAGACTCTAGAAACCCTAACGGTAACCTTAACCTCCATATAAATAGATGTGCACAGCCCTACTTTCACCTCTCTCGACCCCCTGTGTCGTGACACCTTCCAAGAGCCTAGAAAACATGTCTCTCCAAACAATCCAATGAAAGAAAGATCAAATTTGTGTGGATCAACTCTAGATCAAAGGAGAGACACGATTCTTCACGTTTGAGCTCTTGGGTTTGATTCTCTAACACACTCCTATTGTTTTATTGTAGATCTTACGATTGTGTTCTTGGTGGTGTTCGATTTGTAATCTTGGGGAGCCCTCAACTTGTGAGAAGGCCCCTTGAACTTGGTGATTTACCCTTTGTGATGAGTGGAAGAGAATCGGCTTCCGTGGCGATTCAATGAGGGTAGGGTTGGAAGACTCGATCCTTTTGTGGACTCCTCAACGTGGACGTAGGTTGCCTCTGTGGGAACCGAACCACATAATAAACTCTTGTGTTAATCTTGTTCTTAGTTTTCATATCACATTCTAGGGTTTACTTGATCTTGCGTATCTTACGTTAAAACATTAAAACCAAAGTTAGTTTGTGCTACTCTTAATTTCATAGACTCAATACCTACAAGTTACATACTATATTCCACTGCGTATTGTGTTCGTATTGAGATCATTGATCTAACTAGATTAATCTAGTCCGCATGCACTGCACTAGTCCGATTTCTTGGTATTTGATCAATTTGCTAAGTGTTGCAGGTTCTGACTAAAATTCAAAAAGGCCTATTCACCCCCCCTCTAGGCCACATTCACTAATCTTCTTGACTCTTAAGGAGAACTCATTTTGAGCTCTTCCCAAGAATCTCTTGAGGACACCTTGTATTTCACCTTTGTCATGCAAGAAAAATAATCAAGTGAAGCGAGAAAAATCATAAATAATTATTGAGCTATATTTGTTGTTGCCAATGCTGATATAAGAAATGGGACCAAAGAGGTCCATCTGAAGCATCTCTAGCGGAGCGGATGTCGTCATCACGTTTTTTTGGGGGGGGGGGGGGGGGGTGAAGCTCCAACTTGCTTCCCGACGTAACATGTGCTACATGACCTATATTTCTCAAAGACAACATTCTTTAGTCCACAAATGTGACAATCCTTAAGAAGCTTTTGCAAATTTCTCATACCAACATGGGCTAGCCTCCTATGCCAAAGCCACCCCATGTTAGTCTTTGCCATCAAACATGTGTCAATTTGAGCTTTATCCGTGGTGAAGTCCACAAGATAAAGTTTTCCCCTCAACACACCATTAAAGGAAATTGAGTTGTAGCTTCTTCTATAAACGGTTTGTAGGATTGAAGAGAACATGAAAAGCTACCAGAGCAGGGTGAATGGTAGATTAAAACTTTTTCAACAGAAGCAACAAAAACCCATTGGCAAGAAAATAATTTGGTAAAGAAACAATGTGTGCGACTAATCTAAACGAGTTCAACTGTGACAAAAGTGGTATAGATTGTGAAGAATCAAGTCACAAAGATGTCACCACATGAGTCACGAAAAACCGTCAAGAAAAACTCAAGTTATGATTGAAAGATCGAACAAGGGTCAATCTGTTCTACTCGAGTAAAAACCAGATCTTCAACACTGCAAAGAAACTTGTGTAGATCATAAATCACAAATCTAATGACAGTGAAATTTTCATAGATGGTAGATAATCAAGTTGTGAAAACAACCCAAAAAGAATCACCTCAATTAGAACTTTAAAACTCGAGTTATGATAAAAAACACCAAAGCAACGTAGTGTTATGCAGGAACTCGACGAGAAAAACTTGTCTAAAACAAGTCGGACGAATAAGGCACAAAAGCTCCTCTAAACAACAAATTTTATTTATAAGAACACAAGAGGAACATTCCAAAGTTGTATCACCATGAGCTCTGGCCTCCCTTGCTTTTATAATCAGCTCTAAGGCCAATCCAATCCAAACTAGGACTCTAGTCCTACTCGATTTCAATCGAAACTTTCCATAACTGCTAAAGACTTTTCCATACGTAGACAGAAGCAATCTTAAGACTTCCAAACACATTAGAAACATCTTAAACATTCCTAAAACAAATCAACTTCATAACCCACACGAAATCTAACCAAAACAAACTCAAAACTTTCCATAAATGAACCATAACCACCACAGCCGCAACCTGAAGCATAATCCAGCCGGTTGGACCTTTCCGATCAATTCTTTACGTCCACTTCTCTTCATCACGCCTTGGAACCATGTGTGCCACGTCCATGCACTTCTTGCACACATGCAAACACCTTCCAACAACATCCACAATACCTTCATATGCATTGTTATTGACCTAAACATGTTGCATGACCTCCCGATCAACTCAACCATAATTCCTCCCAAACTTGGTTGTTGAACCTCATCTTCTCCCTAAGACTAGTTCAATGGATCCCGCCTCCACCATGATCCATAAAAACACATCAAAAACTTAGTATAAAAGTATGAGCAAATCTTTCCATTAGTGTAAAGCAAGTTTGAAACATTGCAAATGAAAAACATAGTAGCCACATGATTATTCAGCACATAGAAAGTTCGGACAGTCCAAAACACTCTCTATGCATTATACAATAAAAGTTCGGACATTCTGGAACGCAAAACACGAGCAGCTCACGTGCAGCAAAAGTTCGGACATTGCAAAGTATGTTTCTCAAGTATATTCAAAACTTTGCGCGTAAACCTTCACGTTTAACATAATTGCCAATGTATTCAACACATAGGTCTCACAATCTCCTCCTTGATGAATGCATTGGCAACACCACTTAAAATCCGAACACTGGCTTATTCACATGAAAAGTTTTGAAAACAATTTTCTCCCCTTTTTGAAAATCAAATGAGAAATCAATTTCAAAAACAAATATTTCTCCCTCTATATATATTTCTCCCCCTTTGACAATGTATTTAGCATGGTTCAAAAGAGAAATTTCAATAGTTATGAGCATATTATAACATATACATATAAAACAATACTCATCCAAGTCATACTATCAAGTAACTTACACTATTACATCAATGAGATACATAAAATAGTGTAAGCCATGCTAGAGATAAAGTGAATTTTTAATTTAACCAAGTCATGAACTCACAAACTTAACTATTTCATGACCTGAAAGCATGACACGTGTTGCTGCATTTTTATTTTCCTTTAAAGAACAAAATTCATCTTATGACATTTGCAAGAGATTATATGCCGCATTAGCCTTATTCTAACCAACCAAGCTAAGCTTATGTCATTTGATAATCAGAAGCTTAAGGACATGGTTTTAGTCATATACAACTTCTTCCAAGTTCATATCTAAGTGCAATGATAAGCCATCTCAAAAGAAGAAGTGCAATGCATGCATATTCTCTTGATCTTTTATCATTTTTTAATTTGATCATAAAATCTCAACATGTGGATACTTGATTGATTAATTTTTTATTAAAAGCACTTGTGAGCATGCAACAAGTTCAAAATAGCAAGAAAGTTCGATGATGACCAAATTTAGTGTAAGTAATTATTCCAATTACTAGTCATGGCAAAAACTACAAAATGTTTAACACGAGTAATGTAGTAAGAACTTTCAGCATATAAAAGGAATCACAAAATCATATATGTATGAAATACTTATGCTCATATTATTTTAAATTCAGATTCACACATAGACTTCCTGAGTTTCAAAAAAAAAACTCCCCCTCAATTTAAGTCATGAGGATGCATAGCCCCTATTTCACTACGAATGAGACAAAAATGAGTGAAATACAAAGGTTTGTAAAAATGTCAGCCAACTGTTGTTCGGTATCTACATAGTGAAGCACAATTTTTCCTTTTTCAAAATTATCATGAAGAAAGTGATACCTAATGTCAATGTGTTTTTTTCTCGAATGTTGCACGGGATTTTTAGCAATACAAATGACACTAGTGTTAACACAAAAACAGTGGAACACTATCTAGATCAATCCCATAGTCCTTAAGCATTTGAACAATCCAAAGAATTTGTGAGCAAGCGCTAGCAGCAGCTACATATTCAGATTCGGTCGTGGACTATGCAACTGAATTTTGTTTTCTAGAGGACCAAACAACAAGTGAATTACAAAGAAAATGACAAGCACCTGAAGTACTTTTCATATCAATCCTACAACCCCAAAATCAGCATCCAAAAAAGCTTTCAAAGTAACAGTTGAGGAAGAAGGAAGAAAAATGCCAAAATCTTGAGTTTCATGTAAGTACCTGAGAATTCTTTTGACGGCTTGATGATGTGAAGCATGTGGGGAAGCTTGAAATACGCTGAATTGTATGTCTGGTCTTGATGCCGTGAGGTACAAAAGTAACCAGATCATGCTTCTATATTATTTTTGGTCCACGAGTTCACCATATTCATCAAGTTCAAGTGTCATAGATGTACCCATTGGTGTCCGAAGAGGCTTGCTTTTGTTCATGTTGAGCGCTTAAGAAGGCCTCTTGTATACTTTGTTTGACGCACAAAAGTACCCTCCTTGGTTTGCTTGATTTGCAGCCCCAAAAAGTACGTGAGTTCACCCATCATACTCATCTCAAATTTTGAACTCATCATAGCTGAAAACTTAGACACAAGATCATGAGAAGAACAACCAAAGATAATATCATTCACATACACTTGAACGAATAATGAGTCATTGCCATGCTTAAGTACAAAAAGAGTTTTATCAATCTTGTCTATGGTAAACCTCTTTTCAAGTAAGAATGTTTCTGACCTAGCATACCATGCTCTAGGGGCTTCTTTGAGACTGTACAAGGCTTTGGACAGTTTGTAAACATGACTAGGAAAATCTGGATTTTCAAAACCCGGTGGTTGCTTGACATAAACCTCCTCATCTATGTAGCCATTTAGAAAAAGCACTTTTAACATCCATTTGATATAACTTGAAACCTTTAGATGCAGAAAAAGCTAACAAAATTCTTATGGCTTCTAATCTAGCAATAGGAGCAAAAGTTTCATCAAAATCTAGACATTCAACTTGTGTGAAACCTTGAGCAACCAACCTAGCCTTATTCCTAATCACAACCCCATCCTCACTTTGTTTATTTTTAAACACTCATTTAGTTCCAATTAAAGTGTGACCTTGAGGTGGAGGTACAAGTTTACAAACATTATTTCTTTTAAAATTTTGTAACTCTTCTTGCATGGCAATAATCCAAGATTCATTAGTGATTGTGTGTGATATATCTTTGGGTTCAAAAGAAGCAACAAAAGCAGAATGAGCATGAGAGTTTGGATCGCAAAACCTGGACCGTGTGACTCGATCGTGCAAGATTCCAATGATTTGTTGTGGAGTATGATTTTTAAGGATGCGAAGGGGAATAGACACTTCACAAGCTCCTTATTCTTCATGTTCATCACAGATTGAAGAATTTGTGACTTGAGGGCGATCTGCACCAGCTGCAGTAGTTGTTGGTGCTGGTAGTGGTGAAAAATCAGCAGTGTGATCAACGTCATTTGCTTCTGAATTTTCGGGCAGCAACACCACTTCTTCGTCTTCTTCGATGAAAATACTCTCCCCCTGCAAATATAGATCTGGACCTGCAATATTAGAGCTAGTACCCGAGCTAGCTTCATCAAAGGAAACCTCACAAGTCTCCAGAATTTTGTTTGTGTCAAGTAAAAGCACACTGTAGCTTCCAGTATGAGATGGATAACCAAGAAACACGCCATCAATAGATCTAGGTTCAAATTTATCAAGATTACCATGTTTCTTAACAAAGCTTTTGCAGCCAAAGAACCGAAAGTGTGTGAGACTAGGCCTATGTCCAAACTGAAGTTCATATGGTATTTTTCTTAGCTTAGCACACAAGAAAACACGATTTGAGATATAACAAGCGATTGCAATTGCATTAGCCCAAAACTTCCTAGGAGTTTGATATTCATCAAGCATAGTCCTAGCCATCTCAACAAAGTTATGTTCTTTCTCTCCATGACACCATATTGTTAAGGTACATAGGGTGAAGAAAATTAAAGATCTATTCCATTCTCAGAACAAAAGTGATCAAACGATTGATTTCTAAATTCGGTCCCGTTATCACTTCTAATTGCTTTTAAAAATTTTGGGTGATCAATTGATAATCTAAGAAATAAAGTTTTAAATTGACTAAAAGTTTCATTCTTAGATGCCATAAAGTAAACCCAAGAGTATCTAGAATAATCATCAACAATCACAAGAATATATTATTTACCTCCAAAAGATTGAACACGTGAAGGACCTATGGTGTCAAGGTGCAAAAGTTGTCCCGTTTCAGTTGTCATGGTCATTGTGAGAGAAGCATGTGAACCTGCAGCCATCTTAGCATGTCTACAAGAAGAGCACATAATTGCTTTGTCCCCTTTAAGCTTAGGTATCCCTCGTATGAGATCAAGAGCACTAACACACGTGAGATGATCAAAGCCTACATGACTAAGTCTACGATGCCAAAACTACAAGTCTTTTGAATCATTAGCAACTAGACACATATGCTTAGAGGATGACATATCAAAAACAGATTTAAAAACTCTTCCAGACCGAGACATGTTAAAAATAAGATCACCATTTGAATCTACAACCTTGCAGCAATTTTAGTAAAATTAATTTCAGATTTTCATCTAGCAATTGTGAAACAGAAAACAAGTTGTATTTCAAATTTTTGACAAGTACCACATCTTTCAAAGTGTAGTGATTATTTACTCTAACCGAAACATTAGCAATTATAGAAGTTCAAGAATTATCAGCAAAAGTAATATTCTCTATGCATGACACAAAAGAGAGGGAGAAGAACCAGTCTTTGTTACCGGTCATGTGGCGGGAGCAACCTGAATCCACAATCCAAATGTTAACCTACATAGAAGCACAATACGTCAATCACTCAATACTGGGATTAGTCAAAAGGAATTTAGGAATACAGTACTGAGCCACACGACGTCTAGCAGGAATAACATGCTAAAGCTGAGATAAAACAACAGGTTTATGAGCCAAATTTTGAGGATTTTTGTACCCAAATACTGACCTACGAGGTGTTATATGTGTAGCACTAAAAACATTAGATTTGGGAGCAAACTTTGCATGTTTTTGACTCATAACAACAGGTTGCATGTTTCTAACATTCGGTTTAGCATGTACAACAAATTTTGCACGAGAGTTGTGAGATCTAGCTTTCATTCTTTCTTTTTCTGTTGTTTACCTAGTCTATAACAAAAATCTATAACATGACCATCTCTACCACAGTAGGCACAATCAAATTTGACTTTGTGTTCATGTCTAGAAGAGCAAGCAACATGTTTATTTGAAATCGAATGAGACAACACTCCTGCAGATTTGAAAACCACTTCTTTTTGTTTAGGAGCTATTTGAATCAAACCACTTCCTAATAACTTTACAATTTTAGGTGGATGTGCCTTAGCATGAGCATGGGAATCAAAACCTAAACTAGTTTTAGCATTACATGATTTAAAGGAATTCAACAGCAAGTTCAGATTCTTATTCCCATTACAAAATTGCTCTAGTGTCCTATTCTTGTCATCAAGTTTCATAGACAAGTCTAGTCAATTTTCACATGAAGTTTTTCCTTTTACTTTGAAATTAGAGCAATATTTAACTTTATGAGAACATAAAACATTATTCAATATAGAAATCTCATTCATAGCATCGTGTTGTTTCTTATCAAGATCATCTCAAGTAGAAAAATGCAAATCAATTGTAGAACAACAAGCATATTTCAAGTTTTTATCATTAAGTGCAGCAATATTTATGTTCTTTTTAATTTCAAGTTCAAGTTTATCAAGAGTGTAGGTGTGCACACTTCTTAATGAGGACAACTGTTGATACATTAATTCACATGAGGAACAAGAATCATCACTAGGAATCAAAATTTTCAAACGATTAATTTCATATTCTAGTGATTCAATTTTGACAGCATTGTCCCTAAGTTTTTTTTGTCCTTTTTCCTAAGTATAACAGTGGCACGAGAAATAGCATCACACATTTCTTCGCAAGTGGAACATACCTCTTTATCATCGCTTTTGTGTTCTGCCTCCTCCATACTTGATCTTGAGTTGCCCGCCATGAAGCACAAATTTGTCAAATTCTCTTCATCTTCGTCACTTTCGATGTCCACATCGCTCGAGCCAAGTTCTTGAAGCGCAAAGATAAAACTGTTTACCAATTTCTTCATCACGGGAAGTAGGACTTTAAAAGTTAGGGTAATTTGTACAAAAAAAATGTCCAAACTCACCGCGTTCGAAACATCGTTGAGAAACACCACTTCCTCTTCTTCGAGTTCTCACATTTTGCACTGCTTTTGAGAATCGAGTAGAAAGAAGTGTTAGCTCCTCCTCTGGAAACTCTTCAATCTGTTCAATGGTAAGAGAGGACAACAAAGCAAGTGTACCACATGATAAAGATTGACTAGAGCTAGGCCTGTCACTTTGTGAAATAAATGCAAGAGACTTGTTGGGGTTCCTACGTGATATCATGTCAATTTCATGAGTTTTTAACTTGGAATATATCACATCTAATGTAAGTGTACTCATGATAGTGGACTCACGAATAGATGTAACTTTCATCTTCCAAATTGACATGTCTAATGCACTTAGTAATTGCCTAGCATTTTCAGCATCTAAATTCCTCCTGAACTTAGTTGTTGAACCTCATATTCTCCCTAAGACTAGTTTAATGGATCCCGTCACCAGCCATGTCTTGACCTCAAGCAACACCTGCACATGAACAAATAACCAATTCTTCCGAGCATAAGTCCTTGACTTGACTCTCGTTAGTTTGAAAACCACAACACCTTATGTGAGCACCTCGCATAAGGATGTTGCAAATATAGCAAGATAATGTCCACCATGATCAGTCAAAACACATCAAAAACTTAGTCCAAAAGTACTAAGCAAATCTTCTTATAAGTGTAAAGTAAGTTTGAAACATTGCAAATGAAAAACATAGTAGTCACACGATTATTTCAGCACATAGAAAGTTCAGACATTCAATAACAATTGTTATGCATTATACAATAAAAGTTCGGACATTTCGGAACGCAAGACACGAGCAGCTCACTTGCAACAAAATTTCGGACGATGCGAAGTGTGTTTCTCAAGTATATTTAAAACTTTGAGTGTAAACCTTCACGTTTAACATAATTGCTAATGTATTCAACACATAGATCTCACACGGTCACACCCTCGTTAGAATGAACAATTATAACTCTTGTCACATAGTTGAGATATAGACAAGAGGTTATAATCTAAAGAGTCAACATGTAAAACATGTGAAAGAGAATGTTCAGGAGAAATAATAATTTTACCAACTCCGAGGACTCTACCTTGACTAATGTTGCTAAAATAGATGCCCTCGCTTGGATCATCGTTCTCCTCATACTCAATGAACATCTTCCTCTCTCCGGTCATGTGGTCTATGTAGCCGCTATCGAGTACCCATTTTGAACTATCGGAGGAATAAGCCTACAAAACAAGTTAGCCTTTTGTTTTAGGTACCCAAACTAGGTTGGGTCCTTTGAGGTTAGTCACAAGGCATTTGGGCACACACACACAAGATTTGGGACTCTTATGGTGTGGCCCTACATATTTAGCATACACATATCCAAATTTGCTTGTTATAAGTACATAAGATGCATCAAAGTCATGAAACATAGTAGAGTTGACATGTGACATTTTTTGCATTTTTTGTGAAGTAAATGCATGAGTGTTGTTCTTGGGTTGGTATGAGCCCTCTTTGATAAAAGCAACAAAATACTTGTTACTCTTGTGGAATCTAGCATTTTGCTTTCCTCCCTTTGAATATCCAAGGCCATCCTTGACAAGAGGAGATCTTGATATTGAATATGCACTACGTGCATATTTGATCTTCTCCTTGTCAAAGATGTCACTCTTGTGAGTGCGCTTGCCCTTTGCCTCTTTAGGCTCATTATTTAATTCTTGAACATGATTGACAGAATTGCAAGTTTTAGCGTTCGACTCCATATTTGATGAGGAGGAGCCCTTTGAGGAGTAGGAGGTGGAGATACTTGACTTGAGAGTGTCGAATTGTTCTTCAAGACTCTTATGAGTTTTAGTCAAACTCACAAGGTTGTCTTGGAGTACAACATTCTCATTCTTGAGACTAATACGAATCTCTTTGCTCTTGGCAAGTTCAAGTTCAGGCTCTCTACTCCTCTTCCTGTCAGGCTCTAGAAGCTTCTCAATTTCAATATTTCGTTGCTTCTCTAAGACAAGCAACTCCTTTTGTTCATTGAGAGGTCCCTCCTTATCAAATATCCCATCAGAAAGCAATTTCATCCTAACAACAACACTCTTATTTAAGTCTCTAAACATGAATTCATTATCGCTAGCACTATCAAAGTTATCGAGAATGCCAAGAAGAAATTTTAGATTTAACCTTTCTCTTCCCTTGCTTGACAATGAGGCAAGTATGACTTGAGGTCTTCCAAGCGACCGAGTTGATCAAGAGCGACTTCTTCATGGTTGGCCTCTTGATGGTGACGGTCGACACCTCTTCATCATCCTCGGAAGAGGACTCGTTGTTGGAGTCCCACTCCTTGCCGATGTGTGCTTGTCCTTGGGTCTTCTTCTTCTGAAAGAATTTTCTTCTCTTGAGGCTTCTTCTCCTCTTTCTTCTTCTTTTTGTCATCCTCCTTCTCGTTTGGGCAATTTATAATGAAATGCCCATACTCGCCACAATTGTAGCAAGATCTTTGGTCCTTGTATTACTTTGCTCCTTGCCCTTGCTCTCAAGGTTGGGAACTTCTTCTCCTCATCATCCTCTTGAACTGCTTGATGAAGAAGGCCAACTCTACGTCATCCATGTCCGTGTTTTCTTCATCTTCACTTGGCTCTTGGACTTCTTTTCCCTTGGACTTGGATTAAGCTTTGAGAGCTATGTCCTTCTTTCTTGATGAATTCACTTTAACAAGGTCTTTGACATGTCAGGCTTTCATTTCATCATCTCATGGTTGATAATCTTCCCTAGCATCTCAGTTGGGGTCATGATGTGGAAATTGGGGCTCTTCCAGATTAAGGTGCAAAGAATGACATTTCTAGGCATGAACACCCTTATCAACCTCTTCACAACTTCATGCTCCATCCATTTGGTGCATCTGTACGCCCGACTCTTGTTGATGAGAGTTTTGATCCGGTTGTACATCTCTTGTGGTGTTTCGTCGTCTTCCATGGCGAAACGTCCAAGCCCCCCCCCCCCCCCCCCCCCAATCATCTCTATCTTGGCCTCTTGCACTGATCGATTGCCCTCATGAGCAATCTTGAGTGTACCCCATATGTCCTTGGCGAGCTCAATCCCATCCACCTTGTTGAATTCTTCTTGGATCAAGGATGAGTTGAGTACGGTCACCTCTTGAGCATTGTGGTGGATTGGTTGCTCTTGCTCATAGGAGAGTTCTCGGTCATTCATGGGGATATCTATACCTATGCATATAATGTGCCAAAGGCTAGTATTGAGAGAGATTAGATGCAATTTCATATTGTGCTTCCACAAGGCGTAGTTAGTGCCATCAAAGTGCGATGGTTTGCCCAATGGAATTGACAAGTAATTAGAGTGATAATTTATGCGCTCATAGTTGAAAGGATAGTGAGAGTAGTCTTGTTGACTACTCTTTAGCTTCTTCTCCTTTTCAAGCTTTTTCTTCTTTTTGAGCTCTTTATTCTTCTTACTTAGTTGCTCTGCGACACGAAGCACTTCTTCTTCATCATCTTCCTCATCCGAGCTTGAGATGTTGTGTCGTGGATGTGGTTCTTGAGGCTTGCTTCCACTAGTGTTGGCAGATGTGGATTTGATCCTTGTGGATCTTGCGGATTGGTCTCGTCGGTCTTGGTGGCGTCTTCCTTTCCAACATTTTTGAGTGGGTCTTCCTTGCTAGTGGTGTTGGACATCTTATCTCCAAGCGGTTAAGCTCTTCACTGAGATACCTACTTAGATAATCAATAAAAAGGTAAATATGGTGCAGAAATCAAAAGAGAGACAATGAACACGAGATTTTTCATCGAGATTCAATTTTACAAAGAAGCATATGTCCCTGTTGAGGAGTCCACGAAGGATCGGACCTTCACTAGCCCTTCCCTCACCAAGAGACTACAAAAGGTGTGCTTTGGTTCTTCCACTATCTCAACAAGGGTGATACAAACTTCTCGAACACCGAAATCACAAACAAAATCACCGGGCGACGCCTAACCATCTAGGGTTTGCACCCAAGAGTAACAAACATGAAAAACTCAGGAAAACAAAGCAAATCGAATCAAAGCTCATGCCCGAAGCTAGTTTTTCTTCAATCTCACAACCACTCTTTAGCTCTTTCCAAAAATCTCAAGTTTTGCCTCTTGAAGGTGAAGGTGTAGAAGTGCTCTTGAGGGTTTTCTAGACGAAGGTGGTGTTTTAAATTGTTATGGTATAGCTAAAGTGAGATTTGGCCTCCTATTTATAGCCAAAAAGTGATTTTAACCATTGTTAGTATGCTCGAGTCGAACAAGTCCAAAAATATTTTGGACATGTCCCAGCTGATGGGCTCAGTGATGGTACGGCTAAGTGTTTGATTTTGAATTTGTGCGTAAAAGCCGCTTCGGACATGTCTGACATGTGTCGGACAAGTCTGAGATACCAAGGTGGGATTTTTGGCTGACTTATCTGGCTTTGCACCCCTCGAACAAGTCTACATCGGACAAGTCCAAAGAACCTTGAATATGTCCAGGTTTATGCAGAGAGTATTCAGAAATGTCTGGCAAGACTCGGACAAGTCCGAGTGGTCAGAGGACTTAGAATTTTTCTAAGTCCTGGCTATGCATGTCGGGCCCAACTCGGACAAGTTTGAGGGGCCAGAGGACTTAGAATTTTTCGAAGTCCTAGCTGTGCAGAGATATCTCAAACATGTCTGGCCCAACTCGGACAAGTTCGAGGGACCAGAGAACTTAGAATTTTTCTAAGTCCTCGTTGTGTAAAGACATCTCGGACATATCTGGTCCAATTCGAACAAATCTGAGGGGTCAAAGGACTTAGAATTTTTCTAAGTCCTGGCTATGCAGAGACATCTTGGGCATGTCTGGACCAAGTCAGAAAAGTCCAACAGGCCAGAAAGACTTAGAGTTTTTCTAAGTCTTGTGTGTCGGACTTGTCCGACACAACCCGGACATATTCAGATTTGTGCAGGGAGAACTCGAACATATCCGAGCCCATGGCTCGGACAAGTCCGAACCTTAGGTTAATTGATGTTCTAGAAAATCTACCCAAGGAGTTGAGTTCCTATTTGATTCCCTAAGTTTACAAGAGCCATGTCTCTCTTGATAGTATGATATTTCCTACGACTCAAGAAAAGGAAAACCCTAATTCTACAAGTCCTTTTTTTGTGTCTTTTCTTCTTTTTCAAAGTATTTTCAATTAGCACATTCAATACTACCATTTCTGCGAGAA
The DNA here is from genome assembly GCA_036927565.1 of Tuctoria greenei. Taxonomy (NCBI): domain Eukaryota; kingdom Viridiplantae; phylum Streptophyta; class Magnoliopsida; order Poales; family Poaceae; genus Tuctoria; species Tuctoria greenei. Next base: position 147,248,245 of record JAYESD010000007.1, read on the forward strand.
TTCAACAATTTCATTAGTTTTTTAATTGTTTATCATTAATCATCCAAAATCTACAAGGGACCTAGATGCACTTTCATTGAGGCAACCAATCATTAAGATCATGATATTTGGTCTACCCGATATTTTTGTTAGGGTATTTCAATCTTTCTCAAATTTGGTTATGTAAAATCACTACCTGAAATGTTGTAAAGGTATTTGAGATCCAAACGTTTTGGGTACCCAAATTTTGGTTCGATCTTCGATCTTATGCAAAGTACCCGAGTTGTACACTAGATCTATCTAATGCTCTCAACAATTATCACAAATCTAATATCATTGGTAAATTTAACCTTTTGAGCCAATAAATTATATTTACTAATGATGGATCATAATTAAACGATTCAATCTAAATACTTCTTATGGGTCAGTTGTTCGGATAGTTTGTTACCCGAAGGTGATACCCGAAATCGAAATTTATATACCGGTTGTTTAGATCCATTACCCGAACACGTAATACCTGGAATATTGGTCTTTTCGGTTACGGTCTCGATTTTTTTTGTTTCACTTTTTCGCCCCGATTTATGCCTACCCTACATGTGACAATAGATAGGGATAATTCCTACAACCACAAATTTTAGTCACATTCATGGTTCTCATTCAGGCACTTGAACATTCGTACCTTAGGGTTTTCAAACTTGAATGATGTAGTAGAAATGATTTGAAATGTATCTACTAAATGCTCTATGAATGTTGTGTAAAACATTCCTAAAATTATCAAGCTATGTAATTTATCTACTATTTTTTTTCCAAAAGATGTGGAATCAATATATTAAATGTTTAGCCATTTTGCTCTAATAAGACCGTAGTGAGAATTCTTTATGTTGTTTATTAAAACACTTGCAACTTTCCTTGATTCTATGAATCTATTTCCTTTCCTTTCTGTTGAAGCTTAATGGGTAACGGAATGGAATAAAATAAATAAAACAAAACTTATTGAGGAATGGATTAAGCGCGTCACTTGAATGATAAAAATATAACAAAATATGGGTGAATGTTCTGTGCAGAAACATAAACTATAACTTGATTTGCAAGGCTTTTAACTAGAAATTGCAAAGCATGAACTCATATGGCACTAGGTGGAAATAAGGAGGGTGGCCACAGAGTTACATGATATTGTAGTGAAGAAATAAACAAGGTGGTGTTCGGGGAAGGAAGCAAATGACTTCTAGTTTATGCGACGATTATGGTAACAGGAGAAGCCAATACATTTCAGGGTGGGGGAAGAAAGAAAGAGAGATGCAATAATAAAAAAGGAGTTTGATGTTGTTAATTTATATGTTATAACAATGCATCCAATTTATGCTAACAGGAGAAGCCAATACATTTCAGGGTGGGGGAAGAAAGAAAGAGAGATGCAATAATAAAAAAGGAGTTTGATGTTGTTAATTTATATGTTATAACAATGCATCAAATTTATGCTAACGTAGATGACCGTGCCCCTAATTAAATCGACCAGTTCATTGTTTTCCCCTATGTTTTCTTTATAACCATGACACCAACACAACCTAGTCCATAAATAACAAGCAATTGATAATAATTATTGAACATTTAAATATCAACTGGTGCAACTAGAGTAAGATAAAGAAATGACGGAACCGGGAACCCCACTAACCTCCCCCGTGTCAACGACCACAGCCCCGGCGGCACGCCATATCCGCCACACGTCACACCTCCCTCCCAGAGCAGCATCATTAATTCGATGCGATGTACTTGTACTCTATAGAGGGAGGGATGACTGGATGAGCAGCCTGCTTCGCCCGCTCTCTGCCCAGAACAACAGAAAAAAGTGAACTTTTCTCCGTCGAGGACGGGGCATCAGGTTGCCACGGTTCTTCTCCTCTTGTGCGCTTTTGTTTTCGTTTATGTGAATCGAAGCTTGTGCGGTTCTATATTGGCTCCCTCGCGATGCTTTTGATCTTGTGTTGATTTTCTCTGAATCTGTTGCTTTCAGGAACTTTCCCCATCCCATCGGTGCCGGATTTCGCCGTTGTGCTGTAGAATCCCTGTGCACCGGCGGCCAATCGACTGCCGGCGGAACCGAGATCGCATTTCGATGGGCTAGATGTGCTCCTAGGCGGGTTTCTTGTTCCATGGTGGCTGGTAACATCTCGGGCTCACCTTTCTCTGACTAGTCTTGTTCTGGGGAGGGTTTCTTGGTACCTCGGGGGCTGGTCGAATAGTTGCTGATTTGCGCAAATCTGTGAAAAATTATGTGTAGTGGTGTAAGGTCTTTTGATTGGAGGGAGTAGGATGGCTTCGACTGGTGGTGTTGTGGAGATCAGCTCAGATGAGGAGGACATCCCCACGGGCACCAAGGTGCCCGTCGATCCCCTTGGATGGCTGTCGGAACTTTTTGAGCTGGATGATCAGGATAATGCATTCATGGACGATCTCGATGATCTCATGGTCATGAGTGAGTGGTCCTCTCCACCGGTGCTGCAGAAGACGACTAATCCTGATGACCTTGTGGTTATGAATGAGTTGTCTTCACTGGCGGTGCACCACAAGAAGTCCAAGTCTGGTGGTGGTCATGATGGAGAAAACAATAACGATTTTGAGAACATCACAGATGATGATGATTGTATGGTTCTAGATGGTGACCCTGACAAGGTGGTTACGGTTGGCGAGGAGGAGGGGGACGCGGGAGACAGCAGCTCAGATGAATTGCAAATAGTTGCAGAGAAAGGCCCGGTATTTGATTACTTCCATTCTTTACATTTTGATCTGTAGACTGCATCTGCTGGATGTCATAATGGAGTTCTTTTATAAGTATGTATTGAAGATTGATATATCGAGTTGCACTTATAGTAGGGAAAGCTATGCATAAACGGCCTGTGCTATGTTTTGATATGTGTGCAAGTATCTGATGCTGATTGCATTGGATGTCTGATGCATTCACGTTACACTGAAATCAAGCTGCTAAGGCATTTTTTGTTATTGTGTGCAATAAGTTGATACCATGTTGTGCTATGGAATGTACATTGTGATATGAGTAGTTACGAAATGCTCAAAGATATGTTATTTGTAATGTGGAAATGGTGTGTGTAAGTTCATGTATATATTTATGTTTACCTATTCTACTGATATCGACGGGTTTTGGTTCATTCAAGTATGTCGGAGAAACTTTAGTTTATCTTCACAAGCATTATTTTGTTAAAGTTAGATTAAATAATTCCTCAAAATATGACATTAAATAATTGTCTATTTTTCTGCAGGTAGCATGCAGAGACTTCCCTCATTCGCGCCATTTATGCTCAAACTTTCCCTTCAACAGCACTTCTCATGTGAAGTTTTGTAACATGGTCAGTGACTCAGTGATAAACTTTCACCCCTTGATGTTGTTGGCAGTACAATACAATGAACATACAAGCAGTGTAACCAAATTTCTTTTGACGATGTTGCATTATTGTTTTTTCAAATGCAGTGCCATTGTTTTGTGTGTGACACTCCAGCTCCATGCAAATATTGGGGTAATGGTACATCTGTTACTGAGCATTGTCATGCTACGGATAAGGAGGGCATGTGGAAAGAACTCAGGCAAGCATTCAAGTGCAAAAGTCTGCCAGCATCTGATCCAGAAAAACACCAGAGTGTCCTGTGCTCAACAATGACATCACCAAGACAGCAGAATATGCATTTCCAAGTTGCAGTCCCACAATCACTTCCATCTTTAGCATCAAATATGGGTCACCATTCTCTTGCTAACCAAAGTCCTCTTCTATATGATGTGAGCCAAAACGAACAAAGGAACCCCTCAGTTAGAGTGTCACTGTGCTTAGCTGGAACTGTCAGTACACCTAGAGCTGGACGAGGAACAGGCAATCCTCGCATCCCTCAAAATACCCGTTCACATGCAATATTCAAAAGAGCAGGGTCTTTTCCTCCAAATGCTAACCGGTTTGGTTCAGCCGCTACTCCAGATAATTCCCTGATGAACCAGGCCTTGCCAAATGTATCTCGGCCAGTTCAAGTTGCATCAGGAACGAGTGCTTTCACTGGTACTGCACAAGACAATGCCCTTCTGAGATCTTTCAGTGCCCCGATAGCATTTCAGGCGCAACAAGGTCAGGTTGCCCCGAATGGAAAGAATGTTACAGAACCGCAACTTTCACGGTGCACTTCACTTACAGCTCAAAGAACACAGTGCCTGGAAGAACCAATAATTGATGTTACAAAAAGCTGGGAGGATATACTTGCTTGTGTGGCATCTGATCTGGGTGTACCAGATTATAATATCAGCACCGTGGAGTCTCAGCATGTAATATTTAACTCCGGACCCGTGCATTCCACTGCAAGCCAGGGGTTAGGTCGTCAACAGGAGCCTTTTGCGGCAACGAATAACTTGGCATCTTCTCATGTGCATGATCTACAGAATCACACAACAGGTGGTAATGTTCAGGCAGATGGTCCTCTGCAATCAACTGAGAGTATGGACCATATGAATTCCCAGAGCAGTATTGTCCCTAACGAAGTTCATGCTAATAATTTTGCAAGCGGCCCTGCTGACGATTTGGCGATAGAAACTGCTCAACTTGAGATATCAGGACTGGAGTCAAACATTCTGTTTGAATTTGATTGGGTTTAACCAGTGTCATGGCAGTCTGCCTTAGTGTTTCTGAACCCCATGAATAATAGAGTTGGTAGCATCGATGTTCCCCTTTGTAGGTTTCCTTCATAGGAGACGGGGAGGAGATGTTCCTTGTATAGCTTTTGTATATTGTGTGGTAGAAGTGTGCTGCTTCAGTGTTTGCATGCCTCTTAGGCTAAGATGCTATAACAGTTGCGTCCCTGAAGTTGGAGGGCATACAATATCCGCTTCCTGACTGTGATGTGTGATGCCAGAATGCATATTTGAGATGGTACTAAACCGTTGCTTTACTAGAGACAAAATGTGAAATTTTCAGTTTGGTTCGCTGGCGGCTGGACCATATATATGATATATATGTGGTGCGGTCCCTATAAGACATGTTTGAGGTAGTAGCATCAGTCATAATAAGTGGAGGTGTGAATAATTGAGGTTTCGAAAGCCGAAACTGGAGCAGGGACCGGATGGAGTGTTTTGTTCGCCCTTCATCAACAACGATGATGTTTTCTCTCATCATTTGCGGGGAGCCATACCCAAAAGTTACCGTTCTGCTGATCCTCAGTTTACAGATTTTTCACATTTGAGTCCAGTTTTCTCTCTTAACGAGAAATGCACGTTCTCCAAAAGCATTCGAGTTGCGTAGAGCACCCCGAGTGTTTCTCGGCTGCCCAGCACTCGAATTTCTGGGCCTTAGATGATGATCCAACGGCTATCCATCGTCTTCAACCTCCGATCCAGCCCCTTTCCTCTCTGTCACGAACTGCCTCGCCCCCGCAGCCGCGCCGCGTGCTGCCGCCCTGCCTTGGCGGGGTAGGTTCTCGCCGAAGACACCGCACCGGCGGCCGACGAGACGTGAGCGGAAGCGACGAGGCCCCGTCGTGCTAAGCTGCGCATCTAGACATGTCAGCGGCAGGCCAGGGCCGGCGGGCTGACTTGTTTCCTTGTGCGTCGTTGCTTGTGGGGCCTGGTCAGAAGCGTGGACCGGCCGCCGGCGGGTCGACGACGTGCGGCGTCGGATTAGGCTCTAAATTATGTGACTCATGTCATTGGCCTCACAATCAGAAATCAAAGGCTGCTATGATCTTTACCCTCATTCATGATGTCACTGTTTTTTTTTAATGATGGTCCAGCCCACACGTTCAACTGTTCAGATATCAGAAGTCAGAACGCTACAAATCAGACTTCGCCCGGTCTTATTTTGTCCAACCAAGTAGTATTCTAGGTATATAATTTCAAGTTCCATTTTTTAAAAGTAAGACAGGTCAATTCCTTGTGCTGATTATGTAGCACACTACTATACCACATCACCAATTGAACCATGTAATTGATGCTCACCATCTTTGAACCCGTGGACTTCTACATGAGGCAGAGGTATTCTTTCTTTTTTTATATATAACTGGAGAAGTGGCACAATTTGCAGGATGTCTAATCCAGAAACTTAGCCAGGCGTGGATCAGACTGCCAAGGTAGACCAGCCCGAGCGCCAATCGCCCGGCATTTGATGGCTGCCTACACCACGAACAGCAAGCTCAGCAAATCATCTTCAGTTGCATTCTCAGAGGAGCAGAAGGAAACTGTGCTTACCACTTGACAAGCAAAAGGCAGCATCTTTTCAGACGGCATCTCAGTGGATACTCCTATGTAAGAAGAAGACGAGAAACTTAAGAAGTCAATACATCAATTATCGAAGGTGACAAGAGGCATATATCTGGTAGTTCAATGCATATGCACCCGTCAGGTAACTTACTTGTTTAAGCAAATTTCTGCTAATTATTTATTTTTCAAGAAAAAGTTCTGAAACTTCTGCTCATTAAGCTAAGCATTGATGAAGAAAATCAACAAAATCCACATCATGGAAAAATTTTAATGTCTCACCGTGAAGTACTGCTCCTATAAATGCATCCCCGCAACCAGTGGTATCAACAAGCTCTGAAGCTGGAATATTCTCTGCTGCTCCTATTAGCAGTCTTCCAAATAGTGTTCCAAACCCTCTTCCAGAAAGCCTCATGAACTAAGATGTGATGAAATAATAAAACCAGTTTAGAGGAGATGTGGCAAATCTATCTCACTTTGGATGCTTCAAGAACCTAGAAAAATGAAGCATTATCTCACTTTGGATGCTTCAGGAATCTAGAAAAATGAAGCATCATCTCACTTTGGATGATTCAACGACCTACAGAAATCATGCATTCTCATACCTTGGACGATACGCAGGTTGGTAGGGTGTCATCTTTATGCACTTCCAACTTTAATGATTCAGCAACATTCTCTATATCTGCTGTGTCTATTCCAGAATCATCGCCTGTTTTGAATACAGCAAGTGAATTGATCTTGTAGTCCCAATAGTTTGTTAAATTTTTGCTGAAATGATCAAAATTGACTACCTTGCTGGCTCCTCTCAAGCATCATACAACCATTTTCTCCTAGGGTTATAATTACAAACTTTGCACGAGGGTATTGAAGAAGGATCTCTAGTAGTGCAGAGGGTATGGATGGGACTGATGTCCATTTCTATAAACACCGTGATTAGTATTTGGGCAAAAACTAACGTAAGTTTGTGAAAATATGTACAAAGAATATTCATGTCTGTCGAAATCTACCATGAATTATAACCTCATAATAGTACCTCTGGAAATTTCGCCGAACAGACAATGTAGCTTGCTAGACTAAGCATACCTTCCAATTCTGCCTTTGTTCTTTCTGGCTCTGCATCAACCAATATTGGAATCTTCACCTGATCAGCCTGTACATATCAAGACACAAATTAAAGTATGATTTGAAGTTGTTTCGGTAGGTTACTGTAGTGCTATTGTATCACACAAGCTAATTGCAGGATCTACACCACATGGTGACCTACCAACACATTCAGTATATGACTGAGTAAGGACTCAGGAACGGCAACAGCAAAAGACAGATAAGATATGATGTAGCAGAGCTCTGCATAATTTGCATTGATTTGCTTTCGAACATTTTTTTAGTTAGACGACTAAAATGTTTGATAGTCTAGGATTGCCGATCCTAATCGTTTTGGAGTTGTCAAAACCACCATTTAGTACAGGTTGAGGAGGCCAGGTGATAAAATTAGGCAGCAAGCACCTGACAATTAAGCAATATAGTATGTGTATACTGGAAGCCCATGATTTGTGAAGATTGACGTTGCATACTTGCAACACTTCAAGAACTATTTACCTGCCTAGCAACAACAACGGCCATCTCATGTGAATATCCATCTAGGTATAACAAGTTTACATCTTGTAGTGCATCTGACAAACTTGAAAGCGATAAGTCGCTAGAAACCATTGAAGGGCCTGATGTGATTATACATGTACGAGTCTTCCTGCAGGCGTAAAGCGTTCATGAAATATCCATGGAGTGATGCTATAAGCTGATGCCATAAGTGTGGAATTAGAGTGTTCCAATAATTCAATACAAATAAAATTAACAGCTTTGGCCGTCAAATTCAGCAACCAGTGAAGAGAAGGAAACATGGAGTCTTATCTAGACTTGCAATTTCTGAGAACAGAAGTAACATTGTAAAGAAACTACGAGAACTGATGAAGCTCATAGAACAGAAAAACTGATGAAAATAATGGGTTTTATATAGGATGATATCATAAGGTAAACATATATTGTTTGAGACACCTCCTGAGCATTTTTTTGAGCAATTTATCTGCTTCTATCTGCAGAGTTCACAAGATGATTGACAGATTCAGTCACGTAACCTCAAATACACTTAACGTTACAAGCTTCACTTACCTATATGGCTATGTGAAGTGCTAATTGTGTTCGATAATGAGGAAGAAGTATGCTTACGTTTGTTTATCAATAATGACATAACAAAATGTTGTGTTCCCATCATCAGAAATCTGCAAGTCATCGAAAGGATGAGACATAGAAGAATATGGAAAAACGGTTTGAACACACGAGATAGCTCCAGGAAGATATTTGTAAATTTTGGTTAACTTCTGAGATCAGATTGAGTGGACGTTTGGTTAGGAGGAAATGTATACTTTTTCTTTTTTTCGAGGAAAAGGAGCAACAATTATTGTTCGTAACGATCAGCAAAGATGTCCAAGTTAAGTCTTACTATAACATGAGATATGTCGATTCCAGCTTCCTTGAGCTCTTGAAGAACGGTTGCTCCGAATTCATCCTTGCCCACCTGAAAATAAACACATAGAACGGGTGAAATGACAATGATGATTTTTACGCTCTGTTTGTGGCTGCATTGCATTGCTGCGCTGTGCTGCAGAATCTAATTAGTTAGAAGAACAAGGTGAACTTCCTGGCTTACATAAGAAAGGATCATTTTGGTGGAGAAATATAGTGAAGTTATTTGATACAACCTCCATCCTATTCAAACTCTATTTCTATAAAAGGTCAATGTCAAACTAATCTAACTTTAATCAAGTTTATATAAAAAAGTATTAGCTTTTACAACATAATATAAATATGATATGAAAATGTAATTCATAGCAAACCTAACGGTACTAATATGATGTTATGATTTTTTTCTGTAAACTTAATCAAAATTAGATTAGTTTGACTTTGACTAACTCCGGAAACGGAGTTTAAATAGGACGGAGAGAGTACTTCTAAAGGAGTAGCACAAGCAAAAATGGAAAATGGTAAATCTCTTCTGCTATGGTCAGACTTTTGGGAATGAAATCTATTGTAACCTAAATTCCGGGAGTTGCTCTCATTTGCCAAGAATGTTAACATCACACTATTGCAAGCTACGACAACAAAGTTCAGTGAGTTATTTCACCTCCCACTGACAGTTGAGGCATATATTACTTGACCCTGTTTTGGACACCCTCTGGATGGGTTTCAAGTGCGCCGGCCAGGGGACTGGTGCGGCTGCACCGGATTGGGTGGGTCCAGCACCCCTGTATCTAGGATACGATTCTCTAGAAGATAAGAGTCCATGATATTATTTTGTTTAAAAGAGTCCTTAGAGATATTACTAATAGATAGAGTCCAAAGTCGTTTTGTCTTATCTGGACAGATGTACTTGCTATAAATAGGACCTGCAACCCCTGCTGTATACACCACATATCAGAGATTGAATAAACTATTCCTCCACCAGATCTATAGCCCCTACGGCAGCACTCTATTCCAGGCGAGTTCCAAGTTGCCTCAACAGGAGAACTTCTCTGTTTCCCCTCTGAACTCATCGAGTTCAGCACCAGCAGAGGCACTGACTTTGCTGTGATGTACTCTGGTCGTCCAGGATCAGATCAACATCCTTGATCATCTCAAAATCCCCTGTTTTGCATCCTACTGTTTCTGCATCTCCCTATTTTGTAATAGAGCCTTGCTTTCCTAATACCAGATTAGTACAGACGTCTGGAAGGCCAGATTTCCAACAATCATGGTAATCAGAGCCATGTCGACAGGACCCCAACAGACCCCTCCTTCCAGCAACACCAACGACACCGGTCCCAAGATCGGCGGCAAGACGACCTCACAAGTAGTTCGTGAGGTGAACACAGAGACCGGGTTCTCGCTACTCACCAAGACCAACTACGCGGAGTGGGTGGTCATGATGGAGATCAAGCTGAAGGCCCGAATGTTGTGGGAGGCGATGAGCTACGAAGGTGTGATGACGCAGCAGGTGGACATGATGGCGCTGGACATCCTTGTCAGCGTCGTCCCGTCGGAGATGATCACGATGATCGGGAAGAAGAAGATGGCGAAGGAGACGTGAGACATGATCGCCCTCATGTGGGTCGGGGCTGACCGCGTGAAGAAGACCACGACGTGTCAACTCAAGCGGGAGCTCGACAACGCTGTGTTCAAGGATGGAAAGAGTGTGGAAGACTTCTCCCTTCACCTGAGCGGCATCACTGCCCGGCTCGAGGCGCTAGGGGACGAGATCGATGAGGTCATGGCGGTGGAGAAGCTCATTTGAAGCGTTCCAGAACGCTTCGAGCAGATTGTGGTGGCAATCTCGACCCTAGTGGACGTGTCGACCCTCACTGTCGAAGTGTTCTTGCGACACTTCCCCCGGACCTGCTTAGAGAGCAGCCCGCAGAGGTTCTTTGATCGACGAGGGCTTGGTCTCAGTGAGGTTGCGCGGTTGAGGAACTATGGTGAGACGGTGCTTTTACGTGATTCGGGCCACCGAAGCGTAATACCCTATTCCACGGTGAGGTTTGTATTGCTTGAGTGTCTGAGTGTGTGTGTGTGTGTGTGAGTGTAAAAGATTGGATTTGTCCTAGTCCGAGCGGACCGGTGAGGATCTGTCTAAGTTGGTGGCTGCCCAGTCTTTTTATAGTCCAAGACCGGACAACTTACAAGTGGGGTCCATGGCCCGACAGGTGGCCTTGGAGTGATCTTATCCTATACAAGATCTAAGGTGTAATGGCTACCTGTTACCTCTGATCGTGCGCCAGTGGCTAGAGCGTAGCAGGTAATGATGGTGGAGGATGTCCCGTCTTTTCGCCGTAAGCTACCCACTTGGCAGAGTGGGGTAGCCTTATGGCGTCTTCATTGCGATCTGATTGGACGCACCGATACCTGACAGGAGCGAGCGTTGCGCCTGTGCACCTGGGGAAGGCGTCTTCCTTCAATGTGTGACATGGACAGGGTATGTCGCCCTTTACTCTCGCAACCTACTGCCCAAGACAAGTTGCAGGACGCGTGACTGCTCCAGAGCCCTCATTGGTGGGAGCAAAGGTCCGGAGCCAGAGGACGCGTGGCTGCTCCAGAGCCCTCCTCGGTGGGACCAAGAGTCCAGAGCCAGAGGACGCGTGGCTGCTCCGGAGCCCTCCTCGGTGGAAGCAAGGGTTTCGAGCTTATTCTTGCTTGTACGTGTGGTACCCGATCTGCAAGGTACCCACAGTGTCCCTCGGGCCCACCTCCGGGGGAGGCGACGATCCCGTAGGTGGGGCCTTCATCTTGTCTTGTAAAAGTGATGCCAGCTAGCCCCCTTAGGGGCGCCGGAGCTCGGAGAAGTGACGTTGGCGGCTCCCTTGGGGGGGGGGGGGGTGCGCTGGAGCTCGGAGAAGCGTTGACGATGCCTACCACGGACGTGTAGAACATCAATAGCGGCTCCCTATATGTCCTGCACACATGATAGACAAAAAGTAATTTCACTCGCAGGTCAGCACTTCCCTGCTCTTTAGTTTCGTTATGGCTTAGGGTCCTCAGCTAAGATATGGGGCATGGGTAATTTGGTGCGACATCATTTAGGGTATGGTTGTTGCCTTGGTTAGGGCATGAGCCGTCCGGGCCCCTGTACTCAGCTGTTAGCACTGAGAGGCAAGGTGCGCAGGCTTAGGTTACGGAACCATGCTAAGCAGGCTGCACACTCTGGACCTCCATCTCAGCGTTAGGCTTTCAGGGGTGAGAACCATTCGGTGCCATGGACCCCGAGCATGAAAACAACCATCGGACCCCAAACACGTTGCAGGTACCTCATGCAGGCCCGCCTTTAGCAGGATAGCAGAAATCTGACTAGGACGCAGGCCTGCCATTAGCAGGATAGCATAACTCTGACTAGGACGAGACAGGGAAAGAGTGATCGTGCATACGACAGGCAATATGCGAAAACGAGCATAGCTTCATGAACATAAATTAATGCGTAATTAAATGAACATGATAATATAGTGAGACAGTATTCGGATTATGGTTATTGCCTTGTTCAGGAGTATGGTTCATTCGACACCCTAGTACTTAGCCACAGCGCTGAGGAGGCACAGTGTACACGCTTAGCGTGTAGGACCACGCTAAGCAGGCTGCACACTCTAGATCCCCGGATGGCATTAGCAGAAGTATGAGTCGACCGGCCCCCAATACTCAACCGCTACGCTGGGGAGGCAAAGTGTACACGCTTGGGGTGCAGGACCAGGCTAAGCAGGCTGTACACTCTGGACCTTCCGCTGGCGTTAGCCTTTCAGGGGAGGGACCGTTCAACGCCACAAGACACTGAACAAGAAAATAACCAAAAGACCCCTGTCGGTACTCTAGAAACTGTACACCCCTTGATGTTACAAAGATCTCAAAGGAAAGTCATCTACTTGGTTTGAAGACCCTCGGAGGCCCACATGTCAGACATAACCGGACCCGCTTCTCCAACATGGTTAATCTCTGGGTCGCCACGTGTACTACCAAACCGGAGCTACCGCCACAAGGGGGAAGCTCCGGGCCATGTACCAAAACGGAACCTCCGGACTTAACCCCAGACCGAGAGAAGCTCCGGACCCGACACGTGTCGGGTAGCCCCGGAGCTACCTGTTTCCCACAGCAAGCTCCGGAGCTGCCACGTGTCCAATCGTCGGATCTTCAACTTCTAACCTCCGGAAGACCCCGCAACGGCTCCGGATCTTCAAAGGAGAGCCAAGGACTTCAAGACCCGATTAAGTGCCATTAATGCCATACTAATAACACTTAAACGAACGATCTTAACACCAGTAACAGTGCTGTCAAAGCCCGTTACAGGGTCATTAAGAGCAATTAAACGTGTATCAATACTAGTAACCGCCGGGGCCACATGTCGGGCCAGGCTAACCTGTAACGGCCTGCCCTTGTACTATAAAAGGACAGGCCGACGACACATTCTGGAGGTGGACACACGTGCCTCATACGCTCGTCACAAGCTCGTACTGCTAATACAACACCAACACACCCGTGGAGTAGGGTATTATGCTCAGGCGGCCCGAACCACGTAAATTCCTGTGTCTCCTGTGTCAAACTCCTACTCACCTTCTTGAATCTCCGCGCGCCCACACCGAACATCAAACTCCCCTATCACTTTAGTAGTGAAGGGAGATCTGCCGGTTCCAAACCGCCGACAGTTGGCGCGCCAGGTAGGGGGGCCTGAGATTTCGAGAATGGTGAACTCAGCTGCTGGATCATCCAATGGTCAACCTGCTGCTCAGGCTGTTGGGGGCAGTCCCTCCAATAGGCAGCCACTAGCAGGAGCCTCAGCACCAGCAGGAGTCACACTCCCACCACCACCGTCTCCTCCAGCAAATCGTGTTGGGCAACGTGATGGTGCGCTGGCATCAAATACTGCGTCGGCAAATCATGACAACCCGGAACACGCGCTCCATGCAGCGCGTGCTCTTCTCCAACGTCCACCACCTCCGGATGCATCTCGGGATGCACTGGAGCAGTGGAGGGCCGATGTGGAGCATTTGGTTGTAGCAGCAGCCGAACGCCTCAACAACCAGGGTCCTCCTCCTTCAGGACGAGCCTCGTCGCAGCGGCGGACTTTGTCTGGAAGACTTGAACCACACGTCTCCAATAGCAGGAGACGTGCTGCATCGCAACAAGTGACGTCGTTGCCCTCCGGGGCTCGACGCACTCACACGGTATCCATGCTTTCGACTCATGACCTCCGGGCGGAGCTTGATCGCCGATACCGCCAGCAGGATGGCCGAGTCCATATTGAGCGTGCCCGTGAAAGACGGGAAGCTCAGGACCTTTCTACTCTTGAAGGAGTAGGAGGAGGCTGTTCAGCCCTGGCCATGCACTTGCGCATGGTTAGATGGCCACAGAAGTTCCGGCCTCATCTGCCGGAATAATTCGATGGGACTGTCAATCCCGCCGAATTTCTTCAGATATACTCCACTGCAATCTTGGCAGCTGGAGGAAACGAGGCCGTGATGGCCAATTATTTTCCAGTGGCCTTAACTGGGACTGCCAGGTCCTGGTTTATGAGCCTTCCACCCAACTCTATCAACAGTTGGGAGGAGCTGTGCCGTCAGTTCACTGCCAACTTCGGGAGTTCATACACCCGACCAGGCACTGAACTAGACCTTTTTGCGGTTGTGCAAAAAGGGGGAGAATACTTGCGGTCATTCATCCAAAGGTTCTCTCAGGTACGAAACACTATCCCTTCTATCTCTAGCGTCTCTATCATTGTGGCATTCAGACAGGACGTACGGGACAAGAAGATGTTGGAGAAGCTGGCGATCAAGGAGATCACCAGCGTCATGGAACTCTTCAGCTTGGCCGACAAATGTGCCAGAGCTGCAGAGGGCCGTGAAATGCACTCCAAACTAGCCTCGGAGGATCACAAGAAATCCTCCAAAGAAGAAGCCGCTACCTCCGGGGGTGGCAAGAAGAAAAAGAAGACCAAGGGCAAGAAAAAGCCATCGGCCGGCACATCCAACATTGCAGCTGCTGCAACTCCGGGTGGCCGGGGGCCACGCCCCGAGAAGCGACCTCGGCCGTCTTCTGAAGATGGTGGCAAGCCCAAAGTGTGGTGTCCCATTCACAAAACAGGCAGTCACAGTTTGGAAGACTGCCAAGAAGTCCAAAACCTTGCCGAGCGCTACAACAAGCGCCGGGAAGAATCTCCTTTCCGACAGAGGGAAGGAAAGCAAAAGGTCGACGAAGCTCCGGCTGAAGAGGAGTTAGGGTTTCCGGATCCCAAAAAGGTCCCGAAGGCCGTTTACACCTCAGTCGACGATGATTCTGACGTCTCTGACAACGAGCGTCGGAAGACCATGAACACCATTTTCGGTGGATCATGGGATATCACTTCTCGTCGCGTCATCAAGACTATGCAACGAGATGTGGCCGCTGTAGCCCCTACAGTCAGGCCGGAACCTCATCAAAAGTGGATGGACACCTCCATCACTTTTGATGCTTCGGATTGCCCGCGGAGCATGGTTGGAGCGGGTCAGTTACCTTTGATGGTATCTCCTACCATCAATAACATCCAGCTCCACCATGTCATGGTAGACGAAGGTTCGGGGCTTAACCTCATCAGCTTCGAAGCTTTCACTAAGCTTCAGCTCCGACCTTCGGATCTCCATCCCTCTCGACCTTTCTCCGGAGTAGGTCCGGGGGCCATTACCACGCTCGGAGCTATTACTCTCCCTGTTACCTTCGGGACCCGGGAGAAATATCGCACCGAGAAGTTGGTCTTCGACGTCACTCAGATCAACTTACCGTTCAATGCCATCTTGGGTAGACCTGTCCTGTACAAATTCATGGTAGCTGCTCATTATGGATATCTGGTGTTGAAGATGCCAACACCAGTAGGCGTTCTCCGGATCCGCGGAGATCGTACCGCCGGAGTAACTGCTCTGGAAGAACTCCACGCACTCACCATGGCGCAAGAGGAAGACTCCAGGCAGGAGCAAACTCCAAAACCCCCGAGCATTCGTCAACGAGGCTCGACTTCTGCACCTCGTGTGCAGCCAAGCGGCGACACCGACATTCCCGTCAAAGTCGTCCAAATTGGTTCCGATGCCGCTCAGACCACCCGTATATCGGGAGAATTGAACGACAAATAGGAACTCACGCTCATCACTTTCCTTCGGGCTAACGTCGACGTGTTTGCTTGGCAACCGTCACAAATGCCTGGGATCCCCAGGGAAGTGATTGAGCACAATCTGAAGATTTACCCCGATGCCCGGCCTGTACATCAGAAACCTCGGAAGCAATCCGTAGAGCGGCAGAATTTCATCCGACAAGAAGTGAAGAAGCTACTCGAAGCCGGATTCATCCGAGAAGTCTTCCATCCAAAATGGCTGGCGAACCCAGTCGTTGTGCCCAAGGCCGGCGGGAAGCTTCGGATATGCATCGACTACACCACATTAAATAAGGCATGTCCAAAAGATCCATTCCCACTACCTAGAATAGATCAGATAGTGGATTCCACCTCCGGGTGTGAATTACTATGTTTCCTAGACGCATATTCCGGGTATCACCAAATCAGGATGTCTAGGGAGGATGAAGAGCATACTTCATCACAGTAGATGGATTGTATTGTTACACAGCCATGCCCTTTGGTCTCAAGAATGCAGCTTCAACTTTTGTACGAGCTATGTACAAAACTTTTGAAGAACTCATTAGAGACATAGTGGAAGTGTACGTCGATGACATCGTGGTCAAGGTCAGGAACAAGGAGTCACTCCTAGACACCTTGCAGGCTGTCTTCGATAAGCTGCGGGCCACCCGCACAAAGCTAAACCCGGACAAGTGTGTATTCGGGGTTAGCTCCGGAAAACTTCTTGGTTTCCTGGTAAGTCACCGGGGCATAGAAGCTAATCCGGCGAAGATTAAAGCCATTGAAGACATGCGGCCACCAACCCGCATCAAAGACGTCCAAAAGTTAACTAGATGTCTAGCAGCCCTCAGCCGGTTCATATCAAGACTAGCGGAACGGGCACTCCCCTTCTTCAAGTTATTGAGGAAGTCCGGACCATTCCAATGGTCCGAAGAAGCAGAGAAGGCATTCCAGGAGCTGAAACAGTTCCTCACCACCCTACCAATTCTGGTAGCTCCGAACCCTGGTGAGCCTTTGTTGCTTTATATTTCAGCTACTGACGAAGTCATCAGTATGGTTCTGGTCACGGAGAGACCAGAACTATCCCACACTCAGGAATCCAGACCCCTTCGGGAAGGTACGGAGATTCCTGAAAGTGAATCTGGGTCCCACCTCCTAGATTCGAACCCACAAGAAGTCGCTTCAGGAGACCTAGACCCCTCCGGGAGGGTCCAGGTCATTTCTGAAGAAGCTCCGGGTTACTCCAGCCAGAACCCAGAGGTACCCGAAGAAAATCCGGACTCCACCGAGAGGATCCAGATCAATGAAGAGGAAGTTCCGGGCCCCTCCGGGAGGGTCCGGACCATTCAACGCCCGGTGTACTTCATTAGTGAAGTATTACATGATGCGAAAACTCGATAACTAGAGGTGCATAAGCTGCTCTATGCAGTTCTTATTGCCTCTAGGAAGCTTCGACATTACTTTCAAGCTCACAAAGTCTCGGTGATGACCTCCTACCCACTACGAGCAATCTTGCATAATCTCAATTCAACTGGGAATATTGCAAAGTGGGCAGCGGAATTGGCTGAATTTGATCTTGAATTTATTTCAAGACAAGCAGTCAAGAGTCAAGCATTGGCAGATTTTGTGGCAGAATGGACTCCCTCTCCATCAAACCCTGGGGGCCCCAGTGAGCAGAAGACGAAGCATCAAGCTCCAACATTCACCGAGCCTCATTGGACCCTCTACTTCGATGGCTCCATGCAGAAGCAGGGAGCCGGAGCTGGAATTCTTCTCCTGGCACCGACTGGGGAGAAGGTGAAATACATGGTACACCTTGACTTCAAGGCAACCAACAACATGGCGGAGTATGAAGCACTCATCTAAGGACTAAAGGTGGCACTGTCATATGGTGTCAAGCAACTGCTGGTCAAAGGAGATTCACAACTCATCATCAAGCAGGTGAAGGGTGAATGCTCCTGTAATAATCTCCAGCTAGCTGCTTACCTCCTTGAAGTCCAGAGGCTTTAGAAGGACTTTGAAGTCCTAGATCTCCACCATGTTCAGCATGCCCATAACGCTGAAGCTGACGAACTCTCGACCAAAGCGTCAACTGGAGCTCCGGCTCCTGACGGAATCTTTGTCCGGAGGTTGTCAAAGCCAACAGCTCAGCCTGCTGAACTGAGCGAAGGGGGCGAGATCAGCATCCCGAAGCTGGCGGTCCCGATGGCCCTGTTACCATGGCAGCCATCAAGGGTCGTAGGTGCTGCCGGGAGCTCCGAGCAACCCAGCACGCAAGACTCGAAAGCTCAAGCTAGCTCCGTTGCATGGATCTCGGAGATCCGGAGCTACTTGAAAGACAACATCCTTCCTGACGATGATGAATCCGCTGACCGGGTAGTCAGATTGGCTAAAAGATACACGCTGGTAGAAGGGGATCTCTACCGGCACGGTGCCAACGGCATCCTAATGCGGTGCATCACAAGGGAAGAAGGCTGTGAACTTCTCGCAGAAATCCATGGAGGCGAGTGTGGGAATCACGCATCCTCCCGCACGCTGGTCGGTAAAGCCTTTCGGCATGGCTTCTACTGGCCTACAGTGCTCCAGGATGCAACTGAGCTGGTGAAGAAATGTGAAGCATGCCAATTTCATGCAAAGCAAATTTACACACCAGCTCATCCCTTACAAATGATACCTCCTACATGGCCCTTCGCTGTGTGGGGGATGGACATCTTGGGACCTTTCCCAAGAGCCATTGGAGGTTACAAGTTCCTGTACGTCGCCATTGACAAATTCACCAAGTGGCCGGAAGCAACTCCAGTTGTGACAATCAACAAGCAATCTGCTATCAACTTTTTGCAGTTCATTGTATGCAGATTTGGAGTCCCAAACAAAATCATCACTGATAATGGGACTCAATTCACAAGCTCAGCATTCCAAGGATATTGCGAAGACTTCGGCATACAAGTTTGCTACGCCTCCGTAGCTCACCCAGCCAGCAATGGCCAAGCCGAGAGAGCAAATGCTGAAATCCTTAAAGGACTCAAAACGCGCACCTATGAGCGCTTGAAAAAACATGGAGCCAACTGGATCAAAGAGCTTCCGCCCACTTTATGGGCCAACGGGACATCTCAAAACCGGTCAACTGGAGAGACACCCTTCTTCCTGGTGTACGGAGCTGAAGCAATCCTTCCTCCTGAAATCACCTTGGGTTCACTCCGGGTCCGGACCTTCGACGAAGCCGCGCAGGACCAGCTCCGGCGTGAAGACCTAGACCTCCTTGAGGAGGGAAGGTGCCAAGCAGCTGTTCGGAATGCCCGATATCGCCAAGCCTTACGGCGTTATCACCAGCGGCATGTACACAACCGACAGCTCGAGGAAGGCGATCTGGTGCTACGGAGAATACAATCCAGAGAAGGGTTAAACAAACTCTCCCCCGGCTGGGTGGGGCCCTTCCGAGTGATTAAAGTATCCCGTCCCGGAAGCGTTCGCTTGGCTACCGAGGATGGGACACCTCTCCCAAATCCTTGGAACATCGAGCACCTCCGTAAGTTCTACACTTAATACCACGGAGGTGAGTCTTGAGTAACTTGGGGTGTATGTTATAGAGTCATTGTACAGAGTCGGGTAGTTCCTCCGGGAGAGCAGCCGGACCTTTCCCGAAAGGTCCGCAAAGTTCATGCAACACTTGTCACAGTCTCAGGACTAAAAGTGCGGCTAACTACCCTGGGTCAAACGAGAAATGAAACACACTTAGCCTGGTCCCGTACCCTAAGAGTGTACTTGTTTCCCCTGTACCCCGGACCTATAATGAAAGACATCTTCATGTGAAATAGACTCCACGTGCATTTATTTTGTACAGTCTCAACATTTTTATTTTTCTCTTTATTGTCTATAATAAAGACGTGCAATTCTTAAGAAATTTTAGTTCGACCGGTTTATATACGATTCAAGTTGTATTTTCAGTTTTTTGGATTCAAATATCGTTCATGGTCAACTCGCCTGAAAGCCGCCAAGCCAATCTAGGGCTGGAGTGTGCTATCGACTTAGCCTGGTCAAGCACCCTAAGTACGCCACTCTACCTACACCTCGGCAGGTCGAAGTAAGGTGGGTCCATGGACAGTTGAATCTAGAAGAAAAGGCAACGCATTCGGTTGTATTTAAAATCACGTTTGACTTAAAGTTTTCTTGAGAATCATAAGCCGCGACAAAATTATAGACAAGGAACGAATTTTACTATTTTTCTTGGCTTAAGTGTGCAGGAAAATAAAGTCTACGTTGATGGAGAAAAGCCGAAGCTAACTAAGCTCCGATTCCCCTAAGGGGGCCAGCCGTCGACGCTGAATAAAAGATGGTGAGAAGACCCCGTAAATGGAGTCTGCTGCTAACAAACTAAGTGTTGGCAAAGGTCACTGCCGGAGCTACTCAGCTCCGACACCCCGGAGGACTAACTATCAATGTTCTACGTGTTGATAGAGTCTATTGCTGGAGCTATCAAGCTCCAGTGGTGGACAATGCCGGAGCTTCTAAGCTCCGACAACCTCAGGGGGCCTTCACTATCGAAGACTTCGGACCTAAATTCTACAAGTTCGGAGCAAATGAGTCTTCAACAAAACACAATATCCTTTTGGTACATGTTCACAATCAAATTGTGTACATCTACCAGGGGGCCAAGTGAAGATAAAAGTGTTGAAGACAAAAAGTGAAATTCGCAAAAATTTGGGGATTTCATTTATCTGGAGACAAGGGATTACAAAATTGAGGAAGAAGAAGAGAAAATACAAGTGAGAATTACAGAGATGGTCCTAGACCCTATGGAAGAATTGGGCGACCTTCTGGGCAACCTCCGATACGCTGGCTTGGGTAGTTTCGCCTTCTCCTTCGACGGGGCCTTCAAGCACCGGGTCCAGAGGAAATTGAGAGTTCCGGCTGGTGTAGCACGTCAGCACATACTCTGCGACGTTCTTCGCCAGGGATTGCCCCTCAACCTCCAGTTGGTCCGCGATGACATCGCCCACCTTGGAGAGCTTGCTACCTGTTGCGCTCAACGCCTGCAGTGCTAGGTCTGGCTCCGGCTCCGGATCATCCGGGCGCACAGGGCTGAAACCCATCGGTGTCAGCGCGTCGTTGGCCTTGCCCAAGAACTCCCAAATCTGTAGGGAGTCCGCAGTCCTCAAGCCCTTCATCTCCTCCAGGGATCTCCTGGCCGCCGTCAGTTCAGAATTCTCACGGGCGAGGTGCTCAACTTCTTTGGCGTTTTGCTGAATCTTTTCAGCAACTCACCTCTCGAGTTTTCTGAGCTCCTCCTCCCGGAGGTGGATCTTGTTCCGGCGGTCAACCAGGTCCTTCTCCCTACCCCTCACTTTCTTCTCCCAGGCAACAAGGGCACACTCTTGTTTGTAGAGTTCCTGCCCTCGCACCCAGGTCTTCTCCTCTTCCTCTTGGCAGCGCTCTTCCAATTTCTTGGCGCGCTCCTCGAGGCCCTTGTCAGCCAGAGCTACTTTATCGGCGAGCTCATCTTCCCTCCTCAGGACGTCATCCCGCAGCTC
This sequence comes from Tuctoria greenei, assembly GCA_036927565.1. NCBI lineage: Eukaryota > Viridiplantae > Streptophyta > Magnoliopsida > Poales > Poaceae > Tuctoria > Tuctoria greenei. Next base: position 147,269,648 of record JAYESD010000007.1, read on the forward strand.
AAGGAGTTTCTGCTCTTCATCCTCGAGCCGTTTCTCCCTCTCTTCAAGTGCCCCTCGGCGCTTGATGAGTGCAGTGTTAATGGCCTCCAGCCTTTCGTGGCGTTCCTCGGCCGCACTGTTGGCTGCTTTGGCCTGATTATAAATTTCCTGGGATTGAGCGCCGAGGGCCCGAGTCATACTCTCCCTGTCATCCAGCAACTTGCCCCAGTACTCCAGGCGGATCTTCTCCCGCTTGATCCACTCCTTGTCATCCGCTAGCCTCGACTGCACCAGCTTGGTCTCGAAGTAGAGATAGTTACACCACTGCCTAAGGGTTTGGCGCTCCTCTTCAAGAGCCTTGCTATCGTGGAAGAAGGCCAATTGGACTTGATGCAGACTGGAACATGCGTTGTCAATAGACATCGACAACGGGATGGGTTCCGGACCTGCTGGGGTCTCTTCCGCTGTTTCCAGCGGGTCTTCAGATACAAAAATTGGTCCCACTCCATGAGAGTGGACCCCTGAGTTACCAAGGCACTAGGGCCGTCCTCCGGGATGGCCTCAGTCGCCATCGAAGAAAGCCCCGCCGCCAAGTCTTCGTTCACCCCCTCGGACAGGGGGCAGCGACTTCGCTTCGGCACTCCGGCTCGGCCGCAGGTACCTCCGACGTCGTCGCTTCAGGAGCAGGAGCCGCTACTGGCTCCGGTCTGGGCACCTCTTCCGAGGGAGGCTCGAGCTCCATCACCTCTTCAACAACCGGCTCAGGAGCCGGAAGATCTTCAACATCAACCGGCCCTGTGACCGGAGCTCCAACAATAATCGGCTCAGCGGTCGGTCCTTCGGAGGTAGCCGGCCCAACTGCCGGAACTACCTTGGTATCCGGCTCGCATGCCGGGGCTTCAGTCACCTCCGGCTCAACCTCCAGGGCTTCGACAATTTCCGGCTCAGAGGTCGGGATTGCTACTTCCTCCGGCTCAACAGCCGGAGCTTCCATCATCGCAGCACCAGGACCCGGAGCTTCAACCTCCGGGACATGTGCCGCTGGCGCGTCTTCACTCCCGTGGTCCGGCGCTACCATGGGAACTTCTGGGGACGAGTCGAGGTCCATGACCACGACAGCCGGCGCCGGAGCTGTCACAGCCTCAGCCACCACTTGGGGCGGCACCGGGACAGGAGCAGAAGCTCCCACCCTCACGACCTCAGACACTGTGGCTGAGGGTGGAGCCTCACTCCCCTTCTTGGGAACGCTGCAGTTGATGAACGAAGAAAATTAACAAACAGTTGCTACAATTAAATAATTATCCAAGGTAAAGATTAAAAATTACCTTGGGAGGCTTCCGCACCAGCTTGCGCGGAACCTTTTTCCCGGGCGTTCTGGGCTGGCCATAGTCGGCGTAGAAGCTCCAGAAGGCCCCCCGGAACTTGTCGCAGCCACGGGCATTTCCCGGGTCGAGGCTCTCCTCGATCAGGAAGAACCCCCGGACCTGGAGGCCTCCACCGGCCCAGGTGCCGGAGTCGCGCGCCCGAAGCTAACACGCCAGGAGGACCCCACCGCGGGAATAGACGCGCTCCGGGAGGACCCCACTGCGGGAACAGTCTCGTTCCGGGATGACCCCATTACGGGGACAGTCGCCGCGGTGGTAGAAGACCTTCCCCTCCGGGGAGAAGGAACTGAGGCGGAAGTAGCGGGCCTGACGGACCTTCCGTCGGCATGCTGCATCTTCCTCTTCCGGCTCTCTGGTTCATCCGCCAGCTCCTTGCCCTTGCCGACGACCTCGACCCTTGGCTTTGGGGCAGGGACGGAGCCATCTTCGGGCATTTCGGGGATCGCCACCCGGGTGGTTGATCTTCTCTCGACGACACCAAGGTCGTCAAGTATGGGCATCTTTCGCCGGAGCTCCCTGCTGAACTCCACTTCCACGTTCAGAGGGAGGAAGACCGACGGGGGAGTCAGGTCATCACCGTCGACGTCGATGCCGTGCTGGAATTTCTTGAGGTGGAACTCCAAGGTTTTCCCCACCATGTTGGACTTCAACCCGGTCTCAACCCGGTCGTCGTCCATCACGCTGTTGAGGGCCCATGCGAGTTTCTCCCTCCTCTTCAACGGCGCCCACCTATTGACCAGGAAATTGCAAAATACCGCCTGAGGAGTCAATCCTCCCTCCACGCATTGGCGGATCCTTGTAAAAGCGGGGTTGAAAGCTTCCGCCAGCACCGGAGCTTCACTCCAAATCGTCGTGTCGATGCCGGGCAGACTATCGGGCAGCTCCAGCCTCTCGTGCTCCTCCACCCTGACGACTATCCAGTCTTTCCTCCAGTCATCCCACTTCCCAGAAGGAAACGACCGGAGGTACTTGAATGGGCACTTCTTGCGCTTCACGAAGTAGTAGAAGCCAAGGTACTCATTGCTCCGGCCGGTGGTGTGGACGGTGAAGAAGGTCCGGAAGAGTTCAATGCAGGGGGGGATGCCCACCCACATCTCACAGAAGTGGACGAAGATAGACACGAGGAGAATGGAGTGAGGGCCAAGGTGGTATAACTGCAGACCATAGAAGTCTAGCAGCATCAAGAAAAAAGGAAGAAAAAGGCGGGATCAATCTCACCATGGCGTACGAGGAAAAGTACACCATTTCGCCGGCGTGCTCTTCTCGAAGGGGAGCTCTCCGCCGGCACGGATTGAGCGGTTGAAGAAGTCCGAGGACCACCCCATGAGGGCCCGGACCTTCTTCAAATTGCCGTCAGTCTTCAAGCGACTCTCGCGGAGACCCAACTCCATCGCGGCACGGCTAGGCAAGAGAAGAAGAGCGAAGCACGAGTTGGGAGTTTTAGCGCAAGATCAGATGAGAGGCGTAAAGAACTCCCGACGGTGCGCGCTTTCCTTCTTAAGTAAGCTATCGCAACGCTTGGATGGAAATCGCAAGGAAGTCGAAGATACCATTCAAAAATTCCACCCAGCCGATGACAAGAGGGCCCGGGACCACCCCGACGATCAAGTCGAGGCTCTTACCCAGGCGAACGGTTGTCATCACGAGGCGGGAAACCCAAAGGCGGCGGCCTGACAAGGCGCGTGGAACCGATACGGTTTTCGTATCGGGAACCGGCGACCTTCAATTGCATGAGATCCGCACGTCAACACCAACACACCCGTGGAGTAGGGTATTACGCTCAGGCGGCCCGAACCACGTAAATTCTTATGTCTCCTGTGTCAAACTCCTACTCACCTTCTTGAATCTCCGCGCGCCCACACCGAACATCAAACTCCCCTATCACTTTAGTAGTGAAGGGAGATCTGCCGGTTCCAAACCGCCGACAACCCCGAATTCCTCGTCTCCCACCATGTTCGGGGTGTATGCCTGAAAGTGCATCTAGGCAATCTCTTTTGGGTTTTGGACGATTAATGACAAGCAAATGAGATCCTAATGAATTTATTGAGATGATTGCAGGATAAGCAAAATAAGATAGTATGGTGCACTCAAAAAGGTGAAAAATCAAGTGGTGTACAAATGAGAAAAGCCCAACTGTCAACTGAAGCGCAAAGTAGATTTAAATGTATAGGATGTGTGTGAGAGACACATCCCAAGAGCTCAAGTCTTTGCGTAGGGTAAGGGCTTAAAAACACCTAAAAACTCACTAAGCATCAGACTAGTCCATTTAACTCTCTGTTGTCCAAATACACTGTGCACCGGACTAATCCGTCTACGGGTCGGACTAGTCCGTTAACCTTTCTAGAACCCAATAACACAGTGCACTGGACTAGTCCGACCATGGACCGAACTAGTCCGTTCAAGTCTCTGTAAATCCTGTTCAATGCACTCCGGACAAGTCCGTCCATGGGACAAGACTAGTCCGTTGAACTCTCTGGAGTCTAATTACACATAGCACCAGACAAGTCCGTTCTAGGATCGGACTAGTCCGTTCAACTCTCTGGAGTTGAATTACACTTGTCGATACCCTAGAAACTGTACACCCCTTGAGGTTACAAAGATCTCAAAGGAAAGTCATCTACTTGGTTTGAAGACCCTCGGAGGCCCACATGTCAGACATAAACGGACTCGCTTCTCCAACATGTTTAATCCCTAGGTCGCCACGTGTACTACCAAACCGGAGCTACCGTCACAAGGGGGAAGCTCCGGGCCATGTACCGAAACGGCACCTCCGGACTTAACCCCAGACCGAGAGAAGCTCCGAACCCGACACGTGTCGGGTAGCCCCGGAGCTACCTGTTTCCCACAGCAAGCTCCGGAGCTACCACATGTCCAATCGTCGGATCTTCATCTTCTAACCTCCGGAAGACCCCGCAACGGCTCCGGATCTTCAAAGGAGAGCCAAGGACTTCAAGACCCGATTAAGTGCCATTAATGCCATACTAATGACACTTAAACGGACGATCTTAACACCAATAACGGTGCTGTCAAAGCCCGTTACAGGGTCATTAAGAGCAATTAAACGTGTATCAATACTAGTAACTGCCGGGGCCACATGTCGGGCCAAGCTAACCTGTAACGGCATGACCTTGTACTATAAAAGGACAGGCCAACGACACGTTCAGGAGGGAGACACACGTGCCTCATACGCTCGTCACAAGCTCGTACTGCTAATACAACACCAACACACCCGTGGAGTAGGGTATTACGCTCAGGCGGCCCGAACCACGTAAATTCATGTGTCTCCTGTGTCAAACTCCTACTCACCTTCTTGAATCTCTGCGTGCCCACACCTAACATCAAACTCCCCTATCACTTTAGTAGTGAAGGGAGATCTGCTGGTTCCAAACCGCCGACAGTTGGCGCGCCAGGTAGGGGGGCCTGAGATTTCGAGAATGGTGAACTCAGCTGCTGGATCATCCAACGGTCAACCTGCTGCTCAGGCTGTTGGGGGCAATCCCTCCAATAGGCAGCCACTAGCAGGAGCCTCAACACCAGCAGGAGTCACACTCCCACCACCACCGTCTCCTCCAGCAAATCGTGCTGGGCAATGTGATGGTGCGCCGACATCAAATGCTGCATCGGCAAATCATGACAACCCGGAGCACGCGCTCCATGCAGCGCGTGCTCTTCTCCAACGTCCACCACCTCTGGATGCATCTCGGGATGCACTGGAGCAGTGGAGGGCCGATGTGGAGCATTTGGTTGCAGCAGCAGCCGAACGCCTCAACAACCAGGGTCCTCCTCCTTCAGGACGAGCCTCGTCGCAGCGGCGGACTTTGTCTGGAAGACTTGGTCCACACGTCTCCAATAGCAGGAGACGTGCTGCATCGCAACAAGTGACGTCGTTGCCCTCCGGGGATCGACGCACTCACACGGTATCCAGGCTTTCGACTCATGACCTCCGGGCGGAGCTTGATCGCCGATACCGCCAGCAGGATGGCCGAGTCCATATTGAGCGTGCCCGTGAAAGACGGGAAGCTCAGGACCATTCTACTCTTGAAGGAGTAGGAGGAGGCTGTTCAGCCCTGGCCATGCACCTGCGCATGGTTAGATGGCCACAGAAGTTCCGGCCTCATCTGTCGGAAAAATTCGATGGGACTGTCAATCCCGCCGAATTTCTTCAGATATACTCCACTGCAATCTTGGCAGCTGGAGGAAACGAGGCCGTGATGGCCAATTATTTTCCAGTGGCCTTAACTGGGACCGCCAGGTCCTGGTTTATGAGCCTTCCACCCAACTCTATCAACAGTTGGGAGGAGTTGTCCGTCAGTTCACTGCCAACTTTGGGAGTTCATACACCCGACCAAGCACTGAACTAGACCTTTTTGCGGTTGTGCAAAAAGGGGGAGAATACTTGCGGTCATTCATCCAAAGGTTCTCTCAGGTACGAAACACTATCCCTTCTATCTCTAGCGCCTCTGTCATTGTGGCATTCAGACAGGGCGTACGGGACAAGAAGATGTTGGAGAAGCTGGCGATCAAGGAGATCACCAGCGTCACGGAACTCTTCAGCTTGGCCGACAAATGTGCCAGAGCTGCAGAGGGCCGTGAAATACACTCCAAACCAGCCTCGGAGGATCACAAGAAATCCTCCAAAGAAGAAGCCGCTACCTCCGGGGGTGGCAAGAAGAAAAAGACCAACGGCAAGAAAAAGCCATCAGCCGGCACATCCAACGTTGCAGCTGCTGCAACTCCGGGTGGCCGGGGGCCACGCACCGAGAAGCGACCTCGGCCATCTTCTGAAGATGGTGGCAAGCCCAAAGTGTGGTGTCCCATTCACAAAACGGGCAGTCACAGTTTGGAAGACTGCTGAGAAGTCCAAAACCTTGCCGAGCGCTACAACAAGCGCTGGGAAGAATCTCCTTTCCGACAGAGGGAAGGAAAGCAAAAGGTCGACGAAGCTCCGGATGAAGAGGAGTTAGGGTTTCAGGATCCCAAAAAGGTCCTGAAGGCCGTTTACACCTCAGTCGACGATGATTCTGACGTCTCTGACAACGAGCGTCGGAAGACCATGAACACCATTTTTGGTGGATCATGGGATATCACTTCTCGTCGCGTCATCAAGACTATGCGACGAGATATGGCCGCTGTAGCCCCTACAGTCAGGCCGGAACCTCATCGAAAGTGGATGGACACCTCCATCACTTTTGATGCTTCGGATTGCCCACGGAGCATGGTTGGAGCCGGTCAGTTACCTTTGATGGTATCTCCTACCATCAATAACATCCAGCTCCACCATGTCATGGTAGATGGAGGTTCGGGGCTTAACCTCATCAGCTTCGAAGCTTTCACTAAGCTTCAGCTCCGACCTTCGGATCTCCATCCCTCTCGACCTTTCTCCGGAGTAGGTCCGGGGGCCATTACCCCGCTCGGAGTTATTACTCTCCCTGTTACCTTCGGGACCCGGGAGAAATATCGCACCGAGAAGTTGGTCTTCGACGTCACTCAGATCAACTTACCGTTCAATGCCATCTTGGGTAGAACTGCCCTGTACAAATTCATGGCAGCTGCTCATTATGGATATCTGGTGTTGAAGATGCCAACACCAGTAGGCGTTCTCCGGATCCGCGAAGATCGTACCGCCGGAGTAACTGCTCTGGAAGAACTCCACGCACTCACCACGGCGCAAGAGGAAGACTCCAGGCAGGAGCAAACTCCAAAACCCCCGAGCATTCGTCAACGAGGCTCGACTTCTGCACCTCGTGTGCAGCCAAGCGGCGACACCGACATTCCCGTCAAAGTCGTCCAAATTGGTTCCGATGCCGCTCAGACCACCCGTATATCGGGAGGATTGAACGACAAATAGGAACTCGTGCTCATCACTTTCCTCCGGGCTAACGTTGACGTGTTTGCTTGGCAACCGTCATAAATGCCCGGGATCCCCAGGGAAGTGATTGAGCACAATCTGAAGATTTACCCCGATGCCCGCCTGTACATCAGAAACCTCGGAAGCAATCCGTAGAGCGGCAGAATTTCATCCGACAAGAAGTGAAGAAGCTACTCGAAGCCGGATTCATCCGAGAAGTCTCCCATCCAAAATGGCTGACGAACCCAGTCGTTGTGCCCAAGGCCGGCGGGAAGCTTCGGATGTGCATCGACTACACCACATTAAATAAGGCATGTCCAAAAGATCCATTCCCACTACCTAGAATAGATCAGATAGTGGATTCCACCTCCGGGTGTGAATTACTGTGTTTCCTAGACGCATATTCCGGGTATCACCAAATCAGGATGTCTAGGGAGGATGAAGAGCATACTTCATCACAGTAGATGGATTGTATTGTTACACAGCCATGCCCTTTGGTCTCAAGAATGCAGCTTCAACTTTTGTACGAGCTATGTACAAAACTTTTGAAGAACTCATTAGAGACATAGTGGAAGTGTACGTCGATGACATCGTGGTCAAGGTCAGGAACAAGGAGTCACTCCTAGACACCTTGCAGGCTGTCTTCGATAAGCTGCGGGCCACCCGCACAAAGCTAAACCCGGACAAGTGCGTATTCGGGGTTAGCTCCGGAAAACTTCTTGGTTTCCTGGTAAGTCACCGGGGCATAGAAGCTAATCCGGCGAAGATTAAAGCCATTGAAGACATGCGGCCACCAACCCGCATCAAAGACGTCCAAAAGTTAATTGGATGTCTAGCAGCCCTCAGCCGGTTCATATCAAGACTGGCGGAACGGGCACTCCCCTTCTTCAAGTTATTGAGGAAGTTCGGACCATTCCAATGGTCCGAAGAAGCAGAGAAGGCATTCCAGGAGCTGATACAGTTCCTCACCACCCTACCAATTCTGGTAGCTCCGAACCCTGGTGAGCCTTTGTTGCTTTATATTTCAGCTACTGACGAAGTCGTCAGTATGGTTCTGGTCGCGGAGAGACCAGAACTATCCCACACTCAGGAATCCAGACCCCTTCGGGAAGGTCCGGAGATTCCTGAAAGCGAATCTGGGTCCCAGCTCCTAGATTCGAACCCACAAGAAGTCGCTTCAGGAGACCTAGACCCCTTCGGGAGGGTCCAGGTCATTTCTGAAGAAGCTCCGGGTTCCTCCAGCCAGAACCCGGAGGTACCCGAAGAAAATCCGGACTCCTCCGAGAGGATCCAGATCAATGAAGAGGAAGTTCCAGACCCCTCCGGGAGGGTCCGGACCATTCAACGCCCGGTGTACTTCATTAGTGAAGTATTACATAATGTGAAAACTCGATACCTAGAGGTGCATAAGCTGCTCTATGCAGTTCTTATTGCCTCCAGGAAGCTTCGACATTACTTTCAAGCTCACAAAGTCTCGGTGATGACCTCCTACCCACTACGAGCAATCTTGCATAATCCCAATTCAACTGGGAATATTGCAAAGTGGGCAGCGGAATTGGCTGAATTTGATCTTGAATTTATTTCAAGACAAGCAGTCAAGAGTCAAGCATTGGCAGATTTTGTGGCGGAATGGACTCCCTCTCCATCAAACCCTGGGGGCCCCAGTGAGCAGAAGACGAAGCATCAAGCTCCAACATTCACCGAGCCTCATTGGACCCTCTACTTCGATGGCTCCATGCAGAAGCAGGGAGCCGGAGCTGGAATTCTTCTCCTGGCACCGACTGGGGAGAAGGTGAAATACATGGTACACCTTGACTTCAAGGCAACCAACAACATGGCGGAGTATGAAGCACTCATCTAAGGACTAAAGGTGGCACTGTCATATGGTGTCAAGCAACTGCTGGTCAAAGGAGATTCACAGCTCATCATCAAGCAGGTGAAGGGTGAATGCTCCTGTAATAATCTCCAGCTAGCTGCTTACCTTCTTGAAGTCCAGAGGCTTTAGAAGGACTTTGAAGTCCTAGATCTCCACCATGTTCAGCATGCCCATAACGCTGAAGCTGACGAACTCTCGACCAAAGCGTCAATTGGAGCTCCGGCTCCTGACGGAATCTTTGTCCGGAGGTTGTCAAAGCCAACAGCTCAGCCTGCCGAACTGAGCGAAGGGGGCGAGATCAACATCCTGAAGCTGGCGGTCCCGATGGCCCTGTTACCATGGCAGCCATCAAGGGTCGTAGGTGCTGCCGGGAGCTCCGAGCAACCCAACACGCAAGACTCGAAAGCTCAAGCTAGCTCCGTTGCATGGATCTCGGAGATCCGGAGCTACTTGAAAGACAACATCCTTCTTGACGATGATGTATCCGCTGACCGGGTAGTCAGATTGGCTAAAAGATACACGCTGGTAGAAGGGGATCTCTACCGGCGCGGTGCCAACGGCATCCTAATGCGGTGCATCACAAGGGAAGAAGGCTGCGAACTTCTCGCAGAAATCCATGGAGGCGAGTGTGGGAATCACGCATCCTCCCGCACGCTGGTCGGTAAAGCCTTTCGGCATGGCTTCTACTGGCCTACAGTGCTCCAGGATGCAACTGAGCTGGTGAAGAAATGTGAAGCATGCCAATTTCATGCAAAGCAAATTTACACACCAGCTCATCCCTTACAAATGATACCTCCTACATGGCCCTTCGCTGTGTGGGGGATGGACATCTTGGGACCTTTCCCAAGAGCCGTCGGAGGTTACAAGTTCCTGTACGTCGCCATTGACAAATTCACCAAGTGGCCGGAAGCAACTCCAGTTGTGACAATCAACAAGCAATCTGCTATCAACTTTTTGCAGTCCATTGTATGCAGATTTGGAGTCCCAAACAAAATCATCACTTATAATGGGACTCAATTCACAAGCTCAGCATTCCAAGGATATTGCGAAGACCTCGGCATACAAGTTTGCTACGCCTCCGTAGCTCACCTAGCCAGCAATGGCCAAGCCGAGAGAGCAAATGCTGAAATCCTTAAAGGACTCAAAACGCGCACCTATGAGCGCTTGAAAAAACATGGAGCCAACTAGATCAAAGAGCTTCCGCCCACTTTATGGGCCAACGGGACATCTCAAAACCGGTCAACTGGAGAGACACCCTTCTTCCTGGTATACGGAGCTGAAGCAATCCTTCCTCCTGAAATCACCTTGGGTTCACTCCAGGTCCGGACCTTCGACGAAGCCACGCAGGACCAGCTCCGGCGTGAAGACCTAGACCTCCTTGAGGAGGGAAGGTGCCAAGCAGCTGTTCGGAATGCCCGATATCGCCAAGCCTTACGACGTTATCACCAGCGGCATGTACACAACCGAGAGCTCGAGGAAGGCGATCTGGTGCTATGGAGAATACAATCCAGAGAAGGGTTAAACAAACTCTCCCCCGGCTGGGAGGGGCCCTTCCGAGTGATTAAAGTATCCCGTCCCGGAAGCGTTCGCTTGGCTACCGAGGATGGGACACCTCTCCCAAATCCTTGGAACATCGAGCACCTTCGTAAGTTCTACACTTAATACCATGGAGGTGAGTCTTGAGTAACTTGGGGTGTATGTTATAGAGTCATTGTACAGAGTCGGGTAGTTCCTCCGGGAGAGCAGTCGGACCTTTCCTGAAAGGTCCGCAAAGTTCATGCAACACTTGTCACAGTCTCAGGACTAAAAGTGCGGCTAACTACCCTGGGTCAAACGAGAAATGGAACACACTTAGCCTGGTCTCGTACCCTTAGAGTGTACTTGTTTCCCCTGTACCCCGGACCTATAATGAAAGACATCTTCATGTGAAATAGACTCCACGTGCATTTATTTTGTACAGGCTCAACATTTTTATTTTTCTCTTTCTTGTCTATAACAAAGACGTGCAATTCTTAAGAAATTTTAGTTCGACCGGTTTATATACGATTCGAGTTGTATTGTCAGTTATTTTGGATTCAAATATCGTTCATGGCCAACTCGCCTGAAAGCCGCCAAGCCAATCTAGGGCTGGAGTGTGCTATCGACTTAGCCTGGTCAAGCACCCTAAGTACGCCACTCTACCTACACCCCGACAGGCCGAAGTAAGGTGGGTCCATGGACAGTTGAATCTAGAAGAAAAGGCAACGCATTCGGTTGCATTTAAAATCACGTTTGACTTAAAGTTTTCTTGAGAATCATAAGCCGCGACGAAATTATAGACAAGGAACGAATTTTACTATTTTTCTTGGCTTAAGTGTGCAGGAAAAATAAAGTCTACGTTGATGGAGAAAAGCCGGAGCTAACTAAGCTCCGACTCCCCTAAGGGGGCCAGCCGTCGACGCTGAATAAAAGATGGTGAGAAGACCCTGTAAATGGAGTCTGCTGCCAACAAACTAAGTGTTGGCAAAGGTCACTGCCGGAGCTACTCAGCTCCGACACCCCGGAGGACTAACTATCAATGTTCTACGTGTTGATAGAGTCTATTGCCAGAGCTATCAAGCTCCAGCGGTGGACAATGCCGGAGCTTCTAAGCTCCGACAACCTCAGGGGGCCTTCACTATCGAAGACTTCAGACCTAAATTCTACAAGTTCGGAGCAAATGAGTCTTCAACAAAACACAATATACTTTTGGTACATGTTCACAATCAAATTGTGTACATCTACCAGGGGGCCAAGTGAAGATAAAAGTGTTGAAGACAAAAAGTGAAATTCGCAAAAATTTGGGGATTTCATTTATCTGGAGACAAGGGATTACAAAATTGAGGAAGAAGAAGAGAAAATACAAGTGAGAATTACAGAGATGGTCCTAGACCCTATGGAAGAATTGGGCGACCTTTTGGGCAACCTCCGATACGCTGGCTCGGGTAGTTTCGCCTTCTCCTTCGACGGGGCCTTCAAGCACCGGGTCTAGAGGAAATTGAGAGTTCCAGCTGGTGTAGCACGTCAGCACATACTCTGCGACATTCTTCGCCAGGGATTGCCCCTCAACCTCTAGTTGGTCCGCGATGACATCGCCCACCTTGGAGAGCTTGATACCTGCTGCGCTTAACGCCTGCAGTGCTAGGTCCGGCTCCGGCTCCGGATCATCCGGGCGCACAGGGCTGAAACTTATCGGTGTCAGCGCATCGTTGGCCTTGCCCAAGAACTCCCAAATCTGTAGGGAGTCCGCAGTCCTCAAGCCCTTCATCTCTTCCAGGGATCTCCTGGCCGCCGTCAGTTCAGAATTCTCACGGGCGAGGCGCTCAACTTCTTTGGCGTTTTGCTGAATCTTTTCAGCAACTCGCCTCTCGATTTTTCCGAGATCCTCCTCCCGGAGGTGGATCTTGTTCCGGTGGTCAACCAGGTCCTTCTCCCTACCCCTCACTTTCTTCTCCCGGGCAACAAGGGCACACTCTTGTTCGTAGAGTTCCTGCCCACGCACCCAGGTCTTCTCCTCTTCCTCTTGGCAGCGCTCTTCCAATTTCTTGGCGCGCTCCTCGAGGCCCTTGTCAGCTAGAGCTACTTTCTCGGCGAGCTCCTCTTCCCTCCTCAGGACATCATCCCGCAGCTCAAGGAGTTTCTGCTCTTCACCCTCGAGCCGTTTCTCCCTCTCTTCAAGTGCCTCTCGGCGCTTGATGAGTGCAGTGTTAATGGCCTCCAGCCTTTCGTGGTGTTCCTCGACCGCACTGTTGGCTGCTTTGGCCTGATTATAAATTTCCTGGGATTGAGCGTCGAGGGCCCGAGTCATACTCTCCCTGTCATCCAGCAACTTGCCCCAGTACTCCAGGTGGATCTTCTCCCGCTTGATCCACTCCTTGTCATCCGCTAGCCTCGACTGCGCCAGCTTGGTCTCGAAGTAGAGCCGATTACGTCACCGCCTAAGGGTTTGGCGCTCCTCTTCAAGAGCCTTGCTGTCGTGGAAGAAGGCCAATTGGACTTGACGCAGACTGGAACATGCGTTGTCAATAGACATCGACAACGGGATGGGTTCCGGACCTGCTGGGGTCTCCTCCGCTGTTTCCAGCGGGTCTTCAGATACAAAAATTGGGTCCCACTCCACGAGAGTGGACCCCTGAGTTTCCAAGGCACTAGGGTCGTCCTCCGGGATGGCCTCAGTCGCCATCGAAGAAGGCCCCGCCGCCAAGTCTTCGTTCACCCCCTCGGGCAGGGGGCCAGCGACTTCGCTTCGGCACTCCGGCTCGGCCGCAGGTACCTCCAACATCGTCGCTTCCAGAGCAGGAGCCGCTACTGGCTCCGGTCTGGGCACCTCTTCCGAGGGAGGCTCGAGCTCCATCACCTCTTCAACAACCGGCTCAGGAGCCGGAAGATCTTCAACATCAACTGGCCCTGTGACCGGAGCTCCAACAATAATCGGCTCAGCGGCCGGTGCTTCGGAGGTAGCCGGCCCAACTGCCAGAACTACCTCGGTATCCGGCTCGCATGCCGGGGCTTCAGTCACCTCCGGCTCAACCGCCGGGGCTTCGACAATTTCCGGCTCAGAGGCCGGGATTGCTACTTCCTTCGGCTCAACAGCCGGAGCTTCCATCATCGCAGCACCAGGACCCGGAGCTTCAACCTCCGGGACATGTGCCGCTGGCGCGTCTTCACTCCCGTGGTCCGGCGCTACCACGGGAACTTCTGGGGACGAGTCGAGGTCCATGACCACGACAGCCGGCGCCGAAGCTGTCGCAGCCTCAGCCACCACTTGGGGCGGCACCGGGACAGGAGCAGAAGCTCCCACCCTCACGACCTCAGACACTGTGGCTGAGGGTGGAGCCTCACTCCCCTTCTTGGGGACGCTGCAGATGATGAACGAAGAAAATTACCAAAAGTTGCTACAATTAAATAATTATCCAAGGTAAAGATTAAAAATTACCTTGGGAGGCTTCCGCACCAGCTTGCGCGGAACCTTTTTCCCGGGCGTTCTGGGCTGGCCATAGTCGGCGTAGAAGCTCCAGAAGGCCCCCCGGAACTTGTCGCAGCCACGGGCGTTTCCTGGTTCGAGGCTCTCCTCGATCGGGAAGAACCCCCGGACCTGGAGGCCTACACCGGGCCAGGTGCCGGAGTCGCGCGCCCGGAGCTAACACCCCGGGAGGATCCCACCGCGGGAACAGACGCGCTCCGGGAGGACCCCACTGCGGGAACAGTCTCGTTCCGGGACGACCCCATTACGGGGACAGTCGCCGCGGTGGTAGAAGACCTTCCCCTCCGGGGAGAAGGAACCGAGGCGGAAGTAGCGGGCCTGACGGACCTTCCGTCGGCATGCTGCATCTTCCTCTTCTGGCTCTCTGGTTCATCCGCCAACTCCTTGCCCTTGCCGACGACCTCGACCCTTGGCTTTGGGGCAGGGACGGAGCCATCTTCGGGCATTCCGGGGATTGCCACCCGGGTGGTTGATCTTCTCTCGACGACACCAAGGTCGTCAAGTATGGGCATCTTTCGCCGGAGCTCCCTGCTGAACTCCACTTCCACGTTCAGAGGGAGGAAGGCCGACGGGGGAGTCAGGTCATCACCGTCGACGTCGATGCCGTGCTGGAATTTCTTGAGGTGGAACTCCAAGGTTTTCCCCACCATGTTGGACTTCAACCCGGTCTCAACCCGGTCGTCGTCCATCACGCTGTTGAGGGCCCAGGCGAGTTTCTCCCTCCTCTTCAACGGCGCCCACCTATTGACCAGGAAATTGCAAAATACCGCCTGAGGAGTCAATCCTCCCTCCACACATTGGCGGATCCTGGTCAAAGCGGGGTTGAAAGCTTCCGCCAGCACCGGAGATTCACTCCAAATCGTCGTGTCGATGCCGGGCAGACTATCGGGCAGCTCCAGCCTCTCGTGCTCCTCCACCCTGACGACTATCCAGTCTTTCTTCTAGTCATCCCACTTCCCAGAAGGAAACGACCGGAGGTACTTGAATGGGCACTTCTTGCACTTCACGAAGTAGTAGAAGCCAAGGTACTCATTGCTCCGGCCGGTGGTGTGGACGGTGAAGAAGGTCCGGAAGAGTTCAATGCAGGGGGGTGCCCACCCACATCTCACAGAAGTGGACGAAGATAGACACGAGGAGAATGGAGTGAGGGCCAAGGTGGTATAACTGCACCCATAGAAGTCTAGCAGCATCAAGAAAAAGGAAGAAAAAGGCGGGATCAATCCCACCATGGCGTACGAGGAAAAGTACACCATTTCGCCAGCGTGCTCCTTCTCGAAGGGGAGCTCTCCGCCGGCACGGACTGAGCGGTTGAAGAAGTCCGATGACCACCCCATGAGGGCCCGGACCTTCTTCAAATCGCCGTCGGTCTTCAAGCGACTCTCGCGGAGACCCAACTCCATCGCGGCACGGCTAGGCAAGAGAAGAAGAGTGAAGCACGAGTTGGGAGTTTGAGCGCAAGATCAGATGAGAGGCGTAAAGAACTCCCGACGGTGCGCGCTTTCCTTCTTAAGTAAGCCCTCGCAACGCTTGGATGGAAATCGCAAGGAAGTCAAAGATACCATTCAAAAATTCCACCCAGCCGATGACAAGAGGGCCCGGGACCACCCCGACGATCAAGTCGAGGCTCTTACCCAGGCGAACGGTTGTCATCACGAGGCGGGAAACCCAAAGGCGGCGGCCTGACAAGGCGCGTGGAACCGATACGGTTTTCGTATCGGGAACCGGCGACCTTCAATTGCATGAGATCCGCACGTCAAAGATCTCATCTGTCGCACGAGGTGCGCCACACGGCGGGGATCTA
Organism: Tuctoria greenei; assembly: GCA_036927565.1. Lineage (NCBI taxonomy): Eukaryota > Viridiplantae > Streptophyta > Magnoliopsida > Poales > Poaceae > Tuctoria > Tuctoria greenei. The sequence goes on from JAYESD010000007.1 coordinate 147,285,539, forward strand.
ACTATAAATCTCTGCCAACGGCACCTTCAAAGACCCTTGAAGACTCAGTTCAAGAGTCGCGAGGATGGACCCACCTCCGGCGGAATGACTTCACCCCAGTGATCTTCCCCGGAGGTAGGTCCAGGGGGCCACTGTCGGTACCCTAGAAACTGTACACCCCTTGAGGTTACAAAGATATCAAAGGAAAGTCATCTACTTGGTTTGAAGACCCTCGGAGGCCCACATGTCAGACATAACCGGACCCGCTTCTCCAACATGGTTAATCCCTGGGTCACCATGTGTACTACCAAACCGGAGCTACCGCCACAAGGGGGAAGCTCCAGGCCATGTACCGAAACGGCACCTCCGGACTTAACCCCAGACCGAGAGAAGCTCCGGACCCGACACGTGTCGGGTAGCCCCGGAGCTACCTGTTTCCCACAGCAAGCTCCGGAGCTGCCACGTGTCCAATCATCGGATCTTCAGCTTCTAACCTCCGGAAGACCCCGCAACGGCTCCGAATCTTCAAAGGAGAGCCAAGGACTTCAAGACCCGATTAAGTGTCATTAATACCATACTAATGACACTTAAACGGACAATCTTAACACCAGTAACGGTGCTGTCAAAGCCTGTTACAGGGTCATTAAGAGCAATTAAACGTGTATCAATACTAGTAACCGCCGGGGCCACATGTCGGGCCAGGCTAACCTGTAACGGCCTGCCCTTGTACTATAAAAGGACAGGCCGACGACACGTTCAGGATGGAGACACACGTGCCTCATACGCTCGTCACAAGCTCGTACTGCTAATACAACACCAACACACCCGTGGAGTAGGGTATTACGCTCAGGCGGCCCGAACCACGTAAATTCATGTGTCTCCTGTGTCAAACTCCTAATCACCTTCTTGAATCTCCACGCGCCCACACCGAACATCAAACTCCCCTATCACTTTAGTAGTGAAGGGAGATCTGCCGGTTCCAAACCGCCGACAACACTGACACCAGACAAGTCCGGACATACACTGGATTAGTCTGGTATACCTCACACAATTAGGGTTTCTAGTTTGCTCCATTCCACGCCGACTTTTACACAATACACTGGACAAGTCTGGTACTCAGTACGGACTAGTCCATCCCTTGGGATTTCTAACGGTAACTTTTTGGAGACCCTATAAATAGGAGATCCACGACCCCACAAACATAACTTTTGATTCCTACTGTCAAAATCATAAACCCTAGCACCACCACCTGTCCCAAGAGCCCAGAAACACATCTCCCCACGCATCTAAAGTCCAAAAAGGTGAAAACCAATTGAACACTTAGATTTGGGATTGGGAGATCGTCGTCTACACGTTGTGAGCTCTTGGGGTTTGATCTCTTGACACTCATACTCTCTCTTGTAATCTTTTTGAGTGTATTTGATCATGTTTTCATTGTAATTTTCATGGGAACCCTCAACGTGTGAGGTTGCCCCATAAACTCAGTGATTGCCAGTGATAGTGGATTCAAGTCGGCCTTGTGTGGTGACTTGAAGAAGGAAAGGGTTTGAAGAGACTCGGATCTGTGTGGGCTTCCTCAATGAGGAGTAGATCTCTTTGGTGAGATCAAACCTCAGTAAAAATCGGTGTCTCGTGTGCTTCTTTACTTTTGCATCTTGATTAGCGCACATAGTTGATCAATATCTTAATTTGAATTGCTAATTTTTTTCATGTGCAACTTCACGACATCAATTGTGAATTCAAGTAATCTTATCTGTCGTTCACATTTCCGTTGCTTAAAAGAATTTAAATCCTGTATAGATACTTAATCAAATCGACACAAACCAGGCACACCGGACTAGTTCGCCCACGCAACCGGACAAGTCTGGTCAATCAAGTTTTTGACCGTTTGATTAAGTGTGCAGGAAATTTTCAAAGCGTATTAACCCTCCCCCCCTCTAGGCCTCTGACCCCTAGTACTCAGTCGTAGCACTGGGAAAGCAGAGTGCGCACCCTTAGGGTACAGAACCAGGCTAAGCAGGCTGCACACCCTGGACCTCCCGCTTAGCGTAGGCCTTTCATGGGGGGGGGGGGGGGGGGGCTGTCTGGCACCACAGAACCGCAAACAAAAGGACGATCGAAAATCCCTAAATACGCCACAAGTACCTTAGGTAGACCCGCACGTTGCCTGCGCTCGCAGTAGACGGCATCGTTGTTGTCGTGGCAACCAGAAACTGCTTGACATCATGCCCATGGGACCCCTTAGAGGCCCCCTGGTTGGTGTGGCCAACTGGATGGGCACGCCTACCACTTAGTTGCAGGATGTCGATGGTGGCCCCCCGCAGAGCGCTGGAGCTTGGGTAGTTGACGCCGACGGGCCCTCTGGGGAGTGCCAGACTTTGAATTGATATGCGTGGGCGTCGTCGAAGAAGGCTCCGACAGCGATGGCGACAAGGTAGCTGCCGAACTGAGGCGACGCCCACACTCAACGTGTGGAACGTCGACGGCAGGCCCCCTGGGCGGTGTCAGAGCTAGATGCTCCAGCGGTGCCCACCATCAATGCTAAGAAACATCAACGACGGGCCTCCTGGGTGGTGTTGGAGCTGGATGCTCCGGCGGCGCCCACCATCATCGCTAAGAAATGTCAACGATGGACCTCTTGGGTGGTGTCGGAGCTGGATGCTTCGGCGACACCCACTATCAATGCTAAGAAACATCGACGGCAGGCCTCCTCGGTGGTGCCAGAGCTGGACGCTCCAGCGTCACCCACCAACAATGCTAAGAAACATCGATCGCGGGCCCTATTGTGGTGAAGGCACAACATCTTAAGATAAAAAGCCCCTACTTGGCGCGCCAAATGTCGAAGTGTTCTTACGACACTTTCCCAAGACCTACTTAGAGAGCAGCCCACGAAGATTCTTCGATTGATGGGGGCTTAGTCTCAGGTGAGGTTGCGCGGTTGAGGAATTATGGTGAGACAGTTGTTTTACGTGATTCGGGCCGCCGGAGCGTAATACCCTACTCCACGGTGCGGTTTGTATTGCTTGAGTGTGTGAGTGTAAAAGATTGGATTTGTCCTAGTTTTATAGTCCAAGGTCGGACAACTTACAAGTGGGGTCTAGGGCCCGATAGGTGGCCCCAGGGTGATCTTATCCTGTACAAGATATAAGGTGTAATGTCTACCTTCTACCTCTGACTGTGCGCCAGTGGACAAAGCATTAGGTGATGATGGTGGAGGATGTCCTGTCTTGTCGTTGTAAGCTACCCACTTGGCAGAGTGGGGTAACCCCGTGGCGCCTTCACCGCGATGTGATTGGACGTAGCGGTACTTGACAGGGGCGAGCATTGCGCTTGTGCGCCTAGGGAAGGTGCATGCCTTTAATGTGTGACATGGATAGGATACACCGCCCTTTACCCCCGCAACCTACCACCCAAGGCAAGTTGCAGGACGCGTGACTCCTCCAAAGCCCTCCTCGATAGGAGCAAGGGTCCGGAGCTGGAGCACGCGTTGCTGCTCCGGAGCCCTTCTCAATGGGAGCAAGGGACTGGAGACAGAGGACACGTGGCTGCTCCGAAGCCCTTCTCGGTGGAAGCAAGGTTCTGAAGCTTCTTCTTGCTTGTACACCGGGTACCCGGTCCGCAAGGTACCGACACTCACATTGTCAGATGTGACGGGGCGACTGAGAAGCTACCAAAAATGCCTTCGACGGACCACGGCACAAGGAAGGAGTGCACGACAGCCAACTGTACCTCACTCAGGAGGAGTGGGAGGCACGATAGAAGGAGGTGCGAGGTGATGAGGGTTCTTCGAAGAAAGGCGGACGTAAGGGTGCTGTCGGTACCCTATGTACCGGGTACCCCACAATACCGCAACAAGTGCAAGGAAGTTCCACCCGTCGGAATCAAAGGCTCTCGAGGGTCCCACCTGGCATGTTGCACCGGACCTGCTCCCCTCACATGGCTGGCTCCCGGGTTAACACGTGTAAAATAAGCCCGAAACAAAACTCCCACCAAGGAAAGCTCCAGCGACTACATGTGTACAACAGCCCCGGACCTAGCCCCCGTCAGAGAGGAGCTCCGGTACTGACACGTGTACAACAACCCCGGACCTACTCTTGCGCAAGGGAAAGCTCCGGATCTGCCACGTGTGGAGCCTCCAGACCTTCGTCGCCAACGGAAATACAAGCCAGACAATACCATTATAGACATTCAAGGATGGTTAAAGCGGCAGTTACAAGGTCTGATAATATGTCATTAATGCCATATAAATGACACATGATCAGTGCACTGTTAATCGGGGTAACTCTGCCATGAAGGCACGTTATCACACTATTAATCGTACTTAATACTCTTTAGACAGTGTATTAGGTCATTAAGCACGCCAGAGCCACATGTCGGGTCAGGCCAGCTTTGTAACGGTCAGTCCTTAGAACTATAAAAGGGTTGTACCGCACAAACAATAGAGGGGGCTCTCGGATCCAGGCAACTGCGACTTGACTTTAGCGAACTCACTCGATCAATACAATCACACAAACCCCGTGGAGTAGGGTGTTACGCTCAGGCGGCCCGAACCACGTAAATCTCTGAGGTCACCATCTTGATACTTATCTTGTGTCTACCAACCACAAAATAACCTCTGTGGGCTGCTTCTCAGCGGGTCCGAGGGAAGTGTCGTATTCCACACTTCGACATTTGGCGCGCCGGGTAGGGGGGCAATGCGTTTGTTTCATTGTTTCAAGATCACAAGATGGTGAATTCAGCTGCTGGATCATCCAATGGAAATAATGCAGAACAACCTGTTGGAGGCAACCCCACCAACATTCGGCAACCAGCAGGTGCCAACGCTCCGGCAGGCACTGTAGCACCATCTATTCTGGCAAACAATGCCAATCAATGAGATGGGGCATCTTCTTCGATCACCGCATCGTCAAACAACAATCCCGAGCACGCGCTCATTGCTGCTCGAGCTCTTCTGCAACATCCACCACCTCCAGGTGCACCCCAGGGTGCTATGGAGCAGTGGAGGACTGATGTCGACCATCTGGTCGCAACTGCGGCTGCAGGCCTCAGCAACCAAGGTCCTCCCCCTTCGGGGCGAGCACCTTCAGAACGACGGACCCTGTCTGGTCGACTTGGTCCACAAGCCTCTCAACAAAGGAGGTGTGTCGCCTCCCAGCAGGTGACTTCGTTGTCTCCCAGGGCGCGACGCACCCATACCATCACCAGGATTCCGACTCATGACCTGCGGTCGGAACTGGATCGCCGCTACCGGCAACAGGACAACCGAGTCCACATCGAGCGTGCTCGCGAAAGGCGAGAGGCTTGGGACAACCCTGCTCCTCAAGGAGCGGGAGGAGGTTGTTCTGCCCTGGCCATGTACTTACATATGGTCAGATGGCCACAGAAGTTTCGGCCTCACTTGCTAGAAAAATTCGACGGGACAATCAACCCCGCCGAATTTATACAAATCTACTCTACTGCCATACTCGCAGCGGGAGGTGATGAGGTTGTGATGGCCAATTACTTCCCGGTGGCCTTAACCGGGATTGCAAGGTCCCGGTTCATGAGTCTTCCACCGACTCCATCAATAGTTGGGCAGAACTATGCCAGCAATTCACTGCCAACTTCGTAGTTCCTATACCCGACCTGGCAACTAAATTGGACTTGTTTGCTGTAAAGCAAACGTCGGGGGAATCGCTATGGTCCTTCATCCAGCGATTCTCTCAGATATGCAATACCATTCCTTCTATCTCGAGCTCTTCTGTTATTGTTGCATTCAGACAGGGTATTCGAGATAAGAAGATGCTAGAGAAGCTGGCTATCAAAGAAGTTACCAGCATCACGGAACTCTTCAGCCTAGCCGACAAATGTGCTAGAGCTGCGGAGGGCCGTGAAATGCACTCCAAGCCAGCTCCGGAGGCCAACTAGAAGTCCTCCAAAACTGAAGCCGCTACCTCCGGTAGTGGCAAGAAGAAGAAGAAGCCCAACGGCAAAAAGAAGCCGTCGGCCAGTGCTCCAGTTGCTGCTGCAGTAGCTCCTGGAAGCCGGGGGCACGCCCCGAGAAGCGACCTCGTCCCTCATCAGAGGACGGCAACAGTTCCAAAGCATGGTGTCTGATTCACAGGACGCATAGACACAACTTGGAAGAGTGTCGAGAGGTCTTGAACCTTGCTGAGCGCTACAACAAGCGTCGGGAAGAAGCTCCTTTCCATCAAAGGGAAGGAAAGCAAAAAGTCGACGAAGCTCCGATTGAAGAGGAGCTAGGTTTCCAAGACCCTAAAAAGGTCTTGAAAGCCGTCTACAACACTGTCGACGACCGACTTCGACACCTCCGACAACGAACGTCGAAAAACCCTGAACACCATCTATGGTGGTTCTTGGGACATCACTTCTCGTCGCATTATCAAGACAATGCGGCAGGACATGTCCATGGTAGAACCACAACAAAAGTGGATGGACACACCCGTCATTTTCGATGCTTCGGACTACCCCCAAAACATGATCGGGGCTGGTCAACTCCCGTTGATGGTGTCACCCACCATTAACAATATTCAAATCCACCATGTAATGGTGGACGGAGGTTCTGGGCTCAACCTCATAAGCTTCAAAGCTTTCGTTAAGCTTCAGCTCCGGCCTTCGAACCTTCGCCCATCCCGACCTTTCTCCGGAGTAGGTCTGAGAACCATTACTCCTCTCGGTTCCATTACACTCCCAGTGACCTTCGGGACCCGGGAGAACTACAGAACCGAGAAACTGGTTTCTGACGTTGTGCAGATCAATCTTCCATTCAATGCCATATTGGGTAGGCCAGCTTTATACAAGTTTATGGCCGCTGCCCATTATGGTTATTTGGTGTTGAAGATGCCAACACTTACGGGCGTTCTCCGGATCCACAGAGATCGTACCACAGGAGTTACTGCACTAGAAGAACTCTACGCGCTTACCACAGCGCAAGAGGAAGCATCCGGTAAGGAGCCAGTTGTGAATCCTCCAAGCATTCGCCACAAAGGCTCTACCTCCGCACCTCGTGTGCAACCAAGAGGCGACACACACATTCCCATCAAAGTCATCCAAATCGGTTCTGATGCTGCTCAGACTACCCGTATATCGCGGGGGGGGAGGGGGGGCTGAACAACAAATAGGAACTCGCGCTCATCACTTTACTTCGGGCTAATGTCGACATGTTTGCATGGCAACCATCACAAATGCATGCGATCCCTAGGGAGGTTATTGAGCACAATCTAAATATTTACCCAGACGCTCGGCCTGTACACCAGAAGCCCCAGAAGCAATCAATTGAACGACAAAACTTCATCTGACAGGAAATCAAGAAGTTGCTCGAAGCTGGATTTATCTGGGAAGTCTTCCATCAAAAATGGCTGACAAACCCAGTTGTTGTACCCAAAGGCATGTCCAAAAGATCCATTTCCACTACCTAGAATAGATCAAATAGTGGATTCCACCTCCGGGTGTGAACTACTGTGTTTCTTAGATGCATATTCTGGATATCATCAAATCCAAATGTCTAAGGAAGATGAAGAGCATATTGCCTTCATAACAGTAGATGGATTGTATTGTTATACTGTCATGCCATTTGGTCTCAAAAATGCTGCTTCAACATTTGTGCGAGCCATGTACAAAAAAAAATTGCAGAGCTAATCAGAGACTTGGTGGAGGTGTATGTTGATGACATCGTTGTGAAGATCAAAAACAAGGAGTCACTCCTTGACAACTTACAAGACGTATTCGACATGCTACGCACTACTCGCACCAAGCTGAACCCGGACAAATGTGTCTTCGGGGTCAGCTCCGGAAAGCTTCTAGGTTTCTTGGTGACTCATCGAGGAATCGAAGAAAATCCAGCGAAGATCAAGGCTATAGAAGAAATGCGGCCCCCAGCCCACATTAAAGATGTCCAAAAGTTGACTAGATGTCTAGCTGCGCTCAGTCGGTTTATATCAAGACTAGCAGAACGGGCGCTACCCTTCTTCAAACTTTTGAGGAAGTCCGGACCATTTCATTGGTCTTAGGAAGCAGAAAAGGCGTTTCAAGAGCTGAAGCAGCTCCTCACCACACTACCAATCCTGGTAGCTCTAAACCCTGGTGAGCCTTTACTACTTTACATTTCGGCAACTATAGAGGTTGTCAGTATGGTCCTGGTCACGGAAAGACCGGAGCCATCCCCAATTCAGGAGTCTAGACCCCTCCGGGAGGGTCTGGAACTACTTGAAGGCGAGTCTGAGGACCAACCCTCAGGCACAAATCCTCAAGGCGAGATGCTGGAGGATCAACCTCCTTCAAACGAAGGAGTAACTGCTGCTGAACAAGAAGATCTAGACCCCTCTAGGAGGGTCCGGGTCACTCCAGAAGAAGCTCTGGGTTCCTTTAGTAGGGACCAGGAAATTCCAGAAGAAGGTCTAGACAGTCCAGCGCCCAGTGTACTTCATCAGTGAAGTACTCCATGACGCCAAGACAAGATACATTGAAGTGCATAAACTGCTTTACGCAGTTCTCATCGCCTCAAGAAAGCTCCGTCACTACTTCCAAGCCCACAAAATATCAGTGGTAACCTCTTTTCCACTGTGTGCAATTTTGCAAAACCCTAATTCTACTAGGAATATTGCAAAGTGGGTAGCGGAGCTGGCAGAATTCAATTTAGAATCCATGTCAAGACAAGCAATTAAAAGTCAAGCCTTGGCTGACTTTGTGGCGGAATGAACTCCTTCTCCATCAAATCATGGGGGCCACAGTGAGCAGAAATCAGAACTCAAAGTTTCGATGTTCACTGAGCCTCACTGGACCCTCTACTTTGATGGCTCCATGCAAAAGCAGGGGGTCGGAGCTGGAATCCTTCTCCTAGCTCCGACCGGAGAGAAGGTCAAGTATATGGTACACCTTGATTTCAAGGCAACCAACAATATGGCGGAGTATGAAGCCCTCATTTATGGACTCAAGGTGGCACTATCTTACGGTGTCAAACAGCTGTTGGTGAAGGGAGATTCACAAATCATCATCAAACAAGTTAAAGGTGAATGCTCCTGCAACAATTCTCAATTAGCTGCTTACCTCCTTGAAGTCCAGAGGCTTCAGAAGGACTTCGAAGTCCTGGATCTTCATCATGTTCAGCGCCTTCATAACTCCAAAGTTGATGAACTCTCGACGAAAGCTTCAACCGGAGATCCGGCTCCTGACGGAATATTCGTCTGGAGGTTGTCAAAACCAACACTCAGCCTGCCGAACTGAGCAAAGGGGGTGAGACCAACACCTCGAAGCTGGCGGTCCCGGTGGCCCTGTTACCATGGCGTTCACCAAGCATCATAGGTGCTGCCGGAAGCTCCAAGCAACCCAGAACACAAGACTCAGAAGCTCAAGTTAGCTCCGATGCATGGATCGAAGATCCGGAGCTACTTGAAAGACAATATACTACCTGAAGATAGTGTATCCGCTGACCGGATTGTCAGATTGGCTAAAAGATACACGTTGGTAGAAGGGGATCTCTACCGATGCGGTGTCAATGGCATCCTAATGCGGTGCATTGCAAGGGAAGAAGGCCACGATCTTCTCACAGAAATCCATGGAGGCGAGTGCGGAAACCACACATCTTCTCGTACGTTGGTCGGTAAAGCCTTCCGATATGGCTTTTATTCATATACTTGGATGAAGCATTTCTTGTTTGATTGTGGATTCTATGTATGTGGTAGGAGTAGTATTTATGATTACGCTATACCATTCTTATTGTATCATCATAAACACTACAAACCCCCACTATAGTCTAATTAGTTATGACATGATCATGTTAATATGAATGACTTATGCTATGTTTCAACATTGGTTCAACGATGTTTAGGTTATTCATTACCTTAGGATATCTTGTGCTGCAGCTCTTAAGGTATTTACTTAATATGCTAGCATGGTGCTAGGATAGTTAAGTAGCGCTGAATGTCTCGTAGACCTACGGATTGAAGAGGTTGGCAATAGGTGGTGACAACCCTATCTATCCTTGTAATCCTCCACGTTCGGCTATGCCACATGCTCTTTGCGGGAGTCGTCCTAGTGTTGCTAGGGGTAAACCTGTGCCCGATGTGTTAAACAACTTAGCATGAGAATTCACCATTGATATGTTCATTAGTAACTAACTTAGGGTATGTATATGTATACTAGAAGCATAGTAGGAGTATCTACCTAACTTTTAGCCTAATCCCTCTTTGACCCATTTACCCCCTTAGAATAGGATACTCTTGTGTGTGTCACACTACCTCCACATATCTCTTACCCATCCTCAGTATAACCCTACCTAGACCAACCTATCTCTTCCATTTGATGATTGTTATGCTTCCACCTAGCCTTCCTTTGGGAGAAAATAAATGACACACTTGGAATACTCTTTTAAGGGGAAATGCTACATCAACGGTTTCCATGCGTTTGCAGATTTTTATCTGTGACGTAAGAAACATCAACAAGAAGTAACAGCAACAAAAGAACGTAACGAACGTAGAGAAGGATGGCACCTTGTTCATAACAAGGGCGATCTCAGTACAGGAAGAGCCTGTACGTGAGTGTTCCATGCATCCACTAGAGATAGTGGGGGGACGCGTCTTCCCGCATTGTGGCCACGACGATGACGACTCTGACAACGCCCTTTGGTACCTCGACACGGGCACGACCAACAACATGACTGGTTTGCGCGTCATCTTCTCCGAGCTTGACGAGAATGTTGTTGGCACCATCAAGTTCAGCACAACTCGATCATGTGGATCGAGGGGAAGGGCACGGTCCTATTCGCCTGCGACATGGGTGAGCATCGGAGGCTCATCGATGTCAACCTCATCTCGTGTCTCACCACCAACCTCATCAGCCTGGGGCAACTGGATGAGGATGGCTACAGTGTCACCATGCATGCAGGGGTGGTGCACATTCGAGATCACCAGAACCGTCTCATCACACGAGTGTGGTGCGACGACACCAATTTGTACCCCATCAAGCTCAACATCACGCATAAGGTACGCCTGACCGCGCGACATGCTGATGTCGCTTGGCGTTGGCACAAACACTACGAACACGTCGGCTTCCAGGCGCTTCGAAAGCTGGCAAAAAAAGAGATGGTGTTCGGGCTTTCGCAAATTGATCACGTTGATTAATTGTGCAAGGCTTGCTGGGTTGGGAAGCAAAGGCGCTCCAGCTTCCCCACGCAAGCTCGTTGGCACGCGAAGGGTGTGCTCGACCTTGTCCACGGCGACATCTGCGGGCCAATCATGCTGACGACTCCAGGCGAAAAGAAGATGTTCTTGTTGCTAGTGGATGACAAGCCGCTACATGTGGCTCTATCTCCTAGCAAGCAAGGACAAGGTGTCTGACTTAATTCAGCAATTCCAGGCGATGACTGAATTAGAGTCTGGGAGGAGGCTGAAGCTACTACGTACTAATCGCGAAGGGGAGCTTACCTCACCGGAGTTCGGCGAGTATTGCGCTCAGTACGACGTATAACATCAGCTTACAGTCCCGTACAGGCCATAGCAAATAGGGTTGTGGCGTGGCGCAACCATACGATGGTTGGGATGGCGAGAAGCATTTTGAAGGCGAAGGGTATGCCCGAGTTCTTTTGGGTGAGGCGGTTGTGACGGTCGTCTACATTTTGAATATATCCCCCAGCCGCGGCCTCGACGGGAACACACCATATGAAGCTTGACACTGAGAGCAACCAACTGTCAACTACTTCTAAACTTTTGGGTCTATGGGGCATGTCAAAAACATGATCCCCCACCTAAAAAGTTGGAATATTGGATCACAACGATGGTCTTTCTTGGCTATGTTGCAGGGATGAAGGGCTACCGGATGTACAATCCGGTCAACGGGCGCACACACATATCACAGGATGTGATATTCGACGAGGAGGCCAAGTGGGATTGGGATGAAGGAGGTGAATAAGAGTACTACGGTGTGTTCTACGTTGACTCCATGGGTGTTCTACGTTGACTCCATGGGTCTAACACTTGTTGGACCCGCTGTTCCAACACCCGGCGAGGTGCTATAGGGCCTGAAGGGGCCGAACAACACCCTTGCAGCGCCTAGAAGGGGTGCAGAAGGGTCTTTCCAAATCCCAGTGGCTCCTACGCAGCAGCCCAGGGCAGCTTGAAGGCGACCAACACCCCTCGCGACTCCTCGGAGGATCCTACAGGGTCTTTCTAGCAAGGAGCAGAGTTGGGAAAGCCCTACACAGGGGTCAACAGAAGCGAGAGGGTCAGAATTTCAAGATTACAGCACCTTCGTCACCCCCGGTATCCTCCATGACCCATCCTCTTCGCTACGCCGCTGTGGGATGTCAGCGAGCAATGTCGACACCTACCACGAGGACGACGTTGAACTTTCGTTCCGCACGATGTGCAACATGTTGGGAACCCTCACACCTCATGGCCGCGCAACACACCCACCGAGCCTGGAGGAGGGGAGCTCATGTTCACCACCGCGGAGGAGTCTACATCCTTCGCCGATGTCGAGGAACACCCGTGCAGGAGACGGGTCATGCTCGATGAGATGGAGTCCATAGAAGAGAACAAGACGTGACAACTTGTTGATCTTCCTGCAAGACACAAGCCCATAGGCCTCAAGTGGGTGTTCAAGGTGAAAAGAGACGAGCATGGAGAGGTGGTGAAGCACAAGGCTCGATTGGTGGCTAAAGGCTAAGTCCAGCGGTAAGGAATAAACTTTGATCACGTATTTGCTCCTATAGCCCGTCTCGAGTCTATTTGCTTGCTCCTTGCAGTTGCCACGACAAGGGGTGGGAGGTATACCACATGGATGTGAATGGCGCCTTCCTAAATGGCGATCTGATGGAGGAGGCGTACGTCTCTCAGCTCGTTGGCTTCATCATCGATGGAGCCGAACACAAAGTGTGCTGTCCTAAGAAGGCATTGTACGGACTTCGTCAAGCGCCCAGGGCCTTGAATGTCAAGATCAATGATAGTATGTTCTTGCTTGGTTTCAAAAGAGTACGAGTGAGCACGGGATCTACTTTTGTGGAGTTGGAGAGGAGAAGCCCATCAACAGCGCGTACATCGATGGCCTCGTGGTCACAGGTGGTGGCAACATCAAGAAGTTCAAGGAGGAGATGATGAAGCAGTTCAAGATGAGCAACTTGGGTCTCTTGTTGTATTATCTTGGTCTGAAGGTGCGGTAGTCTGAAGCAGGAATAAGCATTGGGCAGTCGGCCTACGCTTCCAAGCTTGTCTAAAAAACTGGTCTGAAGGAGTGCAACCCATGTGCATTCCCCATAGAGCAAGGCCTGAAGCTTTACAAGACAAGTAAGAGTCCATTGGTACATGCAACAGACTACAGGAGCATGGTGGGACGGCTGTGATATTTGGCGAACACTCGCCCTGACCTCGCCTACTCAGTTGGGTACGTGAGTCGGTTCTTGAAGGAGCCAATGGAAGAATATCGCATTGCCGTCAAGCGTATTGTACGCTATATAGCGAGTATGATCCACTTTAGAGTCTTCTATCCAAAGGGAGGCAACATGGAGTTGATTGGCTACACAAATAGTGACTATGCGGGAGACGTGGAGGACCGCAAGAGCACAAGCGGGGTGCTGTTTTGTCTTGGAAACAACCCCGTTTCGTGGCAGTCTGGCAAGCAGAAGGTGGTGGCCCTGTCCTCGTGTCAAGCAGAATATATTTCAGCAACTCGAGGGGCATGTCAAGGTGTATGGATGGCACGACTGATGGAAGACTTGGATGGAAAAGTGAAAGCTCTCGTGCTACGGGTTGACAACAAGTCTGCCATAGACCTAAGCAAAATCCCTGTACACCATGATAGGAGCAAGCACATCGACATCAAGTATCGCTGCATACGGGAGTGTGTAGACAATGGTGTTATAGTGCTTGAGCAAATCTGTACGAAGGACCAGATGGTGGACATCTTGAGCAAGGCGCTTGGAAGACAGAAGTTCGTCGAGATGAGGAGAAAGATGGGAATCTTGGATGTGCGTCAAGTTCAGGGTCAGGAGGAGAATATTACTTGACCTTTTCTTGGACACCCTCCTGGCTAGGTTTCAAGTGCGTCAGCCAGGGGGCTGGTGCGGCTGCACCAGATTGGGTGGGCTCAACACCCCTGTATCTAGGATACAATTCCCTAGAAGAAAAGAGGTCAGGATAATACTATGTTTAAAAGAGTCCTTAGAGATATTGCTAATAGATAGAGTTCAAAGTTGTTTTGTCTTATCTAGGCAGATATATACAGGCTATAAATAGGGCCTGCAGCCCCTGCTGTATACACCGCATACCAGAGATTGAATAAACTATTCCTCCACCAGATCTATAGCCCCCACGGCAGCACCCTGTTCCAGGTGAGTTCCAAGTTGCCTGAACAGGAGAACTTCTCTGTTTTCCCGCTGAATTCATCGATTTCAACACCAGCAGAGGAGCTGACTTTGTTGTGGTGTTCTCTGGTCGTTCAGGACCAGATCAGCATCCCTGATCATCTCAGAATCCCCTGTTTTGCGCCCTACTGCTTCTACATCTCTCTGTTCTATAATAGAGGCTTGCTGTCTTGATCCCAGATCACTTCTAGAACAAAAGATCAGAGACCGGATTTCCAACATCATATGAGCAGTTTAACAACTTGCAGGACATTCTATTGTCCATAAAGCTAACCCAAGAAGCTGCCTCCAAAGCGTATAATCAGCTAATTGGACATGACCAAGTGCATCCTATATTTCACTAGCTTCGGTCCTCATCATGCCAAATGAAGCTTATAATTTTCTTCCGTTTATTGTATAAAAGTGGCTCAATACGGGAGGGTTATTTAGGAGGAAAAATATGGATCTTCTATCCTGCACCTGTGATCTATGTATATGGCAGAAAGAAGAAACATCAAACCATTTATTCATCAAATGCAACTTTGCCAAGTCATATTGACTGTCAATGGTTTGCAAGATCCAAGAGGCAGAAGACCTTTGCAACTTTGCCAAGTCATGTTGGGCATCAATTTCCGATCCGATATTTGGGTTTCAGAATTGCAATTCGGAATGTTTGAAGTGTGCGAGGCTTGCCATTTTGCTTGTCCGCGGTCTTTTGCCTGATGGTTGGGGGGGGGGGGGGGGTTGTGGGGCAACTTTGCTGAGTCATGTTGGGCATCAGTTTCAGATCCGGTAATTCGGGTTTCAAAATTGCTACCCGAAATGACTGGACCGTGGGAGGCTTGCCGTTGTGTTTGTTTGCAGTCTTTTGCCTGATTGGGGGGGGGGGGGGGGGGGGGGGGGGTTATTGTGACAGACGCCTGGAAGGCTCACATCGTGCTAGGCGTCGACGAGGGAGATGGTCATCGGTGACTGGGCCAGGCACCAGCATGATGGGTGCCCAACTGATCGTTGCGGATTGGGTATTTCAAGAAATTTGGTAACAGGATTAGAAGCGGAATACTCGTCAAATAAGCTCGGATTTTACCAATCTCTACCCAAAAAATGATTTTGAATTTTTCGGTTCGGGCTTTTTTGAGTTCAAAATTTATATCCACATCTAAAAAGGATATTGGTCTATCCATTCTACATGGAAATCATCATTCTCATGATAAGGTGTATCTAAAATGATTGTGGCTTCAATAATGATGATTGCATGTCCGTCGCTCTCGTCAAATGGAGCCTTAGTCTTCCATTTGATCTCTTAGACTGTCCGCAGTGGTGTATTGTAAAGGGTACTAGACTGTAGGTATTGTAGACTGGGCAAGAACTAGTGAATTGTATTGATTCATAGTGTACAGTACATATAGACTCTGGTTACGCGCATGCTCACCATTGGCTGCCTCTTGCTTGACCAAGAAACCAGAGACTCGCCGAGAAATATACAGTAACCAGATGTCGATCACCGGGTGTATTATATCGAGTGTAAGAAATATGGAGTCCCATGTGTGTCGTACCTCTTATGTATCGCATAATTCACTTCAGAAGAGTCAGGTGACTGTCATTGGGCTCATGCATGTGTAGACACAGTTGTTGCACGGTGTAGGACAAGTCTGGCCTTGTTATGGTGAGGTACTGTAGAGCTCCAGTCAGATGACGAAATTCTGATGCATTGTTGATGGGTGTTCAGGCTGATGCTGATAGTTTGGCTGATGTATCGACTGGAGTGGATACTGGTTTGCAGGAGCTAATGCCGACACGTTGTAATAGGTCTTCGGAGTAGTTCTCTTGTGTCATGAATAATTCGAACGGTGTACGACGGATGTCGACGCCGAGGAAATATTGCAGGGGACCCAAATCTTTAATCTTGAATTCGAACTGAAGTCTTGAGATGAGATCCCAAAGAACTGAGTCAGCAGATGCCGTGAGAATTGTATCGTCGACGTAGAGTAATAATTATGCGACTTCCTTGCCCCGTCGGTACACGAATAATGAAGTATCCGATCGTGTGGGATAAAGACTGATGTTGATGGCGAACTGCTTGAACCTCATGAACCAGGCGCGTGGAGCCTGTCAAAGCCCATAAAGGGTTTTGAGAGTAGGCAGACTGCATTCGTAATGGATGGATCTTGGAATCCAGTAGACTGACTGCAGAAAACCTTCTCCTGAAGATGCCCGTGCAAAAACGCGTTGGAGACATCGAGCTGATGCATGAACCATCGACGAGTAGCTACAATGGCGAGTATGGTGTGAATAGTTGCATGTTTCATTACCGGTGTGAATGTTTCACTAAAGTTGATTCCTTCTCATTGATGAAACCCGTGAACCACCCACCTTGCCTTGTACTTCTCAAATGAACCATCTGGCCTCAACTTGTGATGAAACACCCATTTGCCAGTTACATTATGTGCATTAGGAGGATAAGGCACCAAGGTCCAGGTTTTGTTTGCTAGAAGTGCATCAAACTCAGACTTCATTGTTTCATACCATTGCGGATCCTTGAGTGTTGAGCGTGCACTTTTGGGTATGTGAGAGAGAATTGTTGATGATGTGGCTACCAAAGCATATTTGGGATTGGGTTTGAATTTGCCTGACTTGGCACGAGTCATCATTTTGTGTGTTGTGGTAGCGTTTAGTGGTTGGGGAGGTGTGTTGTCGTATGTTGGGGGAGGGAAGGCAGCTCCACTGGGTTGGAGATGTGGCATACAATGAGTGGATAAAGATCTTCCGATGGAGTCATGTTGGTTAGGCTGTGGCAAGGTTTGATTGGCTAGCGCAGAAGGTGGACTTGGCAGATGTGTTGGCGTGCATGCATCAGCGGAATTACGAGGGTGGTTGGGATCCGATGATGGGAACGTGTATCAGTTATTAGGATCCGCAGGAGGTGGGGCAGGTGGACTGCGATTAGCTGGCTGTGGATCTGGCAGTGGAGGCAGTTAACGCGGGAGCGCGAGCTGGATGTGACGGGCGTTAGGTGGACGTGGAGGGAGTGGGTTGGTAGTGCATGGATCAGCCATGCAGGCTCCGGGCGACGTTGTTGGAAGGTCGTTGGAGCCAGAAATTTCGGCACAAGCTTTGGCAAAAGGAAATGAATCTTTGTCAAAGATGGCATGTTGGGAAGTTATGACCTTGTTTGCGCTAGATCGTAGCCGCGGTACCCTTTGTGGTCTGCAGGATATCCCAGGAAGACACTGGCCACCGATCTCGCGTTGAGCTTGTCAGGAGTAGTAGCCGCTAGATTCGGGTAGCAGAGGCACCCGAAGACCCGAAGATGGTCGTACGTCGGAGGCACGCCGAAGAGGAGCTGAAAGGGTGTGAGTGTACCTGTAGCTCGACAAGGATGCCTGTTAATAAGATAAGTTGCGGTGGACAATGCTTCAGCCCAAAATTTTTGAGGTGTGTGGGAGTGCAGAAGCATTGTACGCGTACAATCATTGAGCGTTCGAAGAGTGCGCTCGGCCTTGACGTTTTGCGGTGAGGTGTAAGGACAGAACAATCTGAAGTGGATGTCGTGTGTAGAGAAAAATGAATGAAGTGTGTGGTTGTCGAATTCATGGCCATTGTCCGTTTGAAGTGCAATGATGGGCATGCTGAATTGTGTTGAGACGTAAGCGTGGAAGGCTGTGAGGGTGGGAAGCATTTCGTTTTTGTGTTGGAGGGGAAATGTCCAGGTGTAGTGTGTAAAGTCGTCAAGAAAAACAAGGTAGAATTGTAGTCCGGAGACGCTCAGAGTCGGTGAAGTCCAGACATCAGCGTGCAGTGTTTGGAAGGGGAAATATGTAATAGTATTTGAATCATGGAAAGGTAAACGTACATGCTTTCCTAATTGGCATGCATGAAAAATATGTGTTGGACTTTTATTACATGAGAAGGAAAAAGTCTTGAGAGCTTGGACTAATGCGGTGCGGCCAGGATGACCAATCCTTTCGTGCCAGGTGTCAATGGCTCTCTTGGTTGCATGGTACGCCTTGGAAGCAGGAAGGCGTCGAGGATAAAGATCACCGTCACTTTTACATCGGAGCATCACTTGTTTGCTGCGAAGGTCCTTTATAGAAAATCCATAGGGGTCAAATTCAACAGAAATGTGATTGTCCTGAGTAAGTTTGCGAACGGAAATTAGCTTTTGAACAAGATTAGGTGATAAAAGAATGTTGTTGAGAAGCAATGAGGAAGATGTAGTGGTTATGGACGTGCAGGTGGAGTTTGTGACGGACACCGAGGCACCATTTCCAACAGTAATGGAGGAGTAGTGAGGAACAAGGTTGTTGGAATTGAGAAAAGAAGCAGTACCCGATATGTATGAAGATGCCCCGGAGTCCACATATCAATCAGATGTGGACTGAGGTGCGACAGCTGCCTGGTTCAGTGCTGCAATGAGGGCCTGATTGTCCCAGGCTGTTGATGGAGAATGTTGATGCGCATGCATAGCTTGTGCATGTCGGCGCCAGCGTCTGGAGCAGCGAACATTGCTTGGTGAGGGTTGAAGCCGGGTGCCCGGAAGGGCATCGGCCAGGCCTGCACCATCCCTGTCCAGGGATTGAAGTTAGGCTGCCAGACAGGTGCAAGTGTGGTCGTGTTCGTGCCACGACTAGCACTGTTCTGTGGTGTACCACGCCCACCACCACGGCCACGCCCGCCACGGTCGCGATGCCCGAATCCATTTGTAGAGTCTGATGAAGGTCCGGAGTTTGTGTTGCCGGAGGAGCTGCCATATGAGGAACCGCCGTTGAAGGCATACAATGCCTGGGAGGCGACCTGCGTTGCCCTTTGATTGTCGAATAGCTCTTCCATCAATAGATGGGATCGAGCGCTGAGAAAGGTGTGAGGGGGCTGCCTGGAGGTTATTGCATAAATCGTGTGTCGAAACTTGCCGTTGAGACCACGAAGGAGATTGATAACTTGACTCGACTCGGACACGGGCTGGCCGACGTCGCAGAGGTTGTCGGCGAGGGCCTTCAACTTGGCGCAGTACTCCGAGATGCTCATCTCGCCCTGAGAAATGCTGCGAAATTCTGCCTCATAGAACACGGCCCGTTGCAGCTCATTGTCGTGGAAGAGATTCTCGACGGCATTCCACAGAGAGAATGCATCTATTTTCTATTGGCAAACGATCTGGAGAACTTCAAAAGAACAAGTTGTGTAGATCCAGTTCACAATACATTGATCAACATGAGCCCAGCGGCCATCGTGGTGAATCAACGGAGTTGGAGCGAGAACATAGCCGTTGATGCCGAATTTTCCAAGAGCTGAGTCGAAGAACATACGCCAGTTGATGTAGTTGGGGTTGGTGAGCTCGAGGGTGACAGGAACAGGTGAGCGTATGCTCACAGTTCGAAGAATGTCGACGCAAGCATTGCCGGACAAATGGTTGGTGTCGTTGTCGATGCTGCCGCCAGTGGTGTTGGGGGAAGACGATTTGTTTGAGGGGAGTACATAGGGTTGAAATCCATGAAGCGAAAGCTTGGGAAGGATCGTTGTGGGAAAAAAGAGCGCCGGTCGCTGATAGCATCTAGACTGGGCGAGAACCAGTGAATTGTATTGATTCATAGTGCGCGGTACATATAGACTCTGGTTACATGCATAATCCTAGAATCCAGCAAAGCTGGTACACGGCGTGCGTTATGCGCGCGGCGTGGACGAAGTCATGGCGCGCGTGAGCCGGTGCGAGTGGTCAGGACGTTATGTTGTGCTTGCAAGCGTCGGTTGCCAAGAGAACGTGCTTGCTAACAGGTACAATGGAAGTATAAAGTATATATATGGAGTCAACATATTGCAATTGTAGAGTACATACCGGAAAACTCAGAAGCGTAAAGTACATACCAAAGACTAGATCAGTATGACCAATATAGATTTACGTGTCACGCAAGCATATCGTAGGACTGACAACACTAGATTGAGAATGAAGAGAGTTGGCTAAGCAGTTGATTACCTTGGAAATCAGCCTTGTGTTCAGGCCGAGACGAGCTGCTGCCGTCAACGCGTTCCCGGCGTTCCCACCTCCAGATATCTGCAACGCCACACCGACGAGAAAGGGTCACACTCCGATGCCGCGAACTCGAGCTCACCGTGGGACAAGAGACGCGACCGAGATTTCTCGATGAAGGCTCAAAGGTCGCATCACCTGCAGGACTCCGGTGCGGATCTTATCGTCGGGCCGCGGGTACGCGTCCACCGTGGCGAGGTAGTCCAGCGTCAGCAGCCCGCACCCCAGCTACAAGCATCAAGCAACAAGAACCCGACCACCGGTCAGTCAAACTCAGCGAGCGAAGCAGCTTAGAGCGGATACACGCTGCTGCCCACTGATCGCGTGTCTTTTCTCCGGTGCGAGGAGAAGAGACCGAGACCGAGCGAGCTCACCACGACGCAGTTGCTCGCGGCGAGGACGGCCGTGACCCGGCGTTCCTGTCCAGTGGCGGGGAGGAAGAAGCCGCGGCGGCCGGGCGCCGCGGAGCAGAGAGTGGACGCCGGCGGCGGCGAGAAGCGGACGAGCGTCATCATGGTGGCGCCTCTAGCGGCCGGTGGGACACACAGCACACAGCAGGCCGGCTGGTGAGACTGGAGAGCGGCGGAGCGGGCGGGGTATCCGTCGTCTGGTGGTTGGACTGACCGAGCAAGGGAAGGAAGCAGAGGAGTAGGCCTGTTTTGCCTCTGACGCCGACCGCGGCTGCACCTCCAGTGGTCCACGTGGTATCCTCCTCACGCGAGTGGTCCACGTGGCGCCATCAGATCGGCCGCGAGCCGGTAGCTCTCACTCACGCTATACGTCGGCCGCACTCCCTGCACGTCCAGAAATTCTCACTCTTGAGAGGATCGCAGCGACAGTGAGCTCGTGGTGTCTGGTAGACTGATAGGTGAGAGCTTAGTTGGTGTCATCCGATTTGGAACGAGCCGTGTCATGGGACGCAAACCCGCGACCGCCTGAACTTTTCCCGATTCCTATGAAAGCTGGGCCATCCAGACGCGACGAGCGGTTTGGCCTGTTCATGCGGACGTGAGCGCGACTGGGGTACGAGGCCAAGCGAGCAATCCATGTTACAAGCTGTTCATTGTTGCTGTTAGCAGCTCTCGGATTGCTTGCAAGCCATGGAGTAAAAGAATTAAGAATAGAGAAACGCTATATATATGTGTCTGAAACCTAAAAAGATTTCAGATGATCGTTGATTTACTTGAAGATTCGTGCACACTCTATCTTGTTTCTTCTCCCACCTCCCGATCCCCATTCGCTCGATCCATTCTTAGCGGCGGCTCAAGCGCGAGCAAGGCTGCTCTCGTGCGACGGTAGATTCGGGAGTGACGGCGGCTAGGGAGCGCGGCGACGATCTCGAGTGCGATGACGGCTAGGGAGTGTGGTGAGCTCAGGGGCGATAGTGGCCGCGGGCGCAGCGGTGCTCCGGCCCGGGAGCGGCGGCGCTCAGGCCCTGCAGCGGCGCGGCTAGGGAGCGCAGCGGCGGGCTCGGATGTGGCGGCGTGGGCACACCGGATCGGGGGTGGCGCCGGACATGAGGAAGAAGATGAGGCAAATTTTTCTATTTTGTAATTGTTAATCCGTAATTATAAGATTATATTAATTATAAAATAATCAAATAAAATGTTTTTGAATTGATTAATCTATAAAATTAAGAGTTAATAATTAGTTATAAAAATTAGTGGTTAATGATAGTAATTAGTTACTAATTACCCGATGAATGATTTTTTTCCAAATTTCAGGGAATCTAGATAGACCCTATGATGATGTTGTACACTTGCAATTCTACCTTTGTCAGGTTACTATTCGAATCGAATGTGTGTTCACTGGGAAAAGGATTAGTGTGGCGACTCGCCTTTCATCTACGTATTAGACTGTTAGCACTCGTAGACAGTGACCTTTAAAAGATTTTCTACTTTATAATTTCCTTTTACTCGCTCATTCATCTCTAAATTATACTTTCTATCATCTGTTTTTTCCTTTCTCCTCTATTTATTTTCTCCCTTCCTTTCTTCCTCCCGACTTCTTTTCTCTCTCTTCGTACCGGGCGTTACAGAAAACGGCGTTTGCGGCGAGGCGCTGTTGCCAGTGCTATTTTACCGAGCCGTTTAGAAGGCCCGGTGCGGTCGACTCCGAACCGTAAATTGGCGTGTAGGCTCGTTTACAGGTGCCACTGCGAGGTGCGAGCGGTCTTAACACGGATCTACGTATTACAAAAGAAATGGATTTTCAATATTGATCTTCGTGTTTGCTTCGGTCCCGTCACTGGGACTCACCTAGTGCGTTGATGTCCGTTGTGCTAGGTGGCTTAGTAAATGCTCCAAATGTTGGTTAGTCCGTTAGTTTTGGTTTAATGCAGTGATCGGCCAAAGTCGATAGGCAAAAGCGTCCAAATACTCCACACATAGTAATCTCCATAAGCAAATGAATTATGGTTGCCCTTTCGCTCGTCCTTGGTCTCCATGAAGCTCACAAATACGCAGGTCATAGATGGACGGAGGGAGTAAATCTAAAATGCCCGAGTAATCGCATATCCAAGTGAATAAAGTTGGGCCCATAAAGTAAATTGGAAGTCCAAACATCCGGGTGAAAATAAAAGTGCGAGTTTTAGAGACCATGGATGGAATTTCATCTCTTCCAAACAATGCAACTTCATGCGTTTTGAGAGGACAAACAACGCAAAAGTATCATCTCGCACGGACACGAACATTTGCAGCTCGTCCAACACTAATCGAAAACAGGCTTATCACACGGCCCAACACTAATATCTGCTAAATGGCCCGGCCCAGCGCCGCCACCAAAGGCCGTCCCCGTTCTCCAGTCCCCCACCTATAAATCAAAGCAGCGCCACCTCAAACCCTCGCAAACCCTAGCGTCCCACCCGCTTCCACTCCACCCGCTCGCGCCGCCGCCCCGCGAAGCAAGCAGGCAGGATGCCGGCCGGCCACGGGCTGCGCTCGCGTACGCGCGACACCTTCGCGCGGCCGTTCCGCAAGAAGGGTTACATCCCGCTCACCACCTACCTGCGCACCTACAAGATCGGCGACTACGTCGACGTCAAGGTGAACGGCGCCGTCCACAAGGGCATGCCGCACAAGTTCTACCACGGCCGCACCGGACAAGTCTGGAACGTCACCAAGCGCGCCATCGGCGTCGAGATCAACAAGCAGGTTACGAGCATATAGATCCCCTTCTCTCGATCGCTGAGCAGGGCACTTAGGCGCTCGCGCCCCGTATTAGGGCGCCATTGTAGAAATTGCAAGCCTCTAGTTTAGAATGATGGTAATTTAAAGTTATCCTGTTACCTGACTCGTGGTTCTTTTATCTAGATGCGATTTCGTTTTGATAGTAGCAGAAATGAACAGCTAGAGCATTCTCCTTTCTGTGTACATCTGTCTGATTATCGAGTTCGAGTTTTTTATGGTTCTAGTTACTCTTGCAGGTGTATTAATTTTATCTTAAGCGGAGTTATGAACTTTCGGTTAGGGTGTTAATGTTATGGATAGTTTCATTATTGGTATTGGGTCTACTAGTATGGTGCAAGCAAAGTTTTCTGATCGTTGTAGTTTAGTTTTGATGTAATTGCTTAATATATGCCATAAACTTTCCACATTGCAGTATCATTTTTGACATTTGTGCTGTTACTGTGAGTGTATCAGTTTCTCTGCAGTTGTTAATTTTGGCTTAAAAACTGTTGATCTAGATTTTAAAACTTATCTAGGAATATTGTATACTTACCATTACTAGGCATTCTTTTAAATTCATGTGTAGTTCAGAATTATGTACCATATGTTTGCTTGTGAACTTCCAAATTCATCTTTATGGAATAAGCTAAACCAAGGGCAGGTTGTAATAACTTATTCATTGTTGCAGAAGTGCAACTGTTTCCCTCTCGTTTTCATATGTGGATAGGGTTATGAAGCTAATCTGTGCTGGACATGATATCTGCTGTGTTGATGTTTAGCATACCAACTGAACACGTGTTATCATTGATCTTATAGATTGTTGTATTTTCAGGTCAATGGCCGCATCATCAGGAAGCGTATCCATGTCCGTGTGGAGCACGTGCAGCCATCCAGGTGCACTGAGGAGTTTCGTCTGAGGAAAGTGAAAAACGACCAGCTGAAGGCTGAAGCCAAGGCCCGTGGCGAGGTCATCAGCACCAAGAGGCAGCCGGAGGGTCCCAAACCTGGCTTCATGGTGGAGGGTGCCACGCTTGAGACAGTCACCCCCATCCCATACGATGTGGTCAATGATCTCAAGGGTGGTTACTAGGATGTTTGGCCTTTCTACCTGCTCTACTACCAGCTCAATCTATGCTACTCTGTTCAGTGCAATTTTGCTTGATCTGAGCACTAGTATGGACCTATTCTGTGTTGAAAGATTTTGCGTTGTAGGTTGTGATCCTGAATTATGCAGAATGCCATATACCATGATGTTTGCTTGTTTTAGTCTGATAATGGTTCTGATCACATCAACTCATCCAAGCTGTCCATTTCTAAGTGCTAACGATCTTTGTGGATTTTGGTTCTCTGTTGCTGTTTTAATGATAAGTCTTGGTTGTGTATGTCGCCATTCCTGTACTGTTGGCTGAATTGCTCCGCCTGCACAATGCTCATGTTTAGTTCGTTGATTCATCTTATGCTGTTTGCTTGCTAGTTTGGTATAACGAGTTCCTTGTAGTAGACTGATGCCTTGTTTCAAGATGCAATTTGTTTCATGTGGTTATCAAAGTCATAACATGATTCACGGAGAAGAGAAATTGGCTACTTACAGTGTTGCTACGAGATCCGATACGAGGCTTTTGCGTCTTAGACATGCGTAGACAAGCAGTCCCCAAACTCTGTCGGCTGCTGCATCTCCGCCATTACTCCTACACATGGTTGTTTTGTTCTAGTTGTTGGAGATGTTAAACTTCATGCTTGATTTTTCCTGCACTATACTACCAACAAGTTGTCCAATTGCAACGTAACAATCTCGCAGCCTAACCATCTTGAATTCAGTCCGTTCCGAATTGTGTCAGTAGAATGACAGTCTTGTTCGGGCAGACCATCTTAAATTCAGACAACTCCAGGAAGAGAAATGGAGATCAACCAATGGCGTTGAGCACCAATGTGAGGTGACTGGTGAGGCCAGACATCCGGTTCTTTCCCTGCTTTGTCGATGAGGACTATTGGGCTCTGTATATCACTGCTCTAGCTCCAGAAAATCCATGATTTCCATGAAGTTGTTCATATGTAGCTCTAGAAATATATATAAATCTGAAGCTCTGAATGGATCAATTGTCTTTTTGATAAGTAATTTTATTTTTATGACGTAATAAACTAGACATAATTTACAAGGAGAAGATCAGAACTTTCACCCATTATTTAAAAAACATTTTATTTTCATTTTAGACTATAAATAAAAAATATGATACTTTATTTTTAGACTTTCTTTTTGCATTCAAGGATTATGATTTTTTCACTTCAAACTACTGCTCACTACCATCATCCTGTGAAGTCCATTTAGAACTCGAATGCAAATTTACTTGTATTTGAATCTTCCATTTTTTTTTGAAAATAAATGATGTTAGTTAGTTCAATTTTGAATTAAACATCGTTATCTATTTTGAAATAGAGGGGTAGATACTTTTTGGCAGACATTTTTAAGGTGCTACGAGCTACCTAAATATAAGCTGTCGACCTTGCAGCCCAAACATAAAAAGCACAGTAGGAAAGAAGAAGCGTAGAGCTGGCAACGGGCCGGATTTGGATTGGGTAGAGCGAAAATCCGACCTAACAAAAAAATTGTTCGAATAAATTTTCATACTCAACTTGCACCCGCGGATCAAAATTGAAACCCGAATCCCTGCGGCAGCAACGGTTCAGTAGCCCAGGAACACAACATTTCTACAGTTCTCGCAGGAACTGAATATATTCCCGAACAAACTCCGGCGACCGGAGCCTGAAACGTGACAACAACTTGGGTGTCCTCCCCTCCCTTCCCTTCCATCCTTCCCTTACAATCTCGTCTAGGACGCGCGGCACGCGCCAACCGCACGAGAGAAACGCTCTCGACCGCCGAGCGCTTTCCCTCCCAAAAGGCAAAACCAAAACCCAAACCCTACAGAAACAACTGAACAAGACGGATAGCCCCGTGTCGGTGGTCAGCTCCGCAGCGCGACGGTCGCCTTGTGCACCAGCGAGCCCGTGGCCTGCGCCTCCCGCTCGGCGACCTCCCGACAGTGTTACGTCCCTTGGCCGGGAGCTCGTCGGAACTCCGGCGTGAGCGCGGCGCGGGAACGACGAGATCGAGATCGCATAACTGGTTTCTGTTAAATTTTTCTTTCGTGTCCTCCAAGGCTTCCGTCGGTTCATTTAGATACCCGACCGGGTTGACCTGTGGGCCCAACACAACGCACCTGACCCTACCTGTAAGTCTCCGACACAACTCAGATACAACGCACACACTCACTCCTTATCACCCCGTCCACACTCGGAGCTATCCCCTTCGTCTTCACTCCGCATCGGCGACTCTGACGGCGACACCCTCTTCCACCTCTGGATCCTCCGCCGTAACATCTGCCCCCCCTCGAAAGCCGGCTTGACCCCAACTTCCGGGAAGCACTTGAGCAGTACGTACCAGTCTTCCCAGCTCTCTGTTTCTTCACTTCCAGCCCAAAGAACCCTAACTTGCGGTATAGCCTTGCTGCCCTTCTTGACCAGCCTGCGTTCCAGAATCCGGAGCGGTTGTAGTGGATCTGCACCAAAGTCGACCACTTTCGGCGGGGTAGAGAAGATTGGAGAGTAATTTGGTGTGAAAGGCTTGATTTGGGAGGTGTGGAACACGGGATGGACCAAGGCTCCTGCTGGCAACTCCAAACGGTAAGCTTCCCTGCCAACCCTCTCTAGCACTTTGTAGGGTCCAAAGAACTTGTATGCCAGCTTAGGGTAAGGGCGATTCACCACAGAAGTCTGCGCATAGGGTTGTAGCCTGAGCAGAACCATCTCCCCCACAACAAAGTCCCGATTTTTTCTTTTTTTTTATCAGCTGTTTGCTTCATCAGATTCTGTGCCATAGCTAGCTTGTCACGCAACATTTCAAGATGTGCCTTTCTCTCCTTCAGAATCTCATTAACACTCATGTCTTCTGTGTGAGGTATGGTGGGAGCCATGAGGGGATTTGGAGCATAGCCATATAGGGCCTGGAAGGGAGAACACCCCAAGGAGGAATGATGTGATGTATTATACCAGTACTATGCTAGAGGTAACCAACTCTTCCACTTTGTAGGTGATTCCTGTACTGCACATCTGAGATAGGTCTCTAGATATTGATTAACCCTCTCAGATTGGCCATCAGTCTGAGGGTGGTATGCAATACTCAACAACACTTTCACCTTCATGCTTGTGAATAGATTTTTTCCACACTCCACTTGTGAATATTTTGTCTCTATCAGAAATCATGGTCTTAGGGAGACCATGTAGTTTAACCACATTGTCCAATAGTGCAGTAGCCACTTGAGCTGCTGTGTATGGATGCTTGAGTGGGATGAAGTGAGAATACTTAGAGAGTCTATCCACCACCACCAGAATAGTATTGAACCCCTCTGACTTTGGTAAACCTTCCGCAAAGTCCATGGTGATGTCTTGCCACATCCCCTGGGGTACATGCAAGGGTTGTAGTAGCCCTGCAGGACTTGACCTCTCTACCTTGGCCTGCTGACAAATATGGCATTGCTTCACCAAGTCCTCCACATCCTGTTTCATACCCCTCCAAGCAAATAGCTTCTTCACCCTGTGATATTTATTGTGAATACCAGAATGACCCCCAACTGCACTATCATGACATGTTGCAACAATCTTGGCCCTCAAGGCAGAGTTCTCTCCCACCCAAATCTTGCCATGCTGTCTTATCACTCCTTGATATACAAAGAGTCCTTATTGATCAGGACTGGATATAGTTAACTGAGCCAACAGATCTTGAGCATGTTGATCAGTCACATAGGAGTTTTTGACTTCTTGAATCCACATAGGAATCACCTCAGATATTGTAGTCACCTCCATCAAATGAGCTACTCTAGACAGAGCATCAGCTGCCACATTCTCTTTACCTTTCTTATAGACAATCTTGAAGTTTAATCCCATCATTTTAGCCATGGCTTTCTTCTGAAGATCAGACTATAGCACTTGATCATCCAGAAAATAGAGGCTCTTATGATTAGTCCAGATTTGGAACTCAATTCTTTGTAGATAGGGTCTCCATCTGTCCACATCTAAATCAGGGCTAAAAACTCTTTCTCATAGATGGACCAATGCTTGTGCTGCTCAGATAGTGCCTTGCTTAGGAATGCAACAGGCCTTTCATTTTGCATTAACACTACCCCTACCCCACAGTCACAGGCATCAGTCTCTACCGCAAAGGGTTCATTGAAGTTGGGTAAAGCTAGCACAGGAGCTGCACTCATAGCCTCCTTGAGCAGCTGGAAAGCCTCTTGTGCTTCCTCGGACCACTGAAACTGCTTGTGCCTGAGGAATGCAGTTAGTGGCCTGGCAATGACCCCATACCCCCTCAAAATTTTTTTGTAGTAGCCAGTCAAACCTAAGAAGGCTCTCAACTCAGTAAATGACCTTGGTATTGGCCATCCCTTCATTGCCTCAATCTTCTGGCTATCAGTCTGAACCCCCTTAGCTGAAATGACATGTCCTAGATAGACCAATTCTTCTTTAGCAAAATGACATTTAGACAGCTTAAAGTAAAACTGATGTTGCCTCATCAACTCAAACACCAGTCTTAGATGATGCACATGTGATTCTAGAGTGGGGCTGTAAACCAAGATGTCATCAATAAAGACTAGCACAAATTTTCTCAGGTAAGGACTTAAAATAGAATTCATGGCACGTTGAAAGGAGGCAGGGGCATTAGTAAGACCAAATGGCATCACCTTAAACTGGTAGTGCCCACAATGAGTCTTGAATGCTGTCTTGAGCTCTTCCCCTTCTCTCATTCTCGTTTGGTGATATCATGCCTTCATGTCCAGACTAGAGAAATACTTGGCCCCATTCAACTCATCCAAAATTTCCTTCACCATAGGCATAGGGAACCTGTTCTTTATAGTAATGTCATTCAGTTTTCTATAATCAATGCAAAACCTCCAAGTCCCATCCTTCTTCTGCACCAACAACACAGGGGAGGCAAAAGGGCTGACACTATGCTCTATCAGCCCAGATTGCAGTAGTTCAACCACCTGTCTTTCAATCTCATTCTTGTGTAAAGGAGAATACCTATAGGGCCTTGAATTCACAGGTATATCTCCAGGAATCAAGGAGATGACATGATCAATGGGTCTGGTGGGTGGCAACACCTTAGGATCCTCAAATACATCCCTAAACTCCTCTAGTAGCTGCTGGACCTTCTTCTGGCGCCTCTCCTTTTCCTCAGCCACCAGAGATCTTCCCTCATCTCCTACAACAGCCATAGCCCAAACCTCATTGCCCACAATCCATTTGCCCAACTGCTTGGGAGTTACTGGTGCCAACTGCAGCTGTACAAGGGCCTGGCTTCCCTGCAACTTCACCTCCAGTCCATCCCTTGACAAGATTAGCTGCTTGTTGATCCAGTCACATGTCATGGGACTATACTGGGTTAACTAGTCATATCCCAATATGGAATCATAAGCACCCAAGGGCAGAATGCGCATGTCAGTTTGGAAGGTATGTCCTCCACACCACCACTCCAATCCTTTCACTATGCATTCACTCCATAGCTCTTCTCCTGAGGCTACCTTAACCTTCAGAGGGGTACACTTATGCTTAAGCAACCCATCCCTGTCCACAAAAGCACTGTTAATGAAGGACATTGCACTCCCAGAGTCCACCAGAATCAGAAAAGTTTGGTCCTGTACTAGAGCTCTCAGCCTCAAGCTTTGCTCATCTTGGGTGCCAGACACTGCGTGGACAAACACATGCAAACACTCAGCCTCCTGACTATCCTTCTGCTCCAGCTTCAACAACACCTCCTCAGAGAGCTCCTCCTTCAACTCTGCAACCTCCACCAGATTGAGCTGAGTTTGGGACCTCTTGGAACACTTAAGTATGTGTCTAGGTTCAAACTTTTCTCCACAGGCATAACACAAACCATTGAGTCTTCTATAGTCCCTCAACTGCCTATCCCTACTCAACTCCCCTTGAATTTGGGCCACCTTACTCTCCCCTTTGCTCCCAACTCCAGATCTAACCCCACTGCTCAATCCTCTACCACCCTTATAAGAGCTCCTCTCCTGTATCTCCCTCTGCACCTTAGCCAGAACCATTGCTCTATTAACAATGGTAGGGATCTGGGACTGGACAGGTCCCCTCAATTCATTTTTCAGCCCTTTCATGAATTGTGTAACAAAGAATACCTCATCCAATTCTGGGTTTGGGTTGTGCATCGAAGTGGAATACTTGGCCTCCTCAAACTCTGAGATATACTCCTCCAATCCACTGGTTTGCCTCAGGTGTAACAGATCATGCATAGCTTGTGGGTACTCATAGGAGCCAAACTTCTCCTTCACAGCCTTGACAAGCCGCCACCAGGTGCCTAACCCTTCTGTCCTCTTGAAGATCTGCAGCCACTTAGATGCATTGCCCTCCATGTGCATACTAGCAGCCCTCACCCACATTCCTTCTGGCACATTGTAGATAGAGAAATAATTCTCGCATTTATCAACCCAAATAGTAGGGTTATCACCAGAGAACTTCGGGAACGACAATTTCATCAGAGATCTATCAGCCACCCCTTCCCTCTGCTGTTGCAAACCTCCATTCCCTCGCTGCTGACCTACCTCCTCTATTCTCCTGTGTGGTGGCGGCTCTCTTCCTCCTCCTCTCTGATGCTGCACTCCACCCTCGTCCCTATACTGACCTATCTCCTCTATCCTCCTCTGAGGTGGCGCCTCCACCCTACGATCCAGATTCATAGCCTCCACCTTCTTCTCCATCTGCTCCACCTGTCTCGCGAGGAGGTCTCTCTCTTTGGTCGCTTGCTCCGCGATGGAAGCCGCCAGAGCCTTCTGCCCTTGGAGATCGCGCTGTCCCTTCGCCAACTGCTCCAGTAACCCAAACACCTTCTCCCAGCGCTCTCCCTCCACCCTAGACTCCTCCGCCATCACTTCCAGCACAAACCAGGTCTGAACCGATGGCTTGGGTGTCGGCGCCGTGGTGAGCACCTAAGAAGTACGACGATCACCCGAACTTCACCGCCACAACTCTCAGGAACGCCCCGCCCCAAAAAATTTGAAGCCCAAGGAAGGAGAAAGCTCTGATACCAGCTGTTACGTCCCTTGGCCGGGAGCTCGTCGGAACTCTGGCGTGAGCGCGCACAGGGTCCGACCGGCGGCGAGCGCGACGCGGGAACGACGAGATCAAGATCGCGTAACTGGTTTCTGTTAAATTTTTCTTTCGTGTCCTCCACGACTTCTGCCGGTTCGCTTACATACCCAACCGGGCTGACCTGTGGGCCCAACACAACGCACCTGACCCCACCTGTAAGTCTCCGACACAACTCAGATACAACACACGCACTCACTCCTTATCACCCCGTCCACACTCGGAGCTATCCCCTTTGTCTTCACTCCGCATCGGTGACTCCGATGGCGACGTCCTCTTCCACCTCTGGATCCTCCGCCGTAACAGGCAGTAGCCGTCGCCGGACATGCGGCGCACGAACGCCGTGAACCGATGCCAGTTATCTGGGTGGAAGAGGTCAGGCCCCATGCGCAGGTACGTGAACGCCACCATTCGGTCCTTGGCGGCGGTGGCCACCACCTGGTCGTGCGCCGTGCCGTCGTACCGGGGCAGCGCGTTCTCTCCCGCCAGCCTGACGCCCGCCGCGCGGGCGGCCGCGGCTACCTGCCGCACCAGGCCCTCTGGCCGGCACTGAGCGTCCCGCGGCTGCTCGTGGTCGCGCATCACCACGCAGGTGAAGTTGAGCACGGCGCCGTGGCGCGCCAGGACGCGCGCGACGGGGAGGTACCCGTCACGGTGGCGGGTGTTGCAGTACCCCGCGGTCAGCTCCGGCGCGTGCGACCGGGTGCCGTAGTGCCAGTGGATGCCGGCCACCACCTTGACGGAGACCTCGACGCCGGGCGTGGCGCTGGACAAGACGCAGTCGCCGTGGTCCAGGATGTAACATCCCAATTTTTAAAAGACAATGAAACTCAGAATTAATTAAGAGTCTGTCTATATTTCAGATGTCTGAAATTTTAAAAAATGTCAGGTACCAACTAATTAATAGCTAATTACTATAGTTTAATCAATTACAAAATTATTTTATTTATTTATTTTAGAATTAACAATCAAAATGATTAACCACTAACCTTTATGTGAATGAGGGAGTGAGACAGGCATCCAGGTGCTCAGCATCAGCTCCGATTCCATGCGCCTTACTTTTAGCTTTTCCGATTAATTAATGATTTAGATTTACATGTGGTAAAAAATTGATGAAATGAATGAAAAGAAAATAATACGTGGAATCACGTGTTAATAAAAAAAACTAGATCTGCATCATTGTTTATTCGTTTAAGTGACAAATTTAAATTTTAAAACATGATAGAAATTCATTTGAACTTATTCAAACTGAGGCAGATAACAAAAAAAGCTTCTTAGGTCAAAATCCAGCTCCGCTGGCAGCCATGCCTTTGTTGCTTCCCTTAAGCCCCAGCATGCTACCGTATAGGGTATTCCTTTCTTTCCTCTCTCTCCTGCTGCCGGGTAGGTTCCCCACGTCAGGAGCACCTTTCCCAGCTGCACAAGGCATGCGCTCGCCAGATGCCGCTACGCCCTTGGCCCGGCAACAAATCCCCGCAAACTCGGCAAGGACCGCTCCTTTTGCATCTAAGATATTGTTTGGATAAATTGAATCCACTTGGTTTGGAGTGGATTGAAGTGGAAAACGAACTAGTTTCCATCTCAATCCTCTCCAATCCACTTAGATCGGAGTGAATTCACTTCTATCCAAACAAGTCCTAAAGAATCTGTAGGATCGAAGAGCACGTGAAAAGCTACTAGAGGGGGGGTGAATGGTAGATTTAAAAATCTTACGCAGCGGAAACAATAAAACCCCAATCCCTTCGATAGAAAAACGATCTGTTTAAAGAAATCGTGTATGAGACTAATCTAAACGTGTTTCATCGTGACAAAAGTGATAGTTATTAGAGAGAATCAAGTCACGAAGACAACACAAAAAGAATTACTTAGATCTGTCGAGAAAAACTCAAGTTATGATCGAAAGATCAAACTATGATCAATCTGACCTACCTGAGAAAAACAGTTTCTGGAATGCTGCAAAGAAACTCGTGTAGCTCAGAAACCAGAAATCCAATGACCGTGAAATTTTGACAGATAATAGACAATCAAGTTGTGAAGACAACTAAAAAGAATCACGTCAATTGGATCAATAAAACTTGAGTTATGATAAAACCACCGACGAAAGGTAGTGCTGTCCAGAAACTCGACGAGTAGAACTTGTCTCGAACAAGTTGGACGAACAAGGCACAAACGTTCCTTCAAACTATGAATTTTATTCAATAGAACACAAGAGGAACAGCCCCAAAGTCGTCTACCACGAGCTTTGGCCTTCCCTTGCTTATATAACCAGCCCTTAGGCCAATCCAATACAACTAGGACTCCAATCCTACTCAGATCACGAATCCTAACTTTCCATAACTGCTCAAGATTCTTCTATACGCAGATAGAAGCAATTTTAAGACTTCCAAACACCTTAGGAACGTATCCCACATTCCTAAACAACTCAAATTCGTGACACACACGAAATCCTAACATAACCAACTCGATACTTCCCATACCGAGCCATAACCGACTCAGCTAGCAGCCTAAGTCTTCAACCGATACGATCCGATCCTTCCGATCAGATCTTCCTTCCATAATCCGTCTCTAGAAGCATATTGCCACGACATGCACCTCATGCATACGTGCGAACACCTTCCTTCGACCTTCATATGCACTGCCCTTGATTCAATCATCCTGCGCGACCTCCTGACCCGCTCAACCACAGTTCCTCCCGAACTTGGTTGTTGGAACCTCATCTCCTCCTGAGACTAGTCCAATGGATCCTGTCACCAGCCATGACTTGAACTCAAGCAACACCTGCACATGAACAAACAAACAATCCATACGAGCCCAAGCCCTCGACTTGACTCACGTTAGTTCCGAACGCAACACCTTACGTGAGAACCTCACATAAGCATGTTGCAAAACCACAGTAGAAACGATATCAACCATATCATCCAAAATGCACCAAAAACTTAGCAAATGAATACTAAGCAATCTTTCCAATCAAGTAAAGCAAGTACGAAACATTGCAAATACAAAGCAGAAACACTGCAGTCAAGTTCCGGACCTTGCCAGAGCAACCCGGAGCTTGAGCCGGAGCTAACAAGAGCTAGTAGAACCTAGCGCCGGAACTTACCAAAACTAGTAGATCCTGGATCCGGAGCTTACCAAAACTAGTAGATCCTAGATCCGGAGCTTACCAAAACTAGTCGGAACTAGTCAACCCTAAAACCGGAGCTAGACAAAGTACGTCGGAGCTTAGCAAAAGCATGCTGGAGCTATCAAGTATATGCCGGAGCTAACAAAAACATGCCGGAGCTAATAAAAACATGCCAGAGCTAATAAAGACATGCCAGAGCTAAAGATAAAGCTCACCGGAGCTAACCAAAGCTAGTCGGACCTCACCAAGAAGTCGGACCTAGCATCGAACGAAACCGGAGCTACCCAAAACAAGCCGAACCTACCGTCGGACCTTGCTATAGCTCAGAGCTAGAGTCGGACCTTGATAAAAAGGTGTTTTGCTGATATTTAAAACTTTTATCATCAAAGCCAAGTGTATTTACTACAAGCCAATGTATTCAGCACATATAGGTCTTACAATCTCCCCCTTGATGAATGCATTGGCAACACCATTTAAAATCCGAACATTGGCTTATTCAAATAAAAGTTTTGAAAACAATTTCTCCCTTTTTTTAAATCAAAAATAAAAAGAGAAGAAAATGAAAATCTCTCCCCCTTTTTAAAATGAAAATCTCTCTCCATCCCCCCCTTTATTATTATCTCTCCTAATACCCATATTCTATTTCTCTTCATGCTTATCTCTCCCCCTTTGACAATGTATTCAGCAAGTCATGAGCATATAAACAAATTTTCTCTCCAACTTGAGTTGTTATGAGCATATTATAACATATACATATAAACAAAGCTCATCCAATTCATACTATCAAGTAACTTACACTTTCACATCAATGAAATACATAAAGTAGTGTAAGCCATGCTAGAGATCATATGTAATTTTCAATTTAAGCAAGTCATGATCTCACAAACTTAACTATCTCAAAACCTGATAGCATGACACTAGTTGTTGCATTTTATTATTTTTCAAAGCATAAATTTTGATCATATGATATTAGCAAGAGATTATATGCGCATCTGCCTTATTCTAACCAACCAAGCCAAGCCTATGTCATTTGACAATCGGAAGCTTAAGGACATGGTTTTAGTCATACACAACTTCTTCCAAGTTCATATCTAAGTGCAATGATAAGCCATCTCAAAAGAAGAAGTGCGATGCATGCATATTCTCTTGATCTTTTCTCAAATTATATTTGTTCATAAAAACTCAACATGTGAGTTGATTACTTGATAAATTCTTGATGATTAAAAGCATTTGTGAGCATGCAACAAGTTCAAAACAGCAAGAAAGTTTGACCATGACCAGATTTAGTGTAAGTAATTATTCCAATTACTAGACATGGCAAAAACTACAAAATGTATAACATGAGTAATGTAGTAAGAACTTTCAGCATGTATAAGGAATCACAAAGTCATATATGTATGAAATACTATGCTCATATTATTTTAATTTCAGATTCACACATAGACTTCCCAAGTTTCAAAAACTCCCCCTCAATTTAAGCCATGATGATGTATAACCCCTATTTCACTACGAATGTAACAAAAACGAGTGAAATCCAAAGGTTTTGTAAAAATGTCAGCCAATTGATGTTCGATATCTACATGGTGAAGCACAATGTTTCCTTTTTCAACGTTATCTCGGAGAAAATGATACCTAATATCAATGTGCTTAGTTCTAGAATGTTGCACGGGGTTTTTGGCAATGCAAATAGCACTAGTGTTATCACAAAACAGTGGAACACTATCTAGATCAACCCCATAGTCCTTAAGTGTTTGAACCATCCAAAGAATTTGTGAGCAAGCACTAGCAGCAGCTACATATTCAGATTCGGCTGTGGATTGTGCAACTGAACTTTGTTTTCTAGAGGACCAAGCAACAAGAGAATTACCAAGAAAATGACAAGCACCGGAAGTACTTTTCCTATCAATCCTACAACCCCCAAAATCAGCATCCGAAAAAGCTTTCAAAGTAACCGTTGAGAAAGAAGGAAGAAAAATGCCAAATTCTTGGGTTCCATGTAAGTACCTGAGAATCCTTTTGACGGCTTGACGATGTGAAATACGTGGGGAAGCTTGAAATCGTGCACAAAGACATACACTGAATTGTATGTCCGGTCTTGATGCTGTGAGGTACAAAAGTGATCCGATCATACTTCTATATTCTTTTTGATCCACGGATTCACCATCTTCATCAAGTTCAAGTGTTGTTGCTGTTCCCATTGGTGTCCGAAGATGCTTGCTTTTGTCCATGTTGAAGCGCCTTAGGAGGTCTTTGGTATACTTCGTTTGATGCACAAAGGTACCCTCCTTGGTTTGCTTGATTTGCAGCCCCAAAAAGTAAGTGAGTTCACCCATCATACTCATTTCGAATTCGGAACTCATCATTGCTGAAAACTTGGACACAAGATCATGAGAAGCACAACCAAAGATAATATCATCCACATACACTTGAACGAATAATGGGCCATTGCCATGTTTTAGCACAAAAAGAGTTTTATCAACCTTGCCCATGGTAAACCCCTTTTCAAGTAAGAATGTTTTTAACCTATCATACCATGCTCTAGGGGCTTGTTTGAGACCGTATAAGGCTTTGGACAGTTTGTAAACATGATTAGGAAAATCTGGATTTTCAAAACCTGGTGGTTGTTTGACATAAACCTCCTCATCTATGTAGCCATTAAGAAAAGCACTTTTAACATCCATTTGATATAGCTTAAAACCTTTAGATGCTACAAAAGCTAACAAAATTCTTATGGCTTCTAATCTAGCGACAGGAGCAAAAGTTTCATCAAAATCTAGACCTTCAACTTGAGTGAAACCTTGAGCAACCAAGCTAGCCTTATTCCTAACCACAACCCCATCCTCACTTTGTTTATTTTCAAATACCCATTTAGTTCCAATTAATGTGTGACCTTGAGGTTGAGGTACAAGTTTCCAAACATTATTTCTTTCAAAATTTTCTAACTCTTCTTGCATGGCAATAATCCAAGATTCATTAGTGAGTGCGTGTGATATATCTTTGGGTTCAAAAGAAGCAACAAAAGCAGAATGAGCATGAGAGTTTGGATCACAAAACCTGGACCGTGTGACTCGTTCGTGCAAGCTTCCAATCATATGTTGTGGGGGATGATCTTTGTAAAATCGTAGGGGAACAGATGTCTCACAAGCTTCTTCTTCATTAGGTTCATCGTAGATTGATGAGCTTGTGACTTGTGGACGATCAGGACCAGCATAGGTGATAGCCGGAGCTTGTTCAATGTCCGGAGCTGGACACGTGTCAACTTCGGAACTAACAGGCAGTATCACCGGCTCTTCTTCATCTTCGAAAATACCCTCCCCCTGAGGATACGGATCTGGTCCTGCAACACCAGAGCTAGTACCTGTGCTAGCTTCATCAAAAGACACTTCACAAGTCTCCACAATTTTGTTAGTGTCAAGTAAAAGCACACGGTAGCCTCTAGTATGAGATGGATAACCAAGAAACATGCCATCAATGGATCTAGGTTCAAATTTATCAAGATTACCATGTTTCTTAACAAAGCATTTGCAACCAAAGACCCGAAAGTGTGTAACACTAGGCCTATGTCCAAACCGGAGCTCATATGGTGTTTTACCTAGCTTAGCACGCAAGAAAACACGATTTGAGACATAACAAGCGGTTGCTAACGCATCAGCCCAAAATTTCCTAGGAGTTTTATATTCATCAAGCATAGTCCTAGCCATCTCAACTAAGGTTCTGTTCTTTCTTTCTACAACACCGTTTTGTTGAGGTACATATGGTGAAGAAAATTGATGATCTATTCTATTTTCAGCACAAAAGTGATCAAAAGATTGATTTTTAAATTCAGTTCCATTATCACTTCTAATTGCTTTTAATGATCCTGGGTGATCAATTGATAATCTAAGAAATAAGGTTCTAAAGTGACTAAAAACTTCATTCTTAGACGCCAAAAAATACACCCAAGAATATCTTGAATAATCATCAACAATAACAAGAGCATACCATTTACCTCCGAAGGACTGAACACGTGAAGGTCCTACGGTGTCAAGATGCAAAAGTTGACATAGTTCAGTTGTCATGATCATTGTGAGAGGAGTATGTGAACCTGCAACCATCTTAGCATGTCTACAAGAAGAGCATACAATTTCTTTGTCCCCTTTTAGCTTAGGCAGCCCACGTATGCGATCAAGAGCACTAACACACGTTAGGTGATCAAAGCCTACGTGACCAAGTCTACGATGCCAAAAATATAAGTCCCTTGAATCATTAGAAACTAGACACCTATGCTTAGAGGAAGACATATCAAAATCAGCTTTAAAAACTCTTCCAAACCGAGACATGTTAAAAATAAGCTCACTATTTGAACCTACAACTTTGCAGCAGTTTTTATTGAAAATAATTTCTAGATTTTCATCTAGCAATTGTGAAACAGAAAGCAAGTTGTATTTCAAATTTTGGGCAAGTGCCACATCCTTCAAAGTGTAGTGATCATTTACTCTAACCGAACCCTTAGCAATTATAGGAGTTGAAGAATTATCGGCAAAAGTAACATTCTCTACACGTGACACAAAGGAGAGGGAGGAGAACCAATCTTTGTTACCGGTCATGTGGCGTGAGCAACCTGAATCCACAATCCAAATATTCTCCTTCCTCAAGCGAGTAACCTACATAGAAGCACAATACGTCAATGACTCAATACTGGGGTTAGTCAAAAGGCATTTAGGAATCCAGTACTGAGTCACGTGATGTGCACCAGAAAAAACACGCGAATGCTGAGATAAAACAGCAGGTTTATGAGTCAAAGATTGAGGTTTTCTGTTCTTAACAATTGATTTAGAAGTTGTTACTTGTTTATAGTGAAAACCGGTAGCTCCGGAGGTAAAAGCAGAAGGTCCGGAGGCAAAAACTGAAGCTCTGGAGGGAACAACAGAAGATCCGGTAGCTCTCGGAGCTATCGAAACTATCGGAGCTGCTTTTGCGGATTTCTTACCAGAAGGTCCAGAAGCTACCTTTTCAAATTTCTGACTCACTAAAGCAGGTTGTGTTTTTCTAATTGCATGAAAGTTATAAGATCTAGCAATTTTTCTTTCCTTTTTATATTGTTTAGCTAGTCTATAACAAAAATCTATGACATGACCATCTCTACCACAGAAGGTACAATGAAATTTAACTTTGTGTTCATGTCTAGATGAGCAAGCAGTATTTTTGTTTGAAACCGAATGAGGCAACACTCCTGCAGATTTGAAAACCACTTCTTTTTGTTTAGGAGCTGTTTGAATCAAACCACTTCCTAATGACCTTACAATTTTAGGTGAATGTGCCTTAGCATGAACATGAGAATCAAAACCTAAACCAATTTTATCTTTGCAAGACTTGGAAGAATTCAGCAGCAAGTTTAGATTCTTATCCCCATTACAAAACCGACCTAGTGTCCTATTCATGTCATCAAGTTTCTTGGACAAGTCTAGTCAGTTTTCACATGAAGTTTTTCCTTTTAGTTTGCAATTGGAACAAAATTTAACTTCATGAGAACGGAAAGCATTGTTCAACATAGAAATTTCATTCATAGCATCTTGCAGTTTCTTATCAAGATTTTCACATGCAGAACAATGCAAATCATTTGTAGAACAAGAAGCATCTTTTAAGTTTTTATCATTAAGTGCAGCAAGCTTTTTGTTCTTTTCAATTTCTTCATCAAGTCTGTCTAGAGTGGAGGAATGTGCACTTCTTAAGGAGGACAATTGTTCATAGATTAAGTCACATGAGGGACATGCATCATCACTAGGAATCAGAGTTTTTAAATGGTTAATTTCAGATTCTAGTGATTCAATTTTAGCAGCATTATCCCTAAGCTTTTTGTCCTTTTTCTTGACAATAATAGTTGCACGAGAAATAGCATCACACATTTCATTGCAGGTAGAACATACCTCATCATCGTCACTGTTGTGTTCTGCTTCCTCCTGACTTGATCTTGATCTTGCTTTGCCCGCCATGAAGCATAAGTTGGCCAGATCATCATTATCTTCATCACTTTCAAAGTCTACATCACTTGAACTGAGCTCTTGAAGCGCGGTGATGAAGCTGTTGATCATCTTGCGTCCTATGGTACCTTTCTTCTTCTTGTTGGAATTTCCAGAAGAGGTCCGGACCTTGCTTTGTTTTTCTTCCCGAGTGGTCGGACCTGAAAGGTTAGGGCATTCTGTACGAAAGTGTCCTATTTTACCATATTCAAAACAGCGTTGAGGTCCGGAGCTTCCTCTCTTTCTAGTTCTCACATTTTGCAATGCTTTTGAGAATCTAGTAGAGATGAGTGTCAACTCCTCTTCTGGAAATTCTTCGATCTGCTCTAGGGTTAGTGAGGACAACAAAGCAAGAGTACTGCAGGATGATGATTGGCCGGAGCTAGACGTATCACGTTGTGAGACAAATGTAATAGACTTGTTTGGGTTCTTACGTGCTAGGATGTCAATTTCATGAGTTTTTAGTTTAGAATAAAGTACATCTAATGTAAGAGAACGCATGACAGTTGATTCACGAATGGATGTTACTTTCATCTCCCAAACTGACATGTCTAATGCACTAAGAAGTTGTCTAGCATTCTCAGCATCAGAAAAATTAACATTGACACTACGTAAGTTGCTGATAATTTTATTGAACCGAGCAAAGAGGTCATCGATAGACTCACCTGGTTGCATCTCAAAACACATATATTCCTTTTTGAACATATCTTGTTTTACCTCCTTGATTGTGTTGGAGCCTTCATGATAATCACAGAGAGCTCTCCAAATGTCGTATGCTGACCGGAGGTGCACGACACGATCAAAGTCGCTTTGAGTGAGTCCTTGGATGATCAAGTTTCGGGCTTTGTTGTTGTTGTTGACGTCCCGGAGGTTCGTAGCCGTAACTTGATCGTTAGGCGGGACTTCATAAGGTTTGTACACCTTTTCCCATATTGCGAAGCCTTGCGCCTGGATGAAGGCCTCCATGCGTGCCTTCCAAACCTGGAAATCAATACCAGCAAACACACAAGGTTTGGCGGAGTACTTCTCCATGATGATTAGTCAAAAACACGTGCAAATCACAAAGATTAGAGCACCGTGGCTCTGATACCAATTGTAGGATCGAAGAGAACGTGAAAAGCTACCAGAGGGGGGGTGAATGGTAGATTTAAAAATCTTACGCAGCGGAAACAATAAAACCCCGATCCCTTCGATAGAAAAACGATTTGTTTAAAGAAATTGTGTATGAGACTAATCTAAACGTGTTTCACCGTGACAAAAGTGATAGTTATCAGAGAGAATCAAGTCACGAAGACAACACAAAAAGAATCACTTAGATCTGTCGAGAAAAACTCAAGTTATGATCGAAAGATCAAACTATGGTCAATCTGACCTACCCGAGAAAAACAGTTTCTGGAATGCTGCAAAGAAACTCGTGTAGCTCAGAAACCAGAAATCCAATGACCGTGAAATTTTTACAGATGATAGAAAATCAAGTTGTGAGACAACCCAAAAAGAGTCAAAACTTGAGTTATGATAAAACCACCGACGAAAGGTAGTGCTGTCCAGAAACTCGACGAGTAGAACTTGTCTGGAACAAGTTGGACGAACAAGGCACAAAAGTTCCTTCAAACTATGAATTTTATTCAATAGAACACAAGAGGAACAGCCCCAAAGTCGTCTACCATGAGCTTTGACCTTCCCTTACTTATATAACCATCCCTTAGGCCAACCCAATACAACTAGGACTCCAATCCTACTCAGATCACGAATCCTAACTTTCCATAACTGCTCAAGATTCTTCTATACACAGATAGAAGCAATATTAAGACTTCCAAACACCTTAGGAACGTATCCCACATTCCTAAACAACTCAAATTCGTGACACACACGAAATCCTAACATAACCAACTCGATACTTCCCATACCGAGCCATAACCGACTCAGCTAGCAGCCTAAGTCTTCAACCGATACGATCCGATCCTTCCGATCAGATCTTCCTTCCATAATCCGTCTCTAGAAGCATATTGCCACGTCATGCACTTCATGCATACGTGCAAACACCTTCCTTCGACCTTCATATGCACTGCCCTTGATTCAATCATCCTGCGCGACCTCCTGACCCGCTCAACCATAGTTCCTCCCGAACTTGGTTGTTGGAACCTCATCTCCTCCTGAGACTAGTCCAATGGATCCTGTCACCAGCCATGACTTGAACTCAAGCTACACCTGCACATGAACAAACAAACAATCCATACGAGCCCAAGCCCTCGACTTGACTCACGTTAGTTCCGAACGCAACACCTTACTTGAGAACCTCACATAAGCATGTTGCAAAACCACAGTAGAAACGATATCAACCATATCATCCAAAACGCACCAAAAACTTAGCA
Source organism: Tuctoria greenei (assembly GCA_036927565.1). Classification (NCBI taxonomy): domain Eukaryota; kingdom Viridiplantae; phylum Streptophyta; class Magnoliopsida; order Poales; family Poaceae; genus Tuctoria; species Tuctoria greenei. The sequence goes on from JAYESD010000007.1 coordinate 147,328,697, forward strand.
AATGAATACTAAGCAATCTTTCTAATCAAGTAAAGCAAGTACGAAACATTGCAAATACAAAGCAGAAACACTACGGTCAAGTTCCGGACCTTGCCAGAGCAACCCGGAGCTTGAGCCGGAGCTAACAAGAGCTAGTAGAACCTAGCGCCGGAACTTACCAAAACTAGTAGATCCTGGATCTGGAGCTTACCAAAACTAGTAGATCCTAGATCCGGAGCTTACCAAAACTAGTCGAAACTAGTCAAACCTAAAACCGGAGCTAGACAAAGTACGTCGGAGCTTAGCAAAAGCATGCCGGAGCTATCAAGTATATGCCGGAGCTAACAAAAACATGCCGGAGCTAATAAAAACATGCCGAAGCTAATAAAGACATGCCGGAGCTAAAGATAAAGCTCACCGGAGCTAACCAAAGCTAGTTGGACCTCACCAAGAAGTCGGACCTAGCATCGAACGAAACCGGAGCTACCCAAAACAAGCCGAACCTACCGTCGGACCTTGCTGTAGCTCAGAGCTAGAGTCGGACCTTGATAAAAAGGTGTTTTGGTGATATTTAAAACTTTTATCATCAAAGCCAAGTGTATTTACTACAAGCCAATGTATTCAGCACATATAGGTCTTACAGAATCGACCGTCATTCCAAAACCCTTCAGCAATGTGTCGTCTAGGTCTCCTCGCTCCCAAAAACTTGCCAGAAAACCAGAGAAAATCGGCAGCGCGACGATCTCTTTCGACAAGCCGTCGCCACTCCCGGGCCCATTTTACGAATCCGCACCGTCGCCGTCGCCATGGATGTGTGCCGACGAAGCTTGGTGTTCCGCCGCCAGGGTCCCACTCCGGTCTTCGCCGTCACGCTGCCGAGACCCAAGACACTGTACTGCCCCCGGAGGAACCCTTCACGTCAAGAATCGCCGCCCAGACCGCCACTGTGACTACGCGGAAGGATCTTCGTGCCATCGTCGAGCTCCAACCTCCGGCCAACTTTGATCCTGCGCGACCCCACGGTTAGACTCCTCACGAGCTCCTCTCTCTATTAGACCAAACAACGACAAGATTAGGACACCGTAGCACCGTCCCAACCACCCTGGCAAGCTCGTCTATGGCGCCGCCATCTCCCTCATCGCCAGTCGCCACCCACCTCGCCGAAATAGTGTCAGCCGTCTATCCACAAAGCAACGTCCACGATTAAATCAACCACATACTCGTTCAATTAATAAAATCAGGACCATTGATACTCGATCCGGTGGCCCATAACAGCCTGGTCCATAAGCGCAGAACGCACAAGCCGTGGTCCCAAATTTAGTGTGTTATACAAATTAATTTAAATAGGAAAAATGCTTGAAAATGAGCCACTTGCAGTTAGCCCCTTGAATATAATAAATTTATGAGCAGGCCTTTTAGCTTATAGAATAGGCCCTGTAGCTTTGCAGACTCGACCCTAACCTATGCGATAATTACAGTTCAGCTCGATAATAATTAATTAGCCCATGTAGTTTGTCTGTAATTACATAAATGCCTCTGATTCAATCCGCTTCCACATATAGACCATTGTATTAACCTGAAATTACATTAGGACACACATTTATGTTGAATTTATATATAGGACCCTAGAAATCACTGTTTCCACATAATGACTTCTGAAAAATATGTGCTAATGTATTTTAATTCTGAATTCACATATTAAATTTATTTGACACACATAGTCTACTAAAAATAATGTAGACCTTAGAAAAAAATAGTATTGACGCATAGAAAATCTAGATTTTCCTATAGAACCGTAATTGAATAATATAAATTCATTTTGCCACATGAATGGTTAGTATAATTAAAGTATTTAAACTAGGAACTATAATTTAGCATAATAAATTGCCCATCACTTCGATTTAAGCCGATCTTGCGCCTAAATATTTGTAGTCTATCTAGTTCTAGTAATTTTATAACTTATTTTGAATATATGGTGTAGTGTTCTTAGTTGTTTTATTTCTCTTTTGACGGTAGTGTATACGCGCTTATGTCACGATCGAGAAGCAGCACCAAGATCTTGAAGATCAAGATTTTAATCAAGAAGACTGAGTATCTATATAAGAAAAGGCAAATGCCCTGAACCATATTGTTTCTATTTTAGGAATATATCTAGTTAGATGCATGCTATCATAATTTGAATCCCATGTTGGGTTGTTTACTAGTCTTTCTATATTATTCCTTCAAGCCTGGATTGAGGGTTATGGTTGGGGTTGCATATTTACTTTACGCTTAGCCATGCTTAAAAGATGGGTGGGAATAATAGTACATTTAATTCGAGAATTAATGATTTATTGTGAGATATTGATGATGGTGATGTAGTTGTTAGACTTGGATACATATAATTCAAATCATCCCTATCAACAGTCTTGAGATTTGAAATGATGATCTCGTTATCAATATGATCCTCTAAGCTAAGAATTTGGACAAACTTCGAATAGGTGACTGCATATTTCTCACTATTTGTGAGCCAAGTGATTCTTCGGTCTCCATGCCTATGGAAGTATATTGTGGTATAAAATTGCATAATGACCTCAATGTTCCAATCATATTTGAATCCTATGAGGTCCTTGAGTCCATGACGCTCAATGGCTTCAATAACTGCATTGAAAGCACTGTGGTTCTTCTCCACCATATAGTCCCAATCAATCCATTAGGCATCTGTCACCGGCATATGCTTCGTCATGTATACCATCCAATAGTAGTCACAATGAAAGTCACACCAAAACCGAGGGTCGGCGGTGTGCTTATCATACTTGTATACATTGTCCATCCTCAACCTCTTTGCTTTTTCTACCCCTTTACCTCTGAATAAATTAGCTTCAACAGTGGCTTGTCAATTTGGATTCCTTGCAGGGCAGGACATTCTCAAAGGGCCAATGGGTTGTGAGAACCCCTTTTTACCCTTTTCTCTTATGGTGATGCTAACTTGCGCCTTTCTAGCGGGCTTCTTGGCAACTGGTGTTCTCTTCTTTGGTGGTTCATCCGCCGGTGCCTTGCCTTTGTCTTTTGCATCTCTACCCGCTTGAGTTCTTATTTTCTCACCCATGGTCACAAGCCTCTTGTTTCTTGGGGCTTGTTCGACTGCAGCTGAGTTATGAGCCCCTCATTGCCGTTTCTTAGCCTTTCTTGCCTCACTCCTCGACTCGAGGAGAGCTATAGCGATCTCTCGCTCCTCACATGAACAACGATAGGTATCTTGCCTCGCTGTCTCGTGCTCCGGATCGGATAGGAGCAAGTCGTCGTGGTTCGACATCGTCCCTAAGAAGAGATAAACAATGGAGTATATGAGTCCAAGGGAGTGGAATATTGCGTTGGAATTCACAAAAACAATCAATGTTAGGGTTTTACATTGTGAACCTCAGACTTGTCCGCCTCAGGGGCCGGACTAGTCCAGTACACATAGTACGAACCCTAATCTTGATGACTTTTGTACAAACTACAGATCGAGGCACAATATTCCTAGGCTAGGATGACAATGACATGTAGATCGACTTTTGTGAAGAGGTTTCTACCAAAAGCCTTAAGAGACTTGAATTTCGAAGGATTTGGAGTTAGGTCAAGAATAACTCTTTGAATCTTCAAATTGCTGAAATGCGGGTGTAAATTGAGCGAAGATGCGTGGGGAGGATTTCCCACATACTTAGGGGCTTCGATCCACGAATTGGAAGTAGTTTTTTGTGGATGGAATAAAAAATCACCAATTTTGGGGTGCAATTTTCGTGGTTGAAGAGAGATAGAGAGAGAGAGATAGATAGAGAGAGAGAGAGAAGAGGCAAGTGAAGAGTCGTGAGTGCTCTGGGGAGGTTAAGTCCCCAAGGGCCGGACTTGTCTGGCTGGAAGCCCAGACTTGTCCGATCCATGGACTCTATCCGGACTACTCGGGTGGACAAGACTTGTTCGGTCCGGAGGGCGAACTAGTTTGTTTTGGACTTGTCCGTCAGAGTCCAGATAAGTTGGACTCCGGACTTGTCCGGCCAGAGAGGCAGACTAGTCTGGTCCAAAGGCTGAAAACACATATACATTTGAGTTTTCACCAGAGATTTGATCCTTTCAGACTAGTTTTCACAAAAGATCTTTGCAAACATGGTCAGTAAGCAATCAATAACCAAACTATGACCATAATTCACAAAGATTCAATAATTTCAAATAGTTTTATAGAAAATTGAGGGGTATGTGTTTTTCGCAAGCATGCATAAATTTTGAGGCAAATACAAGTAACATTCAGATGTGCAAGACTCAATACACATTTCGAGAATCTAAGATATTGAACTCACTCCTAAGTTCACAAAATATTTTCTCATCTAAGGGCTTGGTGAAGATATCAGCCAATTGTTTTTCGGTTCTCACATGGGAAATCACTATGTCTCTTTTGATGGAGTGATCTCTCAAAAAATGGTGGTGGATATCAATGTGCTTGATACTTGAATGCTCAACTAAATTGTGGGATATTTTGATGACACTCTCATTGTCACATAGGAGGGGGATATGATGCAAGTTTATGCCATAGTCCGTAAGAGTTTGCCGCATCCAAAGAAGTTGTGCACAACAACTTCCGGCTGTGACATACTCCGCTTTGACTGTGGAGAGAGCAATGGAATTTTGTTTCCTTGAGGACCAAGAAATTAGGGACCTACCTAAGAACTGGCAAGTCCCAAAAGTGCTCTTTCTATTGAATTTGCACCCCACATAGTTCGCATCGGAATATCGAATGAGATTAAACTTGGAGCCCTTGGGGTACCAAAGTCCTAGGCTTGGTGTGTGAACCAAATATCTAATAATTCTTTTCACGGCGGTCAAATGACACATCTTGGGAGCGGCTTGGAATCGAGCACACATACAAACACTTAACATTATATCGGGTCTAGATGCACAAAGGTAAAGTAATGAACCTATCATGGTATGATATTCTCGAAGTGTGGACTAGGACACTTCTCCTGGTACTACTAAGAAGTATCCTGCGGAGGTTCGTATTCGGTTGGGGGCGCTTGTAAAGATCAAGAACAAGGGTGAACACAAAGAGTTTTACGTGGTTCGGGCCGCCTGAGCGTAATACCCTACTCCACGGGTGTGTGTTGATTGTATGAGCTTAACTGTTGGATGCGTTTGAGATCACTTGTTTTCTATCGTGCAGTGCAACCTTTTTATATACCAAGGACTGGCTGTTATAGTATGTGCCTGGCCCGATAGGTGGCCCCGGCTGTAATAACTGCCCTATACACGATCTATGGTGTTATGAGTGGTTAATAGCGTGATAACATGCCTTAATAGCAGCGTTATCGGTCTTGATAGTCTCCTGATCGCTAACCAGGTCTCGTAACGGCCAATTTATAACCCTTTAATGTTCGCGCCGTTGGAGATCCCGCTGTCTTTCCGTTGCAGACTTAGGTCCGGGCGTGTGACACGTGGAAGCTCTGGAGCTTCCCTCTACTGGGGGATAGGTCCGATGCTACTGGACAAGTGGCAGTGTCGAAGCTTCCCTGAGGGAGGCAGGTCCACCTCTGCAGGACATGTGGTAGCACCAGAGATACCCAAACGAGGGAGGTAGGTCCAACTCTTATGGAGATGTGACAACATCGGAGCCACCCTAAGGAGGGAGACAGATCCGGTACTGCGGGATGCATATCTCCTTCGGACGTCTGCCACCTGGATATAGGAGCTCCATGACTTTGTTTACGGTACCAAGGGGTACCTGATACACAGGCCCACCTCAGGGAGAGATTATGCTACCAGAGGTGGGGCCATCATCGATTCCCGAGATGCTGCTCTAAAGTCTTTTCCTGGGCGGTTGAAACGACGGCACACAGTTATGTCATCGCCACATGGCACTTCCTGATATGGTGAGTGGGATCCTGGAGTGTGGATCTCATTTAATTGAAGATCGCCGGTTCCCAATACAAAGTTCGTATAGGTTCCCAATGTAATCTTTGTAGCCCTATCAGGCTGTCTCCCTCGAGCTTCCAACTTCCCATTATGACAACGGTTCGCCTGGTGCGGTTTTTTAACAAAGTGGACCCAGGCCCCCTTGTCATTGACGAGGTTATTTGTGATTCAGGTTTGGATGTAGTTATTATCCAAGCGTTGCGAAGGCTTACTAAAGGGAGGAAGTCTGCACCGGAAGAGAACCCTTTACACTTTCATTTGATCTTGCGCTTAGAGCTCTCGGCCCTTGCATCACTCTTTCCACTTCTGCTCCACTTTGATGCGATGGAGTTAGGACTTCCCCGCAGCAGGATCAAGAGCGATAGCAAGTTGTGGAGAGTCCGCACCTACATGGGGTGGTCAAGTGGCTCCTTCTCGAACTTGATTCGCTTTGACATGCGCCCCTTCAAAAAGGAAAGCGCCAGCGAGATCGTGTACTTCTCGTTGTTCGCCATGGTGGGGCTCATCCCGCCATTCTCCAGTTTCTTGTTGATGTTGCCGGGCTTCTATGGTTTGCAACTCCACCACATCGACCCCCACTCCTTCTTGCTGTTGGCGACTTTCATCCATTTTTGCGAGATGTGGGTGGGTGTGCCGCCCTGCATCGAGCTCTTCCGTACCTTCTTCACGGTCCACACAACCGGAAAAGGGAATGAGTTCCTTGGATTCTACTACTTCGTGAAGCACAAGAATTCACACTTCAAGTACTTGAAGACGTTTCCTTTTGGGAAGTTGGATCGTTGGAAGAAGGATTGGGTAATCATCTGGGTGGATCGCCATGACAGGGTGGAGCTACCTAATAGCTTTCCCACCACCGACATCGACACTTGGGAGGTGCTCTTGAAGCTGACGGAAGAGTACAACCCGATCTTATCAAGGATCCGGAGTTGCGTGGAAGGAGGGGGACCCCTCTAATGGTGATTGCAAAATTTCAGACCAAACATTGGGCTCCGCTAAAGATAGGGAATGGCTTGCATGGGCATCCACTGGAGAAATGGACCAATACTGGATTGATGTTGGTCTCGGGTCAAACTTTGATGAAAAGGCTTTGAAGCTTCATCTCCAAAGGTTGCACCACAGAACCATCAATCCCGACGACCTGACACCTCCAGCAGAGTTCTTGCCCCTGAACATGGTTCCGAAGTTCAGGAGAGAGCTGCAGAAGAAGATGTCGGTGCTTGATGACTTGGGCACTGTGGAGAGACGCAGGAGCACTACGCCAGCAGGGATTTCAATCCCCAGAGCTTCAGAAGGCAAGGATCCTACAACTTCAATCCAAATGAAACCTGACTTGAGTCGGGGTAAAGGCAAAGAGCCCATCAAATCTTCTAGCCAGAAGAGGAAGCTGACACGGTCTGATGGCAGTTTCATCAGATCACGTCTGACAGAAGTGCTGCCTCGCCAAACTCTCAGGTCAGTCCTGCTAGTATCTCCATCATCGACAAATCCTTTGGATCCAGTGTCCTCAGAGGGCACTAGGTCCGACATGTCGACTCCAGCCCCGATGCCATCGGCGGGCTCTCAGTGGAGTCCCTTCTCAACCGAGGGAGATCCTGGCTGAGGCGACACCAATGGCTGCTACAAGCCCGAGGACGAAGTCTGAGGCCTCTGCTTCTCCGACGACGGTGGGCTCTGGCTCTGCTCGTCCAAAGAAGAAGTTCCGTGCCGACTAGAGCGGCGACGTCCCTAGGTAAGGGTCGGCTCTTTTGTTTGTGTCTTGATTTTGTTTTTTGGTTTTTCTTGAATTATGTATCCTCTGTTTCCATAGTATTGAGAGGAGCTTCTACTCCAGCACCCGCCACTGCCTCGACCCCAGAGGTCGCACCGTCCGGAGCCTCCACTGTTGAAACGGCTCTTCCAGTGGTTGAGGCAGTCGGCATCGCATCTCAGGTGTCTACTAGCACCGAGACGACCTCGACACCAGCAATCGTAGAATAAGCTGTGGTTGCGCTGGAGTAAGCTTCAACTGCTCCTGAACCAGCTCCGGAGGTACCAACGCTAGTGCCCGAGTCTTCAGAACCAGCACCAGATGTACCAGTTCCGGAGGTATCGGCGCCAGTGCCGGAGACTTCGGAAGCTGCAGTTGAAGCTCTGACACCAGCTCAAGAGGCGACGGTTCAATCAGCTGAAGATCTGGCTGCGGGACCTTCCTTGTGGGCTCTGATGGCTGAAGATCCGACTGTGAGACCTTCCTCATCTGCGCCAGAGGTAGATGAACTTCTGGAGATCAGCCCCGCAGACGTCGAGCTGTTGGAGTCCATGCTCATGCCATGGGCTCCAACTACTATCCCAGAAGACCTGGAGGAACCAGAGGATGGACCCCAAGCAGTCCTGGAGCCAATCCCTGTGGCGTAGTCGATTGACAATGCTTGCTTCAGCCTCTGACAAGTCCAGCTTGCCTTTGACTACGAGTGCAAGTCTCTTGAAGAAGAGTGTGCCATGCTGAGGCATTGGTGCCAAAAGTTGTACTTTGAGACGAATCTGACGCAGTCCCAGTTCGTGGACCAAAAGGAGTGGGTGGCGTCGGAGAAGGCCCAACAGTCGCGCCTGTTGGACTGTGTTGAGTTGTGTGTTGGGCTTGGCCCACCTATGTATCCATATATATGTACCCTACCTCCTGATTAATCAAGCATTCATTCTTTCCTTCTAATATGGTATCATTAGCCAAACCCTAACCCTAATCCCCACCACCCACCCCAGCCGCCACCCCCCCATGCCCGGTGCCCCTAATCTGGCCACCGCCAGCGGCGCCCCTGCTCCCCTGGCCGGCGCCCCTATCCTGGCCGGTGCCCCTGCTCCCCTGGCCGGCACCCCTACTCCCCTGGTGGTGCCGCCGGTGCCCCCTCCCTGGCCGCTGCCCCCCCCCCCCGCCTCTCTGGCCGCCACCAGCCCCTCCCTGACGGCCGCTGCCCCCTTGGCTGGGGCTGCACAAATCAGCGCCCCTCTGGCCGGTGCCCCCCTGGCCGGCGGCTCCCTGGCCCGCAACCTCCCTGTCCGGCGGCTCCGTGGCCGGCGCCCCTGCACACATCCCCTCACTGGCCGGCCTCTTCCTGGACAGCGCCATGGGGCCCCAGATCGGCACCCCACCACTGGACGGTGCGTCCCATCTCGCCGGTGTGCCTGCTACTGGTCCGACAGCCGGCGCACCACTCGTCACTATGGCTCGGCACGTGCCCGACGTAGCGACTAATCCGATAGTTGGCAGATCACTCAGCGGCTCTACTGCCGTCGCCTTCATGAAGGGCTTCGGACCAGCCGGATCTGCTGTTGGCGCCGCTGCTGCTCCTCGCACGGCCACTGATCCACTCTACAACGTCGCCAGCACCACCACGACGACCGCGGACACCTCTGCAGTCTTTGCAGCTCTGGCTGCCTCTCGCGAGCGCGAGGGGGCACTCGATCTTGCCCTGGAGCAAGAGTGCACTTCAGCGGCTGCTCTCTCGCACCAGATCCAGGAGAGCGCTCACCGACCACTAATCACTACACACGAGCCCACCTCGGACACCCGTGCGCACTTCGCATATTGGTGTCTCTCATCGCTGCTCTACACGCCCAGGCTGCTGGAGTTCAGAACATTCGAACACTGGTGCCGACTGTCCTGAGCTCTAACTCCACCGCCTACGCCCGCTGGCGTCACATGTTCCTTCTCACGTTGAGGCGGTATCAGCTTGAGGACCACGTCCAGTGGGATGACACCCCGTGGGATGACTCTTGGATCAGCATGGACAACCTGGTCCTATCCTGGATCCTTGGCTCTCTCTCCGACGATCTACATGACTTGGTCGGACAGCGCGGTGGTGGCACCGCACGTCGAGCCTGGCAGATTCTGGAGCACCACTTCTTGGGGAACCGTACAACTCGGGCTCTTCACATAAACGCACGGTTCCAGACTATAGTGCAGGGTGACGGCTCCATCTCTGCCTACTATGGAGAGATGAAGAGCATGACTGACTCCTTGCGCGACCTTGGCGAGCCGGTCACCGACAGCACACTAGTACTTCGGGTCCTTCACGGCCTGAATGAGCGCTACAACCACCTTCGCTTCTGGCTTCTTCGTATGGAGCCGCCACTGACCTTCGATAATGTGTGGTCCGATCTTGATCTTGAGGAGATCACGACTGGTGGATCTGCTACCTCTGGGCCTGCCACAACCTTCTATGGCTCTGGGCAGCCCTCACGTCCACCGACTTCTGGAGGACCACTACCGCGACCACCTACTCCGCCTAGCGCCCCGGGGGCCTCTGCTGGCTCTGGGAGTGGTACTCGTCGACGTCGCGGCGGGAGGCGCACAGGACGAGGTGCTGGCGACACTTCTATGTCCACTACTTCTACTGGTAGTGGTACTGGTGGCACTGGCCGGGGAGGTGCGCCCTGGCCCACACCTTACAACCCGTGGACTGGCCATATCTTTATGTGGCCTGGACCGTCTCCGGGTATTCTTGGGGCACCCCCGACTTCTTCTACTCCTCGCCAGTCATGTCCTCAGGCAGCATACGTAGCCCACCCGGGCTATGGCGGACTCGGTCGCCCTGCGGCTGGATCACCGACTCCGGTCTACAGCGGTGTTGACTACCCTGCTGGGTACTCGGAGCCACTAGCACCTTACCAGGAACCACCTCTGGGATGGGACCACCAGTCACTGGCATCATCGTTCAGTACCATGCACCTCACACCGTCGGCTACTGATTGGGTGGCTGATTCTGGCGCCTCCTACCACACCACCCCAGACGCTGGTATTCTCTCTTCTACCCACCCACCTCATCCCTCGTTTCCTTCATCGATTGTTGTTGGAAATGGATCTGTTCTTCCAGTCACCTCAGTAGGTGACTCGGGTTCTCCGGGTTCATTCCATCTTAACAATGTTCTTGTCGCTCCAGACATTATTTAGAATTTGCTTTCCATTCGTCGTTTTACCACTGATAACAATACTTTTGTTGAGTTTTATCGTTTTGGTTTGTCTATGAAGGATCTTTCCACCCGACGTCTTCTTCTTCGTTGTGATGGTCCGAGGCCCCTGTACACTCTTTGACTTCCTACTTCTGCTGCATCTCCATCTTTTGCCTTGGCTACGACAGCTTCGTCTGCTACTTGGCACCGCCGGCTTGGTCACCCTGGCGCTGATGCTATGTCCAAGTTGTCTAGTAGTTCATTTATCTCGTGTACTAGGGGAACACATGAGTCGTTATGTCACGCTTGTCAGTTTGGTCGCCATGTTCGACTTCCATTTCCTACTTCTGTGTCTCATGTGTAACACATTTTTGGTCTTATTCACTACGACTTGTGGACATCTCCTGTTATCAGTGTCTCTGGTTTTAAATATTATTTGGTGGTACTCGATGATTTCTCACATTTCTCTTGGACTTTTCCCTTACGTTTAAAATCTGAGATTTGACATTCTCTCTCACTTCTTTACTTGGGTTTCCACCCAGTTTGGACACACTGTCCGTGCTCTCCAATGTGACAACGGACGGGAGTTTGACAACTCGCGACTCCATGACTTTCTTCTTGCACATGGCACCCAGTTACGCAGGCCTTGTCCATACACATCTCCCCAGAATGGCAAGGCTAAGCGCATACTTCACACCACTAATGATGTCATGCGTTCCTTGATGTTTCAGACCTCTATCCCTACTCGGTACTGGGTAGAGGCACTCCACACTTACACCTTCCTCCTTAATCGCCTTCCCACCAAGGCGATTCAAGCACCGACCCCTTTCTTTGCCCTGTATGGCACTACCCCTCTCTACGACCACCTTCGTGTCTTCGGGTGCGCCTTCTACCCTAATCTTTCCGCCACAACTCCACATAAGCTTGCGCCCCGCTCTACTAGGTGTGTCTTTCTTGGTTACTCCCTTGATCATAAGGGGTACCGGTACCTTGACCTTACTACCCACTGTATTTTGATCTCTCAGCACGTCGTCTTCGACGAGTCCTCCTTTCCCTTTTCTTCCTCCACCTCTGATTCAGCTGCAGAGCTGGACTCTCTTTTTTCTACTGACACCGAGGCTGCTCCACCATAGCTGCCTTGGCCTTTTTCTGCAGGTACGTTACCCACCGTGTCACGAGTGGCTCCCACGACATCGACTGCTGCACCTTACGCAACGCCGGCACCTGTGGTGACTCCGGCTGTGCCTACTACAACCACGACACAGCGGTCCACTGACCCTGCTCTCGTCTACCAGTGACGAGCGCGGGTTGGTGTGACGCCCAGTTCCGAAAAATGAACCAAGCTAACGCATATGTGTGCCCAGGATGTTCATCACACATACACGAGTGCAATCACAAACGATATACAGAAAATTACCACAGAGCAAGATTAATTAACCAAATTTTATTACACAAACCAGAATATCCTCGAATACAAGCTCTAATGAATATTAATGACAAGTTCAACTAATGCAGCAGAAATAAACTAATTAAGCAAACTAAACAGCTAGGCAGCATAAGCAATAGGGTATAGCGCAGCTCCAATAACACCACAGGCAAAGCTGACGGTATACACGGCCTAGAACTCTGCATTATCGCCATTAAACTCCCAATCCTGACCTGCAACTGTTGGGGGGAATTGCAAGAGTGAGTACATGTCGTACTCAGCAAGTGTGGAAAGTATGACATGTGGCTGATTCAAATGACGACAATAATAATGGTTAAGTGCTGAAAAGTACATTAAGACGTTTGAAAAGCAATATATTATATGTATGTGAAATAAACCCATCATAATCATAAGTAATATCATAATACCAGTTTATAACTCACCATCCTCATCCATAATTCCAGATTTCACCATTTGCCAATAACCATATTCAATACCTGAAATTAATCCATAACCAGCCATAACCATTACCAAACCATAACCATCCCAAATACCATCCCAATACCGAGTTCCCTCTAATCATGGAAGTTGTCCAGGTGCTCATAACCGGGACCACGACTATCATGATAGTTCTATTTAACTCTGCAGAGTTTGTACCTCTTTACCCACGTGTTCGTGATTTCCTCACCTTTCGACGACTAGAACCTCTATTATGCCGTCTCACACTTCCGTCGGTGTGTCGCCAAGATATCACAAAATAGCCTTTACAAAGGGATTACTAGCCTATTTAGACCCCAATGAGGTTTCACCGGTGGCGATGCCTCCAACTAAGCACATCTTCAACCAAGGGACCCCTCTTGAGCCATTCGGATCCCAGGGTAGTCCCACAAATCATCAACAAACCCAATCCGACTACCCCTTCCCCGAGCATCCACAATGGTCCAAACAGTACTAGCAAAGCCCTAATTAATCAGCTACGCCGCACCCATACTTGGCCTCGTGGTGGCACTGTAGTCCTGGCTTATTCTCGCATGAACCGATCCTTAGATGTAAAGCAAGCAAACCACCATACGTCCAACCCATCCACATACCAGGCTTGCTTAGATCACCCATCATTTAAACCAGTTCATGTTAATCATAATCTCATCCATGCATAATTAAATTGAGTGGTATAGTTGTTTCCCATTCCAGTTGATTAAGCGAAGCAAAATGTAAAAGCCCTTCCCGACTCTCTACCATAAATTCCAGGTGACAAGGGTGGTTAAACAATTCTAGTAAACTTCCTATCATAGGATTCCCATCAAATTGACACAAGCATGCAATTTTACAAGCAAAACATTTATTTTAAAAACAGGATCAATATGCTTCAAGGACACTTGCCTTGCTCTTGCTGTTGATTAGGGTCAAAGCCTTCAAACTCTTGGTGTTGTAGATCCTCCGTGGCACTTTCTAGCGCAAATCCATCTAATCCACACAATAAACATACAAGACAAGAAACACAATCAAAGAGTGCACAAATATTACTCAATATGTCATGACATGCATGATTAATGCAAATGCAAGGTAGAACTTGTTACTAGATTGCTTTTAATGATCACTAACTAGTTCTAATAGATTTTAACAAGTTTATACAGGTTTGGATTCGATTATATCAAATTTTAGAATTAATTCAACACAATTTAACCAGAAAGATCGGACTACTCCGCTAGGGACCGGACAAGTCCGCACTCCGCGAGATCAGCAGATTAGGGTTTTCTAGATCGACGTGAATTTGGAGATTAGGGGTTGAATTCACGTGAGGAAAAGAGAATAGAAGGTATACCAGGTGTTCAGAACTCCGATGATTCAAGAAACTTGGAGGTAACACTTGGATCTTGATGATCTAGGGTTGGTGATGAATTGGTGGTGAAGGACGAAACTTGGTGGAGATCTTGATCCTCTTTCGTTTCCTCCTCTTCTTCTTCTTGCTTGGGATCTTCTCCTCCCTCCTTGATGGTGGCTCCCCACGAACTATGGTTTGGGTGGGTGTAAAAGTGGCAAATAGATGTCAATCCAAGGGGTGGGGTTGTTTATATAGAGGTGGAGGCTAGGGTTAGATGGATTTCGATTTTGAAAGGAGTAGAGGCCGGTTTAGAGTCCCACATGGGCTCTAAAAGAGTTAGGCACGACGTCCCTAGGCCCACTTAACGTGAAACCCAAGAAACAAGTCGTAAAACAAAAGATCAACTTGGAGTTGCGAAATATCGGACAAGTCCGGAAAGGACCGAACTAGTTTGAAGTTGTCCAGAGAGAAAATCGGACAAGTCTTGCCAAACATCGGACAAGTCCAACTTTAAACAGAGAGGCAAAACGGACAAGTCCGCTAGAACACCGGACTAGTCCAGAAAAGTCCAAGGACTTAGCAATTTTTCAAGGATTCATGGAATATCGGACTAGTCCGCACAAAATCGGACAAGTCCGAAAGTTTCCAGAGCCAAAATCGGACTAGTCCGCAGCAAAAATGGACAAGTTCGATTTTAGTCAGAGAGAAATCGGACTAGTCCTTAGCAAAATCGGACTAGTCCGCACTTTCCCGCGTTTTAAGTGCGGTTTTGTTCCAAATCAATTTTAAATGCTCCAAATCAATTTTAAACTTGTTCCTCTTGTTGTGGGTTAATGTTAAACACGTATATGAGTGCATGCAAGGCATGATGCATGAAAATGAGGGTGTTACAAACCTACCCCCCTTAAAATGAATCTCGCCCTCGAGATTCAATGCAGAAGAGAATAGATAGGGAAATTCCTTCTTGAGATCATCCTCCAATTCCCACGCCGCTTCTTTTTCTGCGTGGTGTTTCCATTGTACTTTACACCATCTAATAACCTTCTTCCTTGTGACTCTCTCCTTAGTTTCCAAGATTTTGATCGGTTGTTCGGCATAAGTCAAATCTTCCTCTAGTTCCAATTCTTCCATTGGCACTTGTTCTTCCGGTACTCTCAAGCACTTCTTGAGCTGTGAAACATGAAAGACATCATGTACGTCTGAAAGATGAGCTGGCATCTCCAACTTATACGCTACTTCTCCTCTTTTGTCCAAAATCTTGAATGGTCCAATATAACGAGGTGCGAGCTTGCCTCTTATGTTAAACCTCTTATGACCTCTCATTGGCGATACCTTGAGGTAAACAAAATCTCCCGTTCCAAAGACTAATTTCCTTCTCCTATTGTCCGCATAGCCTTTTTGTCTTGATTGGGCAGCCCTCAAGTTTCCACGAATTATTTGGACTTGCTTTTCGGCTTCTTGCAACACATCCGGACCAAATACTTGAGTTTCTCCTGCCTCATTCCAGAATAAAGGTGTCCTACACTTCCTCCCATAAAGCACTTCATATGGTGACTATTGTTGTATGAAAATTCTGCGTATGGCAAGCTTTTGTCCCAACTTTTCCCATGCTTTAAAGCACAAGCTCTTAACATGTCCTCCAAAATCTGATTGGTCCTCTCGGTTTGTCCATCCGTTTGAGGATGATATGCTGAACTAAAATTCAACGTCAATCCCAATGCTTCATGCAATTTTTGCCAAAATCTGGAGGTAAATTGTGAACCTCTATCCGAAACTGTCTTCTTAGGGACTCCATGTCGACACACAATATGCTCCATGTATATTTCGGCCAATCGTGCAGCTGTATATTTGGTCTTCACAGGGACAAAATGAGCCGACTTGGTTAAGCGATCCACAATTACCCAAATTGAGTCATACCCAGACTGAGTACATGGTAACCCAACTATGAAGTCCATACCAATTTCTTCCCACTTCCATTCCGGGATCTTCAATGGCTGCAATAATCCAGCTGGCCTTTGATGTTCCGCCTTGACTCGTTGGCACACATCACACAATGCTACACATTTAGCTATGTCCTTCTTCATGCTATCCCACCAATAGCAAGTCTTCAAGTCTTTGTACATCTTTGTACAACCAGGGTGAATCGAGTAAGGCGAGTTATGTGCCTCCTTTAATATTGTCTCCCGAATATGCTTCACATCGGGCACGACAATCCTCTTTCCAAGACATAAGGTACCATGTTCATCCTCGTCAAATCTGAATTTTCTCCCTTCTTCGGTCCTTTCCTTGATTTCCTTGATCTCCTCATTTGCGGTTTGTGCCTCTCGAATTTCTTGCTCCAAGGTTGGGTTTAACTCCATCATCTTCGTCTCATTTACAAACCCGAGGTTCAACCGTTCAAACTCCTTGCATAACTCAGATGGTAACTCTCGAACTGTGAGTTGATGACTTACTCCCTTTCTACTCAAAGCATCGGCCACTACATTGGCCTTTCCCAGATGATAGTTGATCCCCTCTTCGTTGGTCAACTTCACCGTCTTCGTGGCACACTCAATAACTCCATTGTGCTTCCTCAACCTGTCCATACCAAGTATAATGTCCAATCCTTGAGAATCCAAAACAATGAGGTCGGTGGAGAAGTCTACCCCCTTATTCTAAGACTTACTTTTGGACATACTATATTTGTCCTCATCTCTCCTCCAGGAGACTTAACCAATAGAGTAAACTTCATATGAGAGATAGGCAAACTATACTTGGCAACATACTTTGATGCAATGAATGAATGCGATGCTCCAGAATCAAATAACATAGTCGCGGGGTTGGAGTTGGCGAGGAACATACCAATGACCACGTCATCCGCTTGTTGAGCATCCTCCGTAGAGACATGGTTCACATTTCCACGAGCAAAATTCTGCTGTCCACGATTCCCTTGTGGTTGTCCTCCATTGGGTCTTGGGTTTTGCCTCGGTGCATTGCTTCCTTGACCAAGGCCTGACTTAGGACATTGATGCGCAAAGTGTCCAGCTTCTTGACAAGTATAACACTTCTTAACTCTGCCAGAGTTATTGGGACGAGCTTGGTTTTGAACATTTGCAGCAGGAAAATTAGCACGAGGTGCATAAGGCATTGGAGGCCTAGGTGCTTGCATAACAGGGCGCTGCTGCACAAACTGAGTTGGGCGTGGTGCATAACCAGGGCGCTGAGCAGGGATAGAGGAGCTGTAATAGGGCACATTGGGTGGTGCAAGGCGAGGGCGCACATTACTTCCTTGTTGCTGTCCTTGATATGGCGCGTGCCTCTTGATTTCTTGCTCCATCTCACGAATCTTGTTCTCCAACACTATTGCTTTGTCCACGAGCTTCTGAAAATTGGCATAATCGCAGTTGAGTAGTTGCACTTGGATCTCATTGTTCAAGCCCCTCATGAACAAGTATTGCTTCCGGCTGTCCCGACTAACATCCTCAGGCGCGTACCTTGAGAGTTGAGTGAACTTATTGAGATATTCACTCACGCTTGATTTTCCTTGCCTTAAATTCTCAAATTCTTGCCTCTTCAAGATCATAACACCCTCCGGCACATAATGAAAACAAAAATTCTCCTTGAATTTGGCCCAAGTAATTCTCTCTTGGTTCTCATGAGCATTGCAATAAGCATCCCACCAATCCGCAGCTACTCCAACGAGTTGATGAGAAGCGAACAGGACCCTCTCCCAGTCACTGCATTGGACAATAGCAAGTTTCTTCTCCACGGACTTAAGCCAATCGTCCGCATCCATAGGGTCAGCGGCTTGAGCAAAGGTTGGTGGCCTGGTCCTCATAAACTCTCCCAATCGGTTATGAGGAGGCAGGGGTGGCAGTGGAGGCATGTGGGGCTGATTGTTGATATTGCCAGACTGCAGCTGTCCCATTGTTTGTATCATGGTCTGCATGAGCTGGTTTTGCATAGCCAATAGCTGCTCAATGTTGATAGCTCCCTGAGCAGGTCCTTGCCCATTGTTGTTCTGAGGTACTCCATTGTTCTCCTCCTCATCATTGCCATCCATCTGGTTGCGAGTCCTCACCATCTAAAGGAAAGCAATAGGTAAGAATTAGAAAACATCCCCAACTATATGCATCAAGGGATATAAACTAAACAGCTAGCTACACTAGCCTAGGTGGACATGGAAATGCTAAGGCATCCCCAAATCCTCTATTAAGCACCCAAGCAAGCAATATATATACCAAACAACACTCCAAGCAAAAACACATCGATTCCTGAGTGCTCCTATGTGCTCTAAAGTGTCCATTCTATCTAGGCTGCATCCTACGGTCAACCTGTGGCTCTGATACCAATCTGTGACGCCCGGTTCCAAAAAATGAACCAAGCTAACGCATATGTGTGCCCAGGATGTTCATCACACATACACGAGTGCAATCACAAACGATATACAGAAAATTACCACAGAGCAAGATTAATTAACCAAATTTTATTACACAAACCAGATTATCCTCGAATACAAGCTCTAATGAATATTAATGACAAGTTCAACTAATGCAGTGGAAATAAACTAATTAAACAAACCAAAGAGCTAGGCAGCATAAGCAATAGGGTATAGCGCAGCTCCAATAACACCACAGGCAAAGCTGACGGTAGACACGACCTAGAACTCTGCATTATCGCCATTAAACTCCCAATCCTGACCTGCAACTGTTGGGGGGGAATTGCAAGAGTGAGTACATGTCGTACTCAGCAAGTGTGGAAAGTATGACATGTGGCTGATTCAAATGACAATAATAATAATGGTTAAGTGCTGAAAAGTACATTAAAACATTTGAAAAGCAATATATTATATGTATGCGAAATAAACCCATCATAAGCATAAGTAATATCATAATACCAGTTTATAACTCACCATCCTCATCCATAATTCCAGATTTCACCATCTGCTAATAACCATATTCAATACCCGAAATTAATCCATAACCAGCCATAACCATTACCAAACCATAACCATCCCAAAAACCATCCCAATACCGAGTTCCCTCTAATCATGGAAGTTGTCCAGATGCTCATAACCGGGAGCACGACTATCATGATAGTTTTATTTAACTCTGCAGAGTTTGTACTTTTTTACCCACGTGTTCGTGATTTCATCACCTTTCGATGACTAGAACCTCTATTATGCCGTCTCACACTTCCGTCGGTGTGTGGCCAAGAGATCACAAAATAGCCTTTACAAAGGGATTACTAGCCTATTTAGACCCCACTGAGGTTTCACCGGTGGCGATGCCTCCAACTGAGCACATCTTCAACCAAGGGCCCCCTCTTGAGCCATTCGGATCCCAGGGTAGTCCCACCAATCATCAATAAACCCAATCCGACTACCCCTTCCCTGAGCATCCACAATGGTCCAAACAGTACTAGCAAAGCCCTAATTAATCAGCTACGCCGTACCCATACTTGGCCTCATGGTGGCACTGTAGTCCTGGCTTATTCTCGCATGAACCGGTCCTTAGATCTAAAGCAAGCAAACCACCATACGTCCAACCCATCCACATACCAGGCTTGCTTAGATCACCCATCATTTAAACCAGTTCATGTTAATCATAATCTCATCCATGCATAATTAAATTGAGTGGTATAGTTGTTTCCCATTCTAGTTGATTAAGTGAAGCAAAAGGTAAAAGCCGTTCCCGACTCTCTACCATAAATTCCAGGTGACAAGGGTGGTTAAACAATTCTAGTAAACTTCCTATCATAGGATTCCCATCAAATTGACACAAGCATGCAATTTTACAAACAAAACATTTATTTTAAAAACAGGATCAATATGCTTCAAGGACACTTGCCTTGCTCTTGCTATTGATTAGGGTCAAAGCCTTCAAACTCTTGGTGCTGTAGATCCTCCACGGCACTTTCTAGCGCATATCCGTCTAATCCACACAATAAACATACAAGACAAGAAACACAATCAAAGAGTGCACAAATATTACTCAATATGTCATGACATGCATGATTAATGCAAATGCAAGGTAGAACTTGTTACTAGATTGCTTTTAATGATCACTAACTAGTTCTAATAGATTTTAACAAGTTTATACAGGTTTGGATTCGATTATATCAAATTTTAGAATTAATTCAACACAATTTAACCAGAAAGATCGGACTACTCCGCTAGGGACCGGACAAGTCCGCACTCCGCGAGATCAGCAGATTAGGGTTTTCTAGATCGATGTGAATTTGGAGATTAGGGGTTGAAGTCACGTGAGGAAAAGAGAATAGAAGGTATACCAGGTGTTTAGAACTCCGATGAATCAAGAAACTTGGAGGTAACACTTGGATCTTGATGATCTAGGGTTGGTGATGAACTTGGGGATGAAATGGTGGTGAAGGACGAAACTTGGTGGAGATCTTGATCCTCTTTCGTTTCCTCCTCTTCTTCTTCTTGCTTGGGATCTTCTCCTCCCTCCTTGATGGTGGCTCCCCACGAACTAGGGTTTGGGTGGGTGGAAAATTGGCAAATAGATGTCAATCCAAGGGGTGGGGTTGTTTATATAGAGGTGGAGGCTAGGGTTAGATGGATTTCGATTTTGAAAGGAGTAGAGGCCGGTTTAGAGTCCCACATGGGCTCTAAAAGAGTTAGGCACGACGTCCCTAGGCCCACTTAACGTGAAACCCAAGAAACAAGTCGTAAAAAAAAAATCAACTCGGAGTCGTGAAATATCGGACAAGTTCGGAAAGGACTGGACTAGTCCGAAGTTGTCCAGAGAGAAAATCGGACAAGTCTGGCCAAACATCGGACAAGTCCAACTTTAAACAGAGAGGAAAAACGGACAAGTCCGCTGGAACACCGGACTAGTCCGGAAAAGTCCAAGGACTTAGCAATTTTTCAAGGATTCATGGAATATCGGACTAGTCCGCACAAAATCGGACAAGTCCAAAAGTTTCCAGAGCCAAAATCGGACTAGTCCGCAGCAAAAATGGACAAGTCCGATTTTAGTCAGAGAGAAATCGGACTAGTCCTCAACAAAATCGGACTATTCTGCACTTTCCTGCGCTTTAAGTGCGGTTTTGTTCCAAATCAATTTTAAATGCTCCAAATCAATTTTAAACTTGTTCCTCTTGTTGTGGGTTAATGTTAAACACGTATATGAGTGCATGCAAGGCATGATGCATGAAAATGAGGGTGTTACAGTTGGTGCCCAGGCTCCATTGACCTTGGGGACGACTGCTGCACCACGTGTGGCACCGACGTCTCTTGTTGCGCCACGTGCAGCCCCGACGTCTCCTACGACTGCGCCACATCACGCGCAGCTCCGACGTCTCCAGCCTCGACTACTACGCCTCAGGCAGCCTTGGCGTCTCCGACCTCGTCACGCGCTGCGCCACGCGCGGCCCCGGTTCCATGGTTCGCCAACCCTACTCTTGTCTACCAGCGACGAGAGCGGGTTGGTGACTCTGCGCCTGCTCGTCCCGAGCCCTCAGTGTACCACCCACCGTTGCTCCACTGGGACCCAGGACACATTCACCCGATGGTGACTAGACGTGCCGCTGGGGTTCTCCGGCCTCCTGAGCGGTTCTCCGGAGTGGTACTCTTTTCGCCGACGCCAACACCATCCACTTCCTCTTCGGTATCACCTATACCGACTTCCGTTTGTAGCGCCCTCGCTGACCCCCACCATCGCAGCGCTATGGAGGAAGAGTATGCGGCCCTACTTGCCAACCGGACTTGGGACCTTGTTCCTCGTCCTCCTCGTGGCTCTGTTGTCACGGAAAAGTGTGTTTTCATGCATAAGAGGAAGGCGGATGGATCCCTGGAGAGATATAAGGCTCGTTGGGTACTTCGGGGCTTCACTCAGCACCCTGGAGTGGACTACGACGAGACCTTCAGTTTGGTGGTTAAGCCAGCGACAGTGTGGATTGTTCTATCGTTGGCTCTCTCGCGTTCTTGGACAGTCCACCAGCTAGACGTCAAGAATGCCTTTCTTCATGGTACTCTGACGGAGACGGTGTATTGCTCTCAGCCGACAGGATTTGTTGATTCAGCTCGCCCAACCATGGTCTGCAAGCTGAACAAGTCCTTGTACGATCTAAAGCAGGCACCTCGAGCCTGGTACAGCAGGTTGGCCTCCTTCCTGGTCTCCTTGGGCTTCGTTGAAGCCAAATCGGACACATCACTCTTTGTTTATCGACGGGAGGATGACACTGCCTACCTTATTCTCTACGTCGACGACATTGTGCTGACAGCGTCCAGCCCTATGCTCCTTCAGCGGATTATCTCTGCTCTCTAGCAGGAGTTCGCTATGAAGGACTTGGGCCTGCTTCACCACTTCCTGGGGATTGCAGTCAAGGACAGACCAGTTGGCCTGTTTCTTCACCAGCGGCAGTATTGTCTGGACATCCTCGAGTGTGCGGGTATGGCTGAGTGTAAGCCATGCTCCACACCGGTGGATACCCAGGCAAAGATCTCTTCTGCTGATGGGACTCCTGTCAGCGACCCGACTGCCTACAGGAGTCTTGCAGGTGCACTACACTATCTCACCTTCACCAGGCCGGATATCTCCTACGTAGTCCAGCAGTTGTGCTTGCACATGCACGACCCGCGGGAGCCGCACCTCACCCCTGTGAAGCGGATTCTTCGGTACCTGCATGGATCCCTTGACTACGGCCTTCTACTTTGACGTGACTTGCCTTCTGAGTTGGTGTTCTACACCGACGCTAACTGGACGGGGTGCCCAGATACCCGCCGCCCCACCTCTGGATATGCCATCTTCCTGGGGGGAAATCTTGTCTCCTGGTCCTCGAAGCGGCAGCCCATGGTTTCTCGCTCCAGTGCTGAGGCGGAGTACTGCACCGTGGCTAATGGCGTGGTAGAGGCGTCTTGGCTCCAGCAGTTACTTCAGGAGCTCCACTCCCCCGTCGCCTAGAGCACGTTGGTCTACTGTGATAATGTCAGCATCATTTACCTCTCCACCAACCCCATCCAGCACCAGTGCACAAAACATGTGGAGATTGATCTTCATTTTGTTCATGAGCGGGTTGCATGCGGTTAGGTTCGAGTTCTCCACGTGCCGACGATGTCACAGTTTGCCGACATCTTCACGAAGGGACTCCCGACGTCACTGTTTTCTGAGTTTCGGTCCAGTCTCAACATCTGTTGTGGCTAGATGTTGGGACTGCGGGGGGGGGGGGGGGGTGTTGGACTGTGTTCAGTTGTGTGTTGGGCCTGGCCCACCTATGTACCTATATATAAGTACCCTACCTCCTGATTAATCAAGCATTCATTCTTGCCTTCTAATAGCGCCTAAACAAGGTGCTGGATGAACGGGAGGCTTCTATAAAAGCCCTCGATAAGAAGACCCAAGAGATCTATGTGCATGCTCATAGGTCTAATGAAGTGGCTGAAAGACTTTGGAGAGTCTCAACGTTGTGAGGGAACAACTCCTCAAACGTCGGGAAGAATTGGACAATAAGGAGGATGAACTCCAAAAAAGAGAGGATGATATCCAGAAGAGGGAGGATGAAATCTCTCAGAAGCTGGCATGCGACGAATAGGACTTGGCTGACCACATGGAAAAATTCAAGTCTTGGTGTGAACAAGAGAAGCACCAAGTGTGGCTGGCAGGGGAAGGAGTCACCAAAAGAGAAGGTGCTGTCTTTGCCAGGGAGGATAAGGTGAAGGTGTAGGAGAAGGACCTTGCAGAAAGGCGAGGCCGCATATACCGACGAGAGAAGCAGATCACTGACCAAGAGAAGTTGCTGGCTGAACGAATCCAGCATCACGCCAAGGAGGTTGAGCGTTTCTCGAAGGAGGGTTCTTCAGAGCTCTCTTCTGCAAGGAGTTCGCTGGAGGAACTCCGAAGTGTGAGAACAATTGAGTCTCTGCAGGTCTAGGACTTCCTTGGACAGGCAAGTGAAGCTCTGGTACCTTTTGGATTTAGCCCAGTGCGACCGGCTAATCCGAAGCTAGAGATGGACAAGGAATTGGTGGCGCTTAACTCCACTGACACTAAGCTGGATGCTCTGAGACATGTGGTTGTCGAGCAGATCAAGACTGAAGGGAAGTCTCTGGCTAGGAATATTGCAGAGTATGTGCTGACATGCTTCCGAAGCCGAGACTCATCGATGTCTCTAGCTCTAGTGGTTGAAGGACCCAACGTAGAAGAGGAGGAAGCTGCCATGGCCAGCGTCCAAGAAGCCGTCGAGAAAGTTGCTTCATTTGTCGTGAGGAACTCCAGTAGCTAGGACCTTTCTTTTTGTACCTTCACCTTGTAATCTCCAATTTTAAATGAATGAAATCCTTTCGAATTCCATTTTTTTCTTCAATAGATTGCCCTTTATCTTGTTGGCCTTCTGGTAGATGTGTTCAATTGATCGAGGACATCTACCATAAGGAATCTGACAATGTCTTAAATTGACTGCTCCAGACTTGTAGCCAGCATGATAGCTCCGAGGTCCGAGTCTTGCTTCTGAAATCTCCAAGGACCCTTTGTTACGTCAATGGCGGGCCCCCTCAGAGTTGTCGGAGCTTGTTCGCTTCGACGGCGCCCACTGTCAATGCGTAAAGCATCGAAAGTGGGCCCCTAGGGGTTGTCGGAGCTTGAATGCTTCGACAACGCCCACTGTCAACGCGTAAAACATCAACGGTGGGCCCCCTAGGGGTTGTCATAGCTTGGATGCTTCAACGGCGCCCACTGTCAACACGTAAAACATCGATAGCGGGCCCCCTGGTGGTTGTCGAAGCTTGTTCACTTTGACGACACACACTGTCAACGCGTTAAATGTTGACAGCAGGCCCTCTAGGGGTTGTCGGAGCTTGTTCGCTTCGACAACACCCACTGCCAACGCGTAAAACATCGACAGCGGGCCCCCTGGGAGTTGTCAGAGCTTGTTCGCTTCGATAGGGCCCATTGTCAATGCGTAAAACATCAACGACGGGGCCCCTCAGAGTTGTCGGAGCTAGTTGCTTCGACGACGCCCATTATTAATGCATAAAACATTAATAGTGGCCCCCCCTGGGAGTTGTTGGAGCTTGTTTGCTTCGACGGCACCCACTGTCAACACGTAAGACATCGACAGCGGGCCCCTGGGTTTATCGGAGCTTAGTAACTTCGACAACATCTGCCATCACCATGCAAATTGCTGTCAATTGTTCATTTTTCCTGCGCATGAGAGACAAACAAAGCAGTGAAATTTGTCCTCTTGCCTATAGCTTATTTGCGGCTTATTATCCTTCTTTGAATTTTAGGTCCTAACAAACTCACTGTGATAACATAAGTAAATAGATTAGCCTTCGTTAGATCCGACTGCTTTCCGGACCCGTCTTATTGAGACCCACCAGAATAGGTAGAGTGGTGTACTTAGGGTGCTGGACTAGGCTAAGTCGATAGCACACTCCGGACCTGTCATTGGCTTTGGTTTTCAGGCGAGTAGACCATCCAGCAATACTAAGATCCGATAGAAGATTACCAATAAAACTTATATATCACACGAATCTCTAAGACTAAATTTCAAATGGATTGCACAAAATTACTATTGAAAAGAAGGTAAAAGATGATAAAAATAATGAGCTTGCACAAAATTAATGAACGTAGAGTCTGCTTGCACATAAATATATTTCATTATAGGTCCGAATAACACGGGAGACAAGGACACACTTAAAATACATGACCATGTTAAGTGTGCTATTCATCTTGTACTAACCCAGGGAAGGTAAAGACACATCTAAAGTACAGGACCAAGTTAAGTGTGCTTTTGATCTAGGACCAACCCGACTCTATTCATAGACTCTATGAAATACATTTTATACAAATACAAACTCACCTCTGTGTAAATAAGTGTAGAACATACGAAGGTGCTCAATGTTCCATGGATTCGGAAGTGGTATCCCATCCTTTGTTGCCATGCGAACGCATCCGGGACAGGAAACTCTGATGACTCGGAAAGGACCTTCACGGTTGGGGAAAGCTTGTTCATCCCTTCACGAGTAAGTATTCGCCACAACACCAGATCACCTTCTTCCAGCTGCCGGTTGCGCACTTACCTTTGGTGATAGCATCGGAGCGCCTGGCGATAGTGTGCATTTCAGACAGCTGCTTGGCACCTTGCCTCGTCGATGAGGTCTAGGTCTTCATGCCGGAGCTGATCCTGCATGGCTTCATTGAAGGTACGGACTCGGAGAGAACCCATGGTGACCTCCGGAGGAAGGACTGCTTCAGCTCCGTACACCAAGAAGAAGGGTGTCTCTCCTGTTGCCTGACTCGCTGTTGTCCGGCTCGCCCACAGTGCAGACAGAAGCTCTTCTATGCAGTTGGCACCATGTTTCTTCAAGCGCTTATAAGTGCGCATCTTGAGTCCCTTGAGTATTTCTGCGTTCGCTCTCTCAGCTTGGACATTGCTTTCTGGATGAGCTACTGATGCGTAGCTGACTGATATGCCGAGGTGTTCGCAATACTCTTGGAATGCTGCACTTGTGAATTGCGTTTCGTTGTCAATGATAATTCTGTTCAGAACTCCAAATCTGCAGATAATGGACTTCAAAAATTTGATGGAAGATTGCTTGTTGATAGTCACAACTGGAGTAGCTTCCGACCACTTCGTGAACTTGTCGATGGTGGCATATAAGAACTTGCACCCTCCGACAGCTTTTGGGAAAGATCCCAAAATGTCCATGCCCCACACGGTGAATGGTCACGTGGGAGGAATCATCTGCAATGACTGTGCCAGTGTGTGAATCTGCTTCTCGTGGAACTGGCACGCTTCACACTTCTTGACCAGGTCGACAACATCCTGGAGTGCTTGAGCTTGCAACCTCCTTCCTCTTTCCAAACAACCTCTTCAATCCTTTCATGGCCACAAAAAACAAGAACACAACAAGGCAAAAACTCGAAAGAGGTGATGCTAGCAAAATCAAAACCCCCGACAAATTTTCCCTTGAAGAGCATGATAGCAAATTGCAAATGCAAACAATTGAAGGCTGTTATATACAAATTTCACCTATTAATATAACTCAATTATATGAAGGAATTATCATTTCTTGCACACATCACCTTTCTATTTAACCTATTTTCACTTGTCCTTGGAGAAAATGGTACATGCAGGAGTTTTATGCAGAAATGAAGTGAAACAAGGGGATGGATCCTATAAAATATCATTCCGGCCAATCAAGCGATAACACGTGGCACCACATGGATCAAATGGCCCACAAACAGAAGTATCTGAAGCCATCCAATGGTGTAGCACCCATATAAAGGAATGGGACCCACCTGACAGAGACCTGGAGGAAGCACAACCCTAACGGGGCCAAGACCAGGTCGGCTGACCCCCTTAGTCGGCCGACTAGGTCTTGCATGGGTAATTGATTTGCGCGCTTTTGGTGGCGAGAACCGACCCATCTCCAAGCTATAAATAGGACCCCTCACCCCTCACTTCAACACACACCACTTGAGTATTCTTCCTTTGTATCCACTACTCTCCATAGGTAAGGAGTATAGGCTGTAGAGAGGAGAGCCTCTAGTCCATAGTCCAAGTAGGAGAGGAGTAGAAGGAGTCTCTTCTCGATTGGAAAAGGTATGTCTCCCATATTCCTATTTGTATTTGTGACTTTATTCATAATAAAAATGTTATCTTTAGTCTTCTATTGTTCATATACTTGGATGATGTGACGCCCGATTCCGAAAAATGAACCAAGCTAACGCATATGTGTACCCAGAATGTTCAACACACATACACGAGTGCATTCACAAAAGAGTATACAGAAAATTACCACAAGACAAGATTAATTATCCAAGTTTTATTACACAAACCATATTATCCTCGAATACAACCTCTAATGAATATTAATGACAAGTTCAACTAATGCAGCGGAAATAAACTAATTAAGCAACTAAGCAAACTAAGCATAAGGTATAACACAGCTCCAATAACACCACAGGCAAAGATGACGGTAGACACGGCCTAGAACTCCGCATTCTCACCATTAAACTCCCAATCCTGACCTGCAACTGTTGGGAGGGGATTGTAAGAGTGAGTACATGTCGTACTCAGCAAGTGTGGAAAGTATGACATGTGGCTGATTCAAATGACGACAATAATAATGGCAAAGTGCTAAAAAGTACATAAAAACATTTGAAAAGCAATATATTACATGTATGTGAAGTAAAACCATCATAATCATAAGTAATATCATGATACCAGTCTGAATTCATTACCATCGTCAATAATTCAAGATTTCACCATTTGCCAATAACCATATTCAATACCAGAAATAAATCCATAACCAACCATAACCATAATACCAACCATAACAATCCAAGAACACCATCCCAATACCGAGTACCCTCTAATCATGGAAGTTGTCCAGGTGCTCATAACCGGGAGCATGACTATCATGATAGTTTTATTTAACTCTGCAGAGTTTGTACCGCTTTATCCACGTGTTCGTGATTTCATCACCTTTCGATGACTAGAACCTCTATTATGCCGTCTCACACTTCCGTCGGTGTGCGGCCAAGAGATCACAAAATAGCCTTTACAAAGTGATTACTAGCCTATTTAGACCCCACTCAGGTTTCACCGGTGGCGATGCCTCCAACTGAGCACATCTTCAACCAAGGGCCCCCTCTTGAGCCATTCGGATCCCAGGGTAGTCCCACCAATCATCAACAAACCCAAACCGACTACCCCTTCCCTGAGCATCCACAATGGTCCAAACAGCACTAGCAAAGCCCTAATTAATAAGCTATGCCGCACCCATACTTGGCCTCGTGGTGGCACTGTAGTCTTGGCTTATTCTCGCATGAACCGGTCCTTAGATCTAAAGCAAGCAAACCACCATAACATCCAACCCATCCACATACCAGGCTTGCTTAGATCACCCATTACCATACCATATTAACCAGTTCATGTTAACCATAATCTCATCCATGCATAATTAAATTGAGTGGTATAGTTGTTTCCCATCCCAGTTGATTAAGCGAAGCAAAAGGTAAAAAGCCCTTCCCGACTCTCTACCATAAATTCCAGGTGACAAGGGTGGTCAAACAACGCTAGTAAACTTCCTACCATAGGATTCCCATCAAATTGACACAAGCATGCAGTTTTGCAAACAAAACATTTATTTTAAAAATAGGATCAATACGCTTCAAGTACACTTGCCTTGCTCTTGCGGTTTATTAGGGTCAAAGCCTTCAAACTCTTGGTGCTGTAGATCCTCCGCGGCACTCTCTAGCGCAAATCCATCTAATCCGCACAATAATATACAAGACAAGAAACACAATCAAAGAGTGCACAAATATTACTCAATATGACATGACATGCATGATTGATGCAAATGCAAGGTAGAACTTGTTACTAGATTGCTTTTAATGATAACTAACTATTTCTAATAGCTTTTAACAAGTTTATACAGGTTTGGAGTTGATTAGATCAAATTTTTGAATTAATTTAACACAATTTAACCAGAAAGATCGGACTAGTCCGCTAGAGACCGGACAAGTCCGCACTCTGCGAGATCAGCAGATTAGGGTTTTCTAGATCGATGTAAATTTGGAGATTAGGGGTTGAATTCACGTAAGGAAAAGAGAATAGAAGGTATACCAGGTGTTTAGAACTCCAATGAATCAAGAAACTTGGAGGTAACACTTGGATCTTGGTGATCTAGGGTTGGTGATGAACTCGGAGATGAATTGGTGGTGAAGGACAAAACTTGGTGGAGATCTTGATCCTCTTTCGTTTCCTCCTCTTCTTCTTCTTGCTTGGGATCTCCTCCTCCTTCCTTGATGGTGGATCTCCACGAACTAGGGTTTGGGTGGGGTGGAAAAGTGGCAAATAGATGTCGAACCAAGGGGTGGGGTTGTTTATATAGAGGTGGAGGCTAGGTTTAGATGGATTTCAAGTTTGAGATGAGTAGAGGCCGGTTTAGAGTCCCACATGGGCTCTAAAAGAGTTAGGCACAACGTCCCTAGGCCCACTTAACATGAAACCCAAGAAACAAATCGTAAAACAAAAGATCAACTCGGAGTTACAAAATATCGGACAAGTCCGGAAAGGACCGAACTAGTCCGAAGTTGTCCAGAGGGAAAATCAGACAAGTCTGGCAAAAAATCGGACAAGTCCGACTTTAAACAGAGAGGAAATCATACAAGTCCGCTGGAACACCGAACTAGTCCAGAAAAGTTCAAGGACTTAGCAATTTTTCAAGGATTCTTGGAATATCGGACTAGTCCGCACAAAATCGGACAAGTCCGAAACTTTTCAGAGGCAAAATCAGACTAGTCCGCAGCAAAAATGGACAAGTCCGTTTTTAGTCAGAGAGAAATCGGACTAGTCCTCAGTAAAATTGGACTAGTCCGCACTTTCCTGCATTTTAAGTGCGGTTTTGTTCCAAATCAATTTTAAACTTGTTCCTGTTGTTTTGGGTTAATGTTAAACATGTATATGAATGTATGCAAGGCATGATGCATGAAAATGAGGGTGTTACAGATGAAGCGTTTCTTTTTTGATTGTGGATTCCATGTATGTGGTAGGAATAATATTTATGATTGTGCTATACCATTCTTATTACATCATAATAAACACTATAAACCTCTACTATAGTCTAATTAGCTATTATATGATTATGTTAACATGAATCACTTGTGCTATGAATTAACATTAGTTCAACGATGATTTAGTTCATTGCCTTAGGATGGCTTGTGCCTAGGCTCTTAATGTAATTACTTAATATGCTAGCATGGTGCTAGGATAGAGAGTAGCATTGAATGTCTCGTAGACTCATGGATTGAAGATGTAGGCAGTAGGTGGTGATAGCCCTATCTGTCCTTTGTAATCCTCCATGTTCGGCTATGACACAGGCTCTTGGCGGGAGTCGCCTAGTGTTGCTAGGGGTAAACCCGTGCCTGATGTGTTAATACACTTAGCATGAGAATTCATAATTAACATAATCATTAGTAACTAACTTAGGCTATGTATATGTACATTAGAAGCATAGTAGGAATATCTACCTAACTCTTAGCCTAGTCCTTCTATTACCTCTTTTATCCCCGTAGGATAGAATACTCTTGTGTGTGTCAAACTACTTCTACTTATCAATTAACCCATCCTTGCTAGAGCCCTACCTAGATCAACCTAGCCTTTCCACTTAATGATTTTTTTTTACTTCCATCTAGCCTTCCTTTGGGAGAATATAAATGACACCCTTTGGGAATACTCTTAGAGGGGAAATGCTACATCGATAGTTTCCGTGCGCTTGCGGATTTACATGTATAATATAAAACCTATGAACAAGCATTTCTAGCACCCTTGCTAGGGATGATTTGTTAGTAGTGCGTAGGGAATATCAACAAGCATTTCTGGCACCGTTGCCAGGAAAGGCAGTCGAAGTATTACATGATTGAGTGAATAGGATAGGACCCTGGTAGGTTTTAGTAGGATGAGCCTTCTTTGTTTTCGCATTTTATGTGAAAACAGGGTAGTGTATGTCTAGTTTCCACTTGCTAGAAAACTTTGTTGAAGACCCCGAATCCCTTCTTAGAGATCGACCTTGTGTCGTTACTCCTCAGAAGCTTCGAACGGCAAAGCAAGCCAACACAACTCCACCACCAACCGAAACACAAATGTCCCAGAAAATCCTTCGTGAGTTTTCGACTCCCTCTGCTAACAATGTGCCTGTTGGGCCCATGTTAACACGAAAGATGTAAACTTGGAAATCAAGACTGGCCTTATCACTATGGTGCAAGCCATCCCATTTTGTGGGAAGGATAACGAGGATGCAAGTGCTCACTTGCAACAGTTCCTTGAGATCTGCATCACTTTTAAGATAAAGGACGTATCTCCTGATGATGTCCATCTTAGGCTGTTTCCGTTCTCTCTTCTTGGAAGAGCGAAACAGTGGTTCTACACAAACCGAAGTGCTGTAGATACTTGAGAGAAATGTTCTACGACATTCCTCGCCAAGTTTTTCCCGTTGGGCAAGACCAATGCCCTACGTGGAAGAATTTCTAGCTTCCAACAAGATGCCAAGGAATCTATTCTTGAGGCTTGGGAAAAGCTTCAGGAGTACATCCTAGCCTGTCCCCACCATGGGATGGATGACTAGCTCCTCATCCAAAACTTTTACAACAGGCTGATCCCTTCCGCCCATGACCATGTTGATGTTGCTGCTGGAGGTGTCTTCTTCTCATTGACGGTGCCCAAAGCCAAAGATTTGATTGAGAAGATGGTGTCAAACATGAGATGGAGCAACGAGCATCTCCATACCCGCCAGCGAGGCATACACACCTTGAAGGAGGTGTACATGATCGCTGCCAAATTGGACCTCCTTATGAAGAAGATTGATGGACAAGGCAATGGTGAGGTATGTGGCAATGCCTATGCCTTAGAATCTCACATCACTTGTGAAGTCTGTGGCCGGGCCATTTGGCAATGACTGCCCAGAAAACCCGTGAGGGTGCCTTATACGTAGCCAACAATTGAAACAACAATGGCTATCATCCAGAAGGTCAAGGGTGGGGCCAACCACGCCTATTCTTTCAAGGAGTGTACAACAACAATGGCAACAATGGAAATCAATCCAACTTGAGAGAACTTGCCATTGGCCAGCTGGAGATCAATGAGGCTATATACAAGAAGTTGTCGACCAATGACAAGACCCTAGAGAGTATAAATGCCAAGATTGAAGGACTATCCTCAGCCTTCGAAAATCAATTGAGCTTCAACAAGATGTTGGAAACTCTGGCTCAACTGACTGCAGTTGTTCCTCCAACGGAGAAAGTGAGTGCGGTGGCTACGAGAGGTGGCAGGACCACTCGTGACCCACCGTATCCCACACAAGAAAAGAGGACAACAACAAAGGAGAAAGATGATGTCCCAGTTGGCATAAGTGAACCACTTAGTAAGAGAATGGTCAAACACTTTGAGGAAACCAACTTATTGCCATTCCCTCACAGGCAAAGGAAGCCAATAGTAGATGAGCAATTCAACCGCTTTGTTGAGATCATCCAGAAAATCCACATCAATGTGCCCTTGATTGATGCGATGCAAGTAGCCACTTATGCTCGCTATCTCAAGGACATATTGAATAACAAGCGGCCATTACCCACCACTGAGGTTGTCAAGCTTACAGAGGACTGCAGTGTAGCCATCCTTAATAGGCTTCCGGAAAAGAAGAAGGACCCTGGATGTCCTACAATCTCATGCTCAATTGGGACACACCACTTTGACAAGGCTCTTTGTGACCTTGGAGCAAGTGTGAGTGTGATGCCCAAGGTGGTTTTCGACCAGCTGAACTTCACGAAACTTACTCCAACACCAATGCAGCTCCAACTAGCTGATTCCTCAATCCGTTATTTGGTAGGTTTTGCCGAAGATGTCTCGGTGAAAATTCGGAACTGCTGCATACCCATGGATTTCATGGTGCTCGACATGGAGGTCGAGAAGGATACGCTGCTCATTCTTGGGCGACCGTTCCTAAGCACCGCGAAGGCTCGCATAGATGTGGGAGCTGGAGAAATCCACTTCCATATCAATGGCAAGGAGGAGAAGTTTAACTTTCGCCCAAAGTTGGAGCAATGCCCCATGATCCGTATCAAGTATGGGCCGAATGTTAAACACATTCAAGAGGTCAAAATCACACCTCCAAAGGTAGACCCGCTCATTGCATTTATGAGGAATTTGATCTATGTGGAAAACCCGTCTTCCACGCTGACACCCCAAGAAGACGGGGAAGTCTGGGCCTCCCCAAAGGCCTAAGTCCACCAAGCCGCCAAAGAAGGTATGGCGGAAGAAGCAAGACAAACCGTCCGAGCCCATCCCTTCGGGCCCAGATGTCAAGAAATTAAGAAGGAGGAATGTCCATCTCATCGGACGGTGGTGAGACCTAGCCAATAGGTTAAATTGGTAGTTATCCTTTTTCTCTCTCTTTATTTGGTTTTCCCCATTAAGTTTGATTCTCCCCACTGTATATTTGATTTTCTTAGTAAGTTGAGAATCTTATATTCTCAATTATTATTTTTATTTCTTTATGTTGGTGGTTTTGATCCGGCAGATCTCCCGCACTACTAAAGTGTTAGAGGAGTTTGAGGTTCGGTGTGGGTGCGCGGAGATTCAAGAAGGTGAAGTGTAAATGACACAAGAGACACGAAGATTTACGTGGTTCGGGCCGCCTGAGCGTAATACCCTACTCCACGGGGTGTGTTGGTGTTGTATTGGATGTATGAGCTCAAAGTGAGTTCAGGGTGTCGAGTGAGCGCGTAGTCCGTGTCCTCTCTATGTATCATCGACCTGTCCTTTTATAGTACAAGGACAGGCCGTTACAAGTCAGCCTGGCCCGACATGTGGCCCCGACGGTTACTAATATTGATACACATTTGATGCGCTTAATTGCCCTTAATAATCGAGTTACGGGCTTTGATAGCACTGTTACTGGTAATTAAGGTTGTCCGATCGTGTGTCATTAATATAGTATTAATGACACTTAATCGGGTCTTGAAGTCCTTGATTCCCTTTGAAGATCCGGAGCCGTTGTGGAGTCTTCCGGAGGTTAGAGGCTGAAGGTCCGACGGTTAGACACATGGCAGCTCCGGAGCATACTGTGGGGAACAGGTAGGTCCGGTGCTACCTAACACGTGTCAGTTTCAGAGCTTCCCTCGGTTTGGGGTTAGGTCCGGAGGTGCCGCTATGGTACATAGCCCGGAGCTTCCCCCTTGTGGGCGGTAGCTCCAGTTTGATAGTACACGTGGCGACTCTGGGACTAACTAAGTTGGGGAAGCGGGTCCGGTTATATCTGACATGTGGGCCTCCGATGGTCTTCAGATCGAGTAGATGATATTCCCTTGAGATCTTTGCAATCCCAAGGAGTATATGGTACCTAGGGTACCGATAGTGGCCCCCTGGGCCCACCTCTAGGGAAGACTCCTTCGGTGAAGTCATTCCGTCGAAGGTGGGTCCATCCTTCGACTTTTGAACTGATTCTTCAAAGGTCTTCGGATGTGCCGTTGGCGATAGTTTGGAGTTAAATCCTTGCCGCGTGGCATATCCCATGTGCGTCAGATGAGATCTTCGGCGTGCGGATCTCACGCAATTGAAGGTCGCCGGTTCCCGATACGAAAATCGTATTGGTTCCGCGCGCCTTGTCAGGCCGCTGCCTTCGGGCTTCCCGCCTCGTGATGACAACCGTTCGTCTGGGTAAGAACCTCAACTTGATCGTCCGGGTGGTCCTGGGCCCTCTTGTCATCGACTGGGTGGAATTTTTGAGTAGTACCTTCGACTTCCTTGCGGTTTCCATCCAAGTGTTGCGAGGGCTTACTTAAGAAGGAAAGCGCGCACCATCTGGGGTTCTTTACGCCTCTCATCTGATCTTGCGCTCAAACTCCCAACTTGTGCTCGCTTTTCCTCTCTTGCCTTGCTGTGCCATAGTTGGGTCTCCGCGAGAGCCGTTTGAAGACCGACGGTGACCTGAGAAGGTTCGGGCCCTCATGGGATGGTCCCCAGACTTCTTCAACCCCCTGGTCCGCGTCGGGGGAGAGCTCCCGTTCGAGAAGGAGCACGCCGGCAAAATGGTGTACTTCTCTTCGTACGCCATGGTGGGGTTGATATACGGGTGGTCTGAGCGGCATCGGAACCGATTTGGACGACTTTGACGGGAATGTCGGTGTCGCCGCTTGGCTGCACACGAGGTGCAAAAGTCGAGCCCCGCTGACGAATGCTCGGGGGTTTAGGAGCTTGTTCCTGCCTGGAGTCCTCCTCTTGCGCCGTAGTAAGCACATGAAGTTCTTCCAGAGCAGTTACTTTGGCAGTACGATCTCCACGGATCTGGAGAACGCCTACTGGTGTTGGCATCTTTAACACCAGGTAGCCATAATGAGCAGCTGCCATGAATTTGTACAAAGCAGGCCTACCCAAGATGGCATTGAAGGGTAAGTTGATCTGAGCAACGTCAAAGACCAACTTCTCGGTGCGATACTTCTCCCGAGTCCCGAAGGTAACGGGGAGGGTAATAGCACCGAGTGGGGTAATGGCTCCCGGACCTACACCAGAGAAAAGCTGGGAGGGATGGAGATCCGAAGGTCGGTGCTGAAGCTTGGTAAAAGCTTCGAAGCTTATGAGGTTCAACCCCGAGCCTCCGTCTACCATAACATGGTGGAGCTGGATGTTATTGATGGTGGGAGATACCATCAAGGGTAGCTGGCCTGCTCCAACCATGCTCCGAGGGCAGTCCAAAGCATCAAAAGTGATGGCTGTGTCCATCCACTTCCGATGAGGCTCCGCCCTGGCTGTAGGAGCTACAGCAGCCATGTCCCGATGCATTGTTTTGAGGATGCGGTGGGAGGTGATGTCCCATGGTCCACCAAAAATGGTGTTCATGGTCTTCCGACGCTCATTGTCAGAGACGTCAGAATCATCATCGACGGAGGTGTAGACGGCCTTCAGGACCTTTTTGGGATCCTGAAAACCTAACTCCTCTTCAGCCGGAGCTTCGTCAACTTTTTGTTTTCCTTCCCTCTGTCGGAAAGGAGCTTCTTCCTGGCGCTTGTTGTAGCGCTCGACAAGGTTTTGGACCTCCCGGCAGTCTTCCAAACTATAGCTGTCCGTTTTGTGAATTGGACACCACATCTTGGGTTTACCACCGTCTTCAGAAGACGGTCGACGTCGCTTCTCGGGGCGTGGCTCCCAGCCACCCGGAGCTGCAGCAGCTGCAGCATTAGATGCGCCGGCCGACGGCTTCTTCTTGCCGTTGGTCTTTTTCTTCTTCTTGCCACTCCTGGAGGTAGTGACTTCACCTTTGCAGGATTTTTTGTGATCCTCCGGAGGTGGTTTGGAGTGCATTTCACGGCCCTCCGCAGCTCTGGCACATTTGTCAGCCAAGCTGAAGAGTTCCGTGACACTGGTGATCTCCTTGATCGCCAGTTTCTCCAACATCTTCTTATCCCGTACACCCTGTCTGAATGCCACAATGACAGAAGCGCTAGAGATATAAGGGATAGTGTTTTGTACCTGAGAGAACCTCTGAATGAATGATCGCAGGGATTCTCCTCCTTTTTGCACGACTGCAAAAAGGTCCAGTTCAGTGCCTGGTCGGGTGTATGAACTCCCGAAGTTGGCGGTGAACTGCCGACACAACTCCTCCCAACTGTTGATGGAGTTGGGTGGAAGGCTCATAAACCAGGACCAGGCGGTCCCAGTTAAAGCCACTAGAAAATAATTGGCCATTACAGCCTCATTTCCTCCAGCTGCTAGGATAGCAGTGGAGTAAATCTGAAGAAATTCAACGGGATTAACGGTCCCGTCAAACTTCTCCGGCAGGTGAGGCCAGAATTTATGTGGCCACCTGACTATACACAGATGCATGGCCAGGGCTGAACAGCCTCCTCCTACTCCTTCAGGAGCAGGAACATCCTGAGCTTCTCGTCTTTCACGAGCACAATCAATATGGAATCGGCCGTCTTGTTGACGGTATCGGCGATCAAGCTCCGCCCGGAGGTCATGAGTTGAAAGCCTTGACACCGTGTGAGTGCGCCGTGCCCCGGAGGGCAACGACGTCACTTGCTGCGACGCAACACGTCTCCTGTTGTTGGAAACGTGCGAACCAAGTCTACCAGACAAGGTCCGTCGCTGTGACGGGGCCCATCCTGAAGGAGGAGGACCCTGGTTGCTGATGCGGTCGGCTGCTGCTACAACCAAGTGTTCCACATCGGCCCTCCACTGCTCCAAATCATCCCGGGATGCGTTCGGAGGTGGTGGGCGTTGAAGAAGAGCACGTGCTGCATGGAGCGCGTGTTTCGGGTTGTCATGATTTGCCGACGCAGTGATGGACATTGGTGCACCATCGCACTGCCTAGCTTGATTTGCTGGTGGAGGCGGCGGTGGTGGTAGTGTGACTCCAACTAGAACCGAGGCCCCTGCTGGTGGCTGCATATTGGAGGGATTGCCCCCAACAGCTTGAACAGCAGGATGACCGTTGGATGATCCAGCAGCTGAATTCACCATTCTTGAAATCTCAGGCGCCCCCTTCCTGGCGCGCCAACTGTCGATGGTTTTGATCCGGCAGATCTCCCGACACTACTAAAGTGTTAGAGGAGTTTGAGGTTCGATGTGGGCGTGCGGAGATTCAAGAAGGTGAAGTGTAAATGACACAAGAGACACGAAGATTTACGTGGTTCGGGCCGCCTGAGCGTAATACCCTACTCCACGGGGTGCGTTGGTGTTGTATTGGATGTATGAGCTCAAAGTGAGTTCAGGGTGTCGAATGAGCGCGTAGTCCATGCCCTCTCTATGTATCATCGGCCTGTCCTTTTATAGTACAAGGACAGGCCATTACAAGTCAGCTTGGCCCGACATGTGGCCCCGACGGTTACTAATATTGATACACATTTGATGCGCTTAATTTCCCTTAATAACCGAGTTACGGGCTTTGATAGCACCATTATTGGTAATTAAGGTTGTCCGATCGTGTATCATTAATATAGTATTAATGACACTTAATCGAGTCTTGAAGTCCTTGATTCCCTTTGAAGATCCGGAGCCGTTGTGGAGTCTTCTGGAGGTTAGAGGCTGAAGGTCCGACGGATAGACACGTGGCAGCTCCGGAGCATACTGTGGGGAACAGGTAGGTCCGGTGCTACCTAAAACGTGTCAGTTCTGGAGCTTCCCTCGGTCTGGGGTTAGGTCCGGAGGTGCCGCTATGGTACATAGCCCGGAGCTTCCCCCTTGTGGGCGGTAGCTCCGGTTTGATAGTACACGTGGCGACCCTGGGACTAACTAAGTTGGGGAAGCGGGTCCGGTTATATCTGACATGTGGGCCTCCGAAGGTCTTCAGATCGAGTAGATGACATTCCCTTGAGATCTTTGCAATCCCAAGGGGTATATGGTACCCAGGGTACCGACACTTTATTTTTCACAAGAAGAAAATTATTGGGTTTTGAAAAAGGAGTTTTTATTTGGAAAACAATTTTCTGAGCTGCAGAAGTGGTATTTCACCAACATTCTAATTCCATAGCCGTTGGGGAGCCACTTGCCAAAAGGGGAACAGGGGGGGCCCACTTGTCAGGGCGGCCGACCCCCCTGTTCGGCCGACTAGGGGAAAGTGCCATTTTGGCTCTCTCTCCTCCAACAACTACATTTGGTCCCTAGTGATTGTTGGGGATTGCACACTATAAATGGTGGTCGTGAGGAGCACTTCTTTTCACACTTCACCTCATTTCATACATCCCAAAAGTCACTCTTGCTCACATTGTTTTTCTTGCTCTTCATTGAAGTGCTCTTGATCAATTCCCAACTCAAAAAGATTTGCTTTTGTTTGCATTTTCAATTTGCTCTCAAGTTCTTCATGGAAAAAAATCGTCGGGGTTTTGCTTTTGATAACATCACCTCTTTCGAGTTTTTGCCTTGTTGTGTTCTTGTTTGTTGTGGCCATGAAAGGAATGAAGAGGTTGTTTGGGAAGAGGAAGGAGGCTGCAAGCTCAAGCCATGGCGGAGATTCAAGTGCACGCCCCTCTTCTATTGCTACACCAAGTTCACGGAGGAGGAGTGTAGTAGAGGACACTCCCATGGGTGAGAGGAGCAACCCTCCCCAACTTCTTCATGACGACGACCTCGACATCCAAAGTGAAGTTGAAGGTCAAGCGCACAAGCTCCTCCAAGATCGTGAGTTTGCTCACATGAAAGCTTATGATCCAGATTTGATCTCCAAAATAGGTATGGATTCTGAATTCTTTTCCATTTTGCGTGCATTAGGACGGGAAAACTTTGCTCACATAGAGGAGAAAGGTTCACACCTTCTCTCCATACAATTCCCTTGCACACTCAAAATAGGATTTGATGGTATTATTTTTAGATTATTTTAAAAAGAATACAACATCCTATGGAAAGAATTAAGTGAAATCCTAGGCTTCCATAGACGTTGTTTGCAAGATTTAGACGCTTTGCCTATGTTTAACAAATAGAGTTTTTGGCAAGATTCAACTGGTGAGGTATGCACAACCCTACTTTACGCTTCATGCATAGATGGGTGGCTATGACTATGTTCCCTAGAGGAGATGTAAGGATAGTGCTTGATGATGAGCTGAAAATTTTATTTGCCATGATGAAAAAGATAAAAGTTGCTCCAGTTATTACCATGATGACACAATGGTTAGATTACATTCCATTGGTAGGTCCAATTGAATGCACTTCATTGATTACTCGTATTGCTACTAGGATAGGAGCACTAGAATATTCTTTATTTGAATATATTGAAAATGAAAGAGAATTAATCGACGAAGAATATTTAGTGCAAGGACATACCCTTAAGCATGATCAAGATGGCTCTTTGATATTTTATTATCTTGGCTTTGTCAATGAAATTCGGTTACCTAACCCGGATTATCATTTGTACAAATGCTGGAGGCTAACCATTGACCTCCTTCCCATCAGGAAACCTGAAAGAAGTAATGTCTCTGGCAAGGTAACTAGAAGCCATACAAGGAGAGCGGCCATGCCCCCGACAACCTCCACGGTCCATGAGTACGAAGAGGAAGAGAACGCAATGGGTGATGCACCCGGATGGACTCAACCTCCTTTGTATGAGACCGAAGGTCCATCTTGGCATGGATGGCCAGTCATCGTGACTATAGCCAAGGAATGACGGACCTCTCTAGACGTATGGAGGAGCTTGAAGTGAGGATGGGCGACATCTATGACACTCTCCAAGGGCATGTCCATGGTACCCAAGATTGGCAACAACACATGGACGCTCAATTCACCAACTTCAACTCCATGCTACAACAACAACAAGCTGATCTCGTGGCATACTTCCGTCATCAAGGGTTCAACCCTCATCACGGAGGTGAGTGAAGAACAAGCTTGGGGGAGGACTCGCACTTGAGGTAAATTGTATCAACCCCTTGCATATTTATTTTCCACTTACTAATCATCCACCTTGCATTTAATATATATATATATATAATAGGTTTTATTTTCAAATAAAATAAATGATGTGCGGTAAGAATGACTTGGAATTTACATAGATGAAATGATGAATAGTTGCTCTGTTTTAATTTTCCTAAGTCCCTAGTTTACAACTCAGTACTCTCCAACATATTGCTCTCATTGGCTAAAATTACTTTTGCCTTGATTTGGAAATTGTGAGTAGCAAAATCTTAATCCATTCTAAGTTGTTGTGAGATATGATATAGTGATAGAGCTTCTATTACTATTTTGATAGTAAAACTTAGATTTTTGGAGAATTTCTAAAAATATTTAAGTTATCCTCATTTGATTGGAAATATCCACCAAAGCCATATGATACATTACATTCATAGAACTTATGCATATTGTAAAAGCCCAAAAAATTCATTGTGCAAAAGTCAAAAAGGACAATTTAAAAATTTGAATGGAGAAGAGAAATAAAGAGGAAATGGAAAAAGGAAGGGAATTAAACCCTACAAGCGGGAATTTAAAAATTATAAACAAGCTCCTGCTCAAACTTTGCTAAAATAAAAATCTGAGTTCACCATTGTATTCTAAATAGCATCCATGTCAACTTTCATAATATTTGGAGCACATTTTCTATTCAATTCAAGGTGTACATTGAATTCCATTCAAATTCAAATTCAAATTTGAATTTCAATTGAAATGTGATCAATTCAAAGTTTTGAATTCAGAATCAAATTCTAGATATTTCTTTGAGCCTATCTAAAATTTTTCATGAGTTTTGGACACAAGTTGGTGGGATATTTCATTGTACAGAGAAAGATTGAGATGAAAGGGCTGTGGGACCCACTGGCCAGTGTCTCAAATACGTGAACCGCCTCCTCTCTGCTCTCCCCGCTGTTCAACGCGCGCCCACCGTGCGCCAGCTCAACCACAGCCATGCAAGCAGCTTGGTGGCACCCAGAGTGGAATTTATACTCCTCCCACCGTGTATCCGAGTCCTTACTCATCGCTCACGCCACCGTCGCTCCTCTGCTCGCTGCAAACAAAAAACAGTATCCAAGTCCTTACTCATCGCTCACGCCACCGTCGCTCCTCTGCTTGCCGGAAACAAAAAACAGCATCGCCTCTCTGTTCCGCCGACAAGCTCAAGATTCTGGCCGAGTTTCTTCATCCCCCCATCAGCAAAGTGGTGCACAAGACTCCCCTCTACCTTCTCCAGCTTTTGGTTCCCTGTTTTGTCGGCTACAACGGGGTTATTTTGCAGTTTTGCCGATGCCGCCGTTCTGCCGCCGCAGGGAAGCTTA
This sequence comes from Tuctoria greenei, assembly GCA_036927565.1. Lineage (NCBI taxonomy): Eukaryota > Viridiplantae > Streptophyta > Magnoliopsida > Poales > Poaceae > Tuctoria > Tuctoria greenei. The sequence continues at coordinate 147,370,965 of JAYESD010000007.1, forward strand.
CTGCCTCCCCACCGCATCAGCGCCACAGGCCACCTCACGAGCTGCTCTCCAAAGCAAAAAGGTGCGCCTACACGAGATTCTTGTGCTTACCAATATTCAGGTTGAGTAGTGGACCGTAGCGCAAGTATCTCCAGTTTTCCCGATTACATGAGCATAGCTTTGGGTCTAGGTCGTCGACTTAATTCCTTTTCTATGTGCAAGCTTTCTCTAATCCGGTGAGGTATTATGTTCACCACCTCCTAACACACCCCCTGGATCAATCCTTAGTGAAAATAATCAACCAACTACGGAGTATTTCGAGTTTTCCTCGTCGCCGTTGAAAAGCACCGCTGCTCGCCGTTGAACTTGCATTGGCCGGCCGTTATGCGGTGTGTGCTCCTCTTTTTCACCTTCCTCATGCTCCCAGGAATCTCCCCAGCTCCTTCCCGAAGCGTTTGTGCCATTGCCAAGCGGTACTGACCACAGTCGGAACCCTAGTTCCGCCGCCGCCGTCGTGCGCTCGTCTCCGGCCGTCGCTGACTCGTGTGGACCTCCCCATCGTGTTGGGCATCTGATTTAGGGCCAGGCGACCAAATTCGTGCCGAGAGGAGCTCGGCGCAGCAAATCCGGCGGAGCGCCGCCTTCGTCGCGAGGTTGAAGACGACCGGTGGGCCCCACATGTCAGTCTTTGATTTTCCTCTCTCGGATCTGCTATGGCCGTAGAATCTGGTGTGGCTATGCGGGTTAATTTGTGGCCCTCGGTGTGGCCATAATCTGGTTGGCCCATTTTAAATGGGTGGGACCCAGTCGGACTAATTCAAACTTTTCCCTTTCCAATTAATTCCAGATTTCATTCAAACTTCAAAATTCAATTACTCCTAGTAGATTTGCTCAAATAATTCCAAATAAATTCTGGTAGACTTGACTTGATCCTTATTTTGCGGTGGTGCAATATTTTGGACATGAAAGTCTCAGAATTTGCATAATTAATTCCTTTGATCTAACTGCTTGGGAAATTAATTACTCCTGTTCTGCTAATTGGAAAATTCCCAATTTTGGTCAGAACACTCTTAAAAATACAGTGGATCTCCAGTAGGAAGTTCAAGTTCATTGGACTTCAATTACTGGGTGAATCATTGTTCCAAATCTCTATATAGTTAAAAATTGAGAAATGCACAGAAACATTTCTAGGATTTTCCCAAACTTGTAAAATCAATTTCTCTCTGTAGGAAGCTCAAAAAAATATGAAACAAATTTTAATAGAACCAGTAAAACCTCATCTACGAAGATCATCTACTGTTAGCTATGTTAAAGCTACAGATTCAGTACCACAATTCAGAGAAGGGTTTTAATTGTTGGAATTTTAGAGACAACAAGCTTTCTTGAATATCTCCAATTTTTTGTCTAGACCTTCCTCATAGAACCTAGTATCCAATGTAAAAATCCCAAAGAAAATTAAAATCACTTAGTAACAGAAACTGTATTTAGAAGTTGATTTGTAGATTTCTATGGCACTTATATACTTTCATATTATGCACATCATATAGTGACTGAGATCGAGGAGGAGTTGGAGGCCTTGGACAGCATCCTACCAGGAAGTAACTTTGATTCTGAGTCGCAGCCAGGCAAGCCCCAGTTTGCATTTAAGTGCTATTTCAAAGTTTCTATTTGTATCACTTATGTCTAGGATGAGTTTTGTACATTAGGGCTAAGGTGATTGAAACTCCACTTGCATGACCCACAAATCCCATAGAGTATTGGGTAGGTCTACAGATTTATGAGTAGAAAATACCATGCTAATGTTTTGAGGAATCCGATTGAAGTCGAGTAGTTGGAATCTACTCGCGAGATAGGATTTTATCACACGGGAAAGATTTGATCAAAGAATGGATTATGAATATGAGTTTGAGACCAAGCAGCGGGATAGGATGCAGCGAGACCTGGTCTCACGTGCGTAGCCCTGCTTGTGTCGATTGAGGACCAATCCATGTGCGACTCTGCTAGACAAGTTTGAACTGTATCGGATGCATACTGGCTATATGGAAACCAGGAAACCGATGTAATTGGTTAACCTGGGTGTCGAGGCTTACCCTACCGTTTCATAGGAGTGGGTTGAGGGCAGCAAGGTGTAATCTATCGTCGGGCATAGAGATGCTCCGCGCGGGGACCTCCTGCCCGTTACGGAAGGACCGGTTCGGCATTTGGGTTTCCTTTAAAAGGTTGCTGCATACAACATAGTATTGAAGTGTGATTCGCTTCACTTCCAAAATGGGTGTATGTGACGTGTTATCTGGTTGTCTACTGATTGCAATCACCATCCCTCGCGGTTACTTGAGTACCGCTTGTTCACTGTGCTGTGACGTAGTAAATACTAAAGAAGCCAGGAGAATATGATGTATTGAATTATAATTGCTTTGCAACTATGATTGCTATAGAATATGCTCACTAAAGTTAGTTTTATTGAACCTTTAAGCTGCTGTTAATAAATTAAAAATTACATGTAGGCGAGTCATTTACTGCTATATCTATTCCTATGTTATGTATCCCTGCATATAGAGTTCCATGCTTAGGTGAGATGGTTAAGTCTTGCTGAGCCTTCATGCTCACGGTTTCTATATTAAGTTGTTTGTAGGTGAGACATATGAGGAAGGGCCCGAAGATGAGGCGATGCCCCCGTCGGGGTATACCGCCGAGTGGGAGACCTGCACGCCTTCGTGATTTGTTGTGTACTGCTTGTTTGTAGCGTCCCCGGGCTGGACGGCTGCACTTTTGCATAGCTAGGCTGAGAGTTTAGCTATGAGTGTTACTTCCGCTGTACATTAAGTAATGTAAAAGACTTCCGCTATTTCTTTAAATAGAACTTTGCATTTTGTCGTATTATTTTCGTGTGTGTTGTTGGGTGCCGCATCGCACTGCACCACCCTATGCGATTCCTGGAATGTGTGGACCCGGTCCTCACAGCCTGGTTTCAGAGCCGCATCGGGAATAGCATGCTCGAAAAGAGCCTATTTTGAAAACTTAGAAGTAGTCGAGTGAGAATTAGTTACTATGCCCACATAAGGTCTATTATAGTATTAGTTATTTAAGGTGGCAAGCTAACATATGTGTTATTATATTCTGTAAAGATGCTCCAACGTCAGGTAAGAGGTAAGGTACGCCACCTCAAGTGGATCAATTGAAGTAAGCTCACCATGCGAGAGGTAGCATGTGATTGTCTCCGTGGCTTGACACGAAAAGTTAATATGAGTCTCTGAAACTTTCCATGTTTATGAGAACATATGACACGCGATACTCCAACGTGCTTCAAAGTTAGTGGGAGCCCCCGTCGGGTGGGACATAACCCGATGCACCTACTACTGTTGCAACACTATGCAAAGACGTGGGACCCTGTCGGGTGGTAGAAAACCCGGTCATGTACCTCGAGATGTGGCTTAGCTCGGGGCGGGCCGTATGGAATGATATGGGACGAATGTTTTTACTTTCATATATATTATTGTGACATGATCGCCCGTGCGAGCTGTGCCGTACGGCACCATATGATTGATCAGTAATTTGGGTGTAGTTACAGGTACACTAACCACGTTTTAAGTAGCCCAAGTTGAAAATGTTTGTGAGTGAACGTCATTAGTTTCACCGTTGAGATGTATGCCAGAATATCAGCCTAGGATTTCTTTGGTGAGGGCGCAGTACCGGCATTGCATTCGAGTTCAGCAGGCACGTCGACGATGATATCTGTGCTGGAGGTGTGACTCGACAACAAGTAAAAATTTCCAACTTAGGACTATGTTTGAATTTGTAATCTCTGTTTTGGAGTGTGCTGGTCAGATTTACAATTAACCGTGTGGACGCTGCGAAAAGCTGGCATGTGGTTTGGGAACTTGAGGAAGTCCTCCACAAGTTTCATTTTCAGCTCCAAGGAAGATCTCAAGATTTAAAACTTGAAAACTTCATTTGAACTTAAATTGCCCAGTTCCTGGTTCAAACTGTGAACAGGACAGAAAATTGACTAAGTTTGGAGTAGCATAACTTCCTGTATAATTCACCCCTGAAAGTATCCCATACATGGTTGGAAATTTTAGAGAATCCTCTAAAACTCTTATGTTCAACTCCAGATCAGAATTCCCCTGTAAACTAGTGAAAATTCAAATTTTCAGACTCCGTTAAATCTGGACAGAGACTGGATAGTTTCTGTACCCTGTTATTGTTTCCATCATATCTCCTAGTAGAATCAACTAATGACTTCATGTAATTCATTTATGTAATACTGAGGATGTATACGACAATGTTGTACTTATTATTTTTGCATATTTTGATGTTTTGTATCTGGAAAAATGTAGACAAAATCAGCCTTAAACAGAGGAGGTGCTGTCAAATTTTTTCCAGAAACACTGTCAACTTGCAAATATCATATCTCCTTATATAGAAATGATCTTGAGGCAAATAAACACATTCTGGAGATATCTTTGAGTGTACCACAACTTCGTAGTTAAACAAAAGTCCTGAATGTGGCTCTAGATGAATGGAATTTTCGAATTTTTCCAGACTGGTCAGAATGAACAGAAACTGAGACAGAATTCCAGTGTTAGGTTTCATTTGGCATTTGAATTTGAATTCACTTTCATAATTCCATTATCACGTCCATAATATGATACTCAGCAAAGGTTGTTGAAATTGAGTATTTGACCACACAAATATATCTTTATAGATGGCGGATGTGGTGCTATTATTGCCGGACGGTTGGGTGTTCTCCACGTGCGCTAACTGTCCAGGCTTCCCGATTATGCTACGGGAAGTGCTCCAACAATTTGACTTCATCTGCCAGACTATTGGGGCGAAGAGACGGTCAACAGAGGCGTACTGTCATGCACCGTCCTGGTTAACGTCCCTGCTAGTCCGCATCTTTATGGATGGGCTCCTTTTTCGGTCACTATCCAGAGAGCTCGTTTGGAGGACACGTGGGCCATTGCAGCGGGCGAAGCGCTTATGAAGCTTTGTGAGCTTCATCAAGATTTCATGGCTGGGATACAATTTTCTCTTCTCCTGGTCCGTGGTGTGGCTGGTCTTGAGTGGCAACGTCATATGGTTGAGGCCTATCAACCAAATGGCGACACGACATCGACAGAACATGGGACTTATGCCGCTGCATCCAGCATGGTGTTTCTTACACAAAGGGCAATCCTTCAGCAGCAGGTCAAAGCCTTGAGGCAAGCGATTGAACGGGGTGACACTCTTGATTACATCTATGAGAACCTATGTTCGTTCCTAGCTCTGATAAATCACCGGCTGAATCAATGTGAGAATCAACTGCATTGCACTCGCCCTAAACTGCGGAAAACTCATGCCGAACTGCGGCAAACTCGCAAGGAGCTGCAGCAAGCCTGTGGTGAATTGCAGGCGAGTCAATTGGTGGTGCAGCAACAACAAGAGCAGCTGTTGGTAGTCACCGAGGCACAATATGAAGCCGTCGAAGAAGCTCAGAATTAGGAGTTCGAGGCAGGTCAACTTCAGGATGACTTGTTGGAGGCTGAAGCACACTTGCCGCACCCAGTCATGTATCCACTGGCTCATGACATGTCACTGAACATGGGCGAGCAGGTGCTCTCAGATTCTGAGGAGGAGGAAGATCCTGAGATACTCGAGTACGTCGATGATGATGCATCGGAGTAGGATGGGGCAGCACTACTGCCGTCACAGGGCAACGTATAGTTAGTGGTTGCTCGTGTTTATTTTGTAGCCATGTTTATATCATATTATAAATAGTAGTGGGTGTGTAAGAGATGACAAGTGTGTATGATGACTCATGGAGACCAAGTATAGTTGAGATGCACTTCCGTAGTGGGAGTCTATCATTTTGGAATTCACTACTGTAAACTTGGTCATGAGATAATATATCTTGTATAAAGTTTGTACTTTATCATATATGTGAATGTTATGCAATTATCACATTGTCATTACACGCACTACTATAGTATAGAATGGATGAAGAAAGTAAACATGTTGCTGATTTTTAAATCATGTGGATACAGAATGGAGCGTACGCATTCTACGCCCAGATGGGAGGCTCTAGCCGGGGTCGTGAGGATGAATCTCCGACCCGGGAGCAAACCACGACACTGCAGCAGCAGGCTCCTCCACCACCACCACCTGAACCTCCATGGACTCTCACGGAGATTCTGACCGCAATACTCGGCTCGCGCGACGAGCAAACCGAGTTGCTGCGTATGTTGGTGCAAAATTTGTCCTGTCAAGGGGGACAACAAGACAATGGGCAATGCCAGCCCCAACAGAGTTCATATTCGGACTTTATCCGCACCCTCGAGGCAAAGTTCCGTTTGCTATTATGCACCAAACAACAGAAGGTGTTGTTCGCAATGCAACAACTTTAGGGATCCGCCGACGCTTGGTGGGCGAACATCATCGCATCACTGCCGGCTGGTCATGCGGTCACATGGACCGAATTCCAGGAGGCGTTCCGCGCCTACCATATACCTCCCGGTATAATGAAGAGGAAGCTTCAGAAGTTTCTGGAGCTGAAGCAAGGCGGGAGGAGTGCTCATGAATACTCCCGCGCATTCAATCACTTGGCGCAGTACACGCCAGAGTATGTGAGAACGGAAGATAAGAAGCCGGATACATTCTTCCGGGGCCTTAATCCCAAGATGAAGGTCCAACTCGCACAATGCAATCGCGGCAACTTCAACGACATCGTCAATGCCGCGATAGTGCAGGAAGATGCTCAGCGCGAGCCTGTTTCTGATAAGAGGAAATAGAGCGCGCCATCGAGCAGTAGCAGTGGTGGTCCACAAAAGTACCGTATGGTGTATCGCTCACCATGCGGTCAGCGATGGCAGCCACCGGCGCGACCGCAGCAATTCCGCGGTCGTTCAACGCGTCGCGTTTCTGACCGCCGTTTCCACAGCAGCAGCAGCAGCAGCAGCCGCAAAAGATGGTCCCGCATGCGTATCCACCTCCACCACGTGCATCGGGATTCCGTCCACAGCTCGGAGGGAACCCCGACACAATACACGTGCTATACGTGTGGCTGTGTCGGGCATTTTGCGAGAGACTATCCCGATCAGCGACAGGGCAGCGGACAAGCACCATATCAGGGTGCAGCTCAACCCCGCAACCAGCCCATGAAACCAACAGAAAACACGGCAACATCCACCACCTAGCTATCGAAGATGTGCCGAAAGGTGAACCCGTCTTTGCGGGTACGTTTTCTCTACTCCAAAATCTCGTAGTCATATTATTTGACTCTGGTGCCACCCATAATTTCATTAGCCAATCCTATGTCATCAAATACCAATTACCTATCATTCCCACAAAATTTCCATATTTAATTTGCTCTGCGGGTGGGAAAGTAGCAGCTGATAGGGTGGTCTATAGAGCACCACTTCAGTTGGGTGGAAATCTATACTCGACTTCTCTAATTATATTAGAGAGTTAGAAGCTTGGCATCATCTTAGGGATGTCGTGGCTACACCATCATGGTGTTGTTCTCAACATCGTCCCACGTGTGGTCCATTTAAACTCTCCACTACATGAACAACACACTCTTATTCTAGACCGCCTTATCCAAGAAATTCTAGCCACATACAACATGGAAGCCATAAAGCTTGAGGACATTCGAGTCATCAGTGAATATTCGGACGTGTTTCCCAACGACCTTCCGGGTATGCCACAGGATAGGACATCGTGTTCAAGATTGAACTTATTCCAGGAACCACGCATATTTCTTGTACAAGATGGCACCCAATGAGTTGGCGGAATTAATAGAGCATTTGAAGGACCTGCTGGACAAAGGTCTTATACGCCCAATTTCATCACCTTGGGGCTGCTCCGCATTATTTGTGAAGAAGAAGGACAAGACATTACGTCTATGTGTGGACTATCGTCCGCTCAATGCCATGACGATTAAGAATAAGTATCCACTACCACACATTGATATTTTATTCGATCAATTAGTGGGTGATAAGGTTTTCTCGAAGATGGATCTTCGGTCTAGATATCATCAAATAAAAATCCGACCAGAGGATATACCAAAGACGACATTCTCGAAGAGATATCTCATCATGTGAATATCCAACTGGATATCCACACATAGCTCTGTGAATATCTCGTCATGTTGTTTGGACTCACCAACGCGTCGGCTCACTTCATGTATTTAATGAATTCAGTGTTCGTGCCGGAGTTGGACAAGTTTGTCGTGGTCTTCATCGATGATATTTTGGTTTATTCTAAATCAAAGGAAGAACACGCCAAACACTTGCATATCGTGCTCCAACGATTGCGAGATCACAAGCTTTATACAAAATTCAGCAAGTGTGAGTTTTGGATCAGCCAAGTACCATTTCTTGGTCACATTATTTCAGCGGAGGTTATCGCGGTTGATCCAAGAAAAATTGTGCAATTGCTGAAATGGAAGTCTCCAACGTCCGTACACGAAGTTCACAGCTTCCTCGGGTTAGCGGGATATTATCGGAGGTTCATACCGAGCTTCTCAAAAATTGCTAAACCAGTGATGGAGCTGCTGAAAAAGGGGGCCAAATATATTTGGAGCAAGGCATGTGAGGATGCATTTCAAGCATTGGTGAAACATCTCACAACAGCCCTAGTGTTAGCTCAGCCGAATACGACCAAATCTTTCGATGTTTATTGTGATGCGTCTGACATTGGTCTCGGCTGCGTGTTAATGCAAGAAGGCTGTGTGATTGCATATGGCTCACGTCAGCTCCTAAATCATGAGTAGCATTATCCAACTCATGGCCTTGAGCTCTCTGCCGTGGTGCTCGCTTTGAAAATGTGGAGGCACTATTTATTGGGAAACCGAGTGCACCTCTACACCGATCACAAGAGCCTAAAATATATCTTCACTCAGAAGGAGCTGAATATGTGACAGCAAAGATGGTTAGAGCTAATCAAAGATTATGAGATTGAAATTCACTACCATCCCAACAAGGCAAATGTGGTTGCCGATGCGCTGAGCCGCAAGTCTCACGTCAATAATCTGTCCATTACCCCGATGGAAGAGGACAAGCCGAGTTTATACTTGGTTCCATATGGAGCGTTCTATAATCTTTCTCTCATTTCTACCATACAAGAGGAGATTATGGAAGCTCAAAATAAAGAAGTGTGTATGTTGCACATTCGGCGGAGAATGAAGAATGGAGAAATGAAGTGCTTCCGAAGTGATGAACATGGTACTCTATGGTTCAAAGACCGTATAGTGGTACCACATGACATATAACTTCGGAAGAAAATCATGGACGAAGCTCACTTGTCCAAGTATTCTATTCATCCGGCCAGCAATAAAATGTATCAATATCTGAAAACCAGATTTTGGTGTACACGGATGAAAAGAGAAATTGCAAAGTACGTATCTGAGTGTGATATGTGTCGGCGGGTGAAAGCCGACCACATGAAGAAAGCCGGACAGCTGCAACCATTAAATATTCCGGCCCGGAAATGGGAGGACATTACTATGCATTTTATTGTCGGATTACCTCTCACATTTCACAAGCATGATTCAATTTGGGTGATAGTCGATCGACTAACCAAATCGGCTCATTTCATACCTGTACATACAAAGTATATTGCCAAAAAGTATGCGGAGTTGTATATTACAAGAGTCATGTGCTTGCACAGTATTCCCCAGACAATTATTTCAGATCACGGTGCGCTGTTCTTTGCTCATTTCTGGGAGCAGCTGCACGTGTCATTGGGGACGAAACTGATCCGAAGCTCCACATATCACCCGCAGTACGACGGTCAAACTGAGCGGGTAAATCAAGTTCTAGAAGATATGCTACACGCTTGTGCCATCCACCACGGTAAAAGTTGGGATGATCATTTATCGTTAGCGGAGTTCTCATATAACAATGGCTATCAAGCTAGCATCAAAATGGCATCGTATGAAGCTCTCTACGGCCGGAAATGTCGCACACCACTGAACTGGTGTGAATCTGGCGAGCGAGTGATATACGATATTGACCTCGTAAATGAAGCCGAAGGACGAGTGCGGGTAATCCAAGCCAATCTCAAGGCTGCTCAATCTCGTTAGAAAAGTTATGCGGATAAAAGACGTCGACCTCTCCACTTCGACATCGGAGACCACGTTTATCTCTGTGTCTCTCCGATGAAAGGAATTCATCGCTTCAGAGTGAGGGAAAGCTTGCTCCGCGATTCATCGGTCCGTTCGCTATCATTGAAAAATGCGGACCCGTGGCCTATCGCTTGGAGTTACCAACATCACTTGTAACACCCTCATTTTCATGCATCTTGCCCTACATACATTCATATACATGTTTAACATTAGTCCACATAAAGAGGAATAAGTTTAAAATTGATTAGGAACAAAACCGCACTTAAAATTCTGGAAAGTGCGGACTAGTCCGATTTTGGTGCGGACCAGTCTGATTTCCCGCTGACCTCGATTGGACTTGTCCGATTTTGCTACAGACTAGTCCGTTTTTGCCTCTGGACACTTTCGGACTTGTCCGGTCCTATGCGGACTAGTCCGGTTTTCCAAGAATCCTTAAAAATTTGCTAAGTCCCTGGACTTGTCCGGATTAGTCTGGTGTTCCAGCGGACTTGTCCGTTTTTTCTCTCTGACTAAAGTTGGACTTGTCCGATCTTTGGCCAGAGTTGTCTGATTTCTCTCTGACTAACTTCGGACTAGTCCGGTCCTTTTCGGACTTGTACGATATTTCGCGACCCCTAATTGATCTTTTGTTTTACGACTTGTTTCTTGGGTTTCATGTTAAGTGGGCCTAGGGACGTGCCTAACTCTTTTAGAGCCCATGTGGGAATCTAAACCGACCTCTACTCCTCTCGAACTCGAAATCCATCTAACCCTAGCCTCCACCTCTATATAAACAACCCCACCCCTTGGCTTGACATCTATTTGCCAATTTTCCACCCCACCCAAACCCTAGTTCGGGGAGAGCCACCATCAAGGAGGGAGGAGGAGATCCCAAGCAAGAAGAAGAAGAGGAGGAAACGAAAGAGGATCAAGATCTCCATCAAGTTTCGTTCTTCATCACCAATTCATCTCCAAGTTCATCACCAACCCTAGATCATCAAGATCCAAGTGTTACCTCCAAGTTTCTTGATTCATTGGAGTTCTAAACACCTGTTATACCTTCTATTCTCTTTTCCTTATGTGAATTCAACCCCAAATCTCCAAATTCACATCGATCTAGAAAACCCTAATCTGCTATTTTCGCGCAGTGCGGACTTGTCCGGTCCTATGTGGACTAGTCCAATTTTTCTGGTTAAATTGTGTTGAATTAATTCTAAAATTAGACCTAATCAAATCCAAACCTGTATAAACTTGTTAAAATCTATTAGAACTAGATAGTGATCGTTTAAAAGCAATCTATTAACAAGTTCTACCTTGCATTTGCATTAATCATGCATGTCATGTCATATTGAGTAATATTTGTGCACTCTTTGATTATGTTTCTTGTTTGTATGTTTATTGTGTGGATTAGACGGATTTATGCTAGAAAGTGCCGCGGAGGATCTACAGCACCAAGAGTTTGAAGGCTTCGACCCGAACCAATCTCAAGAGCAAGGCAAGTGTCCTTGAAGCATATTGATCCTGTTTTTAAAGTAAATGTTTTGTTTGCAAAATTGCATGCTTGTGTCAATTTGATGGGAATCCTATGATAGGAAGTTTACTAGATTTGTTTAACCACCCTTGTCAGCTAGTATTCATGGTAGAGTCAGGATGGGCTTTTTACCTTTTTGCCTCGCTTAATTATTTGGGATGGGAAAATCCAATACTACACATTAATGATGCATTTATGAGATTATGATTAACATGAACTAGTTAATGTAATATGATAATGGGTGTTCTAAGCAAGCCTGGTATGTGGATGGGTTGGATGTTATGGTGGTTTGCTTGCTTTAGATCTAAGGACTGGTTCATGCGAGAATAAGCCAGGACTACAGTGCCACCACGAGGCCAAGTATGGGTGCGGCATAGCTGATTAATTAGGGCTTTGCCAGTGCTATTGACCATTAAGGATGGCCGAGGAAGGGGTAGTCGGATTGGGTTTATTTATGATTGGTAGGACTACCCTGGGATCCGAATGGCTCAAGAGGGGGCCCTTGGTTGAAGATGTGCTCAGTTGGAGGCATCGCCACCGGTGAAACCTCAGTGGGGTCTAAATAGGCTAGTAATCCCTTTGTAAAGGCTATTTTGTGTTCTCTTAGCCATACACCAAAGGAAGTGTAATTGGCATAAGGGAGGTTCTTTAGTCGCTGACAGGTGATGAAATCACGAACACGTGGGTAAAGTGGTACAAACTCTGCAGAGCGTCTAATAAAACTATCATGATAGCCGTGCTCCCAGTTATGAGCACCTGTACAACTTCCATGATTAGAGGGAACCTAGTATTGGGATGGTTTTTGGGAAGGCTATGGTTTGGTACTGGTTATAGGATGGTATTATGGTTTATGGCAATGGTTATGGTGAATGGTAATGTGAAATTTGTAATATGGATGATGGTAATGAATATGGATTGGAATTATGATGATTACATGGTTTATGATGGGTTTACTTAACATACATATAATATATTGCTTTTCAAATGTTTTAACGTATTTTTCAGCACTTAGCCACTATTATTGTCATCACTTGTATTAGGTACATGTCATACTTTCCACGCTTGCTGAGTACGACATGTACTCACCCTTGCAATTCCCCCCCCCCCAACAGTTGCAGGTTAGGATTGGGAGTATTACGTTAATAATGCGGAGTTCTAGGCCGTGTCTACCGTCAGCTTTGCCTGTGGAGTTGCATGGAGCTGCGCTATACCCTATTGCTTATGCTGCCTAGCTGTTTAGTTTGCTTAATTAGTTTATTTCTGCTGCATTAGTTGAACTCGTCATTAATAATCATTAGTGTTTGTATTCAAGAATATTCTGAATTTGTAATAAAAATGGTTAATTAATCTTGTTCTGTGGTAATTTTTTGTATATCCTTTTGTGAATGCACTCGTGTATGTGTGTTGAACATCCTGGGCACATATATGCGTTCACTTGGTTCATTTTCGGAACCGGGTGTCACAAATTGGTATCAGAGCCACAGGTTGACCGTAGGACGCAACCTAGATAGAATGGACACTTTAGAGCACATAGGAGCACTCAGGAATCGATGTGTTTTTGTTTGGTGTGTTGTTGCTATATATTGTTTGCTTGTGTTCTTAATAGAGGATTGTGGGATGCTTTAGCATTGCCAAGTCCACCTAGGCTAGTGAGTTGTTTAGTTTCATAGCCCTTGATGCATATAGTTGGGGATGGTTTTCTAATTCTTACCTATTGCTTTTCTTCAGATTGTGAGGACTCGCAACCAGAGGGATGGCAATGATGAGGAGGATAACAATGGAGCACCTCAGAATAACCATGGACAAGGACATGCTCAGGGAGCTATCAACATTGAGCAGCTATTGGTAATGCAAAACCAGCTCATGCAGACCATGATACAAACTATGGGACAACTGCAGCCTGGCAATAACATCAACAATCAGCCCCACATGCTTCATCTGCCACCCCCACCTCCTCATAATCGGTTCGGAGATTTTATGAGGACTAGGCCACCAACCTTTTCTCAAGCCGCTGACCCTATAGATGTGGATGATTGGCTCAAGTCCGTGGAGAAGAAACTTTCTATTGTACAATGCAGTGACCGGAAGAAAGTGCTTTTCACTTCTCATCAACTAGTTGGAGCAGCTGCGGATTGGTGGGATTCCTTATGCAATGCTCATGAGAACCAAGAGAGAATTACTTGGGCCGAATTCAAAGAGAGCTTCCGTTCTCATTATGTGTTGAAAGGTGTTATGATTTGAAGAGGCAAGAATTTGAGAACTTAAGGCAAGAAAGATCAGGCGTGAGTGAATATCTCAATAAATTCACTCAACTCTCAAGATATGCGCCTGAGGATGTTAGCCGGGACAACTGAAAGCAATACTTGTTCATGAGGGGCTTGAACAATGAGATCCAAGTGCAATTGCTCAACTGTGATTATGCCAATTTTCAGAAGCTTGTGGACAAAGTAATTGTGGTTGAGAACAAGATTCGTGAGATGGAATAGGATAACAAGAGGAAGGCACCATATCAAGGACAGCCGCAAGGAAGCAATGTGCGCCCTCGTTTTGCGCCTCCTAATGTGCCATATTACAGCTCCTCTACTCCTATACAACACCCTGGTTATGCACCGCGCCCAACTCAGTTTGTGTAGCAGCGCCCTGTCATGCAAGCACCTAGGCCTCCAATGCCTTATGCACCTCGAGCCAACTTTCCTGGTGCAAAAGTTCAGAATCAAGCTCGTCCCAATAATTCTGGTGGAGTTAAGAAGTGCTATACTTGTGGAGAAGCTGAACACTTTGGTCATCAATGTCCTAAGTCAGGTCTTGGTCAAGGAAGCAATGCACCGAGGCAAAACCCAAGACCTAATGGAGGACAGCCACAAGGGAACTGTGGAAAGTAGAATTTTGCTCATGGCAACGTGAACCATGTCTCTACGGAGGATGCTCAACAAGCGGATGACGTGGTCATTGGTATATTTCTCCCCAACTCCAATCCCGCGACTATGTTGTTTGATTCCGGAGCATCGCATTCATTCATTGCATCGAAGTATGTTGCCAAGTATAGTTTTCCTATCTCTCATATGAAGTTTACTCTATTGGTTAAGTCTCCTGGAGGAGAGATGAGGACAAATATAGTATGTCCAAAAGTAAGCCTTAGAATAAGGGGTGTAGACTTCTCCGCCAACCTCATTGTTTTGGATTCTCAAGGATTGGACATTATACTTGGTATGGACTGGTCGAGGAAGCACAATGGAGTTATTGAGTGTGCCACGAAAACGGTAAAGTTGACCAATGAGGAAGGGATCACCATAGAATTTGAGCATCTCAAACCGCACCGAAGCAATTGGAGCTGAATCATATGGACGGTGCCACAATTGAGGAAATTTCGGTGGTGTGTGAATTTTTGGATGTTTTTCCGAACGAGTTGCCAGGCATGCCACCTGATCGAGACATTGAGTTTGTTACTGATTTAATACCTGGAACTACACCTATAGCTAAGAGGCCATATAGGATGCCTCCTATGGAATTAGCGGAGCTCAAGAAGCAAATTCAAGAGCAACTAGAGAAGGATTTCATTCGGCCCAACTCTTCACCTTGGGGAGCGCCTGTTCTATTTGTGGACAAGAAGGATGGATCCCAAAGGATGTGCGTAGAGTACCGAGCTCTCAACGAGGTAACAATCAAGAAAAAGTACACCTTGCCACGCATAGAAGACTTGTTTGATCAGATGAAGGGTGCTTGTGTCTTCTCTAAGATTGATTTGAGGTCGGGATACTTTCAAATGAAGATTAGACCATCGAACATATCCAAGACAGCTTTTAGAACGCGATATGGATCTTATGAGTACACCGTGATGTCTTTTGGATTGACAAACACGCTTGCATACTTTATGTACCTCATGAATAAGGTCTTCATGGAGTACTTGGATAGGTTTGTAGTGGTGTTCATAGACGACATTATGATCTACTCGAAGGATGAGAAGGAACATGAGGAACACTTGAGGCTTACGCTACAAAATTAAGGGAGCATCAATTCTATGCCAAGTTCAACAAGTGTCAGTTTTGGTTGAAAGAGGTGTCGTTTTTAGGTCATATAATCTCAGGAGGAGGAGTATCGGCTGACCCAGGAAAGGTGAGGGACGTGTTGAAATGGGAACCCCCGCAAAACGTAAAGGAAATAAGGAGTTTTCTTGGAATGGCTGGATATTACCATCGATTCATCAAGGACTTCTCCAAGATAGCCAAGCCAATGACGGAATTGCTAATGAAGGGAAAG
This sequence comes from Tuctoria greenei, assembly GCA_036927565.1. Lineage (NCBI taxonomy): Eukaryota > Viridiplantae > Streptophyta > Magnoliopsida > Poales > Poaceae > Tuctoria > Tuctoria greenei. The sequence continues at coordinate 147,386,816 of JAYESD010000007.1, forward strand.
GCTTTCCAATGGACTCAAGCTTGTCAAAACAGTTTTGAGGAGTTGAATAAGAGGTTGACAACAACCCCATTTTTGGTACTGCCAGATGTGAGCAAGAGTTTTGATATTTATTGCGACACATCGAGGCAAGGACTTGGATGTGTGCTCATGCAAGAAGGTCAAGTGGTCGCCTATGCATCAAGACAATTGAAGAAACATGAGAAGTATTACCCGACACATGATTTAGAACTTGCAGCCGTGGTACATGCGTTGAAGATTTGGAGACACTATATCCTTGGACATATGTGTGAAATTTATACGGATCACAAGAGTCTTAAGTATATGTTCACACAAACGAATCTGAATCTGAGGCAACGAAGATGGTTGGGGCTCATCAAAGATTATTATTTGGGGATCAACTATCATCCGGGAAAAGCCAATGTTGTGGCCGATGCTTTGAGTAGAAAAGGAGTAAGTCATCAACTCAGAGTTCGAGAGTTACCATCCGAGTTATATAAGGAGTTTGAACGGCTGAACCTTGGATTTGTAAACGAGATGGATATGATGGAGTTAAACCCAACCTTAGAGCAAAAAATTCGGGAAGGCCAAACTAAAGATGAGGAAATTCAAGAAATCAAAGAAAGGACCCAAGAGGGGAGAGAATTCAGATTTGATGAGGATGAACATGGTACTCTATGGCTTGGTAAGAGGATTGTCGTGCCTAATATGAAGCGTATTCGGGAGACAATATTAAAAGAGGCACATGACTCACCTTACTCAATTCACTCCGGATGCACGAAAATGTACAAAGAATTGAAGGCTTGTTATTGGTGGGATAGAATGAAAAAGGACATAGCTGAATATGTAGCATTGTGTGATGTGTGTCAACGAGTCAAGGCGGAACATCAAAGGCCAGCTGGATTATTGCAACCATTGAAGATCCCGGAATGTAAGTGGGAAGAAATTGGAATGGACTTCATAGTTGGGTTACCATGTACTCAGTCCGGTTACAATTCAATTTGGGTAATTGTGGATCGCTTAACCAAGTCAGATCATTTTTTCCCTATGAAGATCAAATATACAGCTGCACAATTGGCTAAAATATACATGGAGCATATTGTGTGTCGACACGGAGTACCGAAGAAGGTTGTCTCGGATAGAGGTTCTCAATTTACCTCCAGATTTTGGCAGAAGTTGCATGAAGCATTGGGAACAAGGTTGAACTTTAGTTTGGCATATCGCCCTCAAACGAATGGGCAAACTGAGAGGACCAATCAAATTTTGGAGGACATATTAAGAGCGTGTGCTTTAAAGCATGAGAAAGGTTGGGACAAGAGCTTGCCCTATGCAGAATTTTCATACAATAATAGTTACCAAGCAAGCATGAAAATGTCACCATATGACGCGCTTTATAGAAGGAAGTGTAGGACACCTTTATTCTAGAATGAGGTAGGAGAAGCTCAAGTATTTGGTCTGGATGTGTTGCAAGAAGCCAAAAAGCAAGTCCAAATAATTCGTGAAAACTTGAGGGCTGCCCAATCAAGACAAAAAGGCTATGCGGATAATAGGAGAAGGAAATTAGCCTTTGAAGTGGGAGACTTCGTTTACCTCAAGGTGTCACCAATGAGAGGGCATAAGAGGTTTAACATAAGAGGCAAGCTAGCACCCCGCTACATTGGACCATTCAAGATTTTGGACAAAAGAGGAGAAGTAGCATATAAGTTGGAGATGCCAACTCATCTTTCGGATGTCCATGATGTCTTTCATGTTTCCCAGCTCAAGAAGTGCTTCAGAGTACCGGAAGAACAAGTGCAAATGGAAGGATTGGAATTAGGGGCAGATTTGACTTATGCAGAACATACGGTCAAAATCTTGGAAACCAAGGAGAGAGTCACAAGGAACAAGGTTATTAGATGGTGTAAAGTTCAATGGAAGCACCACACAGAAAAAGAAGCAATGTGGGAATTGGAGGATGATCTCGAGAAGGAATTTCCCTATCTCTTCTCTTCCGCGTCGAATCTCGAGGGCGAGATTCATTTTAAGTGGGGGTAGGTTCGTAACACCCTCATTTTCATGCATCATGCCCTACATACATTCATATACATGTTTAACATTAATCCACATAAAGAGGAATATTTAAAATTGATTTGGAACAAAACGACACTTAAAATTCTGGAAAGTGCGGACTAATAAGATTTTGGTGCGGACTAGTTCGATTTCCCTCTAACCTCTATCAGACTTGTCCGATTTTGCTACAGACTAGTCCGTTTTTGCCTCTGGACACTTTTGGACTTGTCCGGTCCTATGCGGACTAGTCTGATTTTCCAAGAATCCTTGAAAATTTGCTAAGTCCCTGGACTTGTTCGGGCTAGTCCGGTGTTCCAGCGGACTTGTCCGTTTTCCTCTCTGACTAATGTCAGACTTGTCTGATTTTTGGCCAGAGTTGTCTGATTTCTCTCTGACTAACTTTGGACTAGTCCGGTCCTTTTCGGACTTGTCCGATATTTCGCGACTCCGAATTGATCTTTTGTTTTACGACTTGTTTCTTGGGTTTCACGTTAAGTGGGCCTAGGGACATCGTGCCTAACTCTTTTAGAGCTCATGTGGGACTCTAAACCGGCCTCTACTCCTCTCAAACTTGAAATCCATCTAACCCTAGCCTCCACCTTTGTATATACAACCCCACCCCTTGGCTTGACATCTATTTGCCACTTTTCCAACCCACCCAAACCCTAGTTCGTGGAGAGCCACCATCAAGGAGGGAGGAGGAGATCCCAAGCAAGAAGAAGAAGAGGAGGAAACCAAAGAGGATCAAGATCTCCATCAAGTTTCGTTCTTCATCACCAATTCATCTCCAAGTTCATCACCAACCCTAGATCATCAAGATCCAAGTGTTACCTCCAAGTTTCTTGATTCATTAGAGTTCTAAACACCTGGTATACCTTCTATTCTCTTTTCCTTACGTGAATTCAACCCCAACTCTCCAAATTCACATCGATCTAGAAAAACCTAATCTGTTGTTTTCGCGCAGTACGGACTTGTCCGGTCCTATGCGGACTAGTCTGATTTTCCTGGTTAAATTGTGTTGAATTAATTCTAAAATTAGACCTAATCAAATCCAAACCTGTATAAACTTGTTAAAATCTATTAGAACTAGATAGTGATCATTTAAAAGCAATCTATTAACAAGTTCTACCTTGCATTTGCATTAATCATGCATGTCATGTCATATTGAGTAATATTTGTGCACTCTTTGATTGTGTTTCTTGTTTGTATGTTTATTGTGTGGATTAGATGGATTTGCGCTAGAAAGTGCCACGGAGGATCTACAACACCAAGAGTTTGAAGGCTTCGACCCGAACCAATCCCAAGAGCAAGGCAAGTGTCCTTGAAGCATATTGATCCTGTTTTTAAAGTAAATGTTTTGTTTGTAAAATTGCATGCTTGTGTCAATTTGATTTGAATCCTATGATAGGAAGTTTACTAGATTTTTTTAACCACCCTTGTCACCTGGTATTCATGGTAGAGAGTCGGGATGAGCTTTTTACCTTTTTGCCTCGCTTAATTAATTGGGATGGAAAAACCAATACTACACATTAATAATGCAGTTATGAGATTATGATTAACATGAATTGGTTAATGTAATATGATAATGGGTGATCTAAGCAAGCCTGGTATGTGGATGGGCTTGATGTTATGGTGGTTTGCTTGCTTTAGATCTAAGGACCGGTTTATGCTAGAATAAGCCATGACTACAGTGCCACCATGAGGCAAGTATGGGTGCAGCATAGATGATTAATTAGGGCTTTGCCAGTGCTATTTGGACCATTAAGGATGCTCGGGGAAGGGGTAGTCGGATTGGGTTTGTTGATGATTGGTGGGACTACCCTGGGATCTGAATGGCTCAAGAGGGGGCCCTTGGTTGAAGATGTGCACAGTTGGAGGCATCGTCACCGGTGAAACCTCAGTGGGGTCTAAATAGGCTAGTAGTCCCTTTGTAAAGGATATTTTGTGATCTCTTGGCCATACACCAAAGGAAGTGTAATTGGCATAAAGGAGGTTCTTTAGTCGCCGACGGGTGATGAAATCACGATCACGTGGGTAAAGTGGTACAAACTCTGTAGAGTGTCTAATAAAACTATCATGATAGCCGTGCTCCCGGTTATGAGCACCTGGACAACTTCCATGATTAGAGGGAACTTGGTATTGGGATGGTTTTTGGGAAGGCTATGGTTTGGTACTGGTTATAGGATGGTATTATGGTTTATGGCAATGGTTATGGTGAATGGTAATGTGAAATTTGTAATATGGATGATGGTAATGAATATGGATTGGAATTATGATGATTACATGGTTTATGATGGGTTTACTTAACATACATATAATATATTTCTTTTCAAATGTTTTAACATATTTTTCAACACTTAGCCATTATTATTGTCGTTACTTGTATCAGCTACATGTCATACTTTCCATGCTTGCTGAGTACGACATGTACTCACCCTTGTAATTCCCCCCAATAGTTGTAGGTCAGGATTGAGAGTATTACGTTAATAATGCGGAGTTCTAGGCCGTGTCTACCGTCAGCTTTGCCTGTGGAGTTGCATGGAGCTACACTGTACCTTTTTGCTTATGTTGCCTAGCTGTTTAGTTTGCTTAATTAGTTTATTTCCACTGCATTAGTTGAACTCACCATTAATAATCATTAGTGTTTGTATTCGAGAATATTCTGAATCTGTAATAAAAATGGTTAATTAATCTTGTTCCGTGGTAATTTTCTGTATATCCTTTTGTGAATGCACTCGTGTATGTGTGTTGAACATCCTGGGCACACATATGCGTTCACTTGGTTCATTTTCGGAACCGGGTGTCACATCACTTGCTGGTATTCATAATGTATTCCACATTTCTCAGCCGCGGAAGTGCCTAAAATCCTCAGCTGAAATCCGCACGGAAGACAGTGAAGCTCTCCAACCGGGTCTCACTTATTCTGAGTATCCGATCCTTATTATCGATGAAAAGACTCGCGCCACCAGGAACCATACTTTGTACTTCTACAAAGTCTTGTGGAGTAACCATACCGTTGAGGAAGCAGCATGGGAAAGCGAGGACTATCTCTGATCAAACTATCTGGATTTATTATCATCTCATCCCCGGTAATCTTTTTACCTCCATCTCTTTTATTTGTAATCTCTGACGAGATTCTTTTAAGGGAGAGGAATGTAAAATCCCAAAAAATTCATAGTGCAAAGTCAGAAAGGACAATTTAAAAATTTTAATGGAGAAGAGAAATAAAGAAGAAATGGAAAAAGGAAGGGAATTAAACCCTACAAGAGGGAATTTAAAAATTCAAAACAAGCTCCAGCTCAAACTTTGCCAAACTAAAGATCTGAGTTCACCATTGTATTCTAGATATTCCAAATACCATCCATGTAAAATTTCATAATATTTGGAGCACATTTTCTATTCAATTCAAGGTGTAAATTGAATTCCATTCAAATTCAAATTCAAATTTGAATTTCAATTGAAACGTGATCAATTCAAAGTTTTGAATTCAGAATCAAATTCTAGATATTTCATTGAGCCTATCTAAATTTTTTCATGAGTTTTGGACACAAGTTGGTGGGATATTTCATTGTACAGAGAAGGATTGAGATGAAAGGGCTGTGGGACCCACTGGCTAGTGTCTCAAATACGTGAACCGCCTCCTCTCTGCTCTCCCCACCGTTCAACGCGCGCTCACCGTGCGCCAGCCTGACAACAGCCATGCAAGTAGCTCGGTGGCACCCAGAGTGGAATTTCTACTCCTCCCACCGTGTACCCGAGTCCTTACTCATCACTCACGACACCGTCGCTCCTCTGCTCGCCGCAAAAAAAAAAAAAAATAGCATCGCCTCTCTGTTCCGCTGACAAGCTCAAGATTCTGGCCGAGTTTCTTCATCCTCCCAACATCAAAGTGGTGCACAAGACTCCCCTCTACCTTCTCCAGCTTTTGGTTCCCTATTTCATCGGCTACAACAAGGGTTATTTTGCAGTTTTGCCGATGCCGCCGTTCTGCCGTCGCAGGGAAGCTTACTGCCTCCCCGTCGCACCAGCGCCACTGGCCACCTCACGAGCTGCTCTCCAAAGCATAAAGGTGCCCCTACACGATCTTCTTGTGGTTACCAAGTTTCAGGTTGAGTAGAGGACCGTAGCTCAAGTATCTCCAGTTTTCCCGATTACATGGGCATAGCTTCGGGTCTAGTTGTCGACTTAATTCCTTTTATATGTGCAAGCTTTCTCTAATCCAGTGAGGTATTATGTTCACCACCTCCTAATGCACCCCCTGGATCAATCCTCAATGAAAATAATAGACCAATGACGGAGTATTTCAAGTTTTCCTCGTCGTCGTTGAAAAGCACCGCTGCTCGCCGTTGAAATTGCGTTGGCCGGCCGTTATGCAGTGTGTGCACGTCTTTTTCAGCTTCCTCATGCTCCCAGGAACCTCCCCAGCTCTTTCCCGAAGCATTTGTGCCACTGTCGAGCAGTACCGACCACCGTCGGAACCCTAGTTTCGCCGTCGTGCGCTCGTCTCCGGCCGTCGTCGACTCGTGTGGACCTCCCCATCGTTTTGCACGTCTGATTTTAGGGCCAGGCGGCCAAATCCGCACCGAGAGGAGCTCGACGCAACAAATCTGGCAAAGCGCCGCCTTCGTCGCGAGGTTGAAGACAATTAGTGGTCCCCACATTTTGATTTTCCTCCCTCGGATCTGTTGTGGCCGTAGGATCTGGTGTGCATACGCGGGTGTCGGAGGCTGATTCCGGCAATTCTCTCGGTACTACCGTAGGCAGCCCGCGGAGTTTGTAGTTCAGTTGTGGGCGCGCAGAGATTCAGAACCAGATGGTGTGTTGACACGAGGATTTACGTGGTTCGGGCCGCTTGAGCGTAATACCCTACTCCACAGATGAGTGTTGCCGCTGTATTGAGCGTCTAAGCGCTTGTGTGTAAGACCAGAGTGTCTAGAGCACGTATGGGTGCGTGTCTAGAGGTCCCTCCTGTGTATGGCTCGGCTAGTCCTTTTATAGTACAAGGACTGGTCGTTACATCGTTAGTCTGGCCCGACATGTGGCCCTGGCGGTTACTAATGCTTAATACACAATTAATGAGCTTAATTACCCTTAATAGTGTGGTAACGCGCCTTGACAGTCGCGTTACTTGTATTAAGGTCCCTCCGATCGTGTGTCATTAAGATAGCATTAATGACACTTAATAGGGTCTTGAAGTCTTTAATGGTCCTTGAAGGTCCGAGCCGTTGGAGGTCCACCACTCTGCTTGTTGAGGTTGAAGGTCCGGCAGTAGGACGCGTGGCAGCTCCGGAGCTTACTGTCTGGCACTGGTAGGTCCGGTGCTATTGTACACATGTCGGTACCGGAGCTTCCCTCTGTCGGGGGTTAGGTCTGGGGGTGCCGCACAAGTATTTAGCCCGGAGCTTTCCCGTGTAGGGAATGTAGCTCCGGTTTAACGATACACGTGGCGGCATTAGGACTAACCATAGAAGGGAGGCAGGTCCGGTTCCGTATGACACGTGGGGCCTTCAGAGCTCTTCATCTCAGGCAGGTGGAATTCCTTTGCTCTTTTTGTAGTCCCAAGGGGTATCCGGTACGCAGGGTACCGACAGTGGCCCCCTGAGCCCACCTCTGGGAGAGACCTTTTGGAAGAAGTCGTTTTGTCGGAGGTGGGTCCATCGTTCAGTTTTTTGCGTGGTGTCTTCAAGGGTCTTTGGATGTGCCGTTGGCGTTAGTTCGCAGTTAAACCATCGCCGCGTGGCATATCCAGGATGGGGCAGGTGAGATCTGAGCGTGTGGATCTCACACAATTGAAGGTCGCCGATTCTTGTTACAAAAACTATATCGGTTCCGCGAGCCCTGTCAAGCCGCCACCCTTGGGTTTCTCGCCTTTCATGATGACAACTGTTCGCCTGGGGTAAGGACCTTGACTTGATCGTCAGGGTGGCCCCGGGCCCCCTTGTCATTGGCAGGGTGAAGTTTTTGAACTGTATCGTCGGCTCCTCTGCGGTTTCCATCCAAGCATTGCGGGGGCTTACTTAAGAAGGAAAGCGCGCACCGTTTGGGGATTCTTTACGCCTTCATTTGAACTTGCGCTCGAATCCTCCAGACTTTCGCTTGCTTTTCATCTCTTGCCCCGCTGTGCTACGATGAAGTTGGGACTCCCCAAGAGCCGCATTGGGAGCTAGAAGGATTTGTCCAGGGTCCGGACCTACATGGGTTGGTCCAGTGACTCCTTCGACAATGACATTCGATGCGGCAAGATTCCCTTCGAGAAGGAGCGAGCCGGAGATATGGTGTACTTCCTTGGGTACGCCATGGCGGGTTTGATCCCGCCTTTCTTCACTTTCTTTCTGATGCTGCTAGATTTCTATGGTCTGCAGCTCCACCATCTTGGCCTCCACTCAATCTTGCTGGTGGCGACTTTCGTCCACTTTTGCGAGATGTGGGTGGGTGTGCCCCCTTGCGTGGAGCTGTTCTGGACTTTCTCCACTGTCCACCCCACTGGGAAGAGTGATGAGTTCATCGGCTTCTACTACTTCGTGAAGCGAAAAAACTCCCCCCTCAAGTACTTGAGGTCCTTTCCTTCCGGCAAGTGGGACGACTGGAAGAAAGACATGGTGGTGGTCACCGTCGAGGAACATGAGAGGCTGGAACTGCCTGAAGGCCTCCCCCGCGTCGACACCGACATTTGGAGTGACATGCCGGAGCTGTCGAGGGAGTACATGCCCATTCTAGACAGAATCCAGGAGTGTGTTGAAGGTGGGGTGACCCCCCAGATGGTCTTCGACAACTTCTTGACAAACAAGTGGGCCCTGCTGAGGGATAGGGAGCGACCTGCCTAGGCCTTCAACAATGAGATGGATACCAACCGCATTGAGGTTGGTTTGGGCACCAACTTGAACGATGAAGCCTTGAAGACCCATCTCAAGAAGTTCCAGCCTATGAACATCGGCCGTGGCGACGTGTGTCCACCGGCGGCTTTCCTTCCTCTGAATATGATACCAGATGAGTGCAGAGAGCTCTGGAGGAAAATGCCGCTGTTGGACGACTTGGGTTTGATGGAGAGGCGATCAACCTCCGGGGTGGTGATCCCCGGAGCTTCTGAAGGTGGCTTCGCTCCCACCCCGAAGCCAAGAGCTGAAGTCATAGGCAAGGGCAAGGAGTTGGCCGAGCCCTCGAGCTGTAAGAGGAAGATGAAGCATTCTCGCAGGAGGTCCGTCAGACCTGCTCCTTCCACGACAGCTCCTTCACTCCGGCGGAGGAGGTCTTCGATGGCGGCAACCACTCCAGCATCAGCATCTCCTCGGGACGCTATCTCCGGCCATGGGGCTCCGGTACCAGGGCCGGCTGAGGGCTCTAGGTCCGGGTTGGCCTTCGTGGCGATCCGACGAGGGTAGGGTTGGAGAAGACCCGATCCTTTTTTGGACTCCTCAATGTGGACGTAGGTTGCCTTTGTGGTAGCCGAACCACGGGATAAATCGTGTGTCTTGTCCTTTTTGTGTTCATCACTCAAATTGATCAACTTACTCTAGGGTTTGATACACATTGTTCAATTTACAATAAATTGTAGAACACAAGCCTTAATTGTGATGCAATCCAATATACAACTGTTAAACTGTTGTTTGATTCTATATTTCCGCTGCACACATTGAAGATTCAACCTAATCGATTAATCTTGATCAACTTAGTCCGTGAATACCGGACTAGTCCGCACTTTACCGGACTAGTCCGATTTCTCTGGTATTGAACTTTTTGTTGAGTGTTGCAGGATCCGACAAAAATTCAAAAGGCCTATTCGCCCCCCCCCCCCCTCTAGGCCTACATTCAATTGGTATCAGAGCTTGGTTCTTCAAGAAAGAGTTTAACCACTCGAAGAGATCATGTCGGACATGAAGGACGTCCACAAAATCAACAACCAAAAGGAAGTCAACAACGACAAGACCCAAAAACTGGAGAAGTACCTCGAAGCCATTCAAGACTTCGAGGATGACGATGAGGAGACGCTGGAGCTAAAGGCGCTCCTCAGAAAGAAGGCACTTTCAAAAGGGAAAGTGAAAGTTGAAGAGAAGAAGAAGGGGAGTAGTCACACCGACTACTCTCGATATCATTTTAATTATGATCGTCTAAATTCCAATAACAATCACTACTTATCTATCCCACTTGGAAAAGCCCCACACTTCGATGGGAGTGATTACTCCATGTGGAGGAAGAATATGAAGATGCATTTGATTTCCCTCAACCCAAGTTTATGGCATGTTGTATGTATAGGGATAGATATTCCGGATGACGACGAAGAGCTCAACCCAAGTCAAGAGCAGGCCATCCATAGAAACGCTCAAGCCGCAGCCGTAATCACCTCCTCTCTCAGTCGAGACGAGTTCACCAAGGTGGATGGACTCGAAATTGCTAAGGAGATATGGGATACACTACAAACAGCACATGAAGGTGACCGACATGTGCGTGAGGCAAAAATTGAAATGATCGAAGGCGAACTAGGAAGATTCTCAATTGAGGAAGACGAGTCACCCCAGGATATGTACAATCGATTGAAGACACTTGTCAAAAAGGTTTGATCATATGGGAGCAAGAAGTGGAATGACCACGAGGTGGTAAAGATCATCCTTAGAGCTTTTATGCCTCGCAATGTCACGCTATGCTCAATGATCAGAGAAAGCCCCGGTTACAAAAGGATGACTCCAGATGAATTGCTTGGTAAAATTATCAACTTTGAAATGATGGAGAAACAAGCCAAGCACGTCAAAGAAATTGCCGACCTCACCTCGGCCAAGAAGAAAGGAGTTGCCCTAAAATCTACTCTCAAGCCTCTATACAAAGAAGCAAGAGAAGCACAACTAGAGGAGGACAGTGATGACGAGAGTAGTGAGCTAGATGAAGAGGATATGATTTTGTTCATGAAAAAGTTCAAGAGGATAATTAAGAAGAGACAAGGAACAAAATCAAGTGAAGGAAAGTACAAGGAAAGGACGAAGCCAAATATGAGGCGGGCGTGCTATAATTGTGGTGAGTATAACCACTTTATAGTCGATTGCCCGTATGAGGACAACAGGAAGAAAACTAAAGAAACCAAGCATCAACCTAAGAAATTCTTCAAGAAGAAGAAACAAGCCGAAAGCACACATTGGGAAGGAGTGGGACTCAAACGATGAGTCCTCATCATCCGATGAAGAAGAGATGGCTAGCATAGTCATAGAAAGCACATCCAAGAAATCCACACTCTTCCCCACACTCGGTGCAAAGAAGGGAAATGGCACTTGTCTCATGGCAAAGGAAGTTAAATGCAAGGTAAACATCAAAACCCCTTCCATGCGTTCCTACTCTAGTGATGATGAACTAGATAGTGATGATGAGGATATGCTAAATGGACTAGATAGGAAAACTGCTACTAAAATGAAATTTTTACTTGACCAACTTGTTGAGAAGGAGAGGTTAATTGATCGTCAAGAGGACATGATTATCTTCCAAAAGGAGAAGTATGTCAAACTTGACAAACTCCTAGAGCTTGAAAAGGAGAAAAACAGTTCACTAGAGCTTGAGCTAGCTTCAAGCAAGAAAACTTGCATGGAGTTAACCGACTCAAATGTTGCAATCAAGGACCAACTTGCTGACCTGATCAAGGTTAACAAAATACTTGAAGTGCAAGTTGAGTCACTCAAGCTAAGTGAACCTTCCTCCTCTTCAAGTTCACCTTCTCAACCCACTAAAACTGATCTTGTTCATATGTGCACATGTAGTAAAATCAACACCAGTTTGAAGGAGAAGTCAACCTCCACAAAGGATAAAAATCCTACCGAGTATGGAATATTTTACAAGGAGAAGATCAACTATGCACGTAGTGCATACTTGGTCCAAAGACCTACAAATGTCAAATATGGCATTGGTTACTCTTATGATGAAAAGCAACATGCTGAAAGTCATAAGAATAACAGGGGAAGGATCTCCTTTGTGAAGGGAAGATCCTCTCAAACTGATAAGTTGAAGAATAAGAAACTGAACTCGCATGAATACCGGACTAGTCCGGTCAGTGTCCGGACAAGTCCGGCCACCCAGACTAGTCCGACTCATAAACAACAACAGCTTCCATTTAAAACTTTTGATGCCTCTAATGTATTAATGAGAAACAATCTTGGTAAGGTTTATGCTTATTATGTTGGGCCATGCCATGGGAACACAAAATCCCATGTGTGGGTGTCCAAATGTATTGTAACTAACCTCCAAGGACCCAAGCAAGCTTGGGTACCTAAAACCAAAGCATAATTTGTTTTTGCAGGCCTATTCCTCTGGTGGATCCAAATGGGTGCTAGACAGTGGATGCACCAACCACATGACCGGAGAAAGAAGGATGTTCGTGGAATATGAAGAAAACGAGGACCCAAACGAAGGCATCTACTTCGGAGATAATAGTCAAGGAAAGGTGCTCGGTACCGGTAAAATTGCAATATCCTCTGAACACACACTTTCTCATGTTTTACATGTTGAATCTTTAGATTATAACCTGCTGTCCATATGTCAACTAAGTGACAAAGGTTATAATTGCTTGTTCACTAACGAGTGTGTGACCATCTCAAGGAGGAGTGATGGTTCCGTTGCATTCAAGGGTATGTTGAAGGGAAAGCTTTACCTTGTTGACTTCAACAAGAATAAAGCCGAACTCGACACATGCTTGATTGCAAAAACCAACATGGGTTGGCTGTGGCATAGACGGCTAGCGCATGTTGGTATGAGGAATCTTCAAAAACTCCTCAAGGGCGATCACATCCGAGGTTTGAAAGATGTTGTTTTTGAGAAAGACAGGCCTTGTAGCGCGTGCCAAGCCGGGAAGCAAGTTGGAGCACATCATCCCGCAAAGAACATCATGACTACAACAAGACCGCTCGAACTACTTCACATGGACTTGTTTGGTCCAGTTGCTTACATAAGCATCGGCGGTAACAAATACGGTTTGGTTATCATTGATGATTTTTCTCGCTTCACTTGGGTTTTCTTTTTGCATGATAAGTCAGAAACACAAGGAACACTCAAGAAATTCTTCAAGCAAGCTCAAAACGAGTTTTCATTGTCAATCAAGAGTATTCGAAGCGACAATGGCACGGAGTTCAAGAACATACAAGTGGAGGAGTACCTTGATGAAGAGGGCATCAAGCACGAATTTTCAGCGCCATACTCACCACAACAAAATGGAGTTGCCGAAAGGAAGAACCGAACACTCATAGAGATGGCAAGAACAATGCTCGATGAATACAAGACTTCGGATCGATTTTGGGCAGAAGCGATTAACACCGCTTGCCACGCCGCAAATCGGCTTTATCTTCATCGACTACTCAAGAAAACTCCCTATGAGCTACTCACCGGTAACAAACCAAACATTTCATACTTTCGAGTTTTCGTTTCTCCATGTTATATCCTGAACAAGAAGCCCAGGACTTCAAAGTTCGCTTCGAAGTCCGATGAAGGTTTCTTGCTCGGTTACGATTCGAACACCTACGCCTATCGTGTTTTCAACAAGGCCTCCGGACTTGTGAAGTAGCACGTGACGTAGTGTTCGATGAGACTAACGGCTCCCAAAAGGAGCAAGTTGATCCATGTGAATTAGGTAAAGAAGAAGCTCCTTGTCTAGCATTGAAAAGAACTGCTATAGGTGAAGTTCGACCACAAGAGTCACCTTCACACATAAATGAGGAAAATGAACCACAAGAGGAGACCAACAATCAAGGGGGAGCTTCAACACAAGCACGAGAGTATGAAGATGATCAACAAGTCAACGAGGGCAACCACTCAGAGGGAGAAGAAAATTATCATGAAGACACAACTCCCCAAGTGCCCCACCCAAGAGTACACCAATGCATTCAAAGGGATCACCCAATCGACAACATCATCGGTGACATCCAAAAGGGAGTAACCACTAGATCTCGCATAGCTAACTTTTGTGAGCATTACTCGTTTGTCTCCTTTTTGGAACCACGCAGGATTGAGGATGCATTGAAGGATCCGGACTGGGTGGTGGCAATGCAAGAAGAATTGAACAACTTCAAGAGGAACGAGGTGTGGGAACTTGTGGCAAGACCCAATGCAAACATAGTGGGCACCAAGTGGGTCTTCCGCAACAAACAAGACGAACACGGAGTGGTAACAAGAAACAAGGCGCGACTTGTGGACAAAGGGTACTCACAAGTCGAAGGTTTGGATTTCGATGAGACTTTTGCTCCAGTAGCTAGGCTTGAATCTATTAGAATATTACTTGCATATGCTACTCACCATGATTTCAAGCTGTATCAAATGGACGTGAAAAGCGCCTTCCTCAACGGACCGATCAAGGAAGAAGTGTACGTGGAGCAACCACCCGGGTTTGAAGACGAAGAATTTCCCAACCACGTATATAAATTGCGTAAGGCTCTCTACGGCCTCAAACAAGCTCCTAGAGCTTGGTATGAGTGTCTTAGAGATTTCTTAATTGAAATGGTTTTCAAATTGGCAAAGTAGACTATACATTATTCACAAAGAATTTAGATAATGATCTTTTTATCTGTCAAATCTATGTTGATGATATAATATTTGGGTCAACTAACCAATCCTTCTGTGAAGAATTTAGTAGAATCATGACAGACAGGTTTGAAATGTCAATGATGGGAGAATTGAAGTACTTCTTGGGATTCCAAGTGCGGCAACAAAGGGAAGGAACGTTCATAAGCCAAACCAAGTACACGCAGGACATACTCAAGAAGTTTGGCATGGACAAGGCAAAGCCCATAAAGACCCCCATGGCAACGAATGGCCACTTGGATCTCAATAAAGATGGACCTAGCGTCGATCAAAAGGTATATCGCTCCATGATTGGATCTCTACTTTACTTATGTGCATCTAGGCCGGATATTATGTTGAGTGTATGTTTGCGTGCACGATTTCAAGCCAACCCTAAGGAATGTCACTTGACAGTCGTAAAAAGAATCTTGAGATATTTAGTTCATACACCCAACCTTGGTCTTTGGTACCCAAAAGGCTCAAAATTCAATCTCATTGGTTACTCTGATGCAGATTATGCCGGGTGCAAAGTAGATAGAAAAAGCACCTCCGACACATGCCAATTCCTAGGGAGATCCTTAGTTTCTTGGTCATCCAAGAAACAAAATTCCATTGCTTTATCCACAGCCAAAGCGGAGTATGTTACAGCCGGGAGTTGTTGTGCACAACTCCTTTGGATGCGACAAACTCTAAGAGATTACGGTTACAATATGAACCGTATTCCTCTCCTTTGTGACAATGAGAGTGCCATTAAAATAGCCCACAATCCAGTTGAGCACTCTAGAACTAAACACATAGACATAAGACATCATTTCTTGAGAGACCATTCCATGAAAGGAGACATTACCATCTCACATGTCAACACCCAAAAACAATTGGCCGACATATTCACCAAGCCACTTGATGAAAAGCGTTTTTGCGAACTCCGAAATGAACTAAATATCCTTGATTCTCTGAGTGTGGCTTGAAAAGTTGCATACCTTTATGACCTCTTCAAAATTTTGACTGAATTGTGAAAATCATCCCTCTTCATTTTTTCTCGAAAAACTATGTCAATTATTAGATCTTGATGAATTATGATCATTGTGTGATTGTTGTATGCTTACTGGTCAAATTCATCAAGATTAATTGATTTGTTTTGTCCCACCAATTCTCTATTAATGAACCTTCAAATATGTATGAATGGGCTATGCAATTTCTCCTGGTGACCACGGACTAGTCCGTGGTTACCCGGACTAGTCCGCTCTTGCAGACTAGTCCGCAGAGTGCCGGTTAGACCGGACTAGTCCGATAGACCACAGACTAGTCCGATATAGCTCTCTGAATGACTTCGGACTAGTCCGGTCATGTCCGGACTTGTCCGATATAGCTCTCTGGATGACTTCGGACTAGTCCGGTCATGTCCGGACTTGTCCGATTTTTCGTGTCCATAACCCTAGCCGCCACCAAACCCTAATCTTCTCTCCCCACATTTGCTCACGCCTTCTTCTCTCTTGCGCTTGAGCTACCAAGGCGATTCTCTGCTCCCTCCGTCGAAAAAGTCCACATTTGGGCGGAGATCAAGCTTGACCTCTTGGGGATTGAAGCTAGCGGACTTGTCCGGCCTCCAATCCCCAAACCTTCAAGCTTCAATCGATTTCTTCGGTAACTTTCTTCAAAACCCTAGAAATCTTGTTTTTCTCCATTGTTGATCGTATAGCCTAGCATCCTTCACTAGATACATGCTTATTTGATGTACTACGTGTATGCTAGACTAGATTTGCATTAGGAATCATTCCTTGACCAATCTGTTAGGTTTTTGAGGATGAACACCGGACTAGTCCGATCCATGCACGGACAAGTCCGATCCTCCGGACTAGTCCGTGCCTGTGCACCGGACAAGTCCGATTTTCTGAACTGAAAACCTAATTTTTCAATTCCTCAATGCAATTCATTGCTATCTTTTCATACCTATGCCTTGTATCACTTACCATCATTCTTGCAAAATCATTCTCAGATCATGTCGAGCTCAAACAACGAAATCTCCGACTTTGAGGCCGAGTTGGACCACGAAGTGGCACCTCGGTCCTCGACGGGTCTTGGCAAGAAACGCCAAGAAAGACCCTCAGAGCCAGCTCCTTCACCTCCTCAGGTTCGGAGGAAGGTGCTGGCAAAGAAGCCAGTGTCAAAGGCAGCAGCATCCTCAGGTGCCTCTCGCCAAGCAAAGGGCAAGGGCAAGGGGATAGCAACGGGGCCAGTCGGGCCCTTGAAGCTCCATACTCCCAGGGAAGGGGTTCGGGACCCTACTGAGGAGAAGTTCAACGGCAAGGGCAGTGATTCTGCAGCCAAGTTCAGAAGCATTGACTGGTATGGCAGGCCAAAGCAAGCTGTCGATGGAAGGTTTTGGTGCAACTTCCATGCAGACTTCTACAAATCGGTGTATCTACCGATGAAGACCCCCGTGGTGCGCAGTCAGTGGATTGACTGGGCACACTTTGAGAAGAAGGGCTGCTCACCGTTCACTGATGTAGTGAGAGCAATTGAAAAGCATGAACTGGGAGACCTGTTTCCTTTCAGACACAACTGGAATGATGAAGTGATTGCGCAGTTCTTTGCGACCTGTCACTTCTCTAGTGAGGATGAAGAGAGTGTCACTTGGATGACCCATGGATCCAAGTACAGCATCACTCAAGAAGATTTCACTAGCTTGCTCCACCTTGACTCCACAAGGTCTGATTGCTTAGTGATACACAACATTGGGGTCATTGAGAAGGACAAGATGAAGTTTCTATATGATCCAAACTCAAAGTTCAACCCTCCTTCCACCAAAAACATGAAGCCATTCTTTGTGGTGTTGAACAGAGTGCTAAGAAAGACCATTGCCCCTAAGGATGGGGATGCAGGGAGTGTGCAAGGATACCTCCGGACTCTGATGAGAGTCATAAGCAAGGACCGCCCATTTGATGTGGCGGAATACATTTGGAATGATATGGTAAACATCTCCTGCACTCCCAACAGATCTTGCAAATATGCTCCTTACCTTATGTTTGTGATTGAAAAAGTCACCGGCATTGAATTTGTGAAAGATGTGGAGCATCTCCCCTTGAGGCCTCAAATGCCTCAAAAGCCAAGTGTGCAGGCTGCTCCTTCGACGGCCTCCAGTCCAGAGGCACCTGCAAGATCAAGTGAAGGTGCTAGAGCTGTCCCTACTTCAAGGGAAGCCCCTCAGAAAGGATCAGTTAGTGGTATCCTTAAGTATCTGGCTGCTGTATTCTCCTCCTGCAAGAAGGCCGAAGTGAAGGCCCACAAGCTCAACCAGAAGAGAAGGGAGGACATGAAGTACACAAAGGCCAATGTAAAGCAAATTTGCCAGAAGCTGGAGATCGATCCCATTGGATCTCTAGTGATTTCTGAGGATTCTGACCCAAACTTCACTGAGCTCGCGCCCTTGAACCCCTCCGAGCTTGCCTACTTTGGCATTGGGGGCTCGAGTGGCTCTGTCCCTCCTCCTTCCCCTCCTCGTCAAGCTGATGATGATGAAGACGAAGACGACGACGAGAGGACCGATAGTGAAGAGTGAAGACCCTAGGACCCTCCTCTCCTTCTTTTTGGTGTCTTGATGCCAAAGGGGGAGAGATTGAGGGGGAGTCTTAGCTTTAGCTGTGGTAGGGTGCGAGGAGAGAGTTCTCTTTATCTTTCTTTGTGATTGTAATGCTTTAACGCTGTTTTCATGTTACCTATGGTTCTGTGTTGAAATGCTTAATTAATTTGCAAGTATGTGTTGAAATATGCAACTTTGCTCCTGAAATGACATATGTACTTTGTATTGATTCATCAATGTAAATTATGTCATTCTCAATGTTTCAATGCACTTAGTTATGCATCCCACCATAAAGAATGCACATATGGATATTTCTCTTACTGCTTGATGTATTTTTGAGTCATATGTGCATACTTTATGAAAATCTCATCTCCTTTTGTCATATTTTGTGAAATCTCAATTGGTTGTCATCAATCACCAAAAAGGGGGAGATTGAAAGTGCATCTAGGACTCCCTTGTGGGTTTTGGATGATTTATGACAAGCAATTGGGATCCTAACCTTTTGGTTGAGATGAATGCAGGCCAATAATGAAAAATGAGCAAAATACCAAAAAGAAGGGATAATGAGGAGCAAAGTGAACTTGAGCTCAAGGAAAAGAAATAGTAGATTATTGTGTATAGAATGTGTTAAGGAAACACACCCAAGAGCTCAATCATATTTAAGCACACACACATATTGCACAAAGTTACATAGGACCGGACTAGTCCGATATCAACCGGACTAGTCCGATATCCTTTCTGCACCAGATCGGACAAGTCCGATATCTGTCGGACTAGTCTGATATCTTTCTGACTTGAGTCGGACTAGTCCTCCCCAGGGCAGACTAGTCCTCAACACACTTCACAAGTCACACAAAATCGGACAATTCCGTTGTTAACCGGACTAGTCTGATATTCCTTCTGATCCACTTCGGACAAGTCCGATGTTTACACGGACTAGTCCGAAATACCCACTGATCTAAATCGGACAAGTCCTCCAAGTGCGGACTTGTCATCCAACACACTTAGGGTTTCACATGGCCGGACAAGTCCGATGGCTATCAGACTAGTCCGAAGATTTCCAGTAGTGAAATCGGACAAGTCCGTTTTCGACCGGACTAGTCCGATATTTCGGGACACTTAGGGTTTGCTACACACAGCACACCGGACTAGTCCGGTGACCACCACGGACTAGTCCGATCTTTCTGAACCCTAACAGTCACTTTTAGAAACCCCATATAAATAGAGGTGCACGGCCCACTTTTACACCCTCTCGAACCCTAGCGCCGTCACACTTCCCAAGAGACTCAGAAACCACTTCTCTTCACAAAATTAAGTGCAAGATCGATCAATCCATTAAGGATTACTTATAGATCATTGGAGAGATACTTGGCACACATCATTGAGCTCTTGGTTTGAATCTCTAACACACTCCTGCGTTTCAATTGTAATTTCTGAGTGTGTTTTTGGTGGCATTGTGATTTGTAATCTAAGGGATCTCTCAACGTGTGAGAACGCCCCTTGAATTTGGTTATTCACCCCTTTGTGATTAGTGAAGAGGGTTGGCCTTCGTGGTGATCCGACGAGGGTAGGGTTGGAGAAGACCCGGTCCTTTTGTGGACTCCTCAACGTGGACGTAGGTTGCCTTCGTGGTAGCCGAACCACGGGATAAATCGTGTGTCTTGTCCTTTTTGTGTTCATCACTCAAATTGATCAACTTACTCTAGGGTTTGATACACATTGTTCAATTTACAATAAATTGTAGAACACAAGCCTTAATTGTGATACAATCCAATATACAACTGTTAAACTGTTGTTTGATTCTATATTTCCGCTGCACACATTGAAGATTCAACCTAATCGATTAATCTTGTTCAACTTAGTCCGTGAACACTGGACTAGTCCGCACTTTACCGAACTAGTCCGATTTCTCTGGTATTGAACTTGTTGTTGAGTGTTGCACGATCCGACAAAAACTCAAAAGGCCTATTCACCCCCCTCTAGGCCTACACTCAATAACGCCTGCTCCAGCCTTCGTCAGGTCTAGCTGGCCTTTTACCATGACAGCAAGGCCCTCGAGGAGGAGCACCAAACACTTAGGAGGTGGCTCAACCGGCTCCAATTCGAGACCAAGCTGGCGCAGACGAGGCTGGCCGACAATAAGGAGTGGGTGAAAAGGGAGAAGGTTCTGTTGGAGTACTGGGGTCAGCTGCTGAATGAGAGGGAAAGCATGATGCGATCCCTTGACAACAAGTCCCAGGCCATCCACGAACAGGCCGTGGCTGCTAATGAAGCAGCGAATGACCGCCAATAGAAGCTCAGCGCCATCCATGACAGCCTCGTCAAGCGCTGGGAGGCTCTTGAGGAGGGGGAGAAAAAGCTCGAAGATGAAGAGAAAAAACTCCTGGAGCTGCGTGATGACCTCGTGAAGTGGGAGGAGGAGCTTACTCAGAGGCTGACTCTGGGTGACAAGAGTCTCGCGAAGCGCACCAAGAAGCTAGAGGAGCGTTGCGAGAAAGAGAAGAAGAAGGCCTGGCAGCGGGGACAGGACCTCACCAAGAGGGAAAATGAAATTGCTGCCAGGGAGAAGAAAGTGCAGGGTCGGGAGAAAGACCTGGTCGATTGCTGGAACAAGATCCACCTCCAGGAAGAGGAGCTTGGTAAACTCGAAAGGCAAGTTGCTGAAAAGATTCAGTAGAATGCTAAAGAGGTCGAGGCCTTGCCCGGGAGAATTCGGAGCTTGCGGCAACCAAGAGGTCCTTGGAATAGGTGCAAGGCTCAAGGGTTGCAGAGTCCCAACAAGTATGGGACTTCTTGGGCAAAGCCAATGATGCGCTGACGCCACTGGGCTTCAGTCCGGTGTGCCCGGATGATCCAGAGCCGAAGCTGGACCAGGCATTGCAGGCATTGAGCTTGGCAGGCAACAAGCTCAACAAGATGGGCAATGTCATCTTGGACCAGTTGGAGACCAAAGGGCAATCTCTGGCGAAGAACGTCGCAGAATACATGCTGACGTGCTACACAAGCTGGGACCCTCACTTCCCACTGGACCCGGTGCTTGAAGGCCCCATCGATGGAGAGGGAGATGCCGCCAAGGCCAGCGTGTCGGAGGTTGCCAAGAAGGTTGCCTCATTCTTCTGTAGGATCTAGGACTTTCTCCTTGTAGCTCCTGCTTGTATCTTCTCTTCTTTTCTCCAATTTTGTAATCTCTTGTCTCTAGATTAATAAAATCCAAGAATTTTATGAATTTCATTTTTTGTCTTCAGAACCTTTGTCCCACTTGGCCCCCTGGTAGATGTACACAATTTGATTGTGAACATGTACCAAGAGGATGTAGCATTTTGTTGAAGACTTGCGTGCTTCGAACTTGTAGTTTGTAGGTCCGAAGTCGTCATTAGTAGGGCCCCCCTGAGGTTGTCGGAGCTGAGTAGCTCCGGCAGTGACCCTAGTCAACACGTAGAGCGTCGATAGTTAGTCCTCTGGGGTTGTCGGAGCTTGGTAGCTCCGGCAGCGACCACTGTCAACACGCGGTGCGTCAATAGCAGACCCCACTGGGGAGTCTTCCCACCATCTTTTCTTCACGTTGACGACTGGCCCCCTGGATTTTCTGGAATTTGGTATCTCCAGCGACGCCTACTATCAATGTTTAAAACATCGACAGCGGATCACCTTAGGGGGTGTCGGAGCTTTGATAGCCTCGGCTTCATCCACCATCATCATGAGATCTTTATTTTTCCTGCACATTGAAGTCAAGAAAAATAGTAAAATCCATTTCCTGTCTATAACTCATTTGCGGCTTACTATTCCCACAAGAAATTTTTAGGTCGAACACAATTTTATATACAATCAAGTGCATTTGCTTATGTTCTTCAAGTCCAATCGTATCGTGGACTCACCTTACTTCGGCCTGCCAGGGTGTAGGTAGAGTGGCGTACTTAGAGTGCAGGACCAGGCTAAGTCGATAGCACTCTCCGGACCTAGATTGGCTTGGCGGCATTTAGGCGAGTAGGCCATTCAACAATGTTTAGACCCGGAAGAATTAACAATGCAACTTGAATTATACATGAATTGCTCGAGCTAAAGTTTCTTGAGAATTGCACAACTTTGTTATAGACAAGAAAGAGAAAAATAAAAAATATTGATCTTGTACAAAATAAATGCACGTGGAGTCTGTTTTCACATAATGATGTCTTTCATTATAGGTCCGGGGTACAGGGGAAACAAGTACACTCTTAGGGTATGGAACCAAGCTAAGTGTGTTGCGTTTCTCGTTTGACCCAAGGTAGCTAGCCACACTTTTAGCTTTGAGACTGTGACAAGTGTTGCCTGAACTTTGCGGACCATCCGAGAAAGGTCCGGCTGTTCTACCGGAGGAGCTACCCGACTCTGTACAATGACGCTATAAAATACATCACATGTAATTACAGACTCACCTCTGTGATATTAAGCGTAGAACTTACGGAGGTGCTCAATGTTCCAAGGATTACGGAGCAGTGTCCCAGCCTCGGTTGCCAAGCGAACGCATCCGGGACGGTATATTTTGATCACTCAAAAGGGTCCTTCCCAGCTGGGGGAAAGTTTGTTTAAAACTTCTCGAGTTTGTATTCTCTGTAGCACCAGATCGCCTTCCTCGAGCTGTCGGCTATGAACATGCCTTTGGTGATAGCACCGAAGAGTTTGGGGGTATCAGGCATTCTGAACAGCTGCTCGGCACCTTCCCTCTTCAACGAGGTCATGGTCTTCACGCCGGAGCTGGTCCTGCGTGGTTTCATTGAAGGTCCGGACCCGGAGTGACCCCAAGGTGATTTCCAGAGGAAGGACTGCTTCAGCTCCGTACACCAGGATGAAGGGTGTCTCTCTAGTTGACCAGTTTGGAGTTTTCCTGTTTGCCCATAAGGTGGGCGGAAGCTCTTCGATCTAGTTGGCTCCATGTTTTTTTTAGGCGCTCATAAGTGCGCGTCTTGAGTCCTTTTAGGATTTCTGCATTTGCTCTCTCAGCTTGACCATTGCTTGCGGGGTGAGCTACTGAGGCGTAGCTGACTTGAATGCCGAGGTCTTCGCAATATCCTTGGAATGCAGAACTTGTGAATTGGGTCCCGTTGTCAGTTATGATCTTGTTTGGGACTCCAAATCTGCATACTATGGACTGCAAGAAGTTGATAGCTGATTGCTTGTTTATTGTCACAACTTGAGTTGCTTTCGGCCACTTGGTGAACTTATCGATGGCAACGTACAAGAACTTGTAACATCCGATGGCTCTTGGGAAAGGTCCCAAGATATCCATCCCCCACACAGCGAATGGCCATGTAGGAGGTATAATTTGTAGGGGTTGAGGTGGTGTGTGAATTTGCTTCACATGAAACTGGCATGCTTCGCATTTCTTCACTAGCTTGGTTGCGTCCTGGAGTGATGTAGGCCAATAAAAACCATGTCGGAAGGCTTTACTGACCAATGTGCAAGAAGACGCGTGGTTCCCACACTCGCCTCCATGGATTTCCGCGAGGAGCTCGCGGCCTTCTTCCCTTGTAATGCACCTGAATAGGACGCCGTTGGCACCACGCCGATAGAGATCCCCTTCTACCAGTGTGTATCTTTTAGACAATCTGACTATCCGGTCAGCGAATACATTGTCTTCAGGAAGGAAATTGTCTTTCAAGTAGCTCCGGATCTCTGAGATCCATGCATCGGAGCTAACTTGAGCATTTGAGTCTTGCGTGTTGGGTTGCTCGGAGCTTCCTGCAGCACCTACGACCCTTGATGGACGCCATGGTAACAGGGCCATCAGGACCGCCAGCTTCGAGGTGTTGGTCTCGCCCCCTTCGCTCAGTTCGGCAGGCTGAGCTGTTGGTCTTGACAATCTCCGGACGAAGGTTATGTCGGGAGCCGGAGCTCTGGTTGAAGCTTTTGTCGAGAGTTCGTCAGCTTCAGCGTTGTTGAGACGCTGGACATGGCAAAGATCCAGGACGTCGAAGTCTTTCTGAAGCTTCTGGACTTCAAGTAGATATGCAGCTAGTTGAGGGTTGTTGCAGCAGCATTCGCCTTTGACTTGTTTTATTATGAGCTGCGAGTCACCCTTTACCAACAGCTGCTGCTTGACACCATATGATAGTGCCACCTTGAGCCCGTAGATTAATGCTTCATACTCCGCTATGTTGTTGGCCGCCTTGAAGTCAAGGTGAACCATGTATTTGACCTTCTCCCCGGTTGAAGCGAGGAGAAGGACTCCAGCTCCGGCCCCCTGCTTCTGCACGGAGCCATCGAAGTAGAGAATCCAGTGAGGCTCGGTGAAGACCGGAACCTTGGGTTCCAGCTTCTGCTCATTAGGGCCCCCAGGATTTGATGGAAAGGGGGTCCATTCCGCCATGAAGTCCGCCAGTGCTTGACTCTTGATCGCTTGTCTTAGGACGAATTCAAGATCGAACTCTTCCAGTTCCGCTGCCCACTTTGTAGTGTTCCCAGTAGAGTTGGGGTTATGCAAGATTGCTCGCAGTGGATAATAAGTTCCCTCTGAAATCTTGTGAGCTTGGAAGTAGTGTTGAAGCTTACTAGAGGCAATAAGAACTGCGTAGAGCAGTTTATGCACCCCCAAGTACCGAGTCTTGGCATCATGGAGTACTTCACTGATGAAGTACACTGGGCGTTGGACTATTCGGACCCTCCTGGAGGGGCCCAGAGCTTCCTCCTCATCAACCCGGACCCTCCCGGAGGGGTCCAGACCTTCTTCGGGGACCTCCAGGTTCTTGCTTGAAGAACCCGGAGCTTCTTCTGAAGTGACCCAGACCTTCCCGAAGGGGTCCGGATCTTCTTGTTCGACAACAACAACTCCTCCACTTGAAGGAGGTTGCTCCTCTGGCATCTCGCCTTGAGGATCCGGGTCTGGGAGCTGGGACCCAGACTTGCCTTCAGGTAGCGCCGGACCCTCCCAGAGGGGTATGGACTACTGAAGTGGGTATGGTTCTGGTCTTTCCGCAGCCAGGACCATGCTGACAACTTCGTCAATTGCTGAAATTTAAAGCAAAAGTGGCTCACCAGGATTCGGAGCTACCAAAGTTGGTAGAGTGGTGAGGAGCTACTTTAGCTCTTGAAAAGCCTTTTCTTCTTCTTCAGACCATTGGAATGGTCTGGACTTCCTCAATAATTTGAAGAATGATAGCGCCCATTCCGCCAGTTGAGATGAACCGGCTGAGGGCAGCTAAACATCCAGTCAGCTTCTGTACGTCCTTGATGCGGGCTTGTGGCCGCATGTCTTCAATAGCTTTAATCTTCATAGAATTCGCTTCTATTCCTCGGTGGTTCACCAAGAAGCCAAGAAGCTTTCCGGAGCTAACCCCGAAGACACACTTGTCTGGGTTCAGCTTCGTGCGTGTGACTCACAACTTGTCGAAGACAGCTTGCAAGGTGTCAAGGAATGACTCCTTGTTCTTTATCTTGACGACGATGTCATCGACGTAGACTTCCACTACATCTCTGATAAGCTCTCCAAAAATTTTGTACATAGCTTGTACAAACGTTGAAGTAGCGTTTTTGAGATCGAATGGCATGGCAGTGTAACCATATAATCCATCTACTGTGATGAAAGAAGTATGTTCTTCATCTTCCCTAGACATTCTGATTTGATGATACCCAGAATATGCGTCTAGGAAACACAGTAATTCACACCCGGAGGTGGAATCCACTATCTGATCTATTCTAGGTAGTGAGAATGGATCCATTGGACATGCCTTATTCAGTGTAGTGTAGTCGATACACATCCGAAGCTTCCCGCCGACCTTGGGTACAACAACTGGGTTTGCCAGCCATTTTGGATGGTAGACTTCTCGGATGAACCCAGCTTCAAGCAACTTCTTCACTTCTTGATGTATGAAGTTTTGTTGCTGTACTCATTGCTTCCGAGGCTTCTGATGTACAGGCCGAGCGTCGGGATAGATCTTCAGATTGTGCTCAATCACTTCCCTAGGGATCCCAGGCATTTGTTATGGTTGCCAGGCAAACACATCGACATTAGCCCGGAGGAAAGTGATGAGCGCGAGTTCCTATTTGTCATTCAGACCCCCCCGATATACAGGTGGTCTGAGCGGCGTCAGAACCAATTTGGACGACTTTGACGGGAATGTCTGTGTCGCCGCTTGGTTGCACACGAGGTGCGAAGGTTGAGCCTCGATTACGAATGCTCGGAGGCTTTTGAGCTTGCTCCTTTCCGGATTCTTCCTCCTACGCTGTAGCAAGCGCGTGGAGTTCTTCCAGAGCAGTAACCCCGACGGTGCGATCTCCACGGATCCGGAGAACACCTGACGGTGTTTGGCATCTTCAACACCAAGTAGCCATAATGAGCAGCAGCCATGAATTTGTACAAGGCTGGCCTGCCCAAGATGGCGTTGAATGGCAAGTTGATATGCGCCACGTCGAAGTCCAACTTATCAGTGCGGTAATTCTCCCGAGTCCCGAAGGTCACTGGGAGAGTAATGGCACCGAGTGGAGTTATGGCCTCCGGACCTACTCCGAAGAAAGGTCGGGAGGGGCGAAGATCCGAAGGTCGGAGCTGAAGCTTGATGAAAGCTTCGGAGCTTATGAGGTTAAGCCCCGAACCTCCGTCCACCATTACATGGTGGAGTTGGATGTTGTTGATGGTCGGAGATACCATCAATGGGAGTTGGCCAGCTCCGATCATGTTCCGAGGGCAGTCCGAAGCATTGAAGGTGACGGCAGTGTCCATACACTTCCAGTGCGGCTCTGCCCTAGCGGTGGGAGCTACAGAGGCCATGTCCCCCCGCATTGTCTTGAGGAAACAGCGGGAGGTGATGTCCCACGAACCACCAAAGATGGTGTTCATGGTCTTTTGACGCTCGTTGTCGGAGACGTCGGAGTCATCATCAACGGAGGTGTAAACAACCTCCAGGACCTTTTTGGGGTCCTGAAAGCCTAACTCCTCTTCAGACGGAGCTTCATCGACTTGTTGATTTCCTTCCCTTTGACGGAAAGGAACTTCTTCTTGGCGCTTGTTGTAGCACTCGGCAAGGTTCTGGACCTCAAGGCAGCCTTCCAGGTTGTGGCTGTTCGACTTGTGTATGGGGCACAACATCTTGGAGCTGCCACCATCTTCAGATGACGGCCGAGGTCGTTTCTCAGGGTGTGGCCCCCGGCCACCCGGAGCTGCGGCAGCAGCGGCTGTAGGTGTGCCGGCCGACGACTTTTTCTTGTCGTTGGACTTTTTCTTCTTCTTGCCACTCCCGGAGGTAGCGGCTTCACCCTTGGAGGTCTTTTTGTTATCCTCTGGAGGTGGTTGGGAGTGCATTTCACGGCCCTCCGCAGCTTTGGCACACTTGTCTACCAAACTGAAGAGTTCTGTGACACTGGTGACTTCCTTGGTCGCCAGCTTCTCCAGCATCTTCTTGTCTCGAACGCCCTGTCTGAATGCTACAATAACAGAAGCGCTTGAGATAGAAGGAATGGTGTTTCATACTTGGGAGAACCTCTGGATGAAGGATCGCAGGGACTCTCCCCCCTTCTGCTTGACATAAAAAAGGTCCAGTTCTGTGCCCGGTTGGGTATATGAGCTCCTGAAGTTGACAGTGAACTATTGGCACAACTCCGCCCAACTGTTGATGGAGTCGGGCGGAAGCTTCATGAACCAGGACTTGGCGGTCCCATTTAAAGCCACGGGGAAATAATTGGCCATCACAACCTCATTTCCTCCAGCCGCAAGGATTGCGGTGGAGTAGATTTGGAGAAATTCGGCGGGATTGACAGTCTCGTCAAATTTCTCTGGCATGTGAGGCCGGAACTTCTGCTGCCATCTGACCATGCGTAGATGCATGGCCAGGGTAGAACAGCCTCCTCCTACTCCCTCGGGAGAAGAAATGTCCCGAGCCTCTCGCCTCTAACGAGCACGCTCGATGTGGACACGGCCATCCTGTTGACGGTAACGACGATCGAGCTCCGCCCGGAGGTCGTGAGTCAAAAGCCTGGTTACAGTGTGGGTACATCGCGCCCCGGAAGGAAGTGACGTCGCTTGTTGAGACGCAGCACGCCTCCTGTGATGTGAAGCGTGCAGACCAAGTCTACTCGACACGGTCCGATGCTGCGACGGGGCCCGCCCCGAGGGGGGAGGACCTTGATTGCTGATGCGGATTGGCTGCTGCTGTAACCAAATGTTCCACATCAGCTCTCCGCTGCTCCATTGCACCCTGGGATGCTCCTGGAGGTGGTGGACATTGGAGAAGATCACGCGCAACATGGAGTGCGTGTTCGGGGTTGTTGTTTGCCGATGCAGTGACCAACGCGGACGCCCCATCTCGACGTCCAGCTTGATTCACCATAGCTGATGGTGGCAACGGTGGCATGACTCCTGCTGGAGCCACGACACCTGCTGGCTGCTGCATGTTGGAGGAATTGCCTCCAGCAGGTTGCACAACGTGGTTGCCGTTGGGCGATCCAACAGCAGAGTTCACCATCTTTGAATCTCGGGCGCCCCTACCCGGCGCGCCAACTGTCGGAGACTGATTCTGGAAATTCTCCTGGTACTACCATAGACAGCCCGCGGAGTTTGTAGTTCGGTTGTGGGCGCGCAGAGATTCAGAACAAGATGGTGTGTTGACACGAGGATTTATGTGGTTCGGGCCGCTTGAGCGTAATACCCTACTCCACGGATGAGTGTTACTGCTGTGTTGAGCGTCTAAGTGCTTGTGTGTAAGACCAGAGTGTCTAGAGCGTGTATGGGTGCATGTCTAGAGGTCCCTCCTGTGTATCGCTCGGCGAGTCCTTCGCTCGGCCAATCCTTTTATAGTACAAGGACTAGTCGTTACATCGTTAGCCTAGCCCGACATGTGGCCCTGGCGGTTATTAATGCTTAATACAAAATTAATGAGCTTAATTACCCTTAATAGTGTGGTAACGCGCCTTGACAGTGGCGTTACTGGTATTAAGGTCCCTCCGATCGTGTGTAATTAAGATAGCATTAATGACACTTAATCGGGTCTTGATGTCTTTAATGGTCCTTGAAGGTCCGAGTCATTGAAGGTCCACCACTCTGCTTGTTGAGGTTGAAGGTCCGGCGGTTGGACACGTGGCAGCTCCGGAGCTTACTGTCTGGGATGGGTAGGTCCGGTGCTGTTGTACACGTGTCAGTACCAGAGCTTCCCTCTATCGGGGGTTAGGTCCGGGGGTGCTGCACAAGTATTTAGCCCAGAGCTTTCCCGTGTAGGGAATGTAGCTCCGGTTTAACGATACACGTGGCGGCATTAGGACTAACCATAGAAGGGAGGCAGGTCCGGTTCCGTATGACACGTGGGGCCTTCGGAGGTCTTTAACTCAGGCAGGTGGAATTCCTTTGCTCTTTTTGCAGTCCCAAGGGGTATCCGGTATGCAGGGTACCGACAGCGGGTTAATCCGTGACCCTCGGTGTGGCCACAATCTGGTTGGCCCATTTCAAATGGGTGGGACCCAGCCGCAATTCAAACTTTTCCCTTTCCAATTAATTCCAGATTTCATTCAAACTTCCAAATTCAATTACTCCTAGTAGATTTGCTCAAATAATTGCAAATAAATTCTGGTAGACTCCTCTTTATACCTATTTTGCAGTGGTGCAGTTTGTTGGACATGAAAGTCCCAGCATTTTCATAATTAATTCCTTTGAAATAACTGCTTGGGAAATTAATTAATCCTTTTATGCTAATTGGAAAATTCCAAATTTTGGTAAGATCACTATTAAAAATACCCTAGATCTCCAGTAAAAATTTCAGTTCGTTGGACTTCAATTAATGGGTGAATCAATGTTCCAAATCTCTATGTAGTTAAAAATTGAGAAATGTACAGAAACATTTCCTGGATTTTCCCAAACTTGTAAAATCAATTTCTCCCCGTAGGAAACTCAGAAAAATATGAAAGAAATTTTCCTTGAACCAGTAAAACTTCATCTACCAAGATAATCCACTCTTAGATATGTTAAAGCTATAGATTTAGTACCAAAATTTAGAGAAGGCTTTTAATTTTTTGAATTTTAGAGACAACAAGCTTCCTTGAACATATCCAATTTTCAGTCCAGATCTTCCTCATAGAACCTAGTATCAACTGTAAAATCCCAAAGCCAATTAAATTACTTAGTAACATAAACTGTATTTATAAGTTGATTTGTAAATTTCTATGGCACTTATATACTTTCATATTATGCACATCATATAGTGACCGAGATCGAGGAGGAGTCGGAGGCCTTGGACAGCATCCTCCCAGGAACTAACTTTGATTCTGACTTGCAGCCAGTCAAGACCCAGTTTGCATTTAAGTGCTATTTCAAAGTTTCTATTTGTATCACTTACGTCTAGGATGAGTTTTGTGCGTTAGGGCTAACGTGATTGAAACTCCACTTGAATGACCCACAAATATCACGGAGTATTGGGTAGGTCTACAGATTGACGAGTATAAAATGCCATGCTAATGTTTTGAGGAATCCGGTAGAAGTCGAGTAGTTGGAATCTACTCGCGGGATAGGATTTTATCACATGGGAAAGATTTGATCAAAGAATGAATTGTGAATATGAATTTGAGACCAAGCAGCGGGATAGGATGCAACGAGACGTGGTCTCACGTGTGTATCCTTGCTTGTGTCGATTAAGGACCGATCCGTGTGCGGCCCTGCTGGAAAAGTTTGAAATGTACCACATGCATACTGGCTATGTGGAAAGTAGGAAACCGATGTAATTGGTTAACCTGGGTGTCGAGGCTTACCCTACCGTTTTTTAGGAGTGGGTTGAGGGCAGCAAGGTGTAAATCTGCCGGCGGGCACAAAGATGCTCCGCGCGGGGACCTCCTGCCCATTACGGAAGGATAAGTTCGACATTTGGGTTTCCATTGAAAGGTTGCTGCATACAACATAGTATTGAAGTGTGATTCGCTCCACTTTCGAAATGGGTGTATGTGACGTGTTATCTGGGTGTCTACTGATTGCAATCACCGTTCGTCATGGTTATTTGAGTACCGCTTATTCACTGCGCTGTGACGTAGTAAATACTGAAGAAGGCAGGAGAATATGATGCATTGAATTATAATTGCTTTGCAACTATGATTGCTATAGAATATGGTCACTAAAGTTACATTTATTGAACCTTTAAGCTGCTGTTAATAAATTAAAATTAAGGATCAATATGTAGGCGAGTCATTTACTGCTATATCTATTTCTATGTTAAGTATCCCTGCATATAGAGCATGCTTAGGTGGGATGGTTAAGTCTTGCTGAGCCTTCGTGCTCACGGTTGCTATATTAAGTTGTTTGCAGGTGAGACGTATGAGGAAGGGCCCGAAGATGAGGCGATGCCCCCATCGGGGTATACCGCCGAGTGGGAGCCCTACACGCCACCGTGATTTGTTGTGTGCTGCTAGTGTGTAGTGTCCCCGGGCTGGACGACTGCACTTTTGCATAGGTAGGCTGAATAGGACATGGCATAAGCCCCATAATGACCTAAGATGGGTGAAGTACCATGCCAATTTTTGTAATACTAGGTAGAGTATTTTGTTGTGCACATGGTACTTTGGAAAGTAGAACATAGTAGCAACTCCTGATCATCAACCTAAAGTCTTGACTTTGCTCGGGACGAGCAAAGGATAAGCTTGGGGGGAGTCTGTTGACAGCTGTTATATACCAATTTGACCTATCAATATAACTCAATTATGTGAAGGAATTGTCATTTCTTGCACACATCACCTTTCTATTTAACCTATTTCTACTTGTCCTTGGATAAAATGGTACATGCAGGAGTTTTATGCAGAAATGAAGTGAAACAAGAGGATGGATCCTATAAAATATCATTTCGGCCAATCAAGCGACGACACATGGCACCATATGGATCAAATGGCCCACAAATAGAAGTATCTGAGGCCATCCAACGGTGTAGCACCCATATAAAGGAATGGGACCCACTTGACAAAGACCTGAAGGAAGCACAACCCCAACGGGGCCAAGATCAGGTCGGCCGACCCCCCTAGTCACCCGACTAGGTCTTGCTGCCAAACGCGGTCAAACGCCACGTGTTGGCTCCTCCCGACTTGAAGAGGTCATGGGTGACTAATTCGTGTGCTTTTGATAGCGGGAATCGACCCTTCTCCAAGCAATAAATAGGACCCCTCACCCCTCACTTCAACACACACCACTTGAGTATTCTTCCTTTGTATCCACTACTCTCCATAGGTTTAGAGGAGTATAGGTTATAGAGAGGAGAGCCTCTAGTCCATAGTCCAAGTAGGAGAGGTAGAAGGAGTTTCTTCCCAATTAGGAAAGGTATGTCTCCCATATTACTATTTGTATTTGTGACTTTATTCATAATAAATATGTTATCTTTAGTCTTCTATTGTTCATATATTTCGATGAAGTGTTTCTTGTTTGATCGTGGATTCCATGTATGTGGTAGGAATAGTATTTATGATTGTGCTATACCATTCTTATTACATCATCATAAACACTATAAACCTCCACTATAGTCTAATTAGCTATGATATGATTATGTTAACATGAATCACTTGTGCTATGAATTAACATTGGTTCAACGATGATTTAGTTCATTGCCTTAGGATGGCTTGTGCCTAGGCTCTTACGGTAATTACTTAATATGCTAGCATTGTGCTAGGATGGAGAGTAGCATTGAATGTCTCGTAGACCCACGAATTGAAGAGGTAGGCAGTAGGTGGTGACAACCCTACCTGTCCTTTGTAATCCTCCACGTTCGGCAATGCCACAGGTTCTTGACGAGAGTCACCTAGAGTTGCTAGGAGTAAACCCGT
This sequence comes from Tuctoria greenei, assembly GCA_036927565.1. Taxonomy (NCBI): domain Eukaryota; kingdom Viridiplantae; phylum Streptophyta; class Magnoliopsida; order Poales; family Poaceae; genus Tuctoria; species Tuctoria greenei. The sequence continues at coordinate 147,419,706 of JAYESD010000007.1, forward strand.
GTCTGATGTGTTGATACACTTAGCATGAGAATTCATAATTAACATGATCATTAGTAACTAACTTGGGCTATGTATATGTACATTAGAAGCATAATAGGAGTATCTACCTAACTCTCAGCCTAGTACCTCTATTACCTCTTTTATCTCTGTAGGATAGAATGCTCTTGTGTATGTCACACTACCTCCACTTATCAATTAACCCATCCTTGCTAGAGCCCTACCTAGATCAACCTAGCCTTTCCACTTGATGATTGTTTTAATTCCATCTAGCCTTCCTTTGGGAGAATATAAATGACACCCTTTGGGAATACTCTTAGAGGGGAAATGCTACATCGATAGTTTCCGTGCGCTTGCATATTTACATGTATAATATAAAACCTACCAACAAGCATTTCTAGCACCCCTGCTAGCAACGAATTGTTAGTAGTGCATAGGGAATATTAAAACAAACAAAAGCAAATCTTTTTGATTTGGATTTTGAGCAAGAGCACTTCAATGAAGAGCAATAAAGACAATCTGAGCAAGAGTGACTTTGGTGAGGTGTGAAATAAGCTGAATTGTGAGGAGAAATGCTCCTCATGGCCATCATTTATAGTTTGCACTCCCCAACGGTCACTAGGGAATCAAATGTAGCCCTTGGAGGAGGGAGAGCCAAAATGGCCCTTTCCCCTAGTTGGCCGAACAGGGGGGTTGACCAAACTGACAAGTGGGCCCCTTGTTCTCCCTATTGGCATGTGGCTCCCCAACGGCTATGGAATTAGCACGTTGGTGAATTACCACTTTTGCAACTCAAAAAAGTTGTTTTTCCGAATAAAAACTCTTTTTTCAAAACCCGACAATTTTCTTTTTGTGAAAAATAAAGAAATAAAAATGATAGTTGAGAATAGAGATTCTCAACTTGCTAAGAAAAACTAAATATGCAGTGGGAAAAATAAAATAAATGGGGAAAACCAAACGAAGAGAAAAGAAAAATCAAAGAAAGGGATAACTACCAATTTAACCTATTGGCTAGGTCTCACCACCGTTCGATGAGATGGACATTCCTCCTTCTTCATTTCTTCACATCCTGACCCAGAGGGATGGGCTCGGATGGCTTGTCTTGCTTCTTCTGCCATTCCTTCTTTTACGGCTTGGTGGCCTTGGGCCTTTGAGGAGGCCCGAACTTCTCCGTCTTCTTAGGGTGTCGGCGTGGACGATAAGACGTTTTCTCCGCATAGATCAAATTCCTCATGATTGCAATGAGCGGGTCCATATTTGTAGGCATGATTTTGACCTCTTGAATGTGCTTAACATTCGGCCCATACTTGATACGGATCATTGAGCATTACTCCAACTTTGGGCGAAAGTTAAACTTTTCCTCCTTGACATTGATATGGAAGTGGATTTCTATAGCTCCCACATCTATGCGAGCCTTCGCAGTGCTAAGGAATGGTCACTTGAGAATGAGTGGTGTATCCTTCTCTACCTCCATGTCGAGCACCACAAAATCCACAGGTATGAAGCAATTTCGGATTTTCACCGGAACATCTTTAGCGATACCCGCCGGATAACGGACTGATGAATCAACCAGTTGGAGCTGCATTGGTGTTGGAGTAAGATCCGTGAAGTTCATCTGGTCGAAAACAACCTTGGACATCACACTCACACTTGCTCCAAGGTCACAAAGGGCCTTGTCAAAGTGGTGAGCCCCAATTGAGCATGAAATTGTAGGACATCCAGGGTCCTTCTTCTTTTCTAGAAGCCAGTTAAGGATGGCTGCACTGTACTCTTCCGTAAGCTTGACAACCTCAGTGGTGGGCAATGGCCACTTATTATTCAATATGTCCTTGAGATAGCAAGCATAAGTTTGGAGAAGGGTCGGTTCTCGCCACCAAAAGCGCAGATCAGTCACCCATGACCACTTCAAGCCGGGAGAAGCCACAACATGACTGAGAAAGGCGCCAGGAACTAGTCGGCCGACCTGGTCCTGGCCCCCTTTTGTAGTGTGCTTTCTCCAGGTAACTGACAGGTGGGTCCCATAGTCGGCCGACCTGGTCTTGGCCCCTTTTGTAGTGTGTTTTCTCCAGGTGACTGACAGGTGGGTCCCATTGACCGATATTGGTGCTACACCGTTGGATGGCCTCGGATACTTCTGTTTGTGGGCCATTTGATCCATGTGGTGCCACATGTCATCGCTTGATTGGCTGGAATGATATTTTATAGTACCCATCCCCTTGTTTCACTTCATTTCTGCATAAAATCTCTACATGCACTACTTTCTCCAAGGACAAGTGGAAATAGGTTAAATAGAAAGGTGATGTGTGCAAGAAATGATAATTTCTTCACATAATTGAGTTATATTGACGGGTGAAATTGGTGTATAACAGCCGTCAACAACAGCATCAGTATGTGTGCCGGCCAACGACTTCTTCTTGCCGTTGGACTTCTTCTTCTTCTTTCCACTATCAAAGGCAATAGCTTTAGCCTTGGAAAAAGATTTACCAGCCTCTGCAGCTAGTTTGGAGTGCATCTCTTGGCCCTCCGAGGCCCTAGCATTTGTCGACTAGGCTAAAGAGCTCCGTGACATTGATGACGTCTTTGGTTGCCAGCTTCTCCAACATCTTCTTATCTCTAACTCACTGTCGGAACACGACAACAATAGAAGTGTTGGAGATTGAAGGAGTGGTGTTCCGTACCTGAGAAAATCGTTGGATGAATGATCGCAGTGATTCTCCCGCCTTCTGTTGTACGATGAACAGGTCCAGGACTGTGCCAGGTCGAGTGTAGGAGCTCCTAAAGTTGGCAATGAACTGGCGACAAAGTTCCTCCCAACTTTAGATGGAGTCAGGAGGTAGACTCATGAACCATGACCTTTATGTCCCGGTTAGAGCCACAGGGAAGCAATTTGCCATCACGGCCTCATTGCCTCCAGTTGCGAGGATGGCAGTGGAGTAAACCTGAAGAAATTCGGCGGGGTTGATTGTCCCATCGTATTTCTTCAGCAGATGAGACTGTAACTTAGGTGGCCAGTCAGCCATGCAAAAATGCATGGCGCCGAACAGCCGCCCCCCACTCCAAATGGAGAAGGGTTTCCTCGAGCCTCTCGCCTCTCACGAGCGTGCTTGATATGGACGCGACCGTCCTGCCTCATGTATCGTCGGTCGAGCTCCGACCAGAGATCATACATCGGGGGCCTTGATGCCGTATAAGTGCTGCGAGCCCCAGAGGGTAGTGACATCACTTGTTGGGAGGGCGCACATCTCCTGTTCTGTGACGCCTGAGGACCAAGTCTACCAGACAAAGTTTTGTTCCTTGAAGGTGTCTACCCAGTAGGGGGCGAACCTTTGTTGCTGATGGCATTGGCTGCAGCTGCAACCAAATACTCCACATCAGCACACCACTGTTCCATCGCGCCCTGAGGTGCTCCGGGCGCTGGAGGACGCTAAATCAGAGTCTGCGCTATATTCAGCGCGTTCTCAGGATTGTTCGTCGATGCAGTGACTGATGCAAATACACCATCTTGCCGAGATGGTGGAAGTGGTGGTGGAACGACACCCGCCGGGACAACAGCGTTGGCTGGCTGCTGCACGTTAGAGGGATTTCCTCCAACAGGCTTCTCAACCAAATCGTTGGACGAAGCTGCGGTGGAGTTCACCATCTTGAGATCTTAGCGCCCCCTTCCTGGTGCGCCAAATGTCAAAGTGTAGCAACTACACTTCCCCCTGTATTACAAAAGCATAGTCCGTGGAGGTTCTTATTCGGATGAGGCGAGCGTAAGATCACGAACAAGATGATGACACGGGAGTTTTTATGTGGTTTGGGCCTCCTGAGCGTAATACCCTACTCCGCGGGATGGTTGTTGATTGTATGAGTGTATGGAGAGTGTCTGAGGTGCTTATATGCATATGAGCATCGTTCTCTTCAAACGTGCAGCGCAACCATTTTATATGTTAAGGGCTGGCCGTTACAGAGCATGCTTGACCTGACAAGTGTCCCCGACTATATTAATCACCCTATACATAACCTACATGTATTATTTGTGATTAACAATGTGATAACATGCCTTAGTGGCGACGTTACCTGTACTAACGGTCCTCTGATCGCGTGTCAATAATACTAAATTAATGACACATTAATCAGGTCTTGTAACGGTTGTTTAATATCCTCTTGAATGTATGCACCGTTGGAGATCCTGTGGTCTTCCCGTTGTAGGCTTAGGTCCGGAGGTCTAACACGTGGCGGCTCCGGAGATTCCCTGTGTGGGGAGGCAGGTCTAGAGCCACTTGACGCGTGATGACACCAGAGCTTCCCTCTACTAGGGGTTAGGTCCGAGGCTGATGGACACGTGGCGGTACTGGAGCTTCCATGTGAAGGAAGGTAAGTCCAGTCCCGCAGGACATGTGGTAGCACCAAAGCCTCCCAAACGAGGGATGCGGGCCCAATGCTGTTGGACGTGTGTTGCCTTCGGAAGTCTTCAACTCGGATATAGGAACTCCTTGGTTTTAAGTGCGGTATTAGGGGGTACTTAGTATCCAGGGTACCGACAGTGGCTATGACTATGTTCCCTACAGGAGATATAAGGGTAGTGCATGATGATGAGCTGAAAATTTTATTTGCCATGATTAAAAAGATAAAAGTTGCTCCAGATATTGCCATGATGACACAATGGTTAGATTACATTCCAAGAACAGGGCCAATCGAATGCACTTCAATGATTACTCGTATTGCTACTAGGGTAGGAGCACTAGATTATTCTTCATTTCAGGTATTTAAAATGAAAGAGAATTAATTGATGAAGATTATTTAGTGCAAGGACATACCCTAAGCATGATCAAGATGGCTCTTTGTTATTTTATTATCCTGGCTTTGTCAATGAAATTAGGTTAACTAACCCGAATTATCATTTGTACAAATCCCGGAGGCTGACCATTGACCTTCTTCCCATCGAGGAAGCATGAAGAAGTAATGTCTCTGGAAGGGTAACTAGAAGTTGTGCAAGGAGAGCGGACATGCCTCTGACAACCTCCACAGTCTATGAGTACAAAGAGGAAGAGAACCCAACGGGTGATGCATCCGGATGGACTAAACCTCCATCGCATGAGACCAAAGGTCCGTTCTTGCATGGATGGCCAGGGGGCCACATGGGAGTCACCCCTATCCACTTTAAGCTCTAGCAGCTTGCCTCCAACGTCCATGAGAAGATGTCGTTCCTCTTCGGCTAGACATCATCATGACTATAGCCAAGGAATGACGAATCTCACTAGACGTATGGAAGAGCTTGAAGTGAGCATGGGTGACATCTACAACACTCTCCAAGGACATGTCCAAGGTACCCAAGACTGGCAACAACACATGGACGCTCAGATCACCAACTTAAACTCTATGCTACAACAACAACAAGCCGATATCGCGGCATACTTCTGTCATCAATGGTTCAACCCTCATCATGGAGGTATGTGAAGAACATGCTTGGGCGAAGACCCCCACTTGAGGTAAATTGTATTTGCATATTTATTTTCTATTCACCCATCATCCAGCTTGCAAAAAAAAGTAGGATAGATTTGTTTTCAAATAAAATAAAAGATGTGCGGTAAGAATGACTTGGAATTCACATAGATGAAATGATGAATAGTTGCTCTGTTTTAATTTTCCTAAGTCCCTAGTTTACAACTTACTACTCTCCAACATATTGCTCTCATTGGCTAAAATTGCTTTTGCTTTGATTTGGAAATTGTTGGTAGCAAAAGCTTAATCTATTCTAAGTTGTTGTGATATATGATATAGTGATATGGCTGCTATTCCTAGTTTGAAAGTGAAACTTAGATTTCCGGAGAAACTAAAAAGATTTAAGCTACTCTCATTTGATTGGAAATACCTACCAAAGCCATATGATACATCACATTAATAGACCTTATGCAAATGCTATTTGCCTTCACATTGAGCTTTGTCAAACTAGTATAGACCTATGTGAGATTTCATTCATTACTTTTTGAATTCAAGACTTCAATTGCAAATGCTATACTTCTACACTAGAAGGAAGCAAAATTCCACCATACCACCATTCCACAATAAGAAGGGAAACTCGATATCATTCATGCTTAGTACTCTCTCCAAAGTTTATTGCATAAAAAGGGAGTACAAGACATGGATACAAGAAAAAAGAAAAATAAAATGCATGCTTACATCGTAAGCATGAGAAAAGAGAGAGAGAGAGAGAGAAAAGTAGCCATGTTTCATCTCGGCAAAACAAGAGAGTCCACTCAAAAAGGAGTCATTTCAATATCCACATCCACTTCATTCCATCTCAAATGCACATGTCTCGAATTAAATTGTTTTGAATTGATTTCTCCTAAGACTTCCTCTTTTGACTTAGCAATATTATGTGTTGCAAATATGCCTACAATATTCCCTACCAAGCTCCACATATAAGCCTTATGTAGAGGTAGGATGAATTTAGGCACAATGTCTTGGTGAGGATATATTTCCACTACAAAAAAGGAGAGTTATGAGGACATCACAACAGTGGATACACATGTTGAACTACAAGGACCAATCACAAGAGCACGAGCGCGACTACTAAATCAACAGGTGAACTCTTTCCTAAATGCCTACCCATGTGAGTTTGAGAACGGATTGCTATGTAATGATTTAATTGTTATTAGGAACCATGGAGAAGATAAACAAGTGAGGAGAGAAGGCCTTGGGAACATGGAGAACCAGCTGGGACGTCCACAAGTTGATGGGACCAGTTTACAACTCGGACTCGAGTTCAACTCAGAGTCCAGAAGCAGTCCACCTTAAAACGGACGCCCAAGATGCATATAGACTCCGTTTTTGACATTCTACCTATGAACGGAAAGAGTAGAAGATAAAATTTCAAATAGCTCTGGTGCCACATCAAAATTCCCTTGGGGTCATCAAGAATCGTTGAGACAAGTTGAGTCCTGATTTCTGTCTGGTGCTGCGCCACCGTATTGGGCCATTGGGCCTTGTATGAAGTCTACATCTCTTTTTTCGTGTCTTAGGGTTAGGTCACGACTCCAACACCCTTTGGAAGTACTCCCACCTATATATACTTCATAGTAGCTATCATGAACAATTGGGTTTTGCTTAGATTAATAATATCGCCGTTCTACGGTTTGTGAAACCCCAACTTCACGATTTCTGATCGTGTCTTCTACGTTCTTGCTTGTGTTCTCGGTTGCACTTGTAGGGATTAGCCTTCTTGGCAAGGTCAATTGTGTGCAGCACGGTTGATAACCAACGGTGCGGTGGTGTAGTGATTGCAGGGGTTTTTCGTGTTCTACTCGAGAGCCTCGAATCATCAACGTTGAGATCTCCATCAATCGACTTATCCACTACCTTTCGGAAGATCGGTCCTAAACCTCCTTATCAATTGGTATCAAATTCCCAGGTTGCCCGTTAGGTAATTCATCTATCCATTACATTAGTTTTGTTTTTCATACCTATAGTCCACAAAAAAGCCACAAAAAACTTGTAGTATAGTAGATCTGTTCATTACTTTGTCCAAACCACATTGAGCCTTTGCAACTTTTGTTTTAAGTTTGGTTTTGTTGAGTTTGTGTCATTGGTTGAGTCACATTGCTGGTTAAGAAAGTTTTTTGGCCTTAGTTTGAGTTTTGCATTATGTTGATTTATCCTTTTGAATCACATCATCACGTCCAGATTAGGTTCATCTCTCTACAGTTTAGTATTTTCATCATATCTCGCTCATACGAACTCGAATTTTGGTGTTTTTGTACTTTCTGGAAAGCTTAAGTAGTTTTATATAACTTTCGTATTCATCAGGCTCCCATAAAATAGAGTTATCGAGGTCGAAATTGTATTAGATCCGAATTTGTTATTGACCTAGAAATTCTGATCAGTCCGTATTTCGGGGGAATATCTCCAATTTTCCTGATCCAAAATAGATCTTTCATATACTGAAATTAAATAGGAGAGATAGATCTATAATCTTACTGTTCAAAGTTTTTAGATTTGGGGCCTCTAAAGGTGCTTAATTGTCCTTAGAAGATTGAGCAGAAAATTTGTAACAGATCTACGAGATATCTTTGATTGCTTTGGTGTTCTTCTTTTGTAGCAAATTCTGAAAAAAAAACAAAGAAGACAAAATAAAAATGCAAGTGCAAAAAATATATACAAAAGCCGCACAAAAAACAAAGAAAAATAAAAACAGAAGTGCTTGCATCCTTGTGTCCTATAGTTTTGTTTCATGTCTTGCTAGCTTGAACTACTAGGAACACATTTAGATCAGCAACTTTGACAAGTACTTTGGATACTTATTCAACTTTACTATCTGATTGCATTGTTGCTAATCCTTGCTACATATAAAGTACCATCCAAGCTTCACTTCCTCTTGAGAAGGACAGGTACCTTTTGCAGTTATCCCACGCTTCATTGGTTCATCTCACCGTCCACACTACCTGCTGTGTTGGTAAGAACACTTGTAAGAGCGTGCTAAGACGCTTGAGCGAGAGAGATTGTCCTTCCACCTCTCACATTGCCACTATCCTTTGTAGTTGATAGGGATAACATCTTTCTGTTGTCTTTTTTTGTAATACTAACAATGGCAGGAAATTATATTGATGGAATTTCGAATGTTGAGTTGTGTAACATGATGAACGATATGGAAAAAGTGTTTACGAAAAACACTGCATCAACAGCGGAGTCATTGGAACACTTGACTTGTCAACTAGATGACCTTGCTTTTTGGATGGGTAATCTTGAGGCTCGGCTGTCTCTCGCTGGACATGAAGACGATGCTTGTGATGATATGGACGATCATAATCATCAACCACGACTTCCACTCTATCGTCGAGGTATGGGAGGTAATAATCACCATAACAATTATAACCGTCCTCCTGATGACCCTTTTGCTAAGGTAACATTTACTATACCCTCATTTTCTGGTGCTTATGATGCTGAGGCATATCTTGATTGGGATATGACAGTAGACCAAAAAATTAATGCTCATCTTGTTCCTAAACAACATAGAGTTCGTCAAGCCACTAGTGAGTTTAAGGATTTTACTATCATATGGTGGAATGAACTTGTTAAAACTAGAACTGATCCTCCAACATTGGATATATTAAAGGAAGCTATGCGTGTTCGTTTTGTGCCTCCTTTTCAGCGAGACCTTCGAAAAAATTACAACGTTTAGACCAAGGTAACATGTTTGTAGAAGAACATTATCAAGAGCTATAGAAGGGTATGTTGTGCCGTGGGGTAGTAGAGGACATGGATGATAGAATAGCTCACTTTTATTGGGGGGGGGGGGGGGTTGAGACACAAAATTCAGGACATTGTTTATTATAAGGAATATGATAATGTTAACAGATTATTTCAGCTTGCTATGTTGGCAAAAAAAAATTGTAGGGCCGCCAACAGCAGCAACAACGCACGAGGACCACCTTCACACCGCGTTCGACGTCTACACCATCCAAAACAACACCATATTTGAATTTCCGTGCAGCCACTACACCATCCAATGGTGGCCAAAGAACTACACCTGCTGCTCCACCTTCTCGCGTGCCGGAGGGCAGCAAGTCAACATCATTCCAGCCTTCATCTTCCACTCCTACGAGTCGTACTTATGACATTAAGTGTCACCGCTGCCAAGGACTTAGTCACTTGATGAGAGATTGCCTGAGCAAACGAGCATACATAGCACGCAACGATGGCGGGTATGATAGTACTTCAGATCTTGAAGATGAATATTCTCTTGCTACTAATGTTGCAGGTCATACAAATGACGAACAATACGATGGAGAGGTATTTGGTACAGCAGCGACGGAGAACTTTAGGAGCATCATTGTGCAGTGTGCCTTGAGCACCAAATTGGAGGCTGACAACAAGATACAACAACACAACCTATTTTACATGTTTCTCATCGTCAAGGACTACTGTGTATACACTACAATTGATGGAGGCAGCTGCAATAACTTGGTGAACATGGACGTAGTCAAGAAACTTGGTTTGAAAACAAGAGCACACCCTCATCCATACCACATTCAATGGTTCAACAACGGCGGTAAGGTTCGGGTAACACAAACAGCAAGAATATATTTTTCAATTGGTTCTTATAATGATTTTGCTGATTATGTCGTGCCTATGGATGCATGTTCTCTTTTGTTGGGTCGTCCTTGGGAATTTGATACAGATGCTATTCATCATGGTAGAACTAATAAATACACTCTCATGCATAAAGGAAAGAAAATCACTTTGCTTCCTATGACTCCTGCTAAAATTGTGAATTTTGAGAAGAGTAAAATTCTAATGATAAAGTAACAAAACTAGAATCTGAAAAACAGCAAGTCATTAAGTTAAAATCACTTTCATTGCTCGCAACTAATCTGACGTTGCTGATTTTTTTGATGCTAAGGGGATGTGCTATGCTTTAGTATGCATAGAAGCCCTTTTTTCACTTCATAAATTGTCTATTGCATTACCCCCTGCTATTGCTAACCTTTTGCGGGAGTTTGAGGATGTGTTTCCCTCTGAGGTACCCCCTGGTTTACCACCCATGAGTCGCATTGAAGAGAAGATCGACTTAATTCCAGGAGCAAGCTTGCCGAATCGTGCAATGTACAGAGCCAATCCAGAGGAGACTAAATAAATTCAACATCAAGTCCAAGATCTTTTAGACAGCGGATACATTTGTGAAAGCCTTAGCCCTTGTTCTGTTCCTGTTCTTTTGGTTCCTAATAAAGATAGTAGTTGGCGCATGTGTGTTGATTGTCGTGCAATTAATAACATCACCATTCGATATCGTTATCCTATTCCTCGCTTATATGACATGCTTGACGAATTGAGTAGTGCTATCATTTTTCACAAAAGTTGACTTGCGTAGTGATTACCACCAAATTAGAATGGCACTGGGAGATGAATGGAAAACTACATTTAAAACAAAATTTGTACTTTATGAGTGGTTAGTCATGTCTTTTGGTTTACCTAATGCACCTAGTACCTTTATGCGATTAATAAACGAGGTTTTACGTGCTTTCGTTGGAAAATTTGTGGTGGTTTACTTTGATGATATTCTCATTTACAGCAAGTCATATGATGAACATCTTGATCATTTATGTGTTGTTTTCGCTGTTTTGAGAGATGCACGCTTATTTGGTAACCTCTAAAAGTGCATCTTTTGCACCAGTCGAATCTCGTTTATTGGATATGTTGTTTCCTCGTAGGGAATTGAGATGGATGAGACAAAAATTGTCGCAATCACTAGCTGGACAACTCCAACAACCGTCACACAGGTGCGTAGTTTTCTTGGTCTTGCGGGTTTTTATCACCGCTTTGTGCGGGATTTTAGCACCATTGCAGCACCTCTATATGAGCTAGCAAAGATGGGGGGTGCCATTTCGGTGGAGCGAACAGCAGCAATAAGCTTTTGATGCTCTCAAATTAAAGCTTAAGCAAGCACCATTGCTACAACTTCCTGATTTTGACAAGACCTTTGAGCTAGAATGCGATGCAAGCGGTATTGGTATTGGAGGTGTTCTCATAAAAGGAGGTAAACCCATTGCTTTCTTTAGTGAAAAACTGCATGGTCCTTCTATGAATTATTCTACTTATGATAAAGAATTGTATGCCTTAGTATGAGTTCTACAAACTTGGCAACATTATCTTTGGTCTAAGGAGTTTATCATACATTCCAATCATGAATCTTTGAAGTATCTTAAGTGTCAAACCAATTTGAATAAACGACATGTTAAGTGGATTGAATTCATCGAGTCGTTTCCATACATAATTGAAGGATCGAAGAGCACGTGTAAAGCTACCAGAGGGGGGTGAATGGTAGATTAAGACTTTTCAACGGAAGCAACGAAAACACCAATCGGTAGAAAATAGATCTGTTAAAGAAACCGTATGTGCGACTAATCTAAACGTGTTCAACTGTAAAAAATCTAGTATAGATTGTAGAGAATTAAGTCACAAAGAAGTCACAACAAGAATCACGAAAATCCGTCAAGATAAACTCAAGTTCCGATCAAAAGATCGAACAAATGTCAGTCTGTCCTACCCGAGAAAAACAGTTTTGGAACACTGCAAAGAAACTCGTGTAGATCTGAAACCACAAATCCAATGACCATGAAATTTTTACAGATGGTAGAAAATAAGTTGTGAAGACAACCCAAAAAGAATCACTTCAATCGGATCTGTAAAACTCGAGTTATGATAAAACCACCTAACCAAGATAGTGTTGTGCAGAAACTCGATGAGAAGGACTTGACAGAAACAAGTCGAACGAACAAGACACAAAAGTTCCTTTAAACTATGATATTTATTCAATAGAACACAAGAGGAACAACCCCAAAGTCGTGCACCATAAGCTCTGGCCTCCCTTGCTTATATAACCAGCCCTTAGGCCAACCCAAACCTAACTAGGACTCTAATCCTACTCAGTTCATGAATCAAAACTTTCCATAACTACTCAAGACTCTTCTATACGCATATAGAAGCAATCTTAAGACTTCCAAACACATTAGGAATGTATCCCACATTCCTAAAACAACCCAAATTCGTGACCCACATGAGATCCTAACATAACCAGCTCAAATCTTTCCATATTTGAGTCAAACCCGACTTAGCTGCAGCCTGAGTCCATAACCTAGTCGGTTGGACCTTTCTGACCAATTCTTTACGTCCACATCTCTGAATCACGCCTCAGAACCATCTAGCCACGTCCATTCACTCCTTTCATACATTCACACATCTTACAACGATGTCCACGATACCTTCATATGCATTGTTCTTGATTCAAACATGTTGCGCAACCTCCCGATCAACTCAACCATAATTCCTTCCGAACTTGGTTTTTGAACCTCATCTTATCCCTAAGAATAGTTCAATAGATCCCGTCACCAGCCATGTCTTGAACTCAAGCAACACCTGCACGTGAATAAACAACCAATACTTCCGAGCACAAGTCCTCGACTTGACTCACGTTAGTTCCGAAACTACAACATCTTACGTGAGCACCTCACATAAGCATGTTGCAAACCATAGCAAAATAATATCAACCATAACCACCAAAACACACCAAAAACTTAGTAAAAGAATACTAAGCAAACTTCCTGTAAGTGTAAAGCATGTTTGAAACATTGCAAGATAAAAATGGAATCACTGCGATCAAGCTTCGAACCTTGCCAAAGCTAACCAAAACATGTCGGACCTATCATCAAATCTTGATAAAAAGATGTTTTGGTAGTATTCAAAACTTTTATTGTCAAAGCCAATGTATTCAGCACACATAGGTCTCACAATCTCCCCTTTGATGAATGCATTGGCAACACCATTTAAAATCCCGAACATTTGGCTTATCCACATGAAAAGTTTTGAAAACAATTTCTCTCCTTTTGAAAGCCAAATGAGATAGAAACAATTTCTCTCCTTTATACATTTTTCTCCCCCTTGCATACTTCCCCCCTGAGAAGAATTGTGCAATCGTGCCAAAAACACTTGTGAATATGTGCAACGTGTGATCGATTTCTGCCCCTTTGATAATGTATTCAGTAAGGTACAAAAGAGAAATTTTAATTGTTATGAGCATATTATAACATATACATATAATACAAAGCTCATCCAAGTCATACTATGAAGTAACTTACACTATCACAACAATGAGATACATTAAGTAGAGTAAGCCATGCTAGAGATCAAATGTAATTTTCAATTTAAGCAAGTCATGATCTCACAAACTTAACTATTTCAATACCTGAAAGCATGACACTTGTTGCTGCAATTTTTTTCTTTAAATCACAAATTTTTAACATATGATATTTGCAAAAGATTATATGCCACATCTGCCTTATTCTAACCAACCAAGACAAGCCTATGTCATTTGACAATCAGAAGCTTAAGGACATGATTTTAGTCATACACAACTTCTTCCAAGTTCATATCTAAGTGCAATGATAAGCCATCTTAAAAGAAGAAGTGTGATGCATGCATATTATTTTGATCTTTTTTCAATTTATATTTGTTCATAAAAACTCAACATGTGAGTTGATTACTTGATTAATTCTTTATGATTAAAAGCACTTGTGAGCATGCAACAAGTTCAAAATAGCAAGAAAGTTCGACCATGACCAGATTTAGTGTAAGTAATTATTCCAATTACTAGACATGGCAAAAACTACAAAATGTATAACACGAGTAATGTAGTAAGAACTTTTAGCATGTAAAATGAATCACAAAGTCATATATGTATGAAATACTATGCTCATATTATCTTAATTTCAGATTCACACATAGACTTCTCAAGTTTCAAAACTCCCCCTCAATGTAAGCCATGAGGATCCATAACCCCTATTTCACCACGAATGAAACAAAAACGAGTGAAATTCAAAGGTTTTGTAAAAATGTCAGCCAATTGTTGTTCGGTATCTACATGGTGAAGCACAATGTTTCCTTTTTCAACATTATCACAGAGAAAGTGATACCTAATGTCAATGTGCTTAGTTCTAGAATGTTGCACGGGGTTTTTAGCATTTCAAATGACACTAGTGTTATCCCAAAACAGTGGAACACTATCTAGATCAACCCCATAGTCCTTAAGTGTTTGAACAATCCAAAGGATTTTTGAGAAAGCACTAGCAGCAAATCAATATTCAGATTTAACTGTGGAATGTACAACTGAGTTTTGTTTTCTAGAGGACAAAGCAACAAGTGAATTACCAAGAAAATGACAAGCACCAAAAGTACTCTTCCTATCAATCCTACAACCCCAAAATCAGCATCTGGAAAAGATTTCAAAGTAACGGTTAAGGAAGAAGGAAGAAAAATGCTAAATTCTTGAGTTCCATGTAAGTACCTGAGAATCCTTTTGAGGGCTTGACGATGTGAAGCACGTGGAGAGGCTTGAAACCATGCACAAAGACATACGCTGAATTGTATGTCCGGTCTTGATGACGTGAGGTACAAAAGTGATCCGATCATGCTTCTATATTCTTTTTGATCCACGGGTTCACCATCTTCATCAAGTTCAAGTGTTGTTGATGTTCCCATTGGTGTCCGAAGAGGCTTGCTTTTGTCCATGTTGAAACGCCTTAGGTGGTCTTTTGTATACTTCGTTTGATGCACAAAGGTACCCTCCTTAGTTTGCTTGATTTGCAGCCCCAAAAAGTACGTGAGTTCTCCCATCATACTCATCTCAAATTTTGAACTCATCATAGCTGAAAACTTGGACACAAGATCATGAGAAGCACAACCAAAGATAATATCATCTACATACACTTGAATGAATAATGAGTCATTGCCATGCTTAAGCACAAAAAGAGTTTTATCAACCTTGCCCATAGTAAACCCCTTTTCAAGGAAGAACGTTTTTAACCTATCATACCATGCTCTAGGGGCTTGTTAAAGACCGTACAAGGCTTTGGACAGTTTGTAAACATGAATAGGAAAATCTAGATTTTCAAAACCTGGTGATTGTTTGACATAAACCTCCTCATCTATGTAGCCATTAAGAAAAGCACTTTTAACATCCATTTGATATAGCTTAAAACCTTTAGATGCAGCAAAAGCTAACAAGATTCTTATGGCTTCTAATCTAGCAACAGGAGCAAATGTTTTATCGAAATCCAGACCTTCAACTTGAGTGAAACCTTGAGCAACCAACCTAGCCTTATTCCTAACCACAATCCCATCCTCACTTTGTTTATTTTTAAACACCCATTTAGTTCCAATTAAAGTGTGACCTTGAGGTGGGGGTACAAGTTTCCAAACATTATTTCTTTCAAAATTTTCTTACTCTTCTTGCATGGAAATAATCCAAGATTCATTAGTGAGTGCGTGTGATATATCTTTGGGTTCAAAGGAAGCAACAAAAGCAGAATGAGCATGAGAGTTTGGATGGTAAAACCTGGACCGTGTGACTCGTTCGTGTAAGCTTCCAATAATTTGTTGTGGAGGATGACTTTTGAGAACCCGGAGGGGAGTGGACACTTCACAAGCTTCTTCTTCTTCATGTTCATCACAAATCGATGAGCTTGTGACTTGAGGAGGATCTGGGCCAGCAATGGTGGTCATCGGTGCTGGTTGTGAATCAAAATCAGGAGCTGGAGCATTGTCATTAGCTGCTGAATTTTCGGGCAGCAGCACCACTTCTTACTCATCTTCGACGAAAATGCTCTCCCCCTGCAGATATGGATCTGGACCTGCAATGTTTGATCTAGTACATGTGCTAGCTTCATCAAAAGACACTTCACAAGTCTCCAAAATTTTGTTGGTGCCAAGTAAAAGCACACGGTAGCCTCTAGTATGAGATGGATAACCAAGAAACATGCCATCAATGGATCTAGGTTCAAGTTTATCAAGATTACCATGTTTCTGAACAAAGCATTGCGACCAAAGACCAGAAAATGTGTAACACTAGGCCTATGTCTAAACCGGAGCTCATATGGTGTTTTACCTACCTTAGTGCGCAAGAAAACACGATTTGAGACATAACAAGCGGTTGCAATCGCATCATCCCAAAATTTCCTAGGAGTTTGATATTTATCAAGCATAGTCCTAGCCATCTCAACTAAGGTTCTGTTGTTTTTTTTCCAAAACACCATTTTGTTGAGGTACATATGGTGAAGAAAATTGATGATCTATTCCATTCTCAGCACAAAAGTGATCAAAAGATTGATTTTTAAATTCGGTTTCGTTATCACTTCTAATTGCTTTTAAAGATCCTGGGTGATCAATTGATAATCTAAGAAATAAAGTTCTAAAGTGACTAAAAGCTTCATTCTTAGATGCCATAAAGTAAAACCATGAGTATATAGAATAATCATCAACAATCACAAGAACATACCATTTACCTCTGAAGGTTTGAACACGTGAAGGTCCTACGGTGTCAAGGTGCAAAAGTTGACCTGGTTCAGTTGTCATGATCATTGTGAGAGGAGTATGTGAACCTGCAACCATCTTAGCATGTCTACAAGAAGAACACACAATTTCTTTGTCCCCTTTAAGCTTAGGCAGCCCACGTATGTGATCAAGAGCACTAACACGCGTTGGATGATCAAAGCCTATGTGACCAAGTCTACGATGCCAAAAATATAAGTCCTTTGAATCATTAGCAACTAGACACCTATGCTTAGAGGAAGATATATCAAAATCAGCTTTAAAAACTCTTCCAAACCGTGACATGATAAAAATAAGCCCACTATTTGAATTTACAACTTTGCAGCGGAGCGGCTGCACTCGTGGTGCAGCGGCGCGGCTGCGAGTGCGTGGGTCTGGCGAAAGCTTACTCGGCTTAGCATCACTCAGGACAGGTGCTGGGACCGTTTCCAACGCTCGGAGCTTTTCCAAGACCGTCACCGCAGCAACGCGATCTCCGCAGATCTTGAGGACACCAGAAGGTGTCCGCATCTTGAGGACGAGGTAGCCGTAATGGGCTACTGCCATGAACCGGTACAGGGTTGGCCTTCCAATTATGGTGTGGTAGGGGAGGCTAACCTCCGTGATGTCGAATAGGATATTCTCCATCCTGAAGTTCTTGGGTGTCCCTAGGGTCACCCGGAGGTGGATGCAGCCATATGGGGCAACACTCTCCGGCCCTCCCCCCAAGAATGATCTTGTCTGGGCGAGCTCAAACACGGGGATGTTTAGCTTGTCGAAGGCCGCACGGCTGATGAGGTTCAGGCCGGCTCCACCATCTACTAGGACGTGTTAAAACTTTACATTGGCGACGGTGGGGGTGACGAGGAGGGGCAGTTGCCCGGCTCCCGCCATGTTCTCGGGGCAGTCGGAGGCGTCGAAGTTGATCGTCGTCTCCATCCATTTGTGATGTGGCGTCGGGGCATACATAGAGGCTAACGAAGTCATTGCCTGGCGCAGGGTCTTGACCACATTCCTTCCCAAGATCCTCCAAAGATGATGTGGAGTGCTTTGCGACGCTCATGGTCGCTGTAGAGTTCGAAGTTCACAGCCTGGTGTATCGTTTCCACGGCGTGTTCCGGCCTTTGGAGCTCCTTCTCCACGTGTTTGTTGACACAATGGTCGAATTTTGCGGCTTGATGTCGCCGCAGCTCTCAGGCTTGATGAACACCATGGTTGGTGAAAGCGCTACCACTTTTTTGAGGGAAAAAGCCCCTACCTGGCGTGCGAAATTTCGAAGTATCAATGCGACACTTCCCATGGATCTGCTAAGGAGCAGCCCGCACAGGTTCTTGTTCGGCAGGGCTTAGGCCTCAACTAGTGATCTAGCGGAAGAGTATGAGACAATCGAGTTTTTACGTGGTTCGGGCCACAAGGAGCGTAACATCCTACTCCACGGTGGATTGTATTGCTTGGTGAGTGTGTATGCGAGTGGGTGTGGGTGTGTGTGTGTGTGTGTATCGGGGATTCTGAGACTTGTCCTTGTAGCGATGGCAGTCCGGGCCTTTTATAGTCATGGTCAGACGCCTTACAAGTAGGGTCCCAGGGCCTGACAGGTGGTCCCGGGGCGATATTATCCTAAAATATCTAAGGCTTCACTCATAAGCTTCCTTTGAGGGTGGCAGCGGAGACTCGCCGTCTGGCCACCTCCCTTGTCAGTAGCCCACGCGCCGTTGCTGACGGCGGCAGAAGGTGTCCCGTCAGCTTGTCTTGTTGTCGCAAGGTACCCACTTGGCTGAGTGGGATAGGCCTGCAGCGCCTTTACTGTGATGTGATTGGTCATAGCGGTCTCTCACCGTTGGCGTCCCCCACATCGTGCACTAGGGGTGGTTGCGGGTCTTCAATGTTTGACCGGAGTGGAGCGCTCCACCTTTTAACTCCCGCACCTCACCGTCTGGGGCGAGCTGCGGGACACGTGGCAGCGTCGGGGCAGGTCCTCGACGGGAAGGCTTGCTCCGGTCCTTTGTGACGCGTGGCAGCTCCGGGGCTCACCAGGGTACGTGGCAGCTCCGGGCTTCTTCCCTTGGGGGGTACTGACCCTTTGCGCTCCGTGTCACGTGGCTATCCCGGGGGCCCCGTCCCTACACATGGCATCTCGGGAGGCCGTCACACCAGAGGGGCCAAGTCCCATCTTCGAGGCTTACGTGGCAGCGCCGTAGCTTGATCTTCAAGGGAGGCAAAGGCCTTGGCGCCTATAGAACGTGTGGCGCCTCTGGACGCGCCTTGCTGTCTTCATCCTGTTTGCGAGGGTACCCTATCTGTAGGGTACCGACAATGTCCTTGTACTGAATCAAAGAATCTCTCCATATACGTGTATCGTGAGCTGATCCAGGCCATCCCGCCATCACAAATATAAACCTCATATCAAAGTAACATACAACCATGACATTCTGACTACAATATCCATGTCGATTCATATGCATCGTCTGCTCTGATGATGGCACAATCACGGGAATATGTGTACTATCTATGGCCCCAATACAATTTCTGAAATGAGGCCATGACGTATGTTCTCTTATCTTGGGATGCACCGTAGAAAATGTTGGATCTTTAGGCTTGATGTTTGTTGCCAATTTATTTACACATTCTAAAACTTCAGTAAATTTTCTACTAATTGTCTCAACTGAATGCGTAAAAATGTGTTTAACTTGATGAACTGACTGAGTTGTACCACACATCTATAGGAACATACCAAGTGCTTCTATTGAGTGCATCTCATTTGAAGATGTTAAACCGTAATCATTAACCAACACTTCATGTAGGTTATGAAACATTGACCTTCTCATTCTGAACATATCATAACAATTATCTGAATGTGTCAGCTGTCTTTGAACCCATTGGAAACATGTCTCAACTAGCGCTTTTCTTGCTTTCTTCATAGACGAGTCACCGTAATCAAGCATCATATAAGAAGCTGCAACTGCAGCAGCCGTGAACAAAAAATCATCTTGTTCTTCCTCTACATCTGAACTTGATGAGTGGCTTGACATCTGTCACAAACAACATATCATAGAGAATATTTTGATTAATTCAACATGACACAACCAGACTCATTAATAAAATACTTAAGACAATCATACTCATTAATCAAGTACTCAAGTATTGGACAGAAGCACAGTTATGAAAAATATTTGACACAAGCAACAGACATGAGACAATCACACTCATTAATCAAGTACTGGACACGAGCATAGTCATTAAAAATATTTGACGCAACCAACAGGACATGAGACAATCACACTCATTAATCAAGTACTGGACACAAGCAACAGGACATGGTCCACGATACATTAAAAACATAAAGGTCCAAAGTAACTAATCTAGTGCTTCTTCCTCTCCTCTCATGATCGCCTAAGCCATTGAAGTTTCGCTTCAGGTTCTGTAAGAGTAGAGAACATATCTCTGTACTCTCTTTTCATAATGAGTTGAGTGGCATAAAAATGTAACTCAGTCCCTTCTTCTGCCCCTGCTTCAATAACAGATTGCATCATTTCTTTTATTTCTTGTCTCATTAGAAATAAATGTCGCTGCAGACTTGTTTGAGCTAGCCTTTTCCACAAACACATCAACAAATCTTTTGAACTGCACGTTCCTGAAATTCTTTTTTGTTTTCTTGAATGGGAATTTCTCAGGAAGTATTTTCCTTGATTGCTTATCCATAGTTGGTTTCGTAGCAACATGCACCTCCTCAACATCATTGTCTTCAACAAAGATGATCCCCTCAACGACACCTGGAACTGTGGCTGAGGCATTGGTACAACTCGCACCACTGAACATAATTTTCAGATCTTCTTCATTTTCCAAAGGAGCTAGTCTAAAATTTTTTGCACACCGGTATAGCCTGAAAACATAAACATTATTAGTCAATTATTTTGCAAAATGCAGTATGTTACAAAACATATTTGATACATGTACACGTACCACGATTTTTCTTCCCACCATTCATTGCTAGCTGCAGTGGAACCAGTCTTCAGATCCCTTCTTAAAACAGATGCATGATTCAAGAGTGTCTTCCATGTCACGTAATCTGCCTTCAAGGCACCCCATCTATTTTTCATCTGTATACGAGTGTAATCTCTACCCGTGCGTTCATTGAACTGAACAATAAGATTAGCATATCCTTTGGCATTCAAAGAACCATGAGGTCTGTTATTGTCAAGCACTTGTTGCACACAGATCTCAATAAAAATTCTAGTAGCATATGCATCTCATGTTGCATTAGGCTTCCTCATTTTTGGACCATTTTCCATCTACAAACAACATATTTACATAACTAAAATGACACAAGTAAAAAAACAGCAAACAAAGAAGTATTTTGCTAGCCTCTGTACATGCAATTAACAGCAAACAAATGAGCATTTGCTAGCCTCTGTACAGCAAATAACAGCATCACACAAGTAAAAAACAGAAAATAGCATGAACTGATCGCAGGAGAGCATTTTACCTCTGCACGAACAAGAATTCGAGTGTCCTCTTGTATCAAAGTTTGGGTGTACAACCTGCATCACGATTTTTGGCAATCAAATTTCTGTTATAACCAGCATGTGTTTACCACAGTGGTGACAGATGACAAAACAAACATAGGCATGCATTGGCGATGAGCGTGTTGCCAACGGGAAGCGGCACCTGCAGGCCGTGGAGCAGGAGGCGGGTGTGGAGCTGCGCACCGGTGGCGGGGCACCGGAGGTCCTTGGCGGCGGCTAGCGCGGCGGTGGCAGAGAACGCATCGGGATCGGGTGCGCGGGCAAAGAGCATGAGCATGCCACCAGACAGGGGAAGGGCGCCGCAGCAGCAGTTTCAACTCGCCGCCGCTGGACAGAGGAGGGTGCCGCCTCTGCCACCTGACAGAGGAGGTGCCGCCACCGCCAGAGTTCAACTCGCCGCCACTGCACTCCCCAACTAGCACCAAGGTGTCGCGCGCTGGCGCTGCTGCCGCGCTGATGTGAGCTGGCGCATCCACAAAGCGCCACGGTGCCGCATCGGGCTGGCGTCGCCGCCGCGCCGGTGCGAGCTGCATGCCATTTGTCGCTGGGAGAAGGGAATGGAGAGGGCCCTCATCTCAAGGAGCAGGATCCAATCGAGGAAACAGGAGGCGAGGCGACCGAGCGCCGCCCGTGCAGTTCGCGTCTGCGGGAGGGAGACGAGGGGTGGGGGTTAAGACAGACTTTTATAGGATGGTAGGGGCAGGTAATTTCCTATGAACTTGAAGGGCATTTTTGTCTCTGCAAATGCGAGAAGTTGCCAGAAGCTCGTGGGAGGTTGCTTTTCCACCAAGTTGGTTGCTAGTTCATTTTGAGAAGCGCTTTTGTGGGAAGTTGGGTCGAAATTTTAGTGTTTGGCAGTATAAGTGCTTATATTTGTGCAGAAGCTGGTTCACAAGCTGTGCCAAACAGGGCTTTGATGATATCCAGAATAAACATCTAAGAAACACAGTAGTTCACACCCGGAGGTGCAATCCACTATTTGATCTATCCTTGATAGTGGAAAGGGGTCTTTTGGACATGCCTTATTCAGTATAGTGTAGTCGATGCACATCCGAAGCTTATCGCTGGCCTTCGACATGACGACTGGTTTTGCCAGCCACCGTGGTTGATGAAGTTCCCAAATGAATCCAGCATCAAGTAGCCTTTTGACTTCTTCTCTAATGAAGCTTTGTCGCTCAACAGATTGCTTTTGGGGCTTCTGTTGGATAGGTCGTGCGTTGGGGTATATCTTCAGACGGTGTTCGATCACTTCCCTAGGGATTCCAGGCATCTGTGACGGTTGCCATGCAAACACGTTGACATTTGCCCAGAGGGAAGTGACGAGCGCGATTGTCTATTTGTCACCCAGACCGCCCGATATACGAGTTGTCTGGGTGGCATCAGAACCGATTTGGACGACTTTGACAGAGATGTTGGTGTCGTCACTTGGTTGCACACGAGGTGCAGAGGATGAGCCGTGTTGACGCGATTTTGGTAGTTGTTGAGCAGCTTGCTCCTTGTCAGATTCCTCTTCTTGCGTTGTTGCCAGCGCATGAAGTTCTTCCAGTGTGATAACCCCAGCAGTGCGGTCCCCTCGGATCGAGAGGACGCCTGACAGAGTTGGCATCTTCAACATGAGGTAGTCGTAGTGGACCATAGCCATAAACCTATACAGGACATGCCTTCCTAGGATTGTGTTGAAGGGTAGATTGATGTGTGCCACATCAAACACCAGCTTCTCGAACCTATAGTTATCCCATGTCCCGAAGGTCACTGGCAAAGTAACCGACCTGAGAGGCGTGATGGCTCCTAGACCTACTCCAGAGAATGGGCATGAGGGCCTGAGGTATGACAAGTTGAGTTGGAGCTTCACAAAAGCTGCGAAGCTGAGGAGGTTGAGTGTCGCGCCTCCATCCACCAGGACATGAAAGAGTTGTATATTGTTGATAGTTGGGGAGACCATCGGGGGCAATTGTCCATTTCCGACCGTGTTCTTCAGACAATCCGAAGCATCAGAGGTAATGGAAGTATCCATCCACTTTCGATGGGGTTCTACCTTGGCGGTAGGAGTAGCGGTAGCCATCTCTCGACGCATAGTCTTGATAATGTGTCGGGAGGTGATATCCCAGGACCCTCCATACATCATATGGAGAGTCTTCCAATGCTCATTGTCGGAGATATCAGAGTCATTGTCGACGGTGTTGTAGACTGCCTTTAACGCTGTCGGTACCCTGGATACCAGGTACCCCCTGATACTGTGGATGAAGTCATGGAGTTCTGCCCTCCAATGTTGAAGACTTCCGAAGGCAACACGTGTCCTGCAGCACTTTGCCCGCCTCCCTCGTTTCGGTAGCTCTGGAGCTACCACGTGTCCAGCGGGGCTGGACCTAACTCCCTTCACAAGGAAGCTCTAGTGCTGCCACGTGTTTAGCAGCTCCAGAACTAACCCCTAGTAGAGGAAAGCTCCGGTGCTGCTACGTGTCAAGTACTCCGGACCTGCCTCTCCACAGAGGAATGCTCCAAAGCTGCCACGTGTCAGACCTCTTGAACTAAGCCTGCAACAGGAAGACAGCTGGATCTCCAACGGCACAGAAATTCAAGAGGTTATTAAAAAGTCGTTACAAGATCTGGTTAACGCGTCATTAATGTTGTATTAATGATGCACGAACAGATGGCTACCAAGACTGATAACACCGCCATGAAGGCACATTATCACACTGTTAATCACACATAACACCAGCAGATTGTGTATAGGGTGTTTATGATAGTCGGGGCCACTTGTCGGGCCAGACATACACTATAACGGCCAGTCCTTAGCATATAAAAAGGTTGCACTATACGGTAGAGGAGAACCAAGATGAGACACTCACTACGCATAAAAACACATACAATCAACAACCACCCCGTGGAGTAGGGTATTACACTCAGGCGACCTGAACTACATAAAAACCCTCGGTGTTCACCTCTTGTTCTTGATCATACGCGCGCCCCGCCTAAATACGAACCTCCGCAAACTACGCTTTAGTAGTACCGGGGGAAGTGTCGTTGCTACACTTCGATATTTGGCATGCCAGGTAGGGGCACCTAAGATCTCAAGATGGTGAATTCCACCGCTGCGTCGTCCAACAGACTGGCTGAGTAGCCTACTGGAGGAAATCCCTCCAACGTGCAGCAGCCCGCCAACGCTGTTGTCCCGGTAGGTGTCATTCCACCACCACCTCCACCATCTCAGCAGGATGGTGTATTTCCGCTGGTCACTGCATCGACCAACAACCCAAAGAACGCGCTGAACGTAGCGCAGACTCTTCTCCAATGTCCACCAGCACAGTGAGCTCCTCCCGCCGCACTGGAATAGTGATGTGCTGATGTGGAGCATTTGGTTGTAGCTGCAGCCAATGCCATCAGCAACCAAGGTCCGCCCCATGCTGGGCAAAAACCTTCATGAAATAGGACCTTGTCTATTAGACTTGGTCCTAAGAAGACACAGCACAGGAGACGTGCGCCCTCCCAGCAAGTGACATCACTGCCCTCTGGGGCTCGCTGTACCCACACGACATCGAGACTTCCTACTCAAGACCTCCGGTCGGAGCTTGACCACTGCTACATGAGGCAGGACAACTGTGTCCATATCGAGCGTGCTTGCGAGAGGCGAGAGGCTCGAGTGAACCCTTCTCCTCTGTGAGTGGGGGGCAGCTGTTCGGCCGTTGCCATGCATCTTCGCATGGCAGATTGGCCACCTAAGTTCCCGCCTCATCTGCCGGAGAAATACGACGGGGCAGTCAACCCTGTCGAGTTTCTTCAGATTTACTCCACTGCCATTCTCGTAGCTGCAGGCAATGAGGCTTTGATGTCCAACTACTTCCCCATGGCTCTAATTGGGACTGCAAGGTCCTGGTTCATGAGTCTACCTCCTGACTCCATTTACAGTTGGGAGGAACTCTGTCGCCAGTTCATCGCCAACTTGGGAGCTCCTACACCTGGCCTGGCACTGAGCTGGATCTGTTCATCGTAAGAAGGCAGGAGAGTCGCTGCGATCGTTTATCCAGCGGTTTTCTCAGGTATGGAACACTATTCCTTCAATCTCAAATGCTCCTGTCATCATTGCATTCTGACAGGGGGTTAGAGATAAGAAGATGCTGGAGAAGCTGGCAACTAAAGATGTCAGCAGCGTCACGTAACTTTGTAGCCTGGTAGACAAATGTGCTAGGGCTGCGGAGGACCATGAGCTGCACTCCAAACCAACTGCGGAGGCTGGTAAATCTTCCTCCAAGGCTGAATCTACTGCCTCCGGCAGTGGAAAGAAGAAGAAGAAGTCCAACGACAAGAAGAAGTCGTTGGCCGACACGCCTACTGCAGCTGCTGTCGTAGATCCTTGTGGTCAGGGGTCACACCCCGAAAGACAACCCCGACCATCATCTGAGGATGGTGATTGTGAGAAGATGTGGTGCCCGATTCATAAATCGAACACCCATAACCTTGAAGACCGTTGCAAGGTCAACCAGCTTGTTGAACGCAACAACAAGCGCTAAGAAGAAACCCCTTTCCGCCAATGGGAGGGGAAACAGAAAGTCGGTGAAGCTTCGTCTGATCTAGAGCTAGGCTTTCAGGATGCCAAGAAGTCGTTGAAGGCCGTCTACAACACCGTCGACAACAACTCTGATATCTCCGACAACGAGCATCGGAAGACTCTCCATATGATATATGGAGGGTCCTGGGATATTGCCTCCTGGCATATCCTCAATACAATGTGTTGGGAGATGGCTGTCGGAGCTCCCACCGCCAAGGCAAAACCTCATCGGAAGTGGATGGATACTGCCAACACCTTCTATGATTTGTATTGCCCGAATAGCATGACCAGAGCTGGTCAGTTGCCTTTGATAGTCTCTCCCACTATCAACAACATCCAACTCTACCATGTCCTGATGGAAGGAGGTGCGGCGCTCAACCTCCTTAGCTTCACAGCTTTTGTGAAGCTCCAGCTCAGCCTATTGGACCTTAGGCCCTCATGTCCTTTCTCCGGAGTAGGTCCGGGAGCCACCACTCATCTCGGATCAGTTACACTCCCGGTGACCTTCGGGACTCGGGACAACTATAGGTCCAAGAAGCTGGTGTTTGATGTGGCACACATTAACCTTCCCTTCAACGCCATCCTAGGCAGGCCAGCCCTGTATAGGTTCATTGTCGTATCCTATTACGGCTATTTGGTGTTGAACATGCAAACTGCTTCAGGCGTCCTTCGGATCTGTGGGGATCGCACTGTTGGAGTAACTGTGTTGGAAGAACTTCATGCGCTCGCAACGGAGCAAGAAGAAGAATCTAGCAAGGAGCGACTAGATCAACAACCTTTGAGCTCGTGTCAGCGTGGCTCAACCTCTGCACCGCGTATGCAACCTAGCGGCGACACCGACATACCTGTAAAATGCATCCAAATTGGTTCCAATGCTGTCGAGGGCACTCGTATATCGGGAGGTCTAGATGACAAATAGGAACTCGCGCTCGTCAGTTTCCTCCAGGAGAATGTCGGCGTGTTTGCATGGTAACCATCACAGATGCCTGGGACCCCTAGGGAGGCGATCAAGCACAGCCTAAAGATATACCCCGATACACAACCAGTACATTAGAAGCCCCAGAAGCAATCTGTCGAGCGGCAGAACTTCATCATACAAGAAATCAAGAAGCTACTCGATGCTGGTTTCATCCGAGAGGTTCACCATCCTCGGTGGCTAGCAAACCTTGTCGTTGTACCAAAGGCTGAAGCAAAGCTTCGGATGTGCATTGACTACACCACCTTGAATAAAGCATGCCCAAAAGACCCATTTCCACTTCCTAGAATAGATCTGATAGTGGATTCTACCTTCGGGTGTGAATTACTGTGTTTCCTAGATGCATATTCTGGATATCACCAGATTCAAATGTCTAGGGAAGATGAAGAGTATACTGCCTTCGTTACAGTAGATGGGTTGTACTGTTACATTGCCATGCCTTTCGGTCTCAAAAACGCTGCTTCAACTTTTGTGCAAGACATGCACAAAACATTTGGAGAGCTCATATGGGACTTGGTGGAGGGACTTGGATGTGCTTGACGCGTATGAAGCTCAACCCCGACAACTGCATCTTCGGGGATAACTCTGGAAAGCTCCTTTGTTTCTTGGTGACTCGCCGAGTAATTGAGGCAAATCCGCCAAAATCAAGGCCATTGAAGATATGTGGCCCCCAGCCTGTGTCAAGGACGTCCTGAAGCTAACTGGGTCTCTAGCTGTGCTGAGCCGGTTCATCTCAAGGATGGTAGAGCAGGTGCTTCCCTTCTTCAAATTATTGACGAAGTCCAGACCATTTTAGTGGTCTGAAGAAGCGGAGAAGGCATTCCGGGATCTCAAGCAGCTCCTCACCACACTACCAGTTTTGGTATCTCTGGAACCCGGTGAGCCTCTTCTGCTTTATATTTCAGCAACTATGGAGGTTGTCAGCATGGTTCTGGTTGCGAAGAGACCAGAGCCATCATCAGCTCAGGAGCCTAGACCCCTCTAGGAGGGTCCGGAGCTACCTGAAGACGAGTTGGGTCCCATCCTCCAGGCACAGATCCTAAAGCCAAGATATATGTGGATCAACCTCTCTCAACAAGGGAGTTCCTGCAGTTCGAGAAGAAGGTATTAACCCCTCCGGGAAGGTCCGAGCTAAACAAGAAGAAGCTTTAGACCCTTCCGGGAGGGTCTGGGTTGATGAAGAGGAAGCTCCTAGCCCTCCGAAAAGGTCCAAACTATCTAGCGGCCGGTGTACTTCATCAGCAAAGTACTCCACGATGCCAAGACTCAGTACATTGAGGTGCATAAGATGCTATATGCAGTTCTTATTACCTCAAGGAAGCTTTGTCACTACTTCTAAGCCCACAAGATATTAGTAGTAACCTATTAGCCACTACGCGCTATTTTACACAATCCCAATTCTATGGGAAATGTCGCCAAGTGGGTAGAGGAGTTGGCGAAATTCGATCTTGAATTCCTGCGACGACATGCGTTCAAGAGTCAAGCACTAGCAGACTTCATGGAAGAATGGACTCCATCTTCATCAAGTCTGGAGGGTCCCAATGAGCAAAAGCTGGAACCAAAGGTCCCGGTCTTCAGTGAGCCTCACTGGACTCTCTACTTTGATAGCTCCGTGCAAAAGCAGGGGGTCGAAGCTAGAATACTTCTCCTTGCTCCGACCGGGGAGAAGTTCGAGTACATGGTTCGCCTCGACTTCAAGGAAACCAACAACATGACGGAATATGAAGCTCTCATCTACGGACTCAAGGTGGCGCTATCATATGGCGTCCGACAGCTGCTGATGATGGGTGACTCGCAACTCATCATCACACGAGTCAAAGATGAATGCAGTTGCAACAACCCTTAGCTTGATGCATATCTACTTGAAGTCTAGAAGATGCAGAAGGACTTCCACGTCCTCGATCTCCGCCATGTACAGTGTCTCAACAACACTGAAGCCGACGACCTCTTGATGAAGGCTTCAACCGGGGTCAAGCACCCGACGGGGTTTTTGTCAGAAGATTGTCATCACCTGTTGCTCATCCCACCGATCTGAGTGATGGGGGCGAGACCAGCACCCCGAAGCTGGCGGTCCCGATGGCCCCGTTACCATGACACCCACCAAGAATTGTAGGCACTGCAGGAAGCTCCGAGCAACTTAGCACACAAGATACAGAAGCTCAAGTTAGCTCTGATGCATGGATATCGGAGATCTGGAGCTACTTGAAGGACAACATACATCCTGAAGACGGTGCTTCTGCTGAGCGAGTCATCAGATTGGCTAAAAGATACACGTTGGTAGAATGGGATCTCTACCGACGTGGTGCCAACGGCGTTCTAATGCGGTGCATTTTCCGGAAAGAAGGTCGTGAGCTACTTGCGGAGATCCATGGAGGTGAGTGTGGGAATCACGCATCATCTCGCACGTTCGCTGGTAAGGCCTTTGGGCGTGGTTTTTATTGGCCTACAGCACTCCAAGATGCAGTTGAGTTGTTAAAGAAGTGTGAAGTGTGCCAATTTCTTGCAAAGCAGATTCACACACCAGCTCAGTCACTGAAGATGATACCTCCCACGTGGTCATTCGCTGTGTGGGGAATGGACATTTTGGGACCTTTCCCAAAAGCCGTCGAAGGTTACAGGTTCCTCTATGTCGCCATCGACAAGTTCACAAAGTGGCCAGAAGCTACTCCAGTTGTGCCGATCAACAAGCAATCTAATATCAAGTTCTTGAATTCCATCGTTTGAAGATTTGGAGTTCCAAACAGAGTCATCACTGACAATAGAACCCAATTCACAAGTGCAACCTTTCAAGAGTACTTTGAAGATCTTGGCATACAAGTAAGCTATGCATCAGTAGCTCACCTGAAAAGCAAATGGCCAAGCTGAGAGAGCAAATGCAGAGATACTCAAGGGACTCAAGACACACACATATGAGCGCCTAAAGAAACATGGCGCCAACTAGATTGAAGAACTTTTGTCCGCTCTTTGGGCAAGCAGGACAACACCTAGTCGGGCTACTGGAGAGACACTTTTCCTTTTGGTGTACGGAGCTGAAGTAGTCCTTCCTCCGTAGATCACCATGGGGTCCCCCCGAGTCCGGACTTTTGACAAAGCCACGCAGGAAAAGCTCCAGCGTGAAGACCTGGACCTCATCGATGAGGGAAGGTGCCAAGCAGCTGTTCAGAATGCACGATACCGCCAGGCGCCCCGGCGCTATCACCAAAGACATGTGCACAATCGGCAGCTAGAAGAAGGTGACCTGGTGCTGTGGATAATATTAACTCATGAAGGGATGAACAAACTCTCCCCCAACTAGGAAGGTCCCTTTCAAGTGACTAAAGTTTCCCATCCCGGATGCATCCTCTTGGCAACAGAGGATGGGACTCTGCTTCCCAATCCATGGAACATCGAGCACCTCCGTAAGTTTTACACTTAGTTTCGTGAAGGTGTGTCTGTATTTACACATAATGTACCTTATAGAGTCTATGAACAGAGCCGGGTAGGTCCTAGTTAAAAAGCACACTTAACTTGGTCATTGTACTTTAAGTGTATCTTTACCTTCCCCAGGTTAGAACAAGATGAATAGCACACTTAACTTGGTTTCGTACTTTAAGTGTGTCCTTGTCTTCTCTGTTATTCGGACCTATAATGAAATACATTTTTGTGTGAAAATAGACTCCACGTGCATTACTTTTGTGCAAGCTCATTAATTTTATCATATTTTTCTTCTAGTCTATAGCAATGTTGTGCAATCCCTTTGAAGTTTTGTCCTGGATATTCGTGTGATATACAAGTTGTATTTGTAATCTCCTTGTGGGTCCTAGTACTACTAGATGGTCTACTCGCCTGAAAACCAAATGCCAATGACAAGTCCGGAGTGCGCTATCGACTTAGCCGGGTCAGGTACCCTAAGTACACTGCTCTACCTATATCCTGGCAGGTCTCAGTAGGGCGGGTCCGGAAGGCATTTGTACCTAAATGGATTTCATTGAAGGATAATAAGCCACAAATAAGTTATAGAAAAGAGGACGAATTATATTGCTTTTCTTGTTTCTTATGCGTAGGAAAAATGAATATTCGATGGTGATGTGCTTGGCGATGGTGGATGTTGTCGGAGCACTTAGCTCCAACAACCCCCAGGGGGCTTGCCGTCAACATCCTAAGCGTTGACAGTGGGCGTCATCGAAGCTACAAAGCTTTAACAACTCCCAGGGGCCCGCCGTCGACGTTTCAAGCATTGACAGTGGCCGCTGTCGAAGCTACCAAGCTCAAACAACCCCCAGGGGGCCTACCGTCGACGTTCTAAGCGTTGATAGTGGGCGTCGAAGCTATGAAACTATGACAACTCCTAGGGAGCCCTCCGTTGACTTTCTAAGTGTTGACAGTGGGTGTTGTCGAAGCTACCAAGCTCCAACAACTCCCAGGGGGCCCGCCGTCAACGCACCGAAGGGTCCTCAGAGATGTCAGAGGTAAACTTCGGACCTTGGAGCTATCATTTTGGCTACAAGTTCAAAGTCAAGTCTTCAAGACATTGTCAAATCCTTTTTGTACATGTTCATAATCAAATTGTGTACATATACCAGGGGGCCAATAAGACAAAGGGAAATGTATTGAAGACACACAAAAAATGGAATTCAAAAGGATTCCATTCATTCAAAATCAGGGGATTACAAGATGAAGGCAAAAAAGGAGAGGTCCTAACTACTGGAGTTCCTATTGAAGAACGAGGCAACTGTTTGGGCAGCTTCTTGAACGCTAGCCCTGGCGACTTCTTCCTCCTCGGCAACGGGTCCTTCGAACACCGGAGTTAAATACATCAGGGGGTCCTAGCTCTTGAAACACATCAACACATACTCGACAACGTTCTTGGCCAGGTACCTTCCTTTCGTCTCTAGCTGGTTGACGATCACGTCTCCCACATCATCTAGCTTGTTGCCGGCGGAGTTCAATGCCACCAGTGCCTTGTCCATCTCCGGCTCCAGGTTAGTCGGATGTACCGGGATGAAACCGAATGGCACCATAGCTTCATTATCTTTCCCCAAAAAATCCCAGACTTGCTGGGACTCAGTTCCTCTCAAACTCTTAAGCTCCTCTAGTGATCTCCTGGCAGCTGAGAGTTCCGCAGAACCCTCCTTGGAGAAGCGCTCAACTTCCTTAGCATGCTGCTAGATCATTCCGGCCACCTGCTTCTCTTGGTCGCTGAGATCCCTCTCTCGGAGGTGAATGTGGTTCCTTCGTTCTGCCACATCCTTATCCTTGGCCTTCACATTCTCCTCCCTGGTGGAGATGTCAGCCTCTCTTTTGGAGACATTTACCCCCGCCTGCCACAACCGGTGCTTCTCTTGTTCACACCAAGCCTCAAATTATTTCACATGGTTAGCCAAGTCTTGCTCACTGTGTGCTATCTTCTAGGAGAGCTCATCCTCCCTTTGCTGTATATTATTTTCTTTTTCTTAGAGGCTGACCTCCTTATTATCGAGCTCCTCCCGGCGCTTGAGGAGAGTTTCCCTCAACTCTTCGAGACTCTCCGAGCGGCTGTCGGCCATTTCACAGGCCCTCTACGCATGCTTGTAGATCTTATGAGTCTTCTTGTCGAGGGCCTTAATAGCGGCCTCTCATTCATCTGACGCCTTGTTCAGGCACGAAGCCACCTACTCCTTTTGGTTAGCAAGCCTAGACTGCATGAGCTTCGTCTGAAGAAGAGATTTTGGTGCCAATGCCCTAGCATGGTGCGCTCCTCTTCGAGAACCCTCCGCTCGTAGTCGAAGGCAAGTTGGACCTGTCGAAGGCTGGAGCAAGCATTGTCAGTTGACAGCTCCAAGGGGATTGGCTCTGGGCCTGCTTGAGGGTCATCCTTCAGTTCCTCCAAGTCTTTCAAGAAAGATGCTGGAGCCCATGGCACGAGCATGGAATCTAGCAGCTCGACGTTGGCGGGGCCAGTCTTCGGCAATTCATCCATCTCCGGTTCGGGTGAGGAAGGTCCCACAGCTGGATCTTCTGCCTCCAGAGTGGATGAGGAGGGTCCTGTAGCTGGAACTTCACCCATTGACATAGAAGCCGAAGGTCCCGTAGCTGGATCCCCTTGTGCAGGATCGGGTAGGGACACCTCTGATGCTACCACCTCCAGAGCTAGCATTGGGACTTCCACCAGAGCTTCATCAATTCCCGGCATTGATACCGAAACCTCCACAGTCGGCTCTGAGACAGCCATGGTTTGCTTGAGCACTTCTTTCTCGCGGTCTGACGCCACCACAGGCTCTTCGGTTGTCGGCGCAAGAATAGTCTCCACAACAGCTGGTGCCAGAGTTGTCGTGTCGTCTGCCATAACCTCGGAGGAGGGGCGGGAGCTTTAGCCGATGCATCCTCCAGAGCTACAGTAGCACTGGAGCTGTTGTACTTGATCTCGACATTCGAGAAGCAGAAAGTAGGGAATTCAAGACAAAGAAAGAAACAAAACCAAGACAAAAGCTAAAGAGCCAACCCTTACCTAGGTGTCTTACCGCTGCAATCGGCACGGATCTTCTTCCTTGAGCGCTTAGAGATAGAGCCCACCGTCGTCGGTGTGGCGGATGCTCCAGGCCCCGAACCAGGTGTTGAGGCAGCCGCCGGTGCTGCCACGTCTGGTACCTCCATCGTAGGAGGAATTGCTCTGGACCCATAGCCCTTTGCTTGCACCTGGGCCGGAGTCGACTTGCCAGAACCAGCGCCTGATGTGGGCACTCGAGCCAAAGATCCAGCCGAAGCTGGGGGCATGACCACTACAGACATAAGCCGAGGTTGAAGGGTCACTTCTTTCGGAGCTTCCCTCACATTACTCCCATCGCTCCTTGTCAGCTTCCGCGTGCAACTCGGAACTTCGACATGAGATTTTTCTTTGCCTCGACTGGAGGTTGATTTATTGGGAGGTGAAGTTGCGGGACCTTTGCCTTTGCCACTGACTGGCGTAGGCCTGGAGCCTTCATGGAGCAAGGAGCTCCGAGGATCACAATCCCCGTCAGAGGAGTGCTCCGACGCTTATCCATGAGGTCCAGATCATCCAGTGTTGGCATCTTCTTCCGCAGCTCCCCCCTGAACTCTGGCACCATGTTCAGGGGTAGGAACTCCGTCAGAGGTGTTAGATCATCAGGGCGAATGCTCCGTGGTGCAGCTTTTGGAGATGAAGCTTCAAAGACTTTTCATCCAAAATGGACCTGATACCAGTCTCAATCCGATATGGATCCATATCACCACCGAATGCCCACGCAAGCCATTCCCTCTTCTTCAACAGAGCCCACCGGTTGGTCAGGAAGATGGCGATGACCATCAGTGGAGTCACCCCTCCTTCAACACACTCCCAGATCCTTGTCAAGATCGGGCTGTATTCCTCAGACAGCGTCGGAACCACCTCCCAAGCGTTAGTTTCAACGACCGGAAGGCTGTCAGGTAGCTCCAGGATGTCGTGGCGATCCACTGTGATGACCACCCAGTCCTTCTTCTAGCTATCCCACTTCCCAGAAGGGAACGTCTTCAGATACTTTAAGGGCAAGTTCTTGCGCTTCACGAAGTAGTAGAAGCCAAGAAAATCATTTCTCTTCCTGGTTGCGTGGACCGTGAAGAAGGTCCGGAAAAGCTCGATGCAGGGCGGCACACCCACCCACATCTCGCAAAAGTGGACAAATGTCGCCACTAGCAAGAAGGGGTGGGGAACAAGGTGGTGGAGTTGCAAGCCGTAGAAGTCCAACAACATGAGTAGGAAGCTAGAGAACAATGGGATGAACCCCACCATGGCAAACATCGTGAAGTACACGATCTCGCTGGGGTTCTCCTTGAAGGAAAACTTGCTGAGGCGAATCAAGTTGTTGAAGGAGTCGCTTGACCACCACATGTATGTGCAGACCCTCGATAAATCTTCATTTTTCTTGATCTGGCTATGAGGATGACCCAACTCCATCGCCGCAAAGTGGAGCAGAAGTGGAAGAAAGGTTGCAAGGGTGGAGAGCTCTAAGCGCAAGAACAGATGAAGGCATCAAGAGTTCTCTCCCTGTGCAGACTTTTTGCCTTTAGTAAGCCTCCGCAACGCTTGGATGAAAACTACCTCTGGACCCGAATCTCAAATGACCTCGTCAATGACAAGGGGGTCCAGGTCCACTTTGTTAAAAAATCGCACGAGGCAAACCGTTGTCATGATGGGAAGTTGGAAGCCCGAGGGCGGCAGCCTGACAGGGCTACAAAGATTGCATTGG
This sequence comes from Tuctoria greenei, assembly GCA_036927565.1. Taxonomy (NCBI): domain Eukaryota; kingdom Viridiplantae; phylum Streptophyta; class Magnoliopsida; order Poales; family Poaceae; genus Tuctoria; species Tuctoria greenei. Next base: position 147,454,791 of record JAYESD010000007.1, read on the forward strand.
GAACCGATACAAATTTTGTATTGGGAGTCGGTGAACTACAATTGTGTGAGATCCGCACGCCAGGATCCCACTGACCATATCAAGAAGGGCCACACGACGATGTATAACTATGTGCCACCATCCCAACTTCCCAGGAAAAGACTTTTGAAGCAGCAACGCGGGAATCATTGATGGCCCCACCTATGTTAGTGAGACCTCTCCCAGAGGTGTTCCCGGGGGCCACTGTCGGTACCCTGGATACCAGGTACCCCCTGATATTGTGGATAAAGTTATGGAGTTCCACCATCCAATGTTGAAGACTTCTGAATGCAACACGTGTCCTGCAGCACTGGGCCCGCCTCCCTCGTTTAAGTAGCTCTGGAGCTACCACATGTACTGCAGGACCGGACGTACCTTTTTTCATAGGGAAGCTCCAGTGCTGCCACGTGTCCAGTAGCTCCAGACCTAACCCCTAGTAGAGGGAAGCTCCAGTGCTACCACGTGTCAAGTAGCTCTGGACCTGCCTCTCCGCAGAGGGAAGCTCCAGAGCTTTCACGTGTTAGACCTCCGGAACTAAGCCTGCAACAGGAAGACAGCTGGATCTCCAACAGCACGAACATTCAAGAGGCAATTAAACAGCTGTTACAAGACTCATGAACAGAGGGCTATCAAGACTGATAACCCCACCATTAAGGCACGTTATCACACTATTAATCACCTATAACACCAGTAGATCATGTATAGGGTGTTTATGACCGCTGGGGCCACTTGTTCGGCCAGGCATACACTGTAACGGTCAGTCCTTAGCATATAAAAAGGTTGTGCCATACAGTAGAGGAGAGGCAAGCTGAGACACTCGCTACTCCCCGTGGAGTAGGGTATTACGCTCAAGAGGCCCGGAGCATGTAAAAGTCCTCGGTGTTCACCTCTTGTTCTTGATCTTACGTGCGCCATGCCTAAATACGAACCTCTGCATACTATGATTTAGTAGTACCGAGGGAAGTGTCGTTGCTACACTTCGACAAATGCCATCTTGGCATCTTGGAAGCCTACCTCCTGATCAGATGTAGCTTCTTCGTTCAATTTTTGCATCCCTTCCCGCTGACGGAAAGTGGTTTCATCTTGTCGCTTGTCGCTTGCTGTTGCGAGCCCCGAAGGACAATGACATTGCGTGCTGAGAGGGTGCACATCAACTGGGTTGCGATGCCGCAGGACCACACCTTCCAGATAGGGTCCTATTACGTGAAGGTTCCTCCCTGCATGGGGCAGACCTTGGTTGTTGAGCGCAGTGGTTGCAGCTGCAACCAGGTGCTCAATGTCAGCGCGCCACTATTCTAGCACATCCAGAAAAGCTCCCGGCATGGAGGACATTGCCGAAGAGTCTGTGTTGCATTCAACGTGTTCTCCGAGATGTTCGTCGATGCTATGACCGACGTGAACTCACTATCCTGCTATCCAGCATTAGCTGCTGCAGGAGATATGGTCGTGGTGGTGGGAACGATGCCCGTCGAAACTACAATGTTGGTCGACTGCTGAACATTGGAGGGATTTTGGCCAATAGCCTGTGCAACTGGTCCGTTGGAAGCAGCGGTTCAGCTCACCATCTTGGAGATCTTGAAATTTCACCCTACCTGGCATGCCAAATGTCGAAGTGTGTACTAGGACACTTCCCCTAGTACTACTAAGAAGTAGCCCGCGGAGGTTCGTATTCGGTTGGGGCGCTAGTCAGGATCAAGAACAAGGGTGAACACAAAGAGTTTTACATGGTTCGTGCCGCCTGATCCTAATACCCTACTCCACTGGGTGCATGTTGATTGTATGAGCTTAGCTGAGCTTGGATGCGTTTGAGATCACTTGTTTTCTATCGTGCAGTGCAGCCCTTTTATATGCCAAGGACTGGTTGTTACAGTATGTGTCTGACCCGACAAGTGGCCTCGGCTGTAATAACTACCCTATAAATGATCTATAGTGTTATGGGCGGTTAATAGCACGATAACGTGCCTTAATAGCAGCATTACCGGTCTTGATAGTCTTCTGATTGTGCATCATTAATATATCATTAATGACACGCTGACCAAGTTTTGTAATGGCCAATTGATAGCCCTTGAATGTTCGCGCCGTTGGAGATCCTATTGTCTGCCTGTTGCAGACTTAGGTTTGGGCGTGTGACACGTGGAAGCTCTGGAGCTTCCCTCTACTGGGGGATAGGTCCGGTGCTACTGGACACGTGGCAGTGTCAGAGCTTCCCTAAGGAGGGGGGCAGGTCCGGCTCTGCAGGACACATGGTAGCACCAGAGCTACCTAAATGAGGGAGGCAGGTCCGGCTCTTCTGGACACGTGGCAACACCGGAGCCACCCTAAGGAGAGAGGCAGATCCAGTATTGCAGGACATGTATCTCCTATGGACATCCGCCACCTGGATATAGGAACTCCATGACTTTGTTTATGGTACCAGGGGTACCTAGTACACATGATACCGACAGATATACCTTTTGGTCCACAATTGGACTATCTTCTCTAAGGTCGAGGTGCACATTGGTTACCATTCGTGTCTTGATGGGTTTGGCTTTGTCCATGTCAAATTTCTTAAGTATGTCTTGTGTATACTTGGTTTTACTAATGAATGTGCCTTCCTTGAGTTGCTTCACTTGAAATCCTATTAAGAACTCTAGCTCCCCCATTATGGACATCTCAAACCTTTCGGTCATGATCTTAGAAAACTCATCACAAGAAGTTTTGTTAGTAGAACCAAATATAATGTCATCGACATATATTCAGCAAATAAACAAATCATCATTGAAATGCATACTGAATAATGTATAGTCGGCCTTCCCAATTTTGAAAGCATTTTGAGTTAGAAAGTCTCTAAGGCACTCATACCAAGCTCTAGAAGCTTGTTTGGGGCCATAGGGAGCCTTACGCAATTTGTAGACATGGTTTGGGAAGTCTTGATCTTCAAACCCAGAGAGTTGCTCCACATACACCTCTTCTTTGATTGGACTATTGAGAAATGCACTCTTAATGTCTATTTGGTATAGCTTAAAATCATGGTGAGTAGCAAAGGCAAGTAATATGCGAATTGATTTAGGCCTAGCTACAGGAGCAAATATTTCAACAATATCCAAACCTCCAACTTGTGAGTATCACTTGGCCACAAGTCGTGCCTTGTTCCTTATAACCACCCATGCTCATCTTGTTTGTTGAAAAAAACACCCACTTGGTGCACACAACATTTGCATTTGGCCTTTTTATGACCTCCCATACTTGATTCTTTCAAAGTTGTTGAGCTCTTCTTGCATGGCCATCACCCAATACGGATCTCGTAGTTCTTATTCAACCTTGTGAGGTTCCAAAGAGGAAACAAAGGATTAATTCTCACAAAAATTTGGAACACAAGATCGAGTAGTTACCCTGTTGGAGATGTCTCCAAGGATGTTGTCAACAGAATGGTCCCGTTGAACGCTTTGATGCACTCTTGGATGTGGTGCTTGAGTTCTTGGAACTTCATCTTCTTCTTCCTCATTTTCTTTGTCTCCCCCTGATCGATGCCTCCATTTTGATCTTGTTGAAGTTCATCTTGAGGGTCTTGAGCTTGATCATTTGAGGAAGATCTTGCTTGATTTATGGGATGGTCACTTGAATCTTAAGGTTGTTCTTGTGGTCGAATATCTCCAAGTGCCATCCTCCATATCACCACTTTTGGAGTCTCTTCTTGATCTAACACACAACGATCAACTTGCTCAACTTGGAAGCCATTAGACTCATCAAACACCCATCACGTGTTACTTCAATAATTTTGGAGGATTTGTTGAAGACATGATAAGCGTAGGTGTTTGACTCATAACCAAGAAAGAAACACTCATCGGACTTTGAAGCGAACTTCAAAGTCCTATGATGAGTGGTTTAGGCCCGTTCTTCCGAAAGGTATTGGATAAGTCGATTGATGGAGATATCGACGTTGATGATCCGAGGCTCTCTAGTAGAACACAAAAACCCCCTGCAATCAGTACACTACTGCTCTGTTGGTTATCAATCGTGCTGCACACGATTGACCTTGCCAAGAAGGCTAATCACTGCAAGTAAAATTGAGAACACAAGGAAGAATGTAGAAGACATGATCTGAAATCGCGAAGTTGGGGGTTTCACAAACCGTAGGACGACGATATTATTAATTAAGAATGACCCACCAAATATGACTGGAGGCTGCAGTATTTAAAGGCTAGGGTTCGGCCAAAACACTCTTAGACGCATCCCTAATGGACTCATACGGGATACAAGTCCCAAAGGCCCGATTCTGTTGTGCAGCACCAGACAGAAATCTGGACTCGACTTGCTTCGATGATTCCCGATGACCCCAGAGGAATTTTGAGGTGAGAGCAGAGCCATTGGAAATTTATTTTCTCCTCTTTCTGTGCATATGTATAACATTGAAAACAGAGTCCATATGCATCCTGGGCTTCTGTTTTAAGGTGGATTGCTCCTGGACTCTGAGTTGAACTCGAGTCGGAGTTGTAAACTGATTCCATTAACTTGTGGACATCCCAGCTGGTTCTCCACGTTCCCAAGGCCTCTTCCCTTCACATGTTGATCTTCTCCATTGTTTCTAACAACAATTAAATCATCACATAGCAATCTATTCTTAAACTCACATGCAAAGGAAGTTAGGAGCGAGTTCGCCTGCTGATTTATTAACCATGTTCGTGCTCATGTGATTGATCCTTGCAGTTCAATGTGTGTCTCCGACGTTGTGATGTCCTCATCATCCTCCCCCTCTTGAATCGGAATCGTCCACGACTCAAGTTCATCTTCTTCTCCCAAGTATGTCGCAAATCTGAAATGTTAAATGTGGGACTAACCCCAAAATTGGGAGGCAACTCAAGCTTATATGCATTATCATTAATATTTTCAACAATCTTAAAAGGACCAGCAGCTCGTGGCATAAGTTTAGATTTTCTCAAGTCAGAGAATCACTCTTTTCTCAAATGTAACCACACCAAATCACCCGGTTCAAGTTTTACTTCTTTTCTACCTTTACTACCTGCAATCCTATACTTCTTATTCATCTTTTCAATATTTTTCTTTGTAGTTTCATGCATCTTAAGAATGAATTCAGATCGTTGTGTAGCATCCAAGTTTATAGTTTCAGAAGGAGGCAAAGGTAGTAAATCAAAAGGAGCACAGGGATCGAAACCATACACTACCTGAAATGGACTTATCTTCGTCATGGAGTGAACAGATCTGTTGTAAGCAAATTCAATATGTGGTAAACTCTCCTCCCACAACTTTAAATTTGTTTTCAAGACAGCCCGCAACATAGTGGATAAAGTACGATTAACTACCTCGGTTTGCCCATCCATTTGTGGGTGACATGTAGTTGAAAACAGCAACTTGGTTCCCAATTTATACTACAAAGTTCTCTAAAATGACTTAAAAATTTCGCATCACGATCAGAAACAATGGCATTTGGCACACCATGTAAACAAACAATTTCCGTCATAAACAAATCAGCAATGTGTGAGGCACTATCATTCTTATGGCAAGGTATAAAGTGTGCCATTTTGGAGAAACGATCCACAACTTCAAAAATATTATCCCTCCCCCTCTTAGTCCTAGGCAATCCCAAAACAAAGTTCATAGAAATATTCTCCTAAGGTACACTAGGAACAGAAAGAGGCATATAAAGACCATGTGGGTTAAGGTGAGACTTAGCTTTATTGTAAGTAGTGCATCGTGACACGTAGCGCTCGACATCATGCCTCATCTTCGGCCAAAAGAAGTGTGTTGACAAAACGTCCTAAATTTTATTCACTCCAAAATGTCCCATCAAACATCCTCCATGTGCTTCCTGCAAAAGTAATAGACGAACGGAGCTAGCTGAAACGCATAGCTTGTTAGCACGATAGAAGAGACCCTCTTGCAGCACATATTTATTCCAAGTTCTTCCTTCTTTACAATTTTCAAAAGCATCTTTGAAGTCCAAATCAGTAGGATATAATGCTTTTATTGTTTCCAAACCAAAGATTTTATGATTAAGTTGGGACAGCATGGTATAATGTCTAGATAATGCATCGATAATGACATTTTCCTTCCATTTCTTATGCTTAATGATGTATGGAAATGACTCTATGAACTCAATCCATTTAGCATGTCGTTTATTCGGATTGGTTTGACACTTAAGATACTTCAACAATTCATGATCAAAATGTATGACAAAGTCCATAGACCAGAGATAATGTTGCCAAGTTTGTAATACCCGCACTAAGGCATACAATTTCTTATCATAAGTAGAATAATTCAGAGAAGGATCATGAAGTTTTTCACTAAAGAAAGCAACGGGTTTACCTCCTTGTATGAGAACGCCTCCAATACCAATGCCGCTTGCATCACATTCTAGCTCAAAGGTCTTGTCAAAATCAGGAAGTTGTAGCAATGGTGCTTGTGTAAGCTTCGATTTGAGCGCATCAAAAGCTTGTTGCTACTGTTCGCCCCATCAAAACGTAACTCCCTTCTTCATTAGCTCAAGTAGAGGTGCTGCAATGGTGCTGAAATTCCGCACAAAGCGGCGATAAAAACCTGCAAGACCAAAAAATCCTACGAACCTGCGTGACGGTTGTTGGGGCTGGCCGGCTAGTGATCGCTTCAATTTTTGCCTCATTCATCTCAATTCCCTGCGAGGAAACGACATAGACAAGAAACGAGACTCGATTGGTGCAAAATACGCACTTTTCGTGGTTACCAAACAAGCGTACATCTCTCAAAACAGTAAAAACAGCACGTAAATAATCAAGATGTTCATCATATAACATGTTGTAAATGAGGATATCATCGAAGTAAACCACCACTGTCGGTACCCTGAAGACCGGGTACCCCCGCATACAAGAAGAAGAAGCTCCGGACCCGGCCTCCCCTCCGAGGAGGGCTCCGGAGCTGCCACGCGTCCTCCGGCTCTCGGCCCTTGCTCCCATCGAGGAGGGCTCTGGAGCCACCATGCGCCCTCCGGCTCTGGGCCCTTGCTCCCACCGATGAGGGCTCCGGAGCTGTCACGCGCCCTCCGGCATCAAGCCCTCGCTACCACCGAGGGGGGCCCCGAAGCTGGAGTGTATCCCACGGCCTGCAATAAGCCGTGGACCCCAAAGAGTAAAGGGCGGCTGTAAGGATCGAAATGCCCAAGAGGGGGGGTGAATTGGGCTTTCTTTCAAATTTTAAGACAATTGAAAATGAACTACTTAAGCCCAATTCCCAATGCGGTTCTAGCTATGCAATCGACGTAGATATAACTTGAAGTAAAGATTGCAAAATGTAAAGAGAGGAAGAGGAATGCAAACGCTAGGGGACACGGAGGTTTATCCCGTAGTTCGGCAAGATCACAAGGATCTTCCTACATCCACGTTGTGGCACCCACCGAAGGGTTTTGCCACTTCCAATGTCACCGAGACAATGGAGTCTTCACTAATCTTCTCCGTTCGCCATCTCCGGCAAGGTGGAGCTCAAGCCTTGTACAACCTTCGATGTTCCGGGCTTCCACACACGCCTTGGCAAGCTCCGGAACGATCTTCTTCAACTCCTCACTAGCCTAGAGAGTTCAATCACAGAGAAAGAACGCACACAAGCTTCTCTCTAGCCTATTACAAATGATCAAAAGTGTGGAAATGTATGCTCTATGGTCTTGATTGCTCTTGGATGTGTAGTGGGCTTCAGGTGATCAAGACTTGTCGAAATGACCGGGTTAGAGGGGTTTTATAGCCAGCTTAACCGAAATAGCCGTTGGAAAAGTAGGCTGACAGAACTTTTCTGTGCACACCAGATGATCCGATGTCTCCCCTCTAGTTATCATCGGTGTAATTACTTTGGCTGACGTCATTGTGTCAGATATTACTGTTATTAGACCGATGTTGCCCCAGTCTTTTCATCGGATGATCCGGTGGCTCTTCCTCCAGAATTTGCTTGATCTTGATGCTTACTGGAGTGATCAACCGATGTGTGTAAGTCTGCACATCGGATGATCCGGTGCTTCACTTGGTCCAATTATACTGCAAACTGTATTGATGCACCGATGTTGTTGAGCCTTTCACATCGGATCCGGTGAGTTCATTTGTCTGAGGTCGTTTTCTTCAGTTGAATCAACTCGACCGATGTGTTCATTTTGGAAATCATCGGTTGATCCGGTGAGTTGATTTTGCTTTCTTCGAGTTGTTTTGAGTGAATCTTTTGTGTCTTGCTCGAATGACCTCTTAGACATTTGTTCCACACGGCTCCCTTATGATCCTTAAGCATTGTATGATGTCAATTCTTGATTGAGTGACTTAGACATAGAGCCTTCACGTCTTGTCTTTATCTCATGCATTTGATCTCGAAAGTTGAGTATTTATGGGTCTCCAATGACATGATCATTTCATCTTATTTAGTGTTCATGGGGACCTTGCATTCACAAATTCATTAGTAAAGTTCAAAGGTTGTCATTAATCACCAAAACCATACTACATGAGGGGGGCCTAGATGCTTTCAATCTCCCCCTTTTTGGTGATTGATGACAACACAATAATCAAAGCACAATACAAATGAATTTGATAGAATGAACCATAAGAAAATATGCAATGAATACAGGGTGTTACACTTGAAGCTTTAAACATCAATAAATAACACAAGTGTAAATTCAAAGAGATCATAATCATAGATAAACATCAAATGAGTTCAAATGATTAACAACTAATGGAAAATGGAAATAGGTTCATTACACACCAAATGATAGCAAATAGCAAATACAATAAAATTAAGCAAAGATAAGCAGGACTCGACTCCCCCTAACACTAGGACTCCCCCTGACTCCCCATGACTCTCTAACTCTTCTCCCCCTTTGGCATCAAGACACCAAAAAGGGATCCGAGCACCTACAGACCCTGAGAGCTGGGCGCGATGACGAACTGGTCACCGCCACTGTTGTCGGAGCTGCTGGCCGGAGTAGCGGAGGAGGGTGCTGCCGGAGCTGAGGGTGCCACCGTCGGTGCCTGCTGAGGAGGTGGTGCTGGAGGTGCTGGAGCAGGGACACTGGTGACGGAGGTCGGCGTCTGAAGAAACAGTGACGTGGCCGGCAGTGGGGAGTGAAGAGGAGCTCCTGGAGCCAACAGCGGGGACATGCTGAAGGAAGGAATCGGAGTGGAGGGAACTGGAGCCACTGGTGCAGCAGCTGGAGCCAAGACAGGTGGTGGAGGAGCTACTCCAGGCAACTGCGATGGGAGGGCGATCCCGGTCTGGGTGTAGAGGTTGGTGATCAACCCCAGGATCCCCATCATCGCCTGCTGCGTCTGCTGCTGCTGGTCCAGAGTGCGCTGGTGCATCTGGTCGATGAGCCCCGTCAGCCGATCAGTGTCTTCACGCCTCTCACGGGCGATCTGACGCTGCATCTCCTGCTGCTGCTGCTGGAGCTCAAGAAGACGCGCAGCCTGCTCCGCGCGGGCCTGCTCGGCGGCCAGCCTGTCCAGCCGCTGCTGCTCGACCATCTGCTGGAGGAGCGAAGTCAGCTCAGACGGCTGCGTGACCTGCGCCTCAGTGACGGGAGGTGGAGTGGGAGGTGGCACTGTAGAACCTCCAGCCTCCGCGTCGTGCTGCCAGGGAGAGGGCGGAGGAGGTAAGTACTCCTCGACACTGTCGTCGGTGTCGCTCTCAGACCAGATATGCTGCAGGTCCTCCCCCTGTGCCTCAGCCTCGGCAAGCCTCTCATCCTCCTTCTCTATGTCAGACCAGTCCTCCTCAGACAGTCGGGCCCTGACCTGACGCTCGACTGGACGACCAAGGCGGCGGTCTCCAGGAGCAGGGGCACGATAGTGACTAAAGCGAGTCACACTCTCGTCAGCAAGCCTGGCCTGTGCTGCATCCCCCTCAGGCACCATCATAGAGCATATGTAACTGATCCAGTGCCCGTAGACCATCTGCCTCATCATGCCAATCCCATCTGTGATCACGTCTTCCATCTCGCACAGGAGGATGTCCACAATATCGAAATCCATCACGTTCATTATGTAGAACAGGAGGGTCTGCTGCAGACTAGTGAACCCCTCCAAGTACCCTGACCTCAGCAGGAGCGTGCGGCGCAAGGCGAGGTGCACAATGCGCGCAGCTGGGGTCAGAAGAGCTGGAACTCTCGGCTGGTCAGGAGAGAACGTGGGGCCAAACAGGGACCGGATCTCATCAAGCTGTGGTGCTACCCCTCCAGTAAGTGGCCTCCTTGGTGGATCTGCCTGCCCATAGACATTATCGTGCACGCAGGTGTCGTGCAGGTCCAAACCAAGAAGCTGCCCCAAAGTCTGTCTCGAGAGGTGGTAGCGATGTCCCATAAACATGAAGTCGATTGACCTCCTGCCCTCAGAGATGTACAGGGTCGCATAGAAGACACGGACCCAATCTTCCACATAAGCACTTCTCTCATAAGCAAGCAGCTGCACCAAACCCTTGTACCTCTCAAAGTATGAACGGACCTCTGACTCCGCTGCCACTACAAGCTGCCCCTAGTCCAGGTAGTTGTGCTGAAAAAGCTTGTGCCCCCGACGTCTGTAGGTCTCGTAGAGAGACGCCTGGGTGACAGTCCAGAAACGACTGTCCACAAGAGCTTCACGGGGCTGAGGGTACCACTCCTCAAGCAACACGCTCCATCGAAGCTTGCGTAGCTGCTTTGCCTTCATCTTCCGGTAGTCCGTGAGACGGACTCCCTCACCGACACGGACGGTCGTGTCCATCTCGTAGATGGCCCTCTCGGCCTCCCTGTCCTCACGACGGTCGGCAGCCGTCGGTCTCGGACGAGGAGCAGCCTCGGTATGACCCCCACGTGTCCGGGCGGAGCGCCGGCGGACGAGAGGCTCAACCGGATCCTCTTCGGCGTCGGAGTCGTCGATCACGGGAGGCTGCCTCGGACGGGCCTCGCGGATCCTCAGCGAACCCCCTCGGCCACGCTCACGCTCCTCGGCGGCGCGAGCGGCCATTAGGGCCTGCTTCTCATCCTTCGAAAGTTTGCGCTTCTTCGCGGCGGGCTCCGCGATCGCCTTTCCCTTTCCTTTGCGGTCGCGACCCATCTAAATGCAATGGACTAGGGTTAGCGACGAAGAAGAAGGACAACAAAAACGACGATGGACGTCGCACGGCACGAAACAAACCTAGGCGGCGGAGAACAAACGGGGACCAGATGCGAAGTGGAAACGGCGGCGAGGTCGATGGAGATGAGGCGACGACGCTATGGTGGAGAGGTCGAAGGTGGAGGCGGCGCGTCGAGCGGCGAGTGGCGGCGCGAGGGTGGTGGCGGTGTCGCGGTGGTCTTCCGGCGCGATGGAGGCGGCCCGTGGCGAGGAGAGGCGGCGGCGGCGCTGTGGGCGGCGGCGGCGCTAAGCGGCGGCGCTGCGAGCCGGTGGACGGCGGCGGCGGAGGTGAAGTGGCGGTGGAGCGGCGTGTGAGCGGTGGCTATGGATACGGCGGCGTCGGGATCGGGGGAAGAGAGATGAAGGGGTACGGCCGGGTTTAAATAGTGGGTCCCAAACCCTAGCCGAAAATTTAACACCGGATGGACCGATGATGGACATGAGAAGCATCGGTCGAATGCCACAGTAAGGTTTTCCAGAAAAGGGCAATTGACACCGGATGGACCGACGTCTAGGGTTTTGATCATCGGATGAATGGCACAGTAAGGATATTCAGAAGAGGGAAGTTGACACCGGATGGTCCGACGTTGGATGAAAAAAGCATTGGTGGAATTCATTAAGGTTTCAGATTTGTGAACATCGGATGGACCGATGTTTCTCGGAATGAACACGTCGGATCATTTTGAGATTCTGACTGAATTGGCACTTGAAGATTGAACACCTATTTATCCGATGGGGGAAGGACTTAGGCATCGGATAATCCGATGAAAACTAAACACCAACATCCCATATATGTCCTTTGACCAAACAACCAAACAATGGGAAACGCATGTCTTAGGACTTTTTGGGCAACCCCTTACCCCTCAAAAAGCTAATATGCCAATAGCTTGGCTAGACCTTAAAGCAAATGGAACACCGGAAAAAATAGAAGGAAAATATCCAAATGAAATGTAAGACCCATGCTTTGTGAGGTAGAGTATGAAGACTACTATCTCAATGAAGCATGTTCCTCTAGGCATTAACGAACCTAACATTTTGTTCTTTCCACCTTATATGAGTTGAGATATTGCATTTCAAACAAGTCTCCTTCTCATGAGGTGGGTTCCCCTTTGTGACAATCTACCGTATGCAATGCCAAACAAATTAGTGCAAGAAATAGAATGAGTGCAAGTCTATATGGCAGAGATCATGCAAGGCATAAAATAAATCTATCTTGCCAAGTTTAAACCTTCCAAAGGCTTCCTCAGGGAAAACTATTTCTAGCTCGCCCCTATCCTTTGGGAGTTAGACAAGACCTATATGATATGCATCCTTACATGAACATGGCAACTTACATGACGTTAGATGCATCTAGCACATTTAATTCATTTCTAAGTCTAGAAAAGGTTTTCTCATCAAGTGGTTTAGTGAAGATATCCGCCAATTGTTCTTCGGATCTAACACCTTGCAAAGAGATGTCTCCTTTAGCCTCATGATCCCGCAAGAAGTGATGGCGAATATCAATGTGCTTAGTGCGGGAGTGTTGAACGGGGTTTCTAGCTATCTTAACCGCACTTTAATTGTCACAAAGGAGAGGCACACAACCAATTTTAATTCCAAAGTCCAAAAGGGTTTGCTTCATATATAGAATTTGGGCACAACATGCACCAGCCGCTATATACTCCGCTTCCGCGGTGGACAAAGCCACGGAATTTTGCTTTTTGCTTGACCAAGACACTAGGGAACGCCCAAGCAAGTGGCACCCACCGGAGGTACTCTTGCGATCTACGCGGCATCCGGCAAAGTCCGAATCCGAGTATCCCAAGAGTTGGAAGGTTGTACCTTTAGGGTACCACAAGCCCATACTAGGGGTATGCTTAAGATACCTAAGTATCCTAAAGACCGCCTTCTTATGCGATTCTTTAGGAGCCGCTTGAAAGCGAGCACATAAGCATACACTAAACATTATATCGGGCCTAGATGCAGTAAGATAAAGCAATGAACCAATCATAGAACGGTAGTGAGATTGGTCAATAGGTTTACCGTCCTTATCCGCGTCGAGATGGCAATTTGTTGCCATTGGAGTGCTTCTTGAGCTACAATCTCCCATCTCAAATTTCTTCAAGAGGTCCTTGGTATATTTCTCTTGGTAGACAAAGGTTCCCTCTTGAAGTTGCTTGATTTGGAATCCAAGGAAGAAGTTGAGCTCTCCAATCATTGACATCTCGAATTCCCTAGACATCATTTTGCCAAACTCATGGCTAAAAGCTTCGTTAGTTGAACCAAAAATAATATCATCAACATAAATTTGAAAAATGAACAAATCTCCGTTGATGTCTTTAGTGAAGAGTGTGGTGTCCACCCTCCCGATCTTAAATCCTTGCATGATGAGGAAGTCCCGTAGTCGTTCATACCACGCCCTAGGTGCTTGCTTGAGCCCGTAGAGCGCCTTGTGCAACCTATACACATGGTTAGGATTCCTCGGATCTTCAAACCCGGGAGGTTGTTCAACATAAACAAGCTCATTAATGTAGCCATTAAGAAAGGCACTTTTCACATCCATTTGATAAAGAGTAATATTATGATGTGAAGCAAAAGCAAGGAGAATACGAATTGCCTCTAACCGGGCGACCGGAGCAAATGTCTCCCCAAAATCTAGTCCTTCAACTTGCGAGAACCCTTTGGCCACAAGTCTTGCCTTGTTGCGGACCACAACGCCATTCTCGTCTTGTTTGTTGCGGTACACCCACTTTGTTCCGATGACGTTCTTGTCCTTGGGTCGCTCCTCCAACACCCAAACTTCATTGCGGATGAAGTTGTTGAGTTCTTCTTGCATAGCCATCACCCAATTTGGGTCTTGGAGTGCTTCCTCAATGTGAGTGGGTTCTACACACGAAACAAACGAGTAGTGCTCACAAAATGAAGCAACATGGCGGGAACGAGTACTTACGCCCCTTGAAGGACTTCCAATAATTTGGTCCATTGGATGCGCCTTGGAGATGCGTCCATGCCTCATAAGTGGTTGTGAAGCACTTGGCGGTGGTGAAGCGTGTTGTTCCTCTTGTGGTTGGACTTGATCATGGACTTCTTCTTCATCTTGATGTTGTATTGCTTGTGAGTCTTGAGTTGGCAATGGATCATCTTTCTCCTCTTCGTCTACTTGAGGCGCCATGGAGGTGTTGTTGTTGGAGCTTGAAGCTCCCCCTTGATCATGGCCCTCTTCAACTTCCGGCTTGATGTCTCCAATGGTCATGTTCTTCATAGCTTCTCGTAGAGGCTCATCATCTATTTCATCATGACCAAAACTCTCCTCTTGGGAGCCATTAGTCTCATCAAACTCAACAGCACAACTTTCTTCAACTAGACCGGAGGTTTGGTTGAATACTCGATATGCTTTTGAGTTTGATGCATAACCAAGAAAAATGCCAACATCACATCTTCTTTCAAACTTACCGAGCCTTTTCTTGCGGTAGATGTAGCATTTGCACCCAAATACTCTAAAGTAGGAGATGTTGGGCTTTCTCCCAATGAGGAGCTCATATGGGGTCTTTTGGAGTAGTCGGTGAAGGTAGACCCTATTTGCGGCATGGCACGCCGTGTTGATTGCTTCGGCCCAAAACTTCTCCGACGTGTCGTAGTCATCAAGCATTGCTCTTGCAAGAGTGATGAGGGTTTTGTTCTTCCTCTCAACAACACCGTTTTGTTGTGGAGTGTATGTGGCGGAGAATTCATGCTTCACACCTTCACGGTCACACCACTCCCCAATGTTGTAGTTCTTGAATTCGGTGCCGTTGTCACTCCGGACCTTGATAATGGGAAGTTGGAATTCCCTTTGAGCACGGTTGGCGAAGGTCTTGAACACTTCCGGAGTTTCACTCTTGTCACCTAAAAATAGAGTCCAAGCATAGCGAGAGTAGTCATCAACTATAACAAGACAATAGAGGTTACCGCCAAGGCTTTGGTATGTGGACGGTCCGAAGAGGTCCATGTGGAGTAGTTCAAGTGGCTTGGAGGTTGACACCATTGTCTTCATTGGGTGGTGTGAAGCAACTTGCTTCCCGGCTTGACAAGCGCTACAAATCTTGTTCTTCTCAAACGTCACATCCTTCACGCCGGTCACCATCCCAAGCTTGAATGACTTCTTGAGTTTGCTCATTCCAATGTGTGCTATGCGTCGGTGCCATAGCCAACCCAAGCTTGTCTTAGTGAAAAGACAAGTGGTTAGGCTAGCATTCTTGTTGGAGAAATCTACTAAGTAGAGATGTCCATGCCGAAACCCTTTGAAGATAAGCTCTTTGCTTGCCTCATTACTCACAACAACATCATTTTTGCTAAATGTGCACGTTAGTCCAAGATCACAAAGTTGTGCAATGGAAAGTAGATTAAAGCTAAGCGACTTAACATAAAACACATTAGAAATGGATAAATCATTAGAGATAGCAATTTTACCTAATCCTATTACCTTACCCTTAGAATTGTCACCAAAAGTAACTTGTTCATGATTACCGGGGTTTTCTATGGTGGTGAACATACCATCATTGTCGGTCATGTGTTGAGTGCACCCGCTATCGAGTACCCAATGCTTTCCTCCGGCTTTGTAGTTCACCTACACACATGAAGTTAATTTTTGACTTTAGGCACCCAAGCCAACTTAGGTCCTTGTATGTGTGATACAAGTGATTTTGGGACCCAAAGTTGCTTGGGAGCTTCCCCTTCATGCCCTTAATGTCTTTGCCGATGAACCTTGCCTTCACCTTGCCACCTACTTTGCTCAAGAGATAGTGGTAATCATTGAAAGTAGATTTGTAGTTAGGAGGCAATTTGGGGGAAGGACGGTTGGGAAGAGGACACTCCCTCGTGTGATGTCCGGTGACCTCACAATGTTGGCAATAGAAACCAACTTCTTTGATGAAGCTCGTCCTAAGCTCCGGTGAGGGCACCTTCCCTTTGTTGAGCACCGGGAAGGATCCAAGTCCTCTCTTGTGGAAGCCTTTAGCTTGTTGGTAGAGGATTTCCTTGTGCTTGTCCTCCCCCTTAGAAAGTCTTGCCACACTAGTGCGAAGACTTTCAATCTCGTCCATCAACTCCTTCTCCCTAAGGCTTGCTTTCAAAGGCAAAGACTTATCCAAAATATTAGTGGCATGTGAAATAGTTGATACTTTGCCATCAAGGGTTTCCTTTTTCATGTTTTTCAATTTTAATTCAATTGCTTCATAAGCACGATTAAGCACTTCATGTTCTTGAACCAAGTCATTGTGCTTTCCCAAGAGTGCTTGGTTTGCTAAGTCAAGCTCATGATGATCAAGCTTGATTTGAGCATTTTCCTCCTCGATTTGCTTGACATGTGTTTTGAGCGTGTCATGCTCTTTAAGTATGGTTACATACTTGTCATGCAAATCAAGCTTCGCACTCTCAAGCTTAGCACAAGCTTGTTCAAGTGCCTTAACCTTGCTCTTTTCCCTTTTTATGATGACATGGTATTCATTAATCATAGATGCTAATTCATCGGGGGAGAGCTCATCATCATCATCGCTAGAATCGTCACGTACCTTAGTGTTACCTTTCGCCATGAGGCACATAGGAGGTGGACGAAGAGGTGAGTTGTCCTTGTCGACGATGGCAAGGCCCGCCAAGTTTTCTTCATCTTCACTCTCTTCGTCGGCTTGACTCTTCATCCGTGATCCACTCATTGGCCTCGCACATGAAGACTTTTTGAGGCCCTCTTCTCTTCTTTGGAAAGAGCTTGGTCTTCTTGCCTTTGTCAAATTTCTTCTTTCCAAAGGAGCGCTTGGGCTTGACCTCTTCTTCATCTTCATCACTTTCTTCTAGCTTTTGATGCTTTCCCTTGTGGTTGTCCTTCCTCTTGTCCGGTCTTGGACAATCATATGATATGTGGCCTTGATCACCACAATTATAGCATATCTTGTTTTCATCTTTTCTTGGGAGGAAGGCTTTCTTCTTGGGATCAAAAGAGTATCCCTTCTTTGCGATCTTGGAGTTTAAACGTGAAAATTTCCTCATCATCAATGCAAGCTCGTCATCGTCCTCTTCGCTTGTTGCTTGCTCTTCTTCACTTGAGCTAGGCTCAACCACTCTCTTCTTCTTGGGAGTTGTCTTCTTGGTTGAGGCCTTGAGAGCAATGGTTTTTGACGATGACTCCTCCATCATTCCAAGTACGCTCATCTCATGAGCATGAATTTCTCCAATGAGCTCCGAGACTTCAATGTTGTCAAGCGATTCCTTTTGGAGCATTGAATTGATAATGTTGTACTTGGGCTTGGGTAGAAGCATGAGGATCTTGCGGTTAACAAGTCCCTTACCAAGAGAGGCAATGTCAAGTGCGTTAATCTCCTCAATGAGCACATTTAAACGAGAAAACATTTTGTTAACATTCTCATGAGGAAGCATTTTGAATTCATCATACTTGGATTTAAGCAAGCGATATTTGAGTTCTTTAACACGAGATGAGCCCTCATGTATTTCAATTAAACATGCCCAAATTTCACAAGCTTTCTCTTTACTAGCAATTCTAGCAAACACGTCTTGACTTATGCATTCATAGATAGCATTTCTAGCCTTAGCATCCCATTTTAGTTGATCACCAACATAATTGAGATCTCCAAATCCCGCATGGGTCGCTTCCCAAACTTCGGGAGCAATAGCCTCTAGGTAGGCACGCATGCATGCTTTCCAATAGGCAAAGTTCTTGCCCTCGAAGGTGGGAACCGAACCCCCATTCTTAGCCATTTAAGCTCTCTAGCGGTGAAGCTAGAATGATCCTATGAGCAACCTTGCTCTGATACCAATTGTAAGGATCGAAATGCCCAAGAGGGGGGGTGAATTGGGCTTTCTTTCAAATTTTAAGACAATTGAAAACGAACTACTTAAGCCCAATTCCCAATGCGGTTCTAGCTATGCAATCAACGTAGATATAACTTGAAGTAAAGATTGCAAAATGTAAAGAGAGGAAGAGGAATGCAAACGCTAGGGGACACGGAGGTTTATCCCGTGGTTCGGCAAGATCACAAGGATCTTCCTACATCCACGTTGTGGCACCCACCGAAGGGTTTTGCCACTTCCAATGTCACCGAGACAATGGAGTCTTCACTAATCTTCTCCGTTCGCCATCTCCGGCAAGGTGGAGCTCAAGCCTTGTACAACCTTCGATGTTCCGGGCTTCCACACACGCCTCGGCAAGCTCCGGAACGATCTTCTTCAACTCCTCACTAGCCTAGAGAGTTCAATCACAGAGAAAGAACGCACACAAGCTTCTCTCTAGCCTATTACAAATGATCAAAAGTGTGGAAATGTATGCTCTATGGTCTTGATTGCTCTTGGATGTGTAGTGGGCTTCAGGTGATCAAGACTTGTCGAAATGACCGGGTTAGAGGGGTTTTATAGCCAGCTTAACCGAAATAGCCGTTGGAAAAGTAGGCTGACAGAACTTTTCTGTGCACACCAGATGATCCGATGTCTCCCCTCTAGTTATCATCGATGTAATTACTTTGGCTGACGTCATTGTGTCAGATATTACCGTTATTAGACCGATGTTGCCCCAGTCTTTTCATCGGATGATCCGGTGGCTCTTCCTCCAGAATTTGCTTGATCTTGATGCTTACTGGAGTGATCAACCGATATGTGTAAGTCTGCACATCGGATGATACGGTGCTTCACTTGGTCCAATTATACTGCAAACTGTACTGATGCACCGATGTTGTTGAGCCTTTCACATCGGATGATCCGGTGAGTTCATTTGTCTGAGGTCTTTTTCTTCAGTTGAATCAACTCGACCGATGTGTTCATTTTGGAAATCATCGGTTGATCCGGTGAGTTGATTTTGCTTTCTTCGAGTTGTTTTGAGTGAATCTTTTGTGTCTTGCTCGAATGACCTCTTAGACATTTGTTCCACACGGCTCCCTTATGATACTTAAGCATTGTATGATGTCAATTCTTGATTGAGTGACTTAGACATAGAGCCTTCACGTCTTGTCTTTATCTCATGCATTTGATCTCGAAAGTTGAGTATTTATGGGTCTCCAATGACATGATCATTTCATCTTATTTAGTGTTCATGGGGACCTTGCATTCACAAATTCATTAGTAAAGTTCAAAGGTTGTCATTAATCACCAAAACCATACTACATGAGGGGGGCCTAGATGCTTTCAGCGGCGCGTCCTATACAATCGCGCATTGAAGGCGCACACCTTCCCCAGGCACACGATGCAGCGCATGCCCCTGTTAGGTACCGCCACGCCCAATCACATCACAGTGAAGGAACCGCAAGCCCACCCCACATCGCCAAGTGGGTAGCTTACGGCGACAAGATGGATGGGACATTCCCTGCCATCATCAACGACTACGCCTGACCACTGGCGACTGACGCGACAAGACAGCAAGTCTTCAAGGCACGGTCAGAGGCAGCATACGCAAGAAGCCTTAGATCTTGTACAGGATAAGATCACCCCGGGGCCACCTGTCAAGCCTCGCGGCCCACTTGTAAGCTGTCTGGCCTTGGACTATAAAAGGACCGGGCAACCACCGACTTTGAGGCATCTTCTCTTGTCTGCTCGGACCAGACTCAGGGAACGCTCACTCAGACCCAGAGTTCCCTCAGACCCAAGCAATACAACACACAAACCACCGTGGAGTAGGGTATTACGCTCAGGCGGCCAGAACCAAGAAAAAGCCCTCGTATCATTCTCTGAGCTTGATCTTGCTAGGACTAGCCCCCCGAAAACACATCGAACCATTGCGGACTGCTCCAGAGTGGGTCCAGGGGAGGTGTTAGTTTAGACACCTTGACATATGGTGCGCCAGGTAGAGGTGTATTCTCCTGCAAGCATCTTCACCGGCAGCATGGTGAACGCCCGTTCCAATGCTAGCTCCTCCAGGCCATGCTCGTTCTCGCATATTCTCTTCATATGCTAGGGCACTCTCTTCTTGTCTCGCGCCTAGTGTAGTTATGCAATCCTGTTGTTGGTGGGTCTGCTGGAGGTTCCTGTGATGTATTTGGGTTCTTTGGTTGTTTTCCTGCTCGGGAGCCCGTGGTGCCGAATGGTCACTCCCCTGAAAAGCTAACGCCCGTGAGAGGTCCAAAGTATACAGCCTGCTTAGCCTGGTTCTGTACCCTAAGCATGTACACTTTGCCTCTTCAGTGCTAACGCCTGAGTACAGGGGGGCGGACAACACACACTCCTGAGCAGGGCGATAACCATAATTCGAATACCATCGCATTGAATTACCCACGCACGGTAATCCCGGCTCGGGACCATAAGGCATAACAAGACTAAAAGCGGGAAGGGAGTAACCGACGAGCAAAATTATTTACATTATGCTTTAATTTTTTTCCTACTTTTGCATATCATCTGCCATATGTACAGTTACCTCTCTCCTGTCTCGTCCTAGTTGGAGTTGTGCTATGCTACTAAAGGTGGATCCGCATGAGGTACCTGCAATGTGTTTGGGGTCTCATGATCGTTTTCTTGGTCATGGTCCATGGTGTCGAATGGTTCTAACCCCTGAAAGGCTAACGCCGAGCTGGAGGTCCAGGTTGTGTAGCCTACTTAGCCTGGTTCTATACCCTAAGCATGTGCACCTTGCCTCCTAGTGCTAACAGCCGAGTACAGGGGGTCAGACGACTCATGCCCTGAGCAAGGCAACGACCATACCCTAAATGTTTCCGCATCGAATTATCCATGCTGCGTATCTTAGTTAATGACTGTAAGCCATAACGAAACTAAAGAGCAGGGAAGGGGTGACCGGTGAGCAAAATTATTTTCTATCTACCGTGTGTGCAGGACATACAGGGAGCCCACCGCTGACGTTCTACACGTCTGTGGTAGGCGACGGCGACGCTTTGCCGAGCTCCAGCGCCCCCCAAGGGGGGCGCTGACGTCACTTCATCGAGCTCTGGCGTCCCCAAGGGGGTCGCCGACGTTCGCTTCTCCGAGCTTCGGTGGCCCCCCAAGGGGGCCGCTGATGTCACTTCTATGAGCTCTGCATCCCCAAGGGGGTCCCCGATGTCACCTTCTCCGAGCTTCAGCGGCCCCCCAATGGGGCCGCTGACGTCACTTCTACGAGCTCCGGCATCCCCAAGGGGGTCGCCGACGTCAGCTTCTCCGAGCTCCGGCGTCCCCAAGGGGGTCGCCGACGTCAGCTTCTCCGAGCTTCGGTGCCCCCCAAGGGGGCCGCTGACGTCACTTCTCTGAGCTTCGACGTCCACAAAGGGGTCGCCGACGTCAGCTTCTCCGAGCTCCGGTGCCCCCCAAGGGGGCTGCTGACGTCACTTCACCGAGTTCTGGCGCCCCCCAAGAGGGCCGCTGACGTCACTTCTACGAGCTCCAGCATCCCCAAGGGGGTCGCCGATGTCAGCTTCTCTAAGCTTCGGCGTCCCCAAGGGGGTCGCCGACGTGAGCTTCTCCGAGCTCCGTTGCCCCCCAAGGGGGGCGCTGACGTCACTTCTCCGAGCTTCGGCGTCCACAAAGGGGTCACCGACGTCAGCTTCTCCGAGCTTTGGCGCCCCCCAAGGGGGCCGCTAATGTCACTTCACCGAGCTCCAGCGTCCCCAAGGGGGTCGCCGACGTCCACTTCTCTGAGCTCCGGCGCCCCCCAAGGGGGCCGCTGACGTTACTTCTACGAGCTCCGGCGTCCCCAAGGGGGTCGCCGACGTTGCTTCTCCGAGCTTCGGCGACCCCCCAAGGGGCCGCTGACGTCACTTCTCCAAGCTCCGGCATCCCCAAGGGGGTCGCCGACGTTGCTTCTCCTAGCTTCAGCATCCCCAAGGGGGCTGCTGATGTCACTTCTCCGAGCTCCGATGCCCACCAAGGGGGCCGCTGGCGCCACTGCTCCGAAGCACCGGCGCCCCCCAGTGGCCCACTGGTGTCACTTTTACAAGTCAAGATGAAGGCCCCACCCACGGGATCGTCATCTCTCCCGAGGTGGGCCCAGGGGCCACAGTCAGTACCCTCAAGACCGGGTACCCCCGCATACAAGAAGAAGAAGCTACGGACCCGGCCTCCATGCCGAGAAGGGCTCCGGAGATGCCACACGTCCTCCGGCTCCATGCCCTTGCTCCCATCGAGGAGGGCTCCGGAGCCTCCATGCGCCCTCCGGCTCCGGGCCCTTGCTCCCACCGATGAGGGCTCCGGAGCTGTCACACGCCCTCCGGCATCAAGCCCTCACTCCCACCAAGGGGGGCTCCGGAGCTGGAGTGTATCCCACGGCCTGCAATAAGCCGTGGACCCAAAGAGTAAAGAGCGGCGTGTCCTGTACAATCGCGCATTGAAGGCGCGCGCCTTCCCCAGGCGCACGGTGCAGCGTGCGCCCCTGTCAGGTACCGCCATGCCCAATCACATCACAGTGAAGGCGCCGCAGGCCTACCCCACACCGCCAAGTGGGTAGCTTACGGCGATAAGACGAATGGGACATTCCCTGCTATCATCAACGACTACGCCTTACCACTGGCGGCTGACACGGCAAGACAACAAGTCTTCAAGGCGCGATTAGAGGCAGCGTACGCAAGAAGCCTTAGATCTTGTACAGGATAAGATCACCCCAGGGCCACCAGTCGGGCCTCAGGGCCCACTTGTAAGCTGTCCGGCCTTGGACTATAAAAGGACCGGGCAGCCACCGACTTAGAGGCATCTTCTCTAGTTCGCTCGAACCAGACTCAGGGAACGTTCACTCAGACCCAGAGTTCCCTCAGATCCAAGCAATACAACACAAAAACCACCGTGGAGCACCACATAAAAACCCTCGTGTTCATCATTCTCTGAGCTTGATCTTGCTAGGACTAGCCCCCCGAAAATACATCGAACCTCCGCGGACTGCTCCAGAGTGGGTCCGGGGGAGGTGTCAGTTTAGACACCTCGACAACCACCAATTGTCCAATGAAAGCACATAAAACCTCGTTCATTAATCACATAAAGGTGTTGGGTGCATTAGTTAAACAAAAAGGCATGACTAACCACTCATAAAGTCCAAACCTGGTTTTAAATGCAGTTTTCCATTCATCTCCTAGTGCCATTCTAATTTGGTGGTAATCACTATGCAAGTCAATTTTTGTGAAGATGATAGCACCACTCAATTCATCAAGTATGTCATCTAAGCGAGGAATAGGATAACGATATCGAATGGTGATGTTATTAATCACTCAACAATCAACACACATGTGCCAACTACCATCTTTCTTAGGAACCAAAAGAACAGGAATGGAACAAGGGATAAGGCTTTCATGAATGTACCCGCGGTCAAAAAGATCTTGGACTTGTCGCTGAATTTCCTTAGTTTCCTCTGGATTCGCCCTGTACGCTGCACGATTTGGCAAACTTGCTCCTGGAATCAAATCGATCTTGCGTTCAATGCCTCTCATAGGTGGTAAACCAGGGGGTATCACGGAGGGAAACACATCCTCAAACTCCTGCAAAAGGTTAGCAACAGCAGGGGGCAATGCAATAGACAACTCATAAAGTGAAAACATGGCTTCTTTGCATACTAAAGCATAGCACATCCCCATAGCATCGAATAAATCAGCAAGGTCAGATTTAGTTGTGAGCAACGATGCTGATTTTAACTTAATGACTTGCTGTTTTTCAGATTCTAGTTTTGATGCTTTGCCATTACGAATTTTACTCTTCTCAAAATGCACAATTTTAACAGGAGTCATGGGAAGCAAAGTGATTTTCTTTCCTTTATGCATGAGAGTATATTTACTAGTTCTACCATGATGAATAGCATCTGTATCAAATTCCCAAGGACGACCCAATAAAAGAGAACAAGCATCCATAGGCACGACATGAAAATCAGCAAAGTCATTGTAAGAACCAATTGAAAAATGTATTCTCGCTGTTTGTGTTACCTGAACCGTATTGCTGTTGTTGAACCATTGAATGTGGTATGGATGAGTGTGTGCTCTAGTTGTCATACCAAGTTTCTTGATGACGTCCGTGTTCACCAAGTTATTACAGCTACCTCCATCAATTATAGTGTGTACACAGCAGTCCTTGACGACGAGAAACATATGGAAGAGGTTGTGTCATTGTAGCTTGTTGTCGGCCTCCACTTTGGAGCTCAAGGCACGCTGCACAATGATGCTTAGTTCTCTGTTGCCGTTGTATCAAGTACCTCTTCATCGGTGTGTTCATCATTTGGATCTGCAACGTTAGTAGCACGAGAATATTCATCTTCAACATCCGAAGTACTATCATACCCGCCATCGTTGCGTTCTATGTATGCTCGTTTGCTCGGGCAATCTCTCACCATATGACCAAGTCCCTGACAGCGGTAACACTTAATGTCGGAAGTATGAATCGTAGAAGGGGTGGACAATGAAGGCTTGAATTATATCATCTTGCTACCCTCTGGCACGCAAGAAAGTGGAGCAGCAGGTGTAGTTTGTTGGCCGCCATTGGATGGTGTAGTCGCTGCACAGAAGGTCGAAGATGGTGCTGTTTTGTATGGTGTAGACGTCGAACGTGGCGTGAAGTTGCTCCTCGTGCATTGTTGCTGTTGTTGTCGGTCCTGCAATTCTTTTTCTGCCAACATAGCAAGCTGAAACAATCTGTTACCAATATCATATTCCTTGTAATCAATAATATCCTGAATTTCACGCCTCAACCCCCCATAAAAACGAGCTATTTTATCATCCATGTCCTCTACTACCCCACAACGCAGCATACCCTTTTGTAACTCTTGATAATACTCCTCTACGGACATGTTACCTTGGTCTAAGCGCTACAATTTTTTGCGAAGGTAATCTATACCATGTTGGAGGATCAGTTCTAGTTTTAACAACTTCATTCCACCATATGATACCTGAAAGTGCATCTAGGAATCCCTTGTGGGTTTTGGATGATTTATGACAAGCAAATGAGATCCTAACTACTTACTGAGATGAGCACAGGTTTTAATGGGAAAATAAACAAAGTGCCAAAAAGAAGGGAGAATGAGGAGCAATGTGGAAATGACCTCAAGGAACAAGTGTAGTAGATCATTGTGTATGGAGTGTGTTAAGGAAACACACCACAAGAGCTCAAACACAAATAAACACACACATTGCACAAATTTATACAGGACCGGACTAGTCCGACTGACACCAGACTAGTCCGATATCTCTCTGCACAAGATCAGACAAGTCCAATATCACCACGGACTAGTCCGATATCTCTCTAACTAGAATCGGACTAGTCCTTCCCAGTGCGGACTAGTCCTCAAAATACTTCACAAGCTGCAACAAATCGGACAAGTCTGATCACTCAACGGACTAGTTCGATATCGTTCTGATGAAAATCGGACAAGTCCGATATTGGCACGGACTAGTCCGAAAACCCTCTGACCTAAATCGGACAAGTCCTCCAAGTGCGCACTTGTCACCCAATTCACCTAGGGTTTCACTAATCCGGACAAGTCCGATGATTATCGGACTAGTCCGAAGATTTCTAGAAGCAAAATCGGACAAGTCCGCTCCTAGCCGGACTAGTCCGATATTTCGGGACACTTAGGGTTTGCTACACACAGCACACCGGGCTAGTCCGGTGTCCACCACAGACTAGTCCGATCTTTCTAAACCCTAACGGTCACTTTTAGAAACCCCATATAAATAGAGGTGCACGGCCCAACTTTAACCTCTCTCGACCCCCTGCGCCGTCACACCTCCCAAGAGCCTCAAAAACACATCTCTCCACAAAATCAAAAGCCACAAAGATTAATCCCTTTAGGATACACTTTGGAACATTGGAGAGACACGATTCATCACTCTTGAGCTCTTGGTTTGATTCCCTAACACACTCCTGTGATTTTTATTGTAATCTTTCGAGTGTGTTCTTGGTGGAGTTCTCATTGTAATCTAGGGGAGCCCTCAACGTGTGAGAAGGCCCCTTGAATTTGGTTATTTACCCTTTGTGATAAGAGAAGAGGATTGGCCTTCGTGGCGATCCGACGAGGGTAGGGTTGGAGAAGACCCGATCCTTTTGTGGACTCCTCAACGTGGATGTAGGTTGTCTTTGTGGGAGCCGAACCACGGGATAAACACTTGTGTTCTTGCTTTGTGTTCATCGTTCTTATTCATCATATCAATCTAGGGTTTCAATCAATCTCACTTACTTTATGTTGAAACATCAAATATAAGATTGACTTGTGGTATACCCTAGTTCAAAATCTTGCAACACCTCAATTACAAGTATATTTCCGCTGCACACATCCTAGATTCAAATTAATCGATCATACTTGATTAACCTAGTCGGTACACACCGGACTAGTCCGCACTTTACCGGACTAGTCCGATATCTCAAGTTTTGATCTGGTTGTTAAGTGTTGCAGGTCCCGACAAAATTTAAAAAGGCCTATTCACCCCCCCCCCCCCTCTAGGCCATATTCAATTGGTATCAGAGCAGGTTCTTCAAGAAAGAGACTAATCGCTCGAAGAGATCATGTTGGACATGAAGGACGTACACAAGAGCAACAACAAAGAGAAGGTTGATGATGACAATAATCAGAAAGTGTAAAAGCTCCTCGAAGCCATTCAAGACTTCGAGGATGACGATGAGGAGATGCTTGAACTAAAGGCGCTCCTAAGAAAGAAGACTCTTTCCAAAGGGAAAGTGAAAGTCGAAGATGAAAAGAAGAAGAAGGGGAGTAGTCACACCGACAACTCCCGATATCTTTTCAACTACGATCGTCTTAATTCCAGCAATAATCATTATTTGTCTATCCCTCTATGAAAAGCCCCACACTTTGATGGAAGTGATTACTCAATGTGAAGGCAAAATATGAAAATGCATCTAATTTCTCTCAATATAAGTATGTGGCATATTGTGTGCACAGGGATAGATATCTCAGACGACGACAAAGAGCTCACACCAAGCCAAGAGCAGGCAATTCATCAAAATGCTCAAGCCGCAGCAGTCATTATCTCTTCGCTCAGTGGGACGAGTTCACCAAGGTGGATGGACTCGAGATTGCAAAGGAGATCTGGGACACATTGCAAACTGCACATGAAGGTGATCGTCATGTGCGTGAAGTAAAGATCGAAATGATCGAGGGTGAATTGGGAAGATTCTCAATCAAAGAAGATGAGTCACCTCAAGATATGTACAACCGACTTAAGACGCTCATCAACAAGGTTCGATCGTACGGAAGCAAGAAGTGGAACGACCATGAGGTGGTGAAGCTCATCCTTAGAGCTTTCATGCCTTGCAACGTCACCTTATGCTCCATGATTACAGAAAGCCCCGGATACAAGAGGATGACTCCGGATGAGCTACTTGGAAAAATCGTCAATTTTGAGATGATGGAAAAGCAAGTGAAGCATGTCAAGGATATTGCCGACCTCATCAAAGAAGAAAGGGGTTGCTTTGAAGTCCACCCTCAAGCCCTTATCTAAGGAATCGTGAGAAGCTCAATTAGAAGAAGAGGGTGACGATGAGAGCAGTGACTTAGATGAAGATGACATGATACTGTTTATGAAGAAATTCAAGAAACTGATGAAGAAGAGACAAGACGCTAAATCAAGTGAAGGAAAATACAAAGAAAGAACAAAGCCAAAGTTGAGGCGGGCATGCTATAATTGTGCTGAGTATAGCCACTTTATAGTTGATTGCCCATATGAAGAAAACAAGAAGAAGACCAAAGAAGTCAAGCCTCAACCCAAGAAATTCTTCAAGAAGAAGAAACAAGCCAAACAAGCGCACATAGGAAAAGAGTGGGACTCAAATGATGAGTCCTCATCATCATCAGAAGAAGAGATGGCTAACATAGCCATCGAGAATACATCCAAGAAGCCTACTCTCTTCCCTACACTCGGCGCATTGAAGGAGAACGCCACTTGCCTCATGGCAAAGGAAGGTAAACGCAAGGTAACAACAGAACCCTCCTCCATGCATTCCTATTCAAGTGATAGTGATGTTAATAGTGATAATGAAGATATGCTCATTGGGTTAGATAAGAAAACAGCCACTAAAATGAAATTTTTGCTTGATCAACTTGTTGAGAAGGAGAGGTTAATACATCGTCAAGAAGACATGATTGTCTCCCAAAAGGAGGAGCATGTTGAACTTGACAAGCTTCTAGAGCTTGAAAAGGAGCGGAGCAAGTCACTAGAGCTTGAATTAGCTTCAAGCAAGGAAACTTGCTTGGAGTTAAGTGATTCAAATGCTGCAATCAAGGAATAACTTGCTAACCTAATCAAGGTTAACAAGATCCTTGAAGTGCAAGTGGAGTCACTCAAGCAAGGTGACCCTTCATCCTCTTCAAGCTCACCTTCTCAACCCATTAAAACTGAAGTTGCTTCTACTTGTACATGTGGTAAGGTTGACACCAGTTTGAAAGACAAGTCAACCTCCATCAAGGACAAGCATCCTTCACAAAATGGCATATTTGACAAGGAGAAGATCAAATATGCACGTAATGCATACTTGGTCACAAGACCTCAAAATGTAAAATATGGCATTGGTTACTCTTATGGTGAAAAGCAACAAGCTAGAAGCCATAAGAATAACAAGGATAGCAATGTCTTTGTAAAGGGAAGACTCTTTCAAACTAGAAAATCAAAAGTTAATGAATACAACATGAATGATCACCAGACTAGTTCGGTCAGGGTCCGGACAAGTCTGGTACTCTGGACAAGTCCGGCCTCCCAGACTAGTCCTATGTATAAACAACAAAAGATACTATTCAGAACTTACGATGCATCTTATGTCTTAATGAGAAGTAATTATGGAAACGTTTATGCTCATTATGTTGGGCCACGCCATGAGAACACCAAATCTCATGTGTTAATGCCCAAATCCCTTGTGACTAACCTAAAAGGACCCAAGCAAGCTTGGGTACCTAAAACTAAGGCATAATTTGTTTTTGCATGCCTATTCCTCCAGTAGATCTAAATGGGTGCTAGACAGTGGTTGCACCAACCATATGACCGGAGAAAGGAGGATGTTCGTTGAATATGAAGCAAATAAGGATCCAAACAAGGGAATCTACTTCAGAGACAATAGTCAATGAAAGGTGTTCGGTACCGGTAAAATTACCATATCACCACAACACACTCTTTCTCACGTATTACATGTAGATTCCTTAGATTATAACCTGCTGTCCATATCTCAATTATGTGACAAATATTATAATTGCTTGTTCACTAACGAGGGTGTGACCGTCTCTAGGAGGAGTGATGGTTCCATTGCATTCAAGGGTATGTTAAAGGGAAAGCTTTATCTTGTTGACTTCAACAAGGATAAAGCCGAACTTGACACGTGCTTGATTGCAAAGACCGACATGGGTTGGCTGTGGCATAGACGGCTAGCGCATGTTGGTATGAGGAATCTTCAAAAACTCCTCAAGGGCGATCACATCCGAGGTTTAAAGGATGTTGTTTTTGAGAAAGACGGGCCCTGTAGCACATGCCAAGCCGGGAAGCAAGTTGGAGCACCTCATCCTGCAAGAACGTCATGACTACAACAAGACCGCTCGAGCTACTTCACATGGACTTATTTGGTACAATTGCCTACATAAGCATCGACGATAATAAATATGGTTTAGTAGTTGTTGATGATTTTTCTTGCTTCACTTGGGTTTTCTTTTTACATGATAAGTCAGAAACACAAGGAATACTCAAGAAGTTCTTCAAGCGAGCTCAAAATGAATTCTCATTGACAATCAAGAACATTTGAAGCGACAACGGCACGGAGTTCAAGAACACACAAGTGGAGGAGTACCTAGATGAAGAAGGCATAAAGCACGAGTTTTCAGCTTTGTACTCCCCTCAACAAAATGGAGTTGCTGAAAGAAAGAACCAAACTCTCATAGAGATGGCGAGAACAATGCTTGATGAGTACAAGACCTCGGATCAATTTTGGGCGGAAGCGATTAACACCGCTTGCCACACCATAAATCGACTTTATCTTCATCGACTACCCAAGAAGACATCCTATGAGCTACTTACTGGTAACAAGCCTAATATCTCATATTTTCGAGTTTTCGGTTCCCCATGCTATATTTTAAACAAGAAGCATATGACTTCAAAGTTCGCTTCAAAGTCCGATGAAGGTTTCTTGCTTGGTTATGGTTTGAACACTTACGCCTATCGTGTTTTCAACAAGACCTCCGGACTTGTTGAAGTAGCACGTGACGTAGTGTTCGATGAAACTAATGGCTCCCAAAAGGAGCAAGTTGATCCATGTGTGCTAGATAAAGAAGAAGCTCCTTGTAAAGCATTGAGAAGAATGGCGTTAGGCAAGATTCGACCACAAGAGCCACCTCTACATATCCATGAGGAAAACAAACCACAAGAGGAGACCAATGATCAAGGGGGAGCTTCCATACAAGATCAACCTCAAGAAAGTGAAGATGATCAACAAGTGAACAAGGGCAAATATTTAGGAGGAGAAGAAGATGATCATGAAGATTCAAGACAGCAAGTACCACACCCAAGAGTACACCAATGAGTCCAAAGGGATCACCCAATTGACAACATCATCGGTGACATCCAAAAGGGAGTAACTACTAGATCTCGCATAGCTAATTTTTGTGAGCATTACTCGTTTGTGTCCTTTTTGGAACCACGCAGGGTTGAGGATGCATTGAAGGATCCGGACTGGGTAGTGGCCATGCAATAAGAACTCAACAATTTCAAGAGAAACGAGGTGTGGGAACTAGTCGAAAGACCCAAGTCCAACGTCGTCAGCAATAAATGGGTCTTCTGCAACAAACAAGACAAACATAGGGTGGTGACAAGGAAAAAGACACAACTTGTGGCCAAAGGGTATTCACATGTCGAAGGTTTGGATTTTGATGAAACCTTTGCTCCCGTAGCTAGACTTGAATCTATTAGAATATTACTTGCATATGCTACTCACCATGATTTCAAGCTCTATTAAATGGATGTGAAAAGCGCCTTCCTCAACGGACCAATCAAGGAGGAGGTGTATGTGGAGCAACCCCCCGGGTTTGAAGATGAAGAGTTCCCCGACCACGTATTTAAATTGTGTAAGGCTCTCTACGGCCTTAAACAAGCCCCTAGAGCTTGGTATGAGTGTCTTAGAGATTTCTTAATTGAAAATGGCTTTAAGATTGGTAAAGTAGATTATACATTGTTTACAAAGAACCTTGACAATGATCTTTTTTTGTCAAATCTATGTTGATGATATAATCTTTGGTTCAACTAACAAATATTTTTGTGAGGAGTTTAGTAAAATTATGACGGATAGGTTCGAGATGTCTATGATGGGAGAGCTAAAGTACTTCCTGGGATTCCAAGTGAGGCAACAAAAGGAAGGGACGTTCATAAGCCAAACTAAGTACACTCAAGACATACTCAAGAAGTTTGGAATGGACAAGGCGAAGCCCATAAAGACTCCCATGGCAACAAATGGCCACTTGGATCTCAATGAAGATGGACCTAGCGTCGACCAAAAGGTATATCGCTCTATGATTGGATCTCTACTCTATCTATGTGCATCTAGGCCAGACATTATGTTGAGTGTATGTTTGTGTGCAAGATTTCAAGCCAATCATAAGGAGTGTCACCTGACAGCCGTAAAAAGGATCTTGAGATATTTAGTTCATACACCCAACCTTGGTCTTTGGTACCCAAAAGGCTCCAAATTCAATCTCATTGGTTACTCCGATGCAGATTATGCCGGATGCAAAGTAGATAGAAAAAGTACCTCCGGCACATGCCAATTCCTAGGTAGATCACTAGTTTCTTGGTCCTCCAAGAAACAAAACTCTATTGCCTTATCCACAGCCGAAGCAGAGTACGTTGCAGCCGAGAGTTGTTGTGCACAACTTCTTTGGATGTGACAAACTCTAAGGGATTACGGTTACAATATGAACCGTATTACACTCCTTTGTGACAATGAGAGTGCCATTAAAATTGCCCATAATCCAGTTGAGCACTCTAGAACCAAATACATAGACATCCGACATCACTTCTTGAGAGACCACTCCATGAAAGGAGATATAGCCATTTCCCATGTCAACACCGAAAAAAAATTGGCCGACATATTCACCAAGCCACTTGATGAAAAACACTTTTGCGAGCTTCGAAATGAACTAAACATCCTTGATGCTCGGAATGTGGCTTGAAAATTTGCATACCTGTATGATTTCTTCAAAATATGTTGATTGGATAGTGAAAATCATCTCTCTCAATTTTCTCCGAAAAACTATGTCAATTACTAGATCTTGGTGAATTATGGTCATTGCTTGATTGTTGTATGCTTACTGATCATATTCATCAAGATTATTTGATTTGATTTGCCTCCATATTTTCTAAATATGTACCTTCACATATATATGAATGGGCTAAGAAGTTCTTCCCTAGTGACCAAGGACTAGTCCATGGTTACTCGGACTAGTTTGCCCATGCAGACTAGTCCGCAGAGCGCCGGTTAGGCCGGACTAGTCCGGTAGACCTTGGACTAGTCCGATATAGCCTCTGGAAACATTCGTACTAGTCCGGTCATTTCCAGACTTGTCCGATTTTTTGTGTCCATAACCCTAGCCGCCACCAAACCCTAATTCCCTCACCCTCACAACTTGCCTCAAGTTTCTCTCTCCACGCTCGAGCTCCCAAGGCGATTCCTTGATTTCTCCATCGAAACTTTGCAAGTTTGGGTGGAATTTCATCTTCATCGCATAGGGATTGAAATTCACGGACTTGTTCGGCCTTAACCACCCTCATCTCCAAGTTTCAAGCGATTTCTTCGGTAATTTTACCCCAAACCCTAGAAATCTCTATTTTCTTCATCATTGATCGAATAGCCTAGCTTCTTTCACCTAATACTAGTGTCCTTGATGTATTACATTGTTGTTAGGGTAATTTTGCATTGAGTAAGTCCATTTGTCTCATAAGTTAGGTTTTTGAGGATGAATACCGAACTAGTCCGGTCCATGCACGGACAAGTCCGGTCACCCAGACTAGTCCGTGCCTGTACACCGGACAAGTCCGATTTTTCTAAACCCTAACCTTAATTCCTCAATGCAAATTCTCTTGTCATACATTCAATTCCTTGGCATCCATTCTTATCCATACCTTGTACAATTCATTCTCAGGGCATGTCGCACTCTCACGACGAAGTTTCCGACTTCGAAGCCGAAATGGAACAAGAAGCCCCACTTCGGTCCTCGACGGACCAAAGCAAGAAGCGACCTTCCGAGCCAGCCCCATCTCCTCCTCAGACTCAGAAGCGGGTGGCTCGATGCAAGGTGCCTGCCTCCAGGGCTACCGCTAGTGGTGGCCCTTGCTCAGCGAGTGCACACCAAGCGAAGGGGAAAGGCAAAGGAATCGCGACGGGCTCGATTGGCCCCTTAAAGTTGTCTGCTCCAAGGGAAGGAGCCAGAGACCCCACTGAGGAAAGGTTCAATGGGAAGGGCAGTGACTCGGCTGCAAAATTCAGAAATGTTGATTGGTATGGCCGTCCGAAGCAAGCTGCAGATGGAAGATTTTGGACTAACTTCCATGCAGACTTCTACAAGTCTGTATATCTCCAAATGAAGACGCCTGTGGTGCGCAACCAATGGATAGATTGGGCGCACATTGAGAAGAAGGGTTGATCACCCTTTGTTGAAGTGGTGGAGGCAATAGAAAATCATGGCTTGAAGAACCTCTTTGCCTTCAAGTACAATTGGAATGATGAAGTGGTGGCCCAGTTCTATGCCACTTGCCACTTTGCAAGCGATGAAGAAGAAAGGGTGACTTGGATGACTCATGGATCCAAGTACACCATCACATATGAAGAATTTGCAGGGATGCTGCATCTTGACACCTCGAGCAATGACAATGTGATTATCCACAACATTGGTGTCATGGAGAAGGAAAGAATGAAGTTCCTCTATGAGACCAACTCCAAGTTCAACCCCCCTTCTACCAAGAACATGAAGCCATTATTTGTGGTGTTGAACAGAGTTTTGAGGAAGACAATTGCCCACAAGGATGGGGATGCTGGGAGTGTGCAAGGCTATCT
Organism: Tuctoria greenei; assembly: GCA_036927565.1. Taxonomy (NCBI): domain Eukaryota; kingdom Viridiplantae; phylum Streptophyta; class Magnoliopsida; order Poales; family Poaceae; genus Tuctoria; species Tuctoria greenei. The sequence continues at coordinate 147,488,828 of JAYESD010000007.1, forward strand.
CCGGACCTTGATGAGGGTCATAAGCAAGGACCGCAAGTTTGATGTGGCTGACTATATCTGGAACGATATTGTCGGTACCCTACGTACCGGATACCCCCTGGGATTGCAAAGATCACAAGGAAACTCCATCTACCAGATTTGAAGACCTTCGAAGGCCCCACATGTCAGGCGTAACCGAACCTGCTTCCCCGACACGGTTAGTCCCAGGGCCGCCACGTGTATCATAAGACCGGAGCTATCGCCCACACATGGGAAAACTCCAGACTAGAAACAGGTATGGCATCCCCGGACCTAACCCCAGACAGAGGGAAGCTCCGGTGCCGACACGTGTCCAACAGCACTGGACCTACCCGTCCATGACGATAAGCTCCAGAGCTGCCACGTGGCCGAACCGCCGGACCTTCAACTTCAACAATCAGGCTGGTGAACCCCCAACGGCTCGGACCTTCAAGGGACAATCAAGGACTTCAAGACCCGATTAAGTGTCATTAATACCATATTAATGACACACGACTGGAAGGCCCTTAATACCAGTAACGGCACTATCAAGGCCCGTTACCATGCTATTAAGGGTAATTAACCTCATTAATTATGTATCAAGCATGTGTAACCGCCGGAGCCACATGTTGGGCCAGGCTAACGTTGTAACGACCAGTCCTTGTACTATAAAAGGACTGGTCGATGATATACAAGGCACCTCTCCAGACCTCTTCTGGACTCCCTGACCTAGACGAGCTTCTTCTTCTAGACTCACATGCTTAATACAACACCAACACACCCCGTGGAGTAGGGTATCACGCTCAGGCGGACCGAACCACGTAAATCTCTGTGTCTACTTGTCATTCACCTTCTTGTATCTCTGCGCGCCCATTACCGAACTACAACTCCGCGATCTACCAACAGTAGTATCGGGAGATCTGCCGAATTCAAACACCGACAACTGGCGTGCCAGGTGGGGGGGTACGAGATTTCAAGAATGGTGAACTCAGCTGCTGGATCATCCAACGGCAACCCCGCTTCGCAACCTGCTGGAGGCAACCCCTCCAACATGCAGCAACCAGCGGGTGCCACGGCTCCAGCAGGAGTCATGCCACCACGGCCACCGCCTGCACCAGCAAATCAAGATGGACAACGGGACGGAGCATCCGCATCGGTCATGATGTCGGCGAATAACAACAACCCTGAACACGCGCTCCATGCAGCGCGTGCTCTCCTCCAACGTCCACCACCTCCAGGTGCATCTCAGGGTGCAATGGAGCAATGGAGGGCTAACGTGGAACATCTAGTTGCAGCAGCAGCCGACCGCATCAGCAACCAAGGTCCTCCCCCCCCAGGGAGGGCCCCATAACAGCATTGGACTATGTCAGGCAGACTTGGTCCGCACGCTTCCCACAATAGGAGGCGTGCTGCGTCTCAACAAGTGATGTCACTGCCTTCCGGGGCGCTACGCACTCATACGGTAACCAGACTTTCAACTCACGACCTTCGCGCGGAGCTTGATCACCGTTACCGTCAACAGGACGGCCGCGTCCATATCGAGCGTGCTCGCGAAAGGCGAGAAGCTCGAGACAGTCCTGCTCCCGAGGGAGTAGGAGGAGGCTGTTCTGCCCTGGCCATGCACCTACGCATGGTCAGATGGCCATAAAAGTTCTGGCCTCACCTGTCGGAGAAATTTTACGGGACTATTAATCCCGCTGAGTTTCTCCAGATTTACTCCACCGCAATCCTTGCGACCGGAGGTAACGAGGCCGTAATGGCCAACTACTTCCCAGTGGCCTTGACTGAGACCGCCAGGTCCTGGTTCATGAGCCTTCCTCACAACTCCATCAATAGTTGGGAGGAATTGTGCCAACAGTTCACCGCCAATTTCGGGAGTTCATACACCCGACCAGGCACTGAACTGGATCTTTCTGCTGTCGTGCAAAAGGGTGGAGAATCCCTGTGCTCATTTATCCAGAGGTTCTCCCAGGTATGAAACACTATTCCTTCTATCTCCAGCGCCTCTGTTATTGTGGCATTTAGACAGGGCGTACAAGATAAGAAGATGTTGGAGAAGCTGGCGATCAAGGAGATCACCAGTGCCACGGAACTCTTCAGCTTGGCTGACAAGTGCACCAAAGCTGGGAAGGGCCGTGAAATGCACTCCAAACCACCTTCGGAGGATAACAAAAAATCCTCCAAAGGCGAAGCCACTACCTCCGGGAGTGGCAAAAAGAAGAAAAAGTCCAACGGAAAGAATAAGCTGTCGGCCAGCACATCTACTGTTGCAGCTGCTGTGGCTCCGGGTGGCCGGGGGCCACGCCCCAAGAAACGACCTCAGCCGTCCTCCGAAGACGGTAGCAACTCCAAAGTGTGGTGTCCTATTCACAAGTCAAACAGCCACAACTTGGAAGACTGCCGAGAGGTCCAAAACCTTGTCGAGCGCTACAACAAGCGTTGGGAAGAAGTTCCTTTCCGACAAAGGGAAGGAAAACAGAAAGTCGATGAAGCTCCGACTGAAGAGGAGTTAGGTTTTCATGACCCTAAAAAGGTCCTGAAGGCTGTATACACCTCTGTCGACGATGATTCCGATGTCTCCGACAATGAACGTCAGAAAACCATGAACACCATCTTTGGTGGTTCGTGGGACATCACCTCCCGACGTGTCCTCAAGACCATGCGGCGGGACATGGCTTCAGTAGCTCCTACAGCCAGGGCGGAGCCTCATCGAAAGTGGATGGACACTACCATCACTTTTGATGCTTCTGACTGCCCTCGGATCATGATTGGAGCTAGCCAACTCCCATTGATGGTATCTCTGAACATCAACAACATCCAACTCCACCATGTAATGGTGGACGGAGGTTCGGGGTCGAACCTCATAAGCTTTGAAGCTTTCTTCAAGCTTCAGCTCCAGCCTTCGGATCTTCGCCCCTCCCGACCTTTCCCTGGAGTAGGTCCGGGGGCCATAACCCCACTTGGTGCCATTACTCTCCCGTTGACCTTCAGGACTCAGGAGAATTATCGCACTGAGAAGTTGGTCTTTGACGTTGCTCAGATAAACTTACCCTTCAACGCCATTCTGGGCAGACCAACCTTGTACAAGTTCATGGCTGCTGCTCATTATGGCTACTTGGTGTTGAAGATGCCAACACCAGTTGGTGTTCTCCGAATCCGCGGAGACCTCACTGCCGGAGTGACTGCTCTAGAAGAACTTCACGCGCTTGCTACAGCGCAGGAGGAAGAGTCCACGCAGGAACATGCTCCGAAACCCCTGAGCATTCGTCAACGAGGCTCAACCTCTGCACCTCGTGTGCAACCAAGCGGCGACACCGACATCCCCGTCAAAGTCGTCCAAATTGGTTCTGATGCCGCTCAGACCACCTGTATATCGGGAGGTCTGAATGACAAATAGGAACTCGTGCTCATCACTTTCCTCCGGGCTAATGTCGACATGTTTGCCTGGCAACCATCACAAATGTGTGGGATCCCTAGGGAAGTGATCGAGCATAACTGAAGATATATTGTGACGCTCGGCCTGTACACCAGAAGCCTCAGAAGCAATCAGTAGAGCGACAAAACTTCATACGACAAGAAGTGAAGAAGTTGCTCGAAGCTGGATTTATCCGAGAAGTCTTCCACCCAAAATGGCTGGCAAACCCAGTCGTTGTACCCAAGGCCGGCGAGAAGTTTCGGATGTGTATCGACTACACAACACTGAATAAGGCATGCCCAAAATATCCATTCCCACTACCTAGAATAGATCAGATAGTGGATTCCACCTCCTGGTGTGAATTACTGTGTTTCCTAGACTCATATTCTGGGTACCATCAAATCATGATGTATAGGGAAGATGAAGAACATACTTCTTTTATCACAATAGATGGATTGTACTGCTATACTGCCATGCCATTTGGTCTCAAGAATGCAGCTTCAACATTTGTACGAGCTATGTACAAAACCTTTGGAGAGCTCATCAGAGACATAGTGGAAGTGTATGTTGATGACATCGTCGTCAAGATCAAGGACAAGGAGTCACTCCTTGACACTTTGCAAGCTGTCTTCGACAAGTTGTGAGTCACTCGCACGAAGCTGAACCCAGACAAGTGTGTCTTCGGGGTTAGCTCCGGAAAGCTTCTTGGTTTCCTGGTAAACCACCAGGGCATAGAGGCAAATCCGGCAAAGATTAAATCCATTGAGGAAATGCGGCCACCAGCACGCATCAAGGACGTCCAAAAACTGACTGGATGTCTAGCCGCCCTCAGCCGGTTCATCTCAAAACTGGCGGAACGGGCGCTACCCTTCTTCAAGCTGTTGAGGAAGTCCGGACCATTCCAATGGTCTGAAGAAGCAGAAAAGGCGTTCTAGGAGCAAAAGCAGCTCCTCACCACTCTACCAACCTTGGTAGCTCCGAACCCTGGTGAGCCTTTACCGCTTTATATTTCGGCAATTGACGAGGTTGTCAGCATGGTCCTGGTTGCGGAGAGACCAGAACCATCCCAAGCTCGGAAATCCTGACCCCACCGGGAGGGTCCGGAGGTTCCTGAAGGTGAGTCCGGGTCCCAGCCCCCAGACTTGGATCTACAAGGAGTTACTCCAGAAGATCTAGACCCCTCTGGGAGGGTCTGGGTCGCTCCAGTAGAAGCTCCGGGTTCCTCCAGCAAGGACCCGAAGGTCCCCGAAGCAGGTCTGGACCCCTCCGGGAGGATCTGGGTCGATGTGGAGTAAGCTTCGGGCCCCTCCAGAAGGGTCCGGACAGTCCAGCGCCCGGTGTACTTCATCAGCGAAGTACTACATGATGTCAAGACTCGATACCTGGAGGTGCACAAACTGCTCTACGCAGTTCTCATCGCCTCTAGGAAGCTTCGTCATTACTTCCAAGCTCACAAGATCTCAGTGGTGACTTCTTATCCACTGCGTGCGATCTTGCATAATCCCAACTCTACTGGGAACATTGCAAAGTGGGCAGCGGAATTGGTTGAATTCAATCTTGAATTCGTCCCAAGACAAGCGATCAAGAGTCATGCATTGACAGACTTTGTGGCGGAATGGACCCCCTCTCCATCAAACCCTGGGGGCCCTAGTGAGCAGAAGCCGGAACTCAAGGCTCTGGTCTTCACTGAGCCTCACTGGACCCTCTATTTCGACGGCTCCATGCAAAAGCAGGGGGCAGAGTTGGAGTCCTTCTCCTCGCTCCAACCGGGGAGAAGGTAAAATACATGGTCCACCTTGACTTCAAGGCGACCAACAACATGGCGGAGTATGAAGCACTCATTTACGGACTAAAGGTGGCACTATCATATGGTGTCAAGCAGCTGTTGATCAAGGGAGATTCGCAGCTCATCATTAAACAGGTGAAGGGTGAATACTCCTATAACAATCCTCAACTAGCTGCTTATCTTTTTGAAGTCCAGAAGCTTCAGAAGGACTTCGAAGTTCTGGACCTCCACCATGTCCAGCATGTCCATAACGCTGAAGCTGATGAACTGTTGACAAAAGCATCAACCAGAGCTCCAGCTCACGACGGAACCTTCGTCCAGAGGTTGTCAAAACCCATAGCTCAGTCTGCCGAACTGAGCGAAGGGGGCGAGACCAGCATCCCGAAGCTGGCGGTCCCGATGGCCCTGTTACCATGGCAGCCATCAAGGGTCGTAGGTGCTGCTGGAAGCTCCGAGCAACCCAACACGCAAGACTCAAATGCTCAAGCTAGCTCCGATGCAGGGATCTCAGAGATCCAGAGCTACTTGAAAGACAATGTCCTTCCTGACGATGATGTATCCGCTGACCAGATAGTCAGATTGGCTAAAAGATACACACTGGTAGAAGGGGATCTCTATCGGCGCGGTGCCAACGGCGTCCTAATGCGGTGCATCACAAGGGAAGAAGGCTGCGAGCTCCTCGCAGAAATCCATGGAGGCGAGTGTGGGAACCACGCGTCTTCCCGCATGCTGGTCGGTAAAGCCTTCCGGCATGGCTTCTACTGGCCTACAGCGCTCCAGAATGCAACTGAGCTGGTGAAGAAATGCGAAGCATGCCAGTTCCATGCAAAGAAAATTCACACACCGACTCAACCTCTACAAATGATACCTCCTACATGGCCTTTCGTTGTGTGGGGGATGGACATCTTAGGACCTTTCCCAAGAGCCGTCGGAGGTTACAAGTTCCTGTATGTTGCTATTGACAAATTCACCAAATGGCCAGAAGCAACTCTAGTTGTGACAATAAACAAGCAATCAGCTATCAACTTCTTGCAGTCCATCGTATGCAGATTTGGAGTCCAAACAAAATCATAACAGATAATGGGACCCAATTCACAAGCTCTGCTTTCCAAGGATACTGCAAAGACCTCGGCATCCAAGTCAGCTACGCTTCCGTAGCTCACTCGGCAAGCAATGGCCAAGCCGAGAGAGCAAATGCAGAAATTCTGAAAGGACTCAAGACGCGCACTTATGAGCACCTGGAAAAACATGGAGCTAACTGGATCGAAGAGCTTCCGCCCACTCTATGGGCCAACAGGACAACCCCAAACCGGTCAACTGGAGAGACACCCTTCTTCCTGGTGTACGGAGTTGAAGCAGTCCTTCCTTCGGAAATCACCTTGGGGCCGCTCCGGGTCCGGACCTTCGACGAAGCCATGCAGGACTAGCTCCGGCGTGAAGACCTTGACCTCCTTGAAGAGGGAAGGTGTCGAGCAACTGTTCGGAATGCCCGATACCGCCAAGCTCTTCGGTGCTATCACCAACGGCATGTTCACAGCCGACAGCTCGAGGAAGGCGATCTGGTGCTACGGAGAATACAATCCAGAAAAGGGTTAAACAAACTCTCCCCCAGCTGGGAAGGACCCTTCCGAGTGATCAAAGTATCCCGTCAGGTATGCGTTTGCTTGGCAAACGAGGATGGGACACCTCTCCCAAATCCTTGGAACATTGAGCACCTCCGTAAGTTCTATGCTTAATATCACGGAGGTGAGTATATAGTTACATGTGGTGTATGTTATAGAGTCATTGTACAGAGTCGGGTAGGTCCTCCTGCAGAACAGCCGGACCTTCCCTAGAAGGTCCACAAAGTTCAGGCAACACTTGTCACAGTCTCAGAACTAAAAGTGTGGCTAGCTACATTGGGTCAAACGAGAAACGAAACACACGTAGCCTGGTTCCGTACCCTAAGAGTGTACTTGTTTCCCCTATACCCCGAACCTATAATGAAAGACATGATTGTGTGAAAACAGACTCCACGTGCATTTACTTTGTACAGGCTCAATATTTTTTATTTTTCTCTTTCTTGTCTATAACAAAGTTGTGCAGTTCTTAAGAAAGTTTAGCTCGACAAGTTCATGTACAATTCGAGTTGCATTGTCTATTCTTCTGGGTACAAACATTGTTGATAGTCTACTCGTCTGAATGCCGCCAAGCCAATCTAGGGCCGGAGTGTGCTATCGACTTAGCCTGGTCATGCACCCTAAGTACGCCACTCTACCTACACCCCAGCAGGCCGAAGTAAGGCGAGTACAGAAACGATCGGACCTGAAGGAAACAAGACGGCGCTCTTGATTGTATTTAGAAATGTGTTCGACCTAAAACTTTCTCGAGAATGGTAAGCCGCAATGAAGTTATAGATAGGAAACGAATTTTACTGTTTTTCTTGACTTCAGTGTGCAAGAAAAATAAATATTTCATGATGATGGTGAATGAAGCCGGAGCTGCCAAAGCTCCGACATCCTCTAGGCGGCTTGTGGTCGATGTTCAAACATTGATATCGAGCGTCGCTGGAGCTACTCAGCTCTGGTAAAGCTAGGGGGCAAGCCGTCAACGTGACGAAAAGATGGTGAAAAGACTATATAGTGGAGTCTGTTGTCGATACACCACGTGTTGACAGAGGTCACTGCCAGAGCTACCAAGCTCCGACACCCCAGAGGGCTAACCGTCGATGCTCTACGCGTTGATGGAGACTACTGTCGGAGCTACTAAGCTCCGACGATGGTCAATTCCGGAGCCAATAAGCTCCGACAACCTCAGGGGGCCTACACTATCGAAGACTTTGGACCTACATTCTACAAGTTCGAAGCACGCAAGTCTTCAACAACTGTTACATCCTCTTGGTACATGTTCACAATCAAAACGTGTACATATACCAGGGGGCCAAGTGAGACAAAGGTGTTGAAGACAAAAAATGAAATTCACAAAAAAAATGGATTTCATTCATCTGGAGACAAGAGATTACAAAATTGGAGAAGAAAAAGAGAGAATACAAGTGGTACCTACAAAGAGATGGTCCTAGACCCTATGGAAGAACTGGGCGACCTTCTGGGCAACCTCTGACACGCTGGCTCGGGCGGCTTCACCCTCTCCTTCGATGGGGCCTTCAAGCACTGGGTCCAGAGGGAATTGAGGGTCCCGGCTGGTGTAGCACGTCAGCACGAACTCTGCGATGTTCTTCGCTAGGGATTGTCCCTCAGTTTCCAGCTGGTCCGCGATGACATCGCCCATCTTGGCGAGCTTGTTGCCTGCTGAACTCAGCGCCTCCAACGCTTGGTCCAGCTCTGGCTCCGGATCATCCGGACGCACAGGACTAAAGCCCATTGGCGTCAGCGCGCCGTTGGCTTTGCCCACGAAGTCACAAACTTGTTGGGACTCCGCAGCCCTTGTGCTTCGCATCTCCTCCAAGCATCTTTTGGCCGCCGCAAGCTCCGAGTTCTCCTGAGCAAGACGCTCCACCTCTTTGGCATTATGCTGAATCTTTTCAGCAACCTGCCTTTCAAGTTTACTAAGCTCTTCCTCCTGGAGGTGGATCTCGTTCCGGTGGTTGACCAAATCCTTCTCTCGACCCCGCACTTTCTTCTCCCTAGCGGCGATGGCATTCTCCTGCTTATAGAGATCTTGCCCTCGCTCCCAGGCCTTCTTCTCCTCTTCCTCGCAACGCTCCTCCAATTTCTTGGTGCGCTCTTTGAGGCTCTTGTCAGCCAGAGTTGTCTTTTGGACAAGCTCTTCCTCCCTCTTCACGAGGTCGTCCCGCAGCTCCACGAGTTTTTGCTCTTCATCTTCGAGTAAATTCTCTCCCGCACCTCAAGAGCCTCCCAGCACTTGACGAGACTAGCGTGGATGGCGGCGAGCCTCACCTGGCAATCATCTGTTGCGGTATTAGCAGCTTTGGCCTGCTCATAGATGACCCAGGACTGGTTGTTGAGGGATCGCGTCATGCTTTCCCTCTCATCCAACAGCTTACCCTAGTACTCCAGGTGGACCTTCTCCCTCTGCACCCACTCCTTGTCGTCAGCCAGCCTCGACTACGCCAGCTTGGTCTCGAATTGGAGCCAGTTGAGCCACCTCCTAAGGGTTTGGCGCTCCTCCTCGAGGGCCTTGCTGTCGTGGTAGAAAGCCGACTGGATCTGGCGAAGACTGGAGCAAGCGTTGTCAATAGACAACGATAGAGGGATCAGGTCCGGACCTGTCGGGGTCCTCTCCACTGGCTCCAGCGGGTCTTCAGTGACAAAAATTGGGTCCCACTCTACAAGAGCAGTCCCCTGAGCTTCCACGGCACTAGGGCCGTCCTCCGGGATAGCCTCGGCTGCTGTCGAGGAAGGTCCTGTAGCAGAAGTTCGGACCTCCAGAATTGGCTCCGAAGGTCCCGCCGCCAGGTCATCAACAACTGGCCCCTTAGGCGGGGGGCCAGCAGCTTCATCTTGGCACCCTGACTCAACAGTGGGCACCTCCGGGATCACCACTTCTGGAGCAGGTGTTGAAGGTTTGGTCGGAGCAGAAGCTACTTCCGGCTCCGACGCAGGAGCCTCCTCTGCCGCTGGCTCAGGTGCTGGCGCTTCGACCATCATGGGCTCAGGCGCCGACACCTCCGCAGCAACTGGCTCGGATGCCAGAACCTCTTCGACGACTGGCTCTACAGTCGGAACTTCTGCACCAACCGGCTCTACTGCCGGAGCTTCCTCGACAACCGGCTCAAGCGCCGGAGCTTCATCAACACCCAGTTCTACCGCCGGGACCTCATCAACCACCAGCTCGACTGTCAGGGCTTCAACAACATCCGGCTCTAGGGCCGGAATCGCAGCTACCTCCGGCTCTGTGGCTAGAGCGTCCAACATCTCAGCATCCAAGCCCGGTGCTTCAACCTCCGGGGCTGGTACCGCTGCTACATCTTCATTCCCGTGGTTCGGCGCTACCACGAGAGCTTCTAGGGATGAGTCAAGGTCCAAGACCATGACAGCCAGCGCCAGAGCTGCCGCAGCCTCAGCCACCTCTTGGGGCGGCGCTGGAATTGGAGCCGAAGCTTCAGCCTGCACAACCTCAACTGCTGCTACAGAGACCGGAGCTTCAGCCCTTTTCTTAGGCACGGTGTGGATGAAGGACGAAGAAACTCAAAATACAGTTATAAACATAAAACAACTGACTGAGGTAAAAAATAAAAAATTACCTCAGAAGGCTTCCGCACCAGTTAGCACGGAACCTCTTTTCCGGATGCTCCAGACTGGCCCCAGCCGCCATTGGCGTGGTAGTCCCAGAAGGTCCCCCAGAGCTTGCTGCTGCTATCAGCGTTGCCTTGGTTGAGGCCCCCTTCGACTGGGAAGGACCTCCGAACCCAGAGCCCTCAGCTTGCCCTTGTACTAAAGTCACATGGCCGGAGATAGCACCTCGGGAAGATGCCGCTGTTGGAGTAGATGTCGCCGTTGAAGACCTCCCCCTCCGGGGAGAAGGAGCCGTCGCAGAAGAAGCGGGCCTGACGGACCTTCCGTCGGCATGCTTCAGCTTCCTCTTACAGCTCGAGGGCTCGGCCAACTCCTTGCCCTTGCCTATGACTTTGATTCTTGGCTTTGGGGCGGGAGCGGAGCCGCCTTCAGGAGCTCTGGAGATCACCAACCCGGTGATCGAATGTCTCTCAATGACACCAAGGTCGTCAAGCACTGGCATCGTCTGACGGAGCTCCCTGCTGAACTCTGCCTCCATGTTCAGAGGGAGGAAAGCTGCCGGCGGAGCCAAGTCGTCACCCTTGACGTCGATGCCGTGCTGGAACTTCTTGAGGTGGAACTCCAAAGTTGCATCCTCCATGTTGGACTTCAAACCGGTTTGATCCGGTCGTCGTCCAGCATACTATTGAGGGCCCAAGCGAGCTTCTCCCTCTTCTTCAGCGGAGCCCACCTGTTGGTCAGGAAGTTGCAAAACATCGCCTGAGGAGTCACCCCTCCTTCCATGCACAGGTTGATCTTGGTCAGAGCATGGTTGAAGGCGTCCGATAACACTGGAGCTTCACTCCAAACTGCAGTGTCGATGTTGGGGAGGCCTTCCGGCAACTCCAGCTTCTCGTGCTCCTCCACCCTGATGACGATCCAATCCTTCTTCCAGTCGTCCCCTTCCCAGAAGGGAATGACCGCAAGTACTTGTACAGGCACTTCTTGCGCTTCACAAAATAATAGAAGCCAAGGTACTCGTCACTCTTGCCGGTGGTCTGGACAGTGAAGAAGGTGCGGAAGAGCTCAATGCATGGGGTATGCCCACCCACATCTCGCAGAAGTGGACAAAGATCGACACTAAAAGAATGGAGTGGGGGCCAAGGTGGTACAGCTGCAGACCATAGAAGTCTAGCAGCATCAAGAAGAAAGAGGAGAAATGTGGGATCAGTCCCACCATGATGTATGCGGAAAAGTACACCATGTCGTCGGCGTGTTCCTTCTCGAACGGAAACTTGCCGGCGCGGACCAAGTTGTTGAAGAAGTCAGGGGACCACCCCATGAGGGCCCGGACCTTCTTCAAATCACCATCAGTCTTCAGTCGGCTCTGGCTAACACCCAACTCCATCGCAGCACAACGAGGTAAGAGGGGAAAAGCAAGCAAAAGTTTGGAAGGTTTGAGCGCAAGTTCGAATGAAAGGTGTAAAGAACCCCAAATGGTGTGTGCTTTCCTTCTTAAGTAAGCCCTCGCAACGCTCGGATGGAATCCGCAGAGGAGCCGATGATGCCAGTCAAAAACTTCACCCTACCAATCGGGGGCCCGGGGCCACCCCGATGATCAAGTCAAGGTCCTAACCCCAGGCGAACGGTAGTCATCATGAAAGGCGGGAAACCCGAAGGCGGTGGCCTGATAGGGCGCATGGAACCGATACGGTTTTCGTATCGAGAACCGGCGACCTTCAATTGCGTGAGATCCGCATGCTAAGATCTCACCTGTCGCCTTCAGGATATGCCACGCCATGGTGGTTTAACTGCGAACTACTACCAACTGCACATCTGAAGACCCTTGAAGACACGGCCCAAAAACCAAAGAATGGACCCACCTTCGGCAGAATGACTTCATCCAAAAGGTCTCTCCTAGAGGTGGGCCCAGGGGGCCACTATCGGTACCCTACGTACCGGATACCCCTTGGGATTGCAAAGATCACAAGGAAACTCCATCTACTAGATTTGAAGACCTCCGAAGGTCCCACATGTCAGGCGTAACCGGACCTGCTTCCCCGACATGGTTAGTCCCAGGGCCGCCACGTGTATCATAAGACCGGAGCTACCACCCACACATGGGAAAGCTCCGGACTAGATACTGGTATGGCATCCCCAGACCTAACCCCAGACAGAGGAAAGCTCCGGTGCCAACACGTGTCCAACAGCACCGGACCTACCCGTCCACGATGATAAGCTCCAGAGCTGCCACGTGGTCGAACCGCCGGACCTTCAACTTCAACAATCAGGCTGGTGAACCCCCAACGGCTCAAACCTTCAAGGGACAATCAAGGACTTCAACACCCGATTAAGTGTCATTAATACCATATTAATGACACACGACCGGAAGGCCCTTAATACCAGTAACGGCACTGTCAAGGCCCGTTACCATGCTATTAAGGGTAATTAACCTCATTAATTGTGTATCAAGCATGTGTAACCGCCGGGGCCACATGTCGGGCTACGCTAACGTTGTAACGACCAGTCCTTGTACTATAAAAGGACTGGTCGATGATATACAAGGCACCTCTCCAGACCTCTTCTGGACTCCCTGACCTAGACGAGCTTCTTCTTCTGGAGCTTCTTCTAGACTCACACGCTCAATACAACACCAACACACCCCGTGGAGTAGGGTATTACGTCAGGTGGCCCAAACCACGTAAATCTCTATGTCTACTTGTCATTCACCTTCTTGAATCTTTGCGCGCCCATTACCGAACAACAACTCCGCGATCTACCAACAGTAGTATCGGGAGATCTGCCGGATTCAAACACCGACAGATATGGTCAACATCTCTTGCACACCCAACAGGTCATGTGGCTATGCTCCGTATCTTATGTTCATGATTGAGAAAGTCACTGGGATAGAGTTTGTCAAAGATGTGGAGCACCTTCCTTTGAGGCCCCAGATGCCTCAAAAGCCAAGCATTCAGGCTGCTTCATCTCCGACCTCCAGTCCTGAGGCTCCGGCAAGAGCAAGTGGAGATGCCAGGGCTGCCCCTGCCACTAGGGAAGCTCCTCAAAGAGGATCTGCAAGTGGCATCTTCAAATACTTGGCTGCTATCTTTGCTTCCTGCAGAAAGGCCGAGGTCAAGGCCCACAAGCTTAACAAGAGAAGAAAGGAAGACATGAAGTGTGTCAAGGCAAATGTGAAGCAGATTTGCCAGAAACTATAGATCGAGCCCATTGGATCTCCAGTAATCTCTAATGATTCCGACTCCGACTACACCGAGCTCGGGCCCTTGACCCCTTCCGAGCTTGCCTACTTTGGCATTGGGGGCTCGAGTGGCTCCGCACCTCCTCCTCATCATCATCAGCTCGAAGACAAAGATGGAGACGATGAGAGGACCGACAACAAGGCTTGAAGACTTTAGGTCCTTCCTCTCCTTCTTTTTGGTGTCTTGATGCCAAAGGGGGAGAGATTGAGGGGGAGTCTTAGGTCTTAAGTTGTAGGATGCGAGGAGAGAGCTTCCTTTATGCTTTTTTCTATTTTGGGGGTTGTAAACAGTTCAATATGCTATTTTGATACCTAATGGTCATGTGATGCAATGTTTTGAACTACTTGTGAATTAATCTATGAAATCTGTGATTTTGCTCCTAGAATGACATATATGCTTGTTGTTGGTATGTTAATGGCAATCATGTCATTCTCTTCACGATTATTGTTTCAATGCACTTAGTTATGCATCCCACCATAAAGAATGCACATATGGATCATGTTTTCATTGCTTGATGTAGTTTAACTCATATGTGCATACTTTATGAAAAGCTCAACTTTTTGTCATATTTTGTGAAATCTCAATTGGTTGTCATCAATCACAAAAAAGGGGGAGATTGAAAGTGCATCTAGGAATCCCTTGTGGGTTTTGGATGATTTATGACAAGCAAATGAGATCCTAACTACTTTGTTGAGATGAGCACAGGTTTTAATGGGAAAATAAGCAAAGTGCCAAAAAGAAGGAAGAATGAGGAGTAATGTGGAAATGAGCTCAAGGAACAAGTGTAGTAGATCATTGTGTATGGAGTGTGTTAAGGAAACACACCCCAAGAGCTCAAACACAAACAAACACACATACTGCACAAATTTATACAGGACCGGACTAGTCCGAGTGACACCGGACTAGTTTGATATCTCTCTGCACAAGATCGGACAAGTCTTATATCACCACGGACTAGTCCGATATCTCTCTGACTAGAATCGGACTAGTCCTTCCCAGTGCGGACTAGTCCTCAAAACACTTCACAAGCTGCACAAAATCGGACAAGTCTGATCACTCAACGGACTAGTCCGATATCGTTCTGACGAAAATCGAACAAGTCCGATATTGGAACTGACTAGTCCGAAAACCCTCTGACCTAAATCGGACAAGTCCTCCAAGTGCGGACTTTTCACCCAATTCACCTAGGGTTTCACTGATCCGTACAAGTCCGATGATTATCGGACTAGTCCGAAGATTTCCAGAAGCGAAATCGGACAAGTCCTCTCCTAGTCGGACTAGTCCGATATTTCAGGACACTTAGGGTTTACTACACACAGCACACCGGACTAGTTCGGTGTCCTCCACGGACTAGTCCGATCTTTCTAAACCCTAATGGTCACTTTTAGAAACCCCATATAAATAGAGGTGCACGGCCCAACTTTAACCTCTCCTGACCCCCTGCACCGTCACACCTCCCAAGAGCCTCAAAAACACATCTCTCCACGAAATCAAAAGCCACAAAGATTAATCCCATGAGGATACACTTCGGAACATTGGAGAGACACGATTCTTCACTCTTGAGATCTTGGTTTGATTCCCTAACACACTCCTGTGATTTTTATTGTAATCTTTCGAGTGTGTTCTTGGTGGAGTTCTCATTGTAATCTAGGGGAGCCCTCAACGTGTTAGAAGGCCCCTTGAATTTGGTTATTTACCCTTTGTGATAAGAGAAGAGGATTGGCCTTCGTGGCGATCTGACGAGGGTAGGGTTGGAGAAGACCCGGTCCTTTTGTGGACTCCTCAATGTGGATGTAGGTTGCCTCTGTGGGAGCCGAACCACGGGATAAACTGCTTGTGTTCTTGCTTTGTGTTCATCGTTCTTATTCATCATATCAATCTAGGGTTTCAATCAATATCACTTACTTTAAGTTGAAACATCAAATATAAGATTGACTTGTGGTATACCCTAGTTCATAATCTTGCAACACCTCAATTACAAGTATATTTCTACTGCATACATCTTAGATTCAAATTAATCGATCATACTTGATTAACCTAGTCGGTACACACCGGACTAGTCTGCACTTTATCGGACTAGTCCGATATCTCGAGTTTTGATCTGGTTGTTAATTTTTGCAGGTTCCGACAAAATTCAAAAAGGCCTATTCACCCCCCCCCCCCCTCTAGGCCACATTCAATACCAAAGTCCTTAAACTCACTAGTGGCTTGACGAACTCTATGTTGTTCAGGAACAAGATGGGCATTAAATTTTTGCTCTATTATCATCTCCCAATCAAGGTAAGCCTCAACATCATAAGTACAAGAAAAAGAGGGCATAATAAATTTCACTTTAGCAAAAGGATCATCAAGAGAACGATTATAATTGTTATGATGATTATTACCTCCCATACCTCAACAATAAAGTGCAAGTTTTGGCTGATTGTTGTGATCTTCCATATCATCATAAGCATTGTCTTCATGTATTTTAGCGAGAGGCAACCGAGCCTCAAGAGTATTCATCCGAAGAGCAAGGTCATCAAGTTGCCGAGTCAAGTTCACCAATGACTCCTCCGTTGATGCGTTGTATTTAGCGAACATATCTGTCATCGCCTTCATCATATCACATAACTCAGCATGTTGAACAGATTCGTCATCATTGTTTTTTCCTTCCATTGTTAGTAGGAAACAAAAGACAAAAAAAAAGATATTATCCCTATTAACTGCAGTGACAATGTGAAAGGTGGAAGAAAACAATCTATCTCTCTCTCAAGCGTCTTACCACGCTCTTACAAGTGTTCTTACCGACACAGTAGGTGGTGTGGACAGTGAGATGAACCAATGAAGTGTGGGGTGATTGCAAAGGTACTTGTTCTGCTCAAGAGAAAGGTGGATCTTGGATGGCACAATATGGTGGCTAATGAGCATAAATCGTTAATAGGTAAACAAAGTTGAATAAGTATTCAATGTAGGAAACTGTTGCTAGTCAACCAAGTTCTCTAGGGCCTAGCACAACATAAGGAAATAGCAAGGCAAAAGAAAGACAGAATGATATAACCAATTGTCGGTACCCTAAAAACCGTACACCCCTTGAAGTTACAAAGATCTCAAAAGAAAGCCATCTACTTGGTTTGAAGACCCTCGGAGGCCCACTTGTCAGACATGACCGGACCCGCTTCTCCAACATGGTTAATCCCTGGGTCGCCACGTGTACAACCAAACCAGAGCTACCGCCCACAAGGGGGAAGTTCCGGGCCACGTACCGAAACGGCACCTCCGGACTTAACTCCAGTCCGAGAGAAGCTCCGGACTCGACACGTGTCTGGTAGCCCCGGAGCTACCTGCTTCCCACAGCAAGCTCCAGAGCTGCCATGTGTCCAATCGTCAGACCTTTCAGCCTCTAACCTCCGGAAGACCTTCTAACGGCTCCGGACCTTCAAAGGAGAGCCAAGGACTTCAAGACCCGATTAAGTGCCATTAATACCATATTAATGACACTTAATCGGACGATCTTAACACCAGTAACGGTACTGTCAAAGCCCGTTACAGGATCATTAAGAGCAATTAATCGTGTATCAATACTAGTAACCGCCGGGGCCACATGTCGGGTCAGGCTAGCTTGTAACGGCCTGTCCTTGTACTATAAAAGGACAGACCGACGATACACTCAGGGATGTTCACGGGCGATCATACGCACCCCATACACTCGTGACAAGCTCTTACTGCTAAGACAACACCAAAAAACCTGTGGAGTAGGGTATTACGCTCAGGCGGCCCGAACCACGTAAATTCTTGTGTCTCCTGTGTCAAACTCCAATTCACCTTCTTGAATCTTCGCGCGCCCACACCGAACATCAAACTCTCTTATCACTTTAGCAGTGTAAGGAGATTTGCCGGCTCCAACCGCCGACAGTTGGCGCGCCAGGTAGGGGGGCCTGAGATTTTTGAGAATGGTGAACTCCGCTGCTGGATCATCCAACGGCCAACCTGCTGCTCAGGCTATTGGGGGCAATCCCTCCAACAGGCAGCCACCAGCAAGAGCCTTAGCACCAGCAGGAGCCACACTCCCACAACCACTGTCTTCTCCAGCAAATCGTGCTGGGCAACGTGATGGTGCGCCGGCGTCGCTTACTGCGTCGGCGAGTCATGACAACCCGGAACACGCGCTCCATGCAGCGCGTGCTCTTCTCCAATGTCCACCACCTCCGGATGCATCTCGAGATGCGCTGGAGTAGTGGAGGGCTGATGTGGAGCATTTGGTCGCAGTAGCGGTCGAACACCTCAACAACCAGGGTCCTCCTCCTTCGGGACGAGCCCTGTCACAGAGGCGGACTTTGTCTGGAAGACTTGGTCCGCACGCCTCCAAAAGAAGGAGACGTGCTGCATCTCAACCAGTGACATCATTGCCCTCCGGGGCTCGACGCACTCACACGGTATCTAGGCTTTCGACTCATGACCTCCGGGCGGAGCTTGATCGCCGATGCCGCCAGCAGGATGGCCGTGTCCATATTGAGCGTGCCCGTGAAAGACGGGAAGCTCAAGACCTTTCTACTCTTGAAGGAGTAGGAGGAGGCTGTTCAGCCCTAGCCATGCACCTGCGCATGGTTAGATGGCCACGGAAGTTCCGGCCTCACCTGCTGGAAAAATTCGACGGGACTTTCAACCCCACTGAATTCCTTCAGATATACTCCACTGCAATCTTGGCAGCTGGAGGAAACGAGGTCGTGATGGCCAATTATTTGCCAGTGGCCTTAACTGGGACCGCCAGGTCCTGGTTTATGAGCCTTCCACCCAACTCTATCAACAGTTGGGAGGAGCTGTGCCGTCAGTTCACTGCCAACTTCGGGAGTTCATACACCCGACCAGGCACTGAACTGGACCTTTTTGCGGTCGTGCAAAAAGGGGGAGAATCTTTGCGGTCCTTCATCCAGAGGTTCTCTCAGGTATGAAACACTATCCCTTCTATCTCAAGCGCTTCTGTCATTGTGGCATTCAGACAGGGCGTACGGGACAAGAAGATGTTGGAGAAGCTGGCGATCAAGGAGATCACCAGCGTCACGGAACTCTTCAGCCTGGCAGATAAATGTGCCAGAGCTACGGAGGGTCGTGAGATGCACTCCAAACCAGCCTCGGAGGATCACAAAAAATCCTCCAAAGAAGAAGCCGCTACCTCCGGGGGTGGCAAGAAGAAAAGAAGACCAACGGCAAGAAAAAGCCGTCGGCCGGCACATCCAACGTTGTAGCTGCTGCAACTCCGGGTGGCCGGGGACCACGCCCCGAGAAGCGACCTCGACCGTCTTCTGAATACGGTGGCAAACCCAAAGTGTGGTGTCCCATTCACAAAACGGGCAGCCACAGTTTGGAAGACTGCCGGGAGGTCCAAAACCTTTCCGAGCGCTACAACAAGCGCCGGGAAGGATCTCCTTTCCGACAGAGGGAAGGAAAGCAAAAGGTCGACGAAGCTCCGGCTGAAGAGGAGTTAGGGTTTCAGGATCCAAAAAAGGTCCTGAAGGCCGTTTACACCTCCGTCGATGATGATTCTGACGTCTCTGACAACGAGCGTCGGAAGACCATGAACACCATTTTCGGTGGGTCATGGGATATCACCTCTCGTCGCGTCATCAAGACTATGCGGCGAGATATGGCCGCTGTAGCCCCTACAGTCAGGCCGGAACCTCATCGAAAGTGGATGGACACCTCCATCACTTTTGATGCTTCTGATTGCCCGAGGAGCATGGTTGGAGCAGGATAGTTACCTTTGATGGTATCTCCAACCATCAACAACATCCAGCTCCACCATGTTATGGTAGACGGAGGTTCGGGGCTTAAGCTCATCAGCTTCGAAGCTTTCACTAAGCTTCAGCTCCGACCTTCGGACCTCCAGCCCTCTCGACCTTTCTCCGGAGTAGGTCCGGGGGCCATTACCCCACTCGGAGCTATTACTCTCCCCGTTACCTTCGGGACCCGGGAGAAGTATCGCACCGAGAAGTTGGTCTTCGACGTCGCTCAGATCAACTTACCATTCAACGCCATCTTGGGTAGACCTGCCCTGTACAAATTCATGGCAGCTGCTCATTATGGATACCTGGTGTTGAAGATGCCAACACCAGTAGGCGTTCTCTGGATCCGCGGAGATCGCACTGCCGGAGTAACCGCTCTGGAGGAACTCCACGCACTCACCACGGCGCAAGAGGAGGACTCCAGGCAGGAGCAAGCTCCGAAACCCCCGAGCATTCGTCAACGAGGCTCGACCTCTGCACCCCGTGTGCAGCCAAGCGGCGACACCGACATTCTCGTCAAAGTCGTCCAAATTGGTTTTGATGCCGCTCAGACCACCCGTATATCGGGAGGATTGAACGACAAATAGGAACTCGCGCTCATCACTTTCCTCCGGGCTAATGTTGACGTGTTTGCTTGGCAACCGTCACAAATGCTTGGGATCCCCAGGGAAGTGATTGAGCACAATCTGAAGATCTACCCCGATGCCCAGCCTGTGCATCAGAAGCCTCGAAAGCAATCCGTAGAGCGGCAGAACTTCATCCGACAAGAAGTGAAGAAGCTACTCGAAGTCGGATTCATCCGAGAAGTCTTCCATCCAAAATGGCTGGCGAACCCAGTCGTTGTGCCCAAGGCCGGCGGGAAGCTTCGGATGTGCATCGACTACACCACACTAAATAAGGCATGTCCAAAAGATCCATTCCCACTACCTAGAATAGATCAGATAGTAGATTCCACCTCCGGGTGTGAATTACTGTGTTTCCTGGACGCATATTGTGGGTATCATCAAATCAGGATGTCTAGGGAAGATGAAGAGCATACTTCATTCATCACAGTAGATGGATTGTACTGTTACACAGCCATGCCATTTGGTCTCAAGAATGCATCTTCAACTTTTGTACGATCTATGTACAAAACTTTTGAAGAACTCATCAGAGACATAGTGGAAGTGTACGTCGATGACATTGTGGTCAAGGTCAGGAACAAGGAGTCCTAGACACCTTGCAGGCTGTCTTCAACAAGCTGCGGGCCACCCGCACAAAGCTAAACCCGGACAAGTGTGTGTTTGGAGTTAGCTCCGGAAAACTTCTTGGTTTCCTGGTAAGTCACCGGGGCATAGAAGCTAATCCGGCGAAGATAAAAGCTATTGAAGACATGCGGCCACCAACCCGCATCAAAGACATCCAAAAGTTAACTAGGTGTCTAGCAGCCCTCAGCCGGTTCATATCAAGACTGGCGGAACGGGCACTTCCCTTCTTCAAGTTATTGAGGAAGTCCGGACCATTCCAATGGTCCAAAGAAGCAGAGAAGGCATTCCAGGAGCTGAAACAGTTCCTCACCACCCTACCAATTCTGGTAGCTCCGAACCATGGTGAGCCTTTATTACTTTACATTTCAGCTACTGACGAAGTCGTCAGTATGGTTCTGGTTGCGGAGAGACCGGAACTACCCCACACCCAGGAATCCAGACCCCTTCGGGAGGGTCCGGAGGTTCATGAAAGCGAGTCTGGGTCCCAGCTCCCAGATTCGAACCCGCAAGAAGTCACTTCAAGAGACCTAGACCCCTCCGGGGATGGTCCAGGTCATTTCTGAAGAAGCTCCGGGTTCCTCCAGCCAGAACCCGGAGGTTCCCGAAGAGAATCCGGACCCCTTCGAGAGGGTCCGGATCAATGAACAGGAAGCTCCGGACCCCTCCGGGAGGGTCCGGACCATTCAACACCCGGTATACTTCATCAGTGAAGTATTACATGATGCCAAGACTCGATACCTAGAGGTGCATAAGCTGCTCTATGCAGTTCTTATTGCCTCCAGGAAGCTTCGACATTATTTCCAAGCTCACAAAGTCTCGGTGGTGACCTCCTATCCACTTCGAGCAATATTGCATAATCCCAATTCAACTGGGAATATTGCAAAATGGGCTGCAGAATTGGCTGAATTTGATCTTGAATTTATTTCAAGACAAGCAGTCAAGAGTCAAGCGTTGGCAGATTTTGTGGCAGAATGGACTCCCTCTCCATCAAACCCTGGGGGCCCTAGTGAGCAGAAGACGGAGCATCAAGCTCCAACCTTCATCGAGCCTCACTGGACCCTCTACTTCGACGGCTCCATGCAGAAGCAGGGGGCCGGAGCTGGAATCCTTCTCCTTGCACCGACTGGGGAGAAGGTAAAATACATGGTACACCTTGACTTCAAGGCAACCAACAACATGGCGGAGTATGAAGCACTCATCTACGGTCTAAAGGTGGCACTGTCATATGGTGTCAAGCAACTGCTGGTCAAAGGAGATTCACAGCTCATCATCAAACAGGTGAAAGGTGAATGCTCCTGCAATAATCTCCAGCTAGCTGCTTACCTCCTTGAAGTCCAGAAGCTTCAGAAGGACTTTGAAGTCCTAGACCCCCACCATGTTCAGCGTGCCCATAACGCTGAAGCTGACGAACTCTCGACCAAAGCGTCAACCGGAGCTCCGGCTCCTGACGGAACCTTTGTCCGGAGGTTTTCAAAGCCAACAGCTCAGCCTGCCAAACTGAGCGAAGGGGGTGAGATCAGCATCCCGAAGCTGACGGTCCCAATGGCCCTGTTACCATGGCAGCCATCAAGGGTCGTAGGTGCTGCCGGGAGCTCCGAGCAACCCAGCACGCAAGACTCAAAAGCTCAAGCTAGCTCCGATGCATGGATCTCGGAGATCCGGAGCTACTTGAAAGACAACATCCTTCCTGACGATGATGTATCCGCTGACCGGGTAGTCAGATTGGCTAAAAGATACATGCTGGTAGAAGGGGATCTCTACCAGCGCGGTGCCAACGGCATCCTAATGCGGTGCATCACAAGGGAAGAAGGTTGCGAACTTCTCGCAGAAATCCATGGAGGCGAGTGTGGGAACCACGCATCTTCCCGCACGCTGGTCGAAAAAGCCTTTCGGCATGGCTTCTACTAGCCTACAGCGCTCCAGGATGCCACTGAGCTGGTGAAGAAATGCGAAGCATGCCAATTTCATGCAAAGCAAATTCATACACCGGCTCAGCCCTTACAAATGATACCTCCTACATGGCCCTTCGCTGTGTGGGGGATGGACATCTTGGGACCCTTCCCAAGAGCCGTCGGAGGTTACAAGTTCCTGTACATCACAATTGACAAGTTCACCAAGTGGCCGGAAGCAACTTTAGTTGTGACAATCAACAAGTAATCTGCTATCAACTTTCTGCAATCCATTGTAAGCAGATTTGGAGTCCCAAACAAAATCATCACTGATAATGGGACTCAATTCACAAGCTCCGCATTCCAAGGATATTGCGAAGACCTCGGCATACAAGTTTGCTACGCCTCCGTAGCTCACCCAGCCAGCAATGGCCAAGCCGAGAGAGCAAATGCTGAAATCCTTAAAGGACTCAAAACGCGCACCTATGAGCGCTTGAAGAAACATGGAGCCAACTGGATCGAAGAGCTTCCGCCCACTTTATGGGCCAACAGGACATCTCAAAACCGGTCAACTGGAGAGACACCCTTCTTCCTGGTGTACGGAGCTGAAGCAATCCTTCCTCCGGAAATCACCTTGGGTTCACTCCGGGTCCGGACCTTCGACGAAGCCTCGCAGGACCAGCTCCGATGTGAAGACCTAGACCTCCTTGAGGAGGGAAGGTGCCAAGCAGCTATTCGGAATGCCCGATATCGTCAAGCTCTACGGCGATATCACCAGCGGCATGTACACAACCGACAGCTCGAGGAAGGCGATCTGGTGCTACGGAGAATACTATCCAGAGAAGGGTTAAACAAACTCTCCCCCGGTTGGGAGGGGCCCTTCCGAGTGATTAAAGTATCCCGTCCCGGAAGCGTTCGCTTGGCTACCGAGGATGGGACACCTCTCCCAAATCCTTGGAACATCGAGCACCTCCGTAAGTTCTACACTCAATACCACGGAGGTGAGTCTTGAGTAACTTGGGGTGTATGTTATAGAGTCATTGTACAGAGTCGGGTAGTTCCTCCGGGAGAGCAGCCGGACCTTTCCCGAAAGGTCCGCAAAGCTCATGCAACACTTGTCACAGTCTCAGGACTAAAAGTGTGGCTAACTACCCTGGGTCAAATGAGAAATGAAACACACTTAGCCTGGTTCCGTACCCTAAGAGTGTACTTGTTTCCCCTGTACCCCGGACCTATAATGAAAGACATCTCCATGTGAAATAGACTCCACATGCATTTATTTTGTACAGGCTCAACATTTTTATTTTTCTCTTTCTTGTCTATAACAAAGACGTGCAATTCTTAAGAAATTTTAGTTCGACCGGTTTATATACAATTCGAGTTGTATTGTCAGTTCTCTTGGATTCAAATATCGTTCATGGCCAACTCGCCTGAAAGCCGCCAAGCCAATCTAGGGCCGGAGTGTGCTATCGACTTAGCCTGGTCAAGCACCCTAAGTACGCCACTCTACCTACACCCCGGCAGGCCGAAGTAAGGCGGGTCCATGGACAGTTGAACCTAGAAGAAAAGACAACGCATCCGGTTGTATTTAAAATCATGTTCAACTTAAAGTTTTCTTGAGAATCGTAAGCCGCGACGAAATTATAGACAAGGAACGAATTTTACTATTTTTCTTGGCTTAAGTGTGCAGGAAAAATAAACTCTACGTTGATGGAGAAAAGCCGGAGCTAACTAAGCTCCGACTCCCCCAAGGGGGCCAACCGTCGATGCTGAATATAAGATGGTGAGAAGACCCCGTAAATGGAGTCTGCTGCCAACAAACCAAGTGTTGGCAAAGGTCACTGCTCGAGCTACTCAGCTCCGACACCCCGGAGGACTAACTATCGATACTCTACGTATTGATAAAGACCATTGCCGGAGCTATCAAGCTCCAGCAATGGACAATGCCGGAGCTTCTAAGCTCCGACAACCTCAGGGGACCTTCATTATCGAAGACTTTGGACCTAAATTCTACAAGTTCGGAGCAAATGAGTCTTCAACAAAATACAATATCCTTTTGGTACATGTTCACAATCAAATTGTGTACATCTACCAGGGGGCCAAGTGAAGATAAAGGTGTTGAAGACAAAAAGTGAAATTCGCAAAAATTTTGGGGATTTCATTCATCTGGAGACAGGAGATTACATCTGAAGACAAGGGATTACAAAATTGAGGAAGAAGAAGAGAAAATACAAGTGAGAGCTAAAGAGATGGTCCTAGACCCTATGGAAGAACTCGGCGACCTTCTGGACAACCTCCGATACGCTGGCTCGGGTAGCTTCGCCTTCTCCTTCGATGGGGCCTTCAAGCACCGGGTCAAGAGGAAATTGGGAGTTCCGGCTGGTGTAGCACGTCAGCACATACTCTGCGACGTTCTTTACCAGGGATTGCTCCTCAACCTCCAGTTGGTCCGCGATGACGTCGCCCACCTTGGAGAGCTTGCTACCTGCTACGCTCAACGCCTGCAGCGCAAGGTCCGGCTCCGGCTCCGGATCATCCGGGCGCACGGGGCTGAAACCCATCGGCGTCAGCGCGTCGTTGGCCTTGCCCAGGAACTCCCAAATCTGTAGGGAGTCCGCTGTCCTCAAGCTCTTCATTTCTTCCAGGGATCTCCTGGCCGCCGTCAGATCGGAATTCACACGGGCGAGGCGCTCAACTTCTTTGGCGTTTTGCTGAATCCTTTAAGCAACCCGTCTCTCGAGTCTTCCGAGCTCCTCCTCCCGGAGGTGTATCTTGTTCCGCGATCTACCAGGTCCTTCTCCCTAGCTTCCACTTTTTTCTCCCGGGCAACAAGGGCACACTCGTATTCATAGAGTTCCTGCCCCCGCACCCAGGTCTTCTCCTCTTCCTCTTGGCAGCGCTCTTCCAATTTTTTGGTGCACTCCTCGAGGCCCTTGTCAGCCATAGCTACTTTCTCGGCAAGCTCCTCTTCCCTCCTCAGGACATCATCCCGCAGCTCAAGGAGTTTCTGCTCTTCATTCTCGAGCCGTTTCTCCCTCTCTTCAAGTGCCTCCCGGCGCTTGATGAGTGCAGTGTTAATGACCTCCAGCCTTTCATGGCGTTCCTCGGCCGCACTGTTGGCTGCTTTGGCTTGATTGTATATTTCCTGAGATTGGGCGTCGAGGGCCCGAGTCATGCTCTCCCTGTCATCCAGCAGTTTGCCCCAGTACTCCAGGCGGATCTTCTCCCACTTGATCCACTCCTTGTCATCCGCTAGCCTTGACTGCGCCAGCTTGGTCTCGAAGTACAGTCGGTTACGCCACCGCCTAAGGGTTTGACGCTCCTCTTCAAGAGCCTTGCTGTCGTGGAAGAAGACCAATTGGACTTGACGCAGACTGGAGCAGGCGTTGTCAATAGACATCGACAGCGGGATGGGCTCCGGACCTGCTGGGGTCTCCTCCGCTGGTTCCAGCGGGTTTTCACATACAAAAATTGGGTCCCACTCTACGAGAGTGGAACCCTGAGCTTCTAAGGCACTAGGGCCGTCCTCCGGGATGGCCTCAGTCGCCATCGAAGAAGGCCCCGCCACCAAGTCTTCGTTCACCTCCTCGGGCAGGGGGCCAGCGACTTCGCTTGGGCACTCCGGCTCGGCCGCAGGCACCTCCGACGTCGTCGCCTCCGGAGCAGGAGCTGCTACTGGCTCCGACCGGGACACCTCTTCCGAGGGAGGCTCGAGCTCCATTGCCTCTTCGACCACCGGCTCAAGAGCCGGAGGATCTTCAACTTCGACCGGCCCTGAGGCCGGAGCTCCAACAATAACCGGCTCAGTGGCCGGCGCTTCAGAGGTAACTGGCTCAACTGCCGGAACTACCTCGACTTCCGGCTCGCATGCCGGGGCTTCAGTCACCTCCGGCTCAACCGCCGGGGCTTCAGCACTTTCCGTCTCCGAAGCCGGGACTACTACTTCCTCCGGCTCAACAGCCGGAGCTTCCATCACTGCAGCACCAGGACCCGAAGCTTCAACCTCCGGGACAGGTGCCGCTGGCGCGTCTTCACTCCCGTGGTCCGGCGCTACCACGGGAACTTCTGGGGACGAGTCGAGGTCCATGACCACGACAGCCGGTGCCGGAGCTGTCGCAGCCTCAGCCACCACCTGGGGCGGCACCGGGACAGGAGCAGAAGCTCTCACGGCCTCAGACACTGTGGCTGAGGGTGGAGCTTCACTCTCCTTCTTGGGGATGCTGCAGATGATGAACGAAGAAAATTAACAAACAGTTGCTACAATTAAATAGTTAACCAAGGTAAAGATTAAAAATTACCTTGGAAGGCTTCCGCACCAGCTTGCGCGGAACCTTTTTCCTGGACGTTCCGGGCTGGCCACGGTTGGCGTAGAAGCTCCAGAAGGCCCCCCGGAACTTGTCGCAGCCACGGGCGTTTCCCGGGTCGAGGCTCTCCTCGATCGGGAGGAACCCCTGGACCTGGAGGTTCCCACCGTCCCAGGTGCCGGAGTCGTGCGCCCGGAGCTAGCACCCCAGGAGGATCCCACCACGGGGACAGACGCGCTCCGGGAGGATCCCACTGCAGGAACGGTATCGTTCCGGAAGGACCCTACTACGGGGACAGTCGCCACGGTGGTAGAAGATCTTCCCCTCTGGAGAGAAGGAACCGAGGCGGAAGTAGCAGGCCTGACGGACCTTTCGTCGGCATGTCACAGCTTCCTCTTCCGGCTCTCCGGCTCATCCGCCAGCTCCTTGCCCTTGCCGACGACCTCGACCCTCGGCTGTGAGGCAGGGACGGAGCCATCTTCGGGCATTCTGGGGATCGCCACCCGGGTGGTTGATCTTCTCTCGACGACACCAAGGTCGTCAAGTGCGGGCATCGTCCGCCGGAGCTCCTTGTTGAACTCCACTTCCACGTTCAGAGGGAGGGAGGCCGACGGTGGAGTCAAGTCATCACCGTCGACGTCGATGTCATGCTGGAATTTCTTGAGGTGGAACTCCAAGGTTTTCCCCACCATGTTGGACTTCAACCCGGTCTCAACCCGGTCCTCGTCCATCACGCTGTTGAGGGCCCAAGCGAGCTTCTCCCTCCTCTTCAGCGGCGCCCACCTGTTGGCCAGGAAGTTACAAAATACCGCCTGAGGAGTCAATCCTCCCTCCACGCATTGGCGGATCCTGGTCAAGGCGGGGTTGAAAGCTTCCGCCAGCACCGGAGCTTCACTCCAGATCGTCGTGTTGATGCCAGGCAGACCGTCGGGCAGCTCCAACCTCTCGTGCTCCTCCACCCTGGCGACTATCCAGTCTTTCTTCCAGTCATCCCACTTCCCGGAAGGGAACGACCGGAGGTACTTGAATGGGCACTTCTTGCGCTTCACAAAGTAGTAGAAGCCAAGGTACTCATTGCTCCGGCTGGTGGTGTGGACGGTGAAGAAGGTCCGGAAGAGCTCGGTGCAGGGGGGATGCCCACCCACATCTCACAGAAGTGGACAAAGATGGACATGAGGAGAATGGAGTGAGGGCCAAGGTGGTATAGCTGCAGACCATAGAGGTCTAGCAGCATCAAGAAGAAGGAAGAAAAAGGTGGGATCAACCCCACCATGGCGTACGAAGAAAAGTACACCATTTCGCCGGCACGCTCCTTCTCGAAGGGGAGCTCTTCGCCAGCACGGACCAAGCGGTTGAAGAAGTCCGAGGACCACCCCATGAGGGCCCGGACCTTCTTCAAATCGCCGTCGGTCTTCAAGCGACTCTCGCGCAGACCCAACTCCATCGCGGCACAGCTAGGCAAGAGAAGAGGAGCGAAGTACGAGTTGGGAGTTTGAGCGCAAGATCAGATGAGAGGCGTAAAGAACTCCCGACGGTGCGCGCTTTCCTTCTTAAGTAAGCCCTCGCAACGCTTGGATGGAAACTGCAGGGAAGTCAAAGATACCACTCAAGAATTCAACCCAGCCGATGACAAGAGGGCCCAGGACCACCCCGACGATCAAGTCGAGGCTATTACCCAGGCAAACGGTTGTCATCACGCGGCGGGAAACCCAAAGGCGGCGGCCTGACAGGGCGCGCGGAACCGATACGGTTTTCGTATCGGGAACCGGCGACCTTCAATTGCGTGAGATCCGCACGTCAAAGATCTCATCTGCCGCCTGAGGTGTGCCACGCGGCGGGATCTAACTGTAAATCCCTGCCAACGGCACCTCCGAAGACCCTTGAAGACTCAGTTCAAGAGTCGCGAGGATGGACCCACCTCCGGCGGAATGACTTCACCCTAGTGATCTTCCCCGGAGGTAGGTCCAGGGGGCCACTGTCGGTACCCTAAAAACCGTACATCCCTTGAAGTTACAAAGATCTCAAAAGAAAGCCATCTACTTGGTTCGAAGACCCTCGGAGGCCCACTTGTCAGACATGACCGGACCCGCTTCTCCAACATGGTTAATCCCTGGGTCGCCACGTGTACAACCAAACCGGAGCTACCGCCCACAAGGGGGAAGTTCCGGGCCATGTACCGAAATGGCACCTCCAGACTTAACCCCAGACCGAGAGAAGCTCCGGACTCGACACGTGTCTGGTAGCCCCGGAGCTACCTGCTTCCTACAGCAAGCTCCAGAGCTGCCACGTGTCCAATCGTCAGACCTTTCAGCCTCTAACCTCCGGAAGACCTTCTAACGGCTCCGGACCTTCAAAGGAGAGCCAAGGACTTCAAGACCCGATTAAGTGCCATTAATACGATATTAATGACACTTAATCAGACGATCTTAACACCAGTAACGGTACTGTCAAAGCCCGTTACAGGATCATTAAGAGCAATTAATCGTGTATCAATACTAGTAACCGCTGGGGCCACATGTCGGGCCAGGCTAGCTTGTAACGGCCTGTCCTTGTACTATAAAAGGACAAACCGACGATACACTCAGGGACGTTCACGGGCGATCATACGCACCCCATACACTCGTGACAAGCTCTTACTGCTAAGACAACACCAACACACCCGTGGAGTAGGGTATTACGCTCAGGCGGCCCGAACCACGTAAATTCTTGTGTCTCCTGTGTCAAACTACAATTCACCTTCTTGAATCTCCGCGCGCCCACACCGAACATCAAACTCCCTTATCACTTTAGCAGTGTAAGGAGATCTGCCGGCTCCAACCGCCGACACCAACAATCATAGCACACGTGGTATAGGCCAATTGCTTTAATATGAGTGCTCTTCACTATTTTTTTCTTTTTTATAATTTTTTTGATATTTTTTTCTCAGGTGCACGAAAAAAGGAAGCACACAAATTTGCAGCTCAATTGGATATAATATGCGACCTATAGAAAATCAAGAAGATTCTTTTAAATTTGTGATGAAACTTCAAAGGTCGGATAGCCTATCTTTCGAGAGGGATTTGGGCAATCTAATTTTGCCCAACGCGGCTATGCCACGAAAAATCAGGTGCGTAATTTCGCGTATATCAATATGAAAAAAATTTGCCCGATTTCGAGTCCGTATGTGAAAGTTATGGCTGTTTTAAGGTAGGCTCTCCGAGTTGCGTTTTTTTGGATGTTGACTCCAACTCGGTTTGAGAACAGAACTCGCAATCGGATATGAAAACGATTGGGAATTAGCACAGCAACTGATGGGATGGTGTTTCATGATTCAAGGATGACTAGCACAAAGGTTTGTCACCTAATCTAGGGCTAGCGTGCGGGAGTTCATGCAAGGCGGCTAGCTAGGGCAAACCGATGAACGTGGTGGATCAGTTTATTGTTTAGGGATTGTGGAATAGGTGTCAAACAGCAAGAAAACAAGGACGAAACATGATAACTAAGACCTAAAATACAAAGCTAAACCAGCAACAAGACTCAACCACACGAATCAAAACTCAACAATGCAAACTGAGGAAGCGGTAGAAACAAATTTTTTTTTGCTTTTCTGTGGACTTTAGGTACGAAACAAAACTGTTATAATGGAAGGAAAACAAAGATACATCACGGGCAACCTGGAAATCTGATACCAATTGATGAGTAGTTTAGGCCCGATCTTCCGAAAGGTATTGGATAAGTCGATTGATGGAGATCTCAACATTGATGATCTGAGGCTCTCGAGTGGAACACGAAAAATCCCTGGAATCACTACACCACCACTCTGTTGGTTATCAACCATGCTGCACATGATTGACCTCGCCAAGAAGGCTAATCCATACAAGTTCAATCGAGAACACAAGCAAGAATGTAGAAGACACGATCTAAAATCGCGAAGTTGGGGGTCTCACAAACCGTAGGACGGCGATATTATGAATCTAAGAAAAACTCACCGAATATGACCGGTGGCTGCAGTATTTAAAGGCTAGGGTTTGACCAAAACACTCTTAGACCCGTCTCTAATGGACTCATACGGGATACAAGGCCCAAAGGCCCGATTCGGTGGCACAACACCGGACAGAAATCTAGACTCGACTTGTTTCAACCATTTCCGAAGACTCCGGAGGAATTTTGAGTTGAGACCGGAGCCATTGGAAAGCTTACATTCTCCTCTTTCCGTGCATATGTAGAACGTCAAAAACGTAGTTCGTATGCATCCTGGGCGTCTGTTTTAAGGTGGACTGCTCCTAGACTCCGAGTTGAACTCAAGTCCGAGTTGTAAACTAATTCCATTAACTTGTGGACGTCCCAGCTGGTTCTCCACGTTCTCAATGCCTCTTCCCTTCATTTTTTGATCTTTTCCATTATTCCTAGTAACAATTAAATCATCACATAGCAATCTATTCTCAAACTCACATGCAAAGGAAGTTAGGAGCGAGTTCACCTGCTGATTAATTAACTGTGCTCGTGCTCTTGTGATTGGTCTTTGCAGTTCAATGTGCGTCTCTGCTGTTGTGATGTCCTCATCATTCTAGGCTTCTTGTTAAGAATATAGCATTTACTCTAAAAACACGAAAAATATGAAATGGTTGGTTTGTTACCGGTTAGAAGCTCATAAGACGTCTTCTTCAATATGCAATGGAGATACAACCAGTATATGGCATGGCAAGCGGTGTTGACTGCTTCCCCCCAAAATCGGTCCGGCGTCTTGTACTTATCAAGCATGGTTCTAGACATCTCAATGAGAGTCCTATTCTTTCTCTCGGCCACCCCATTTTGTTGAGGGGTGTAGGGGGCCAAGAACTCATTCTTGATGCCTTCTTCATCCAAAAACTCTTCAACTTGAGTGTTCTTGAACTCCGTGCTGTTGTCACTCCTTATAGTGTTGATTCTCAATGAGAACTGATTTTGAGCTCTCCTCAAGTATTTCTTGAGGATGCCTTGAGTCTCACTCTTATCATGCAAAAAGGACACACAAGTGTAATGTGAAAAATCATCAACAATTACAACACCGTATTTGTTACCGCCAATGCTTATATTGGCGATTGGACAAAAGAGATCCATGTGTAGAAGCTCCAATAGTCTTGTTGTCGTCATGATGTTCTTGGATGGGTGTTGGCTCCAACTTGCTTTCCCGTTTGGCATGCGCTACATGGCCTATCCTTTTCAAAAACAACATTCTTCAAGCCACGGGTGTGCTCGCCCTTAAGAAGTTTTTGCAAATTTCTCATCTCAACATGGACTAGTCTTCTATGCCAAAGCCACCCCATGCTGGTTTTTGCCATTAAGCACATGTCAAGTTAGTATTTATCCACGGAGAAATCCATAAGGTATAGCTTTCCATTGAGCGCACCCTTAAAAGCGATTGAGTCATTGCTCCTTGTGACGGTCACACCCTCGTTAGTGAAAAGACAATTATAACTTTTGTCGCATAGATGTTATATGGACAATAAGTTATAAACAAGTGAATCAACATGCAAAATATTAGAAAGAGTATGATTATGGGATGTATCAATTTTACCAGTGCCAAAGATTTTCCCTTGCTATTGTCCCCAATGTAAATTCCCTCACTTGTATCTTCATTTTCCGTATACTCTACAAACAAGTGTTGGGTCCTTTGATATTGAAAGTAGCCTAGAGGGACGGTGAATAGGCGATAATCGAAAATACTATGCTTAATTAAAATTGTCCTATCAATACAAGTCGGACTTGTCTGACTGGATGTCGAACTTGTCTGATTGAAGTCGAACAAGTCTAACTCAGCTCGGATAAGTCCGAGACTGAATCTACATGACAGCAACAAAAATGAAGTTTTTAAGCAATCTAGTAAAAGGAAATACAACCTAGCAATTCTAGTAGATGATGGAAACAATGTTAAGTGCTAGAAAAAGAGTACTCTTCCTCTACAACACTGCAGTTAAGTACTGGGGATTGAAAGGCACATGTCTCCGGACGAAGCAAGAACCATAATCCATATATTGTCAGCATGTTCATATAAATATGCTTCAATATTATGCATATTGTCCGATTTCTTCCTCTGTTACATCTTTCTATTCGCATATAGTTAGAGTTGTGCTATCCTGCTGCAGACGGGCAGCCTATAGTACATGTGATGTGTCTAGGTATTCTTGGTAGTTTTCTCATTTGGGATACCATGCTCGCTAAATGGCCTACTCGCTTGAAAAATCAATGCCTATGAAAGGTCTGGAGTGTGCTGCCTGCTTAGCCTGGTCCTGCACCATAAGTATGCACACTCTACCATTTTGACGTTGTGACAAAGTGAGGCGGGTCGAGACAACACATGTTTCTAGGTGAGGCAGCAACCAATACTCAGATAGTATCACACCAAATTACTCAGAACCCGTAGCCCGACTAAGGACAGTAAGCCACAACAAAACTGAAGGCAGGTAGATTGTAACCAATGAGCAATATTACTCTTTTTGTTGTCACTCTTGTGCAGATCCTAGTTCACCCTTCTTTGGGCTCCGCTATCGAACCTCAAGCTCTGACACCGACACCTCCCAAGGGACCCGCTGTCGACATTCTTAGCGTTGATGATGGTGTCCCCACCTACAAGATTGTCGCCTCTCCTGAGGTGCGCCCAGGGGCCAGTGTGGGTACCCTGCATATCGGGTACCCCCGCATACAAGAAAGACAAGATGTTGGATCCCACCTCCCAAGAGGGGAGGTACCCAGAGGCTACCACAGGGCCCGCAGCTCCGGACCTGCCTCCTTGCTAATGGTGGCTCCGGTGCTGCCACGTGTCCCATAGCTCCGGACATGCCTCTTTGCCAAGGGTGGTTTTGGTGCTGCCACGTGCTCCGCAGCTCCAGACCTTCGGTGCTGCCACGCGTCCTGCGGCTCCCCTCTGAGGAGAGATTTGGTGCTGCCACGCGTCCCAAGGATCTGGATCCAACCTTCCCTCTGAGGAGAGGTCTGGTGTTGCCATGCGTCTTGTGGCACCGGACCCGACCTCCCCGCTGGAGGACTCCGGTGCTGCCACATGCCCCGTGGTACATGAAGACGACGTGCGCACTCAAGATCATTAACGCGACTTCAAGACAACATTAATGCGTCATCAAGACCACACCTTCAAGACGGTATTAATACGCTATCAATACCATTGACATGTTATCAGGACACGTTAATGCGCTATCAAGACTCATTAATATGTCATCAAACCATGTTAATGCGCTTTCAAGACCAATTAACCGGGGCCACCTGTCGGGTCACTATCATAATGTAAGTTGCAGGCCCTTGACCTATAAAAAGACCAAGCAGTCACCGGCATAGAAAAGGTCAAAAACAGATGCCACAGGCTTAGATACGAGCCAAAGGCCAGCTAGGGCTCAATCAACCTCACGCTCATCACAGGCTGAGCACGCGCAATACAACACCCTCCCGTGGATGTAGGGTATTAAGCCTCCCGGTGGCCCGAACCAAGTAAAATCCCTATTTTCATCGTGCTCATAGATCTAGATAATTCGCCTTCCCTAAGAAAGAACCTCCACAGACTACTTCTTAGTAGTGCTACTTCCCCTAGTAATACCCTACATCCACGAGAGAGTGTTGTATTGCAGGTGCTTAGCCTGTGATGGGCGTGAGGTTGAGTGAGCCTCAGTTGGCCTTTGGTTTGGATCTAAACCTGTGGAGTCTGTTTGAGACATGTCCTCTATCGGTGACTGCTAGGTCCTTCTATAGATCAAGGGCCGACGACTTAAATTATGACCAGGACCCGACAGATGACCCCAATTAATTAGTCTTGATAGTGCATTAATGTGTCCTGGTGACATCTTAATGGTC
Organism: Tuctoria greenei; assembly: GCA_036927565.1. NCBI lineage: Eukaryota > Viridiplantae > Streptophyta > Magnoliopsida > Poales > Poaceae > Tuctoria > Tuctoria greenei. Next base: position 147,523,477 of record JAYESD010000007.1, read on the forward strand.
CTGATAGCGTATTAATACCATATTGAAGGTTTGGTCTTGATGACTCATTAATGTTGTCTTGAAGTTGTGTTAATGTGTTCTTGAGTGCACACTTCATTTTCATGAACCACAGGACACATGGCAGAACCGGAGCCCTCCAGTGGGGAGGTCGGGTCCGATGTCGAGATATGTGTGGCAGCATCGGACCTCTCCTTAGTGGAGAGGTTGGGTACATAGCCGCGGGAGGTGTGGCAACATCGGACCTTTCCTCGGCGGGGAGTTTGGGTCTAGAGCCGCGGAACACGTGGTAGCACCGGAGCCACCCTTGGCAGGCAGGCAGATCCGAAGCTACGGAACACGTGGTAGCCTTTGGGTACCTCCCCTTTTGGGAGGTGAGACCCAACGTCTTGTCATCCTTGTATGCGGGGGTACCCTGTTTGCAGGGTACTGACAACCTAGCTTCTCACTAGCTTCTCATGAAGTCGCGCCTTGAGCTGGTGCACTTCTTCATCATCATTGGGATCATCTTGAAGCACATCGAAGTTCTTCATCTTGTCATGTCCATCGACATTCTCTGTAATCTCGTTTTCACCCCTTGCAGCCATCTTCTCTGTGAGTGGTTAGACTCTTGGTGGAGAGACCAGCTCTGATACCAATTGAAAGTTGCCTAGAGGGGGGTGAATAGACAATGTGACCTGAAATGACTTAATAAAACAAGATTAAATGACTAGGGCCAGACAAGTCTGGGCCAGGACCGGACTAGTCCGCTAAGCACACAGGAAAACCCTAAAAACTTGATTTTTCTTAGTTTTAAGTGGATTTTAGTTTAACAAAAAAATGAATACACTATCTAGCAACCTAATAAAACTTGGACTGACAAGTAAGAACAATTCATTTTCAAGATTATGATGATGAACAATATGAACCCTAGAAGAAACTCTAGTGAAGAGCGGAATTTAAAGTGACAGGAGAGACAAGATTTATCCCGAGGTTCAGCTTCACAGAGAAGCCTACATTCCTGTTGAGAAGTCCACAAAGGAATGGGTCTTACTTGACCCTCTTCTCACCAAGCCACCACACAAGGTTGTATTGGTTTCCACTAATCACGAGGGGTAACTACAATGTTCTTGGGGCTTCTCACAAGTTGAGGCTCCCACAAATGATCAACAACAATGAGCACACGAAGCTCAACTGCCACAACTCACAAAAACACAGCACCAAGTGCAAGAGATCAAACTGAGAGCCAAAGTAAGAAGTTCTTCCTTCTCTCCACTTCCCAAACCCTAATCCACTAAAGATTTGGTTCTAGAGGGCAAGTAGGCATAGGAGAAGGCTTTGGAATCCTCAAGGATGCTTGTGGGGACGCTAGGGTTCCAGTCTTCTCAAGTAGAGGTCGGGGGTCCTTTTTTATAGGTGTCCCAAAATCTAACCGTTGCCAGCATTCAATGTGTCGACTAGTTCGCCAGGACCCCAGACTAGTCCGGCCTACTGGGTCCACGCTATGTCACACACTGCAGAGAGTGACGTACCCACCAACGTTTGAATTTCAAATATTAATGGCACACCGGACTAGTCCGAACTACAACAGAATATCTTGGTCCGTCTAAAAACGGACAAGTCTGGATAAATCGAACTAGTCCTGCCGACTGGGGTGGACAAGTCCGGCCAACAAAAGTTAGCCTCAGAAACCCCTTCTCTAACAATACCACGGACTAGTCTGCCTCATAACGGACAAGTCCAAAGTACAACAATAACCTTTAGTCTGGCCGAAAGCGAACTACTCTGAAGTGTCCGGACTAGTCCGGCCTCTGTGGTGGACAAGTCCGGCCTCCCAGGACTTAGCTCTGAAAACTCTCACCAAGTGTGGAATGACTAGTCTGTCCCCAAACAGACAAGTCCGAACTCACACAGCAACACTTAGTCTGTCCAAAGACGGACTAAGACGACTCAACCGAACTAGTTCGGCCGGGAGCCCGGACAAGTCCAGCCAATTGGGATTTCTCTCAATAAGGCTTCTCACTTAGGTTTTCTCTCAACCAATAATTTGATCCCTCTTCAATATATCAATGCACTTAATATACACACCCTCACACACAATAGGCTAGTCTAAACTCAGCACATAAGAAACCCTAATTTCTATGCTTGAGTCTTTGACACCCGTTTCAATATTTTCCTTTTTGAGAGGTTTTTCATTCATTTCAATTTCACAAATGTGCTTCAGATCAACTGAGCTCATTAGTCTCTTAATTTGTCGTCATCAATCATTCAAAACCCACAGGGATGCCTAGATGCACTTTCAATAGTGCCTATGCTAACTAGCGATACTTTGAAGCATTAGTCAGTCTTTTGCTGCCAGTGCTTGATAACTTGCCTTTTGTGTCGACAGGAGTGGACACTGACTTGCAGCCAAACATGTCAGCTCGTCGGAGAATGTCTTCTTCATAATTTTCTTGTGTGAGGAAGAACCCAGAGCTGGTTCGTTTGATGTCCACTTCGAGGTACTTGACGGGTCCCAAGTCCTTGATGGCTAATGCAGCCTGAAGTTTTCTTGTGATGGTCATCAGTAGGGAAACAAAGCTTGTTGTTAAGATGACATCATCAACGTATAAGAGTAAGTATGCCATTAAAGGTCCTAGACAATATACGAACAATGAAGTATCTGACTGGGTTGGACAGAGACCTTTGTGTCGAGCAACCTTTGTAAATTTCTGAAACCAGGCTCTAGGTGCCTGTTTCAGACCGTATAAGGACTTTTACAGTAGGCAAACTGATTCAGGCAAGTCAGAATCAACGAAACCCGATGGTTGGTGACAGTAGACTTCTTCTTGTAAGCTTCCATGATGAAAAGCGTTATAAACATCAAGCTGACTGACAAGCTAATGCTTTGAAGTTGCGATAGTCAGAACTGTCTGAATAGTGGTCTGTTTGATAACCGGTGTGAAAGTTTGCTCAAAATCAATTCCAGCAAGCTGATGGAAACCTCTTACTACCCACCTAGCTTTATACTTCTCAAATGAACCGTCTGGCCAAAATTTGTGCTTGTAAATCCATTTTCCAGAGATGATGTTTCTGTTGGGAGGTCGTGGGACTAAGGTCCATGTGTTGTTTGCTTTGAGGGCAGTGATTTCAGCATGCATAGCTTTGAGTGAGTTGGGGTCCTTGATTGTCGAGCAAACTGATTTTTGGGATGGGTGAGAGGCTAGGTGGTTTTGTTTCTTGGTGGGCGGCAGTGAGGGCATATTTTGGATTGGGTCAGAATATGTATGCTTTAGCTCGAGTGATCATGGAGTGAGAGGTAGTAGTAGGGTTAGTAAATCATTGTGGTGAGGGTGATGGCGAGTTGTCATACACTGGTGGTTGTTGTATGGCAGCAGTGTGATGTGAGGGTTGTTTTGAATGTGCATTGTCGAGTGCGGTGTTTGGTGTGCAAATGATGGAGTGAGAGATTGTTGTTGTGTGGGTTAACTTTGTGGAGCTTAATGTGATTGCACGTGCGGATGTTTTGGTTGTGCGATGGGCCTAGTAGGCGTGATTGGAATGTGATCATCAGGCATAATGTTGGTTGAGGGAGTGGTGGATTGGCTGTCAGACAAAGTGATCCCTGAAAAGGGAAACTATGTCTCATCAAAGATAACATGTCTTGAGGTTACAACTTTACGGGTGTGTATATTGTAGCATCTATAGTCCTTATGATCACCAGGGTGAGCCAAGAAGATAGAGGCAACAGAGCGAGGGCAAAGCTTGTTGGGGGCTGTTGTAGACATGTTAGGGAAACAAAAGGCATCCAAAAACTCTCAAGTGATCATAAGTTGGTGGTACACCTAGTAGTAGTTCATGAGGAGTTGTGTAACCAGTTGGTTTACAGGGGTGCCTACTGAGGAGGTAGGTGGAAGTGTGGAGGGCTTCTGCCCAAAAGGAGGGAGGTGCTTGGGAATGCAGGAGCATTGTTCTCATTGAGTCATTAAGGGTTTGAAAAATCCTTTCTGCCTTGTCGTTTTGCAGTAAAGAGTAGGGGCAGGACAGGCAAAAACGAATTCCATTTGCAGGTAAGAAGTTGCGCAGGGCAAGGTTATCGAGCTCTCGGCCATTATCACTTTGTAGTGCAAGAATTGGCAGTCTGAATTGAGTATACACATAGGAGTGGCAGCGTAAGAATGTGGGTAGAACATCATTTTTATTCGTGAGTGGAAATGTCCATACATAGTGTGTATAATTATCTAAGATGGCTAAATAGAACTGATAGCCAGAGATGCCGCCAACCGGAGAGGTCTAGACATCGGTGTGCACTAACTGAAATGGAAAGTAAGTGACTGAACTTGAAGGAAAAAATGGGAGGCGCACATGTTTGCCTAATTGACAAGATTTACAAATATGTGCAACCCATTTATTACAACTAAATGGGAAATTCTTCAGTGTTTGAACTAGGCAATCTCGATCAGGGTGTCCAAGCCTTTAGTGCCAGAGGTCAACTGAAGAAGTGGTGGTGAAGAATGCAATAGGTGCCCGAAGACGTAGTGGATAGAGTTCACCCTTGATGTCACATCAAAGCATCATTTGGCGGTTGTGGAGATCCTTATTTTAAAAGACAAAAGGATCAAATTCAATAGTGACATTATTATCGCGAGTGAGCTTTCAAATGGAAATTAAGTTTTGGGTGAGATTCGGTGATAAGATAATATGTCGAAGTGAAAGTGGGTGAGTTAGTGTAGGAACCAAAGTGTAAACTATGTGAGCGGCTGGAATTTTGGACCCATTCCCAACAGTGATTCATTGCTCGGATGGAGAAGGTTTAGTGGAGGGGAAGGAGGATTTGTTACCCGACATGTGAGAAGAAGCCCCCGAGTCGGCGAACCAATCCGAGCTTGATTGAGGAGAAGATTGGCGATGTTGAGCGCTGTCATCAGTGCCTGAGTGTCCCATGCAGAGGCTGAAGGCACTGGCGGGAATGCTTGAAAGTTTGAACTGTCGATTGGTCCTGGGAAGCATAGTAGGCCTTGTGTGGGTTGCTTCTAGAGCGCGACCCGAGAACACCTACGCCGGGTGACTTGAAAGGGAATCTGCCAGGCCTGGGCCATCCCAGTCCAGGGGTTGGGGATGGGCCCCCATTTGCTAGGCCCAGGTGTTTGAAATGGTTGAGCGTAGTTGGCGCCTAATCCTCTGGTTGGTGACGATGAACTGATGCCTTAGCCACACCCGAAGCCGCGACCTCTGTTGGAGTTCTGGCTGCCACGACCACCTCTAACACCACCGTTCCCGTCCCGTCCACCTCATCCACCGTTGCCCTGTGATGGTCCACACTGTGGTGGCGCGGTGGAGGACGATGAGGCACCATCTTTGGCAAACATGGCCTGTTCAGAGAGGGATGCGTCTCTTTGTGTATCAAAAAGTTCTTCCATTAAGAGACGGGATCTCGCACTGAGGAATGTGTGTGGTGGTTGGTGTGATGTAATGGCAGAAATGGCATGATGATATTTGGGATTTAGGCCGCGGAGGAGGTTGAGAACTTGGCTAGATTCAGAGTCAAGTTGGCCAACATCCCAGAGATTGTTGGCCAAGGTATTCAGTCTCTCGCAGTATGCAGAGATGGAGAGGTATTCTTGGCAGAGGTTGTGGAATTTCGCCTCGAAGATGACATCATGTTGTAACTGGTTATCATGGATTGCCAGAGGCTGAACGCATCAATTTTGTGCTGTCTGATGATCTGAAGAACCCCTGTAGAGCAAGTGATATAGATCCATTTGACTAAACATTGATCAACACGAGTCCACTCGGCATCGCGATTGATCAACGGAGTCTCAGAGAGAATGTGAGACTCTAGACCAAAATTTCCCAGAGCTGAGTCGAAGAAGAGCCTCCAATCAGAGTGATTGGGGTTGGTCAGATCGAGAACTATGGGAACATGGGAACAAGTGTTGACAGTCTGTAGGGTGTCGGCAAGTGAGATAGGAGCTGATCACCGACCACTCTCTGTCTCGTCAGAGGTGGAGGAGTTGGATTAGTGAGTGTGCAATGCGGAAGAGAACATGGGGTTGAACGCCATGGATGCGTTCACGACTATGGTGCCGAGCGGGTTTGAGGTTGTCGACCTAGTGTTTGATACCATGAAGGGGGGGTTGAGGATGATTGACAGCTTTATTCATCAACAAATGTGTTACATATATAGTAATCAAGTACAACAGAATGCAACACAATTATAGGGTGAGCGAACGTTGAGGCGAGCATGTCGTGCGCTGGATGAGCGCGTCGTGCGATGCTGAAGACGTCGTGGGGCCCGAGTCCTTTGATGCTGAAGACTTGGAGATTGTTGCAGGCGAAGACGTGTGACATTGTTAACACATCTAACACGTACACAGGCACGATTTCAAAGCAAGATTCCTAAGCCTGACTCCAATGATGTTAGCCATATGAGGCTACCGATGGAGCCTGTGACTGCCAACCCGAAAACAAGAAGCTCCAACGGACCATGTAAACCACCCCTACCGAAAAATTTCCCGCTCGAATCGCGATCTGCACATCCGCGCCCGTGTGCGAAATGGACCAGTGTGCCAAATGGAACTGCGACACAATACTTTGTCGCTCTCAGCACAGTTTTCGGTCACCTGGCTCGGGCTGCCGATGTTTCGGTTCCGATAGCCTCGGTCGGAAAAATCCGTCGCCCTCCTGGGTAGTCCGTTGGAGACATATTGCTACCCACTCATAATCTATTTTATGTTTGGGTCTCCGCATAGGTATTCTGTTAAGACCATCACCCTCTGAACTATACTCTACCTTCTAAACCATATTCTATATACTCTATACTTCCAGTATGTGCCCTCACAAAAAATTTTCTAGTATGTTTTTCAGTATGCTTTCCAGTACGTTGTAGTGTACCACTGCGGATGGCTTAAGGTCGGCCTAAGGTTGTCCGCAGAGGCATACTGTAAGCATACCGGATAGGTGTAAATTTAGAAGAAGATAATGAAAAAGTTGAACAAGAATAGTGTATAGAATATGCTTTAGAGGAAACAAGTGCGGATATCCTAAGCAACACTGGACCCTAGTGGAGGATTAGAATTACCTGCCGATCTGTGATTGCCGCTAACGATGGGACGTCGCTGACGTGCACGTGGACAGCATAACTGATTGAGTGGCTATGACGGCGTGGTCATACGTCATAGATCTGACCGAAGTGACCAGACAATGCCCGAAGGCCGAAGCATTCGAAGTTGCTCCTATCCTGTTTAGAGCGTGTTTGGCATGGCTCTACAGCCAAACTCCATAAAAGAGCAGAAAAAATATTGCCAAACATCCTAACTCCAAAAACCCCAAAGGAGTCCAACTCTACGGAGTTTTCAGTGTCCTAGTTCATTTTTTCAGAGTACCTCTTTTCCTACTCCGAAGTCAGCCTTTATTGAAGTACACATGGAGTTGGGGTGTAATTACCCGCAATTGCCAACGATTACACACTGAATCGTTATTTTCTTTTTCTGTCCAGCGACCGCGAGTTTTCTTCCAAGCCGGTCTCTTCTCAGCGCAGGAACGCCGTCGCGCCTTGTCGGTGGCGTCCCCGTCGATTGCGCTGCAGCAACCCGCTGGCGTATCTGCACCGCTCCTAGTCGACCATAGCTTCTTCTTCCTCGGGGTGCTTGGACCTCGCGTGCAGCAGGCGACTCTGAAACCCTAGCCACCGCCGACCACTTCCAACCCCATCGGCCGCCGTCCAATCCCGTCGCCGGCGCCGCCCTGTGAGGAGCTCCGCCGCCGCCGGCAGAACCTCGTACAGCCCCGCCGTCGGTACGCCCTGTTCCCCAGCTGTATGTAGATCAAATTTCCTAGTTACTGCATGCAATATGTAGATCGATTTTCTTAGATAGAGGCATGTGAAGGTTTGAGGTTTTTCTGTACGTGCCAATGATCCAAAGCTGCTTAGGTTATTTTTTGCAGGTATGTGAAGGTTTGAGGTTTTTTCTGCACGTGCCAATGATCCAAAGCTGCTTAGGTTATTTTTTGCAGTAATTTTGAACCTTGCTGTCGGCCAATGATCCAAAGCTGTCGTCAAATGTTTAGGCAAATGTGGCTGTCCCGCGTGTCGCTGCCGTAAGCAGACGAGCAGATTTGGTAAAATGAGCTATAAGCAGCATCGATGACACAAGAGGCCACGAAGCTACAAGTGCATTTTTCGTTTTTCTTTTCTGATGACAAACATTACTGCACTCCTACTCTCTTTTGGGAATGGATTAAATCAGTTTAAATCAGCAGAGAAACAAGGTGTGATTTGAAAATAAGGGGGGAACTTGTTTATACTTTAGGACTTACTTAAATCAGTTTTGGGAATGGATTAAAATTATGTTACCAGGGGGAACTTGTTTATATTTTAGGACTTGCTTCTATTTGTCAGACAACTTGGAATTTGAGAAACAAGGTGTGCTTTGAAAATAAGGTAATCAAGCACTCTTGCGAGATTATTTTCTAAGCATGTTCATTGATGATCTATTAGGCTGGTTTGTATTCACAGGGGATGCAAAGTACCATAAAAATGGGGGTCAAACCTATGATGCAAGCTCTGAAAGTAAGGCAATCGCAAGGAGGGCAGCTGATGCTGCCATGCTCTGATCCGGAGAAGAAGAGTGATGCAAGCGTCAGAGAGGCAAAAAAAAGAGGAAAAAGATCATCCTGATGCTTGGTCTGGTACTGATAACGTATTGTTTCTTGGGAGGATGGGTGAAGATGGTGTCTTAGGAACTTTTACAATATTTTTGTCTTGTCTAGCCTTAACCCCAATAGGGATGACTTTGTTGTCCAGGCAGCCATAAACATGTTAAGTGCTGCTAGATGACCGCAAACTTGGAAACTGATACAAGCTTTGTGATTTTTTTCATCCAATATATTTGATGTGAGCACCAGACTTTGATGGAATGAATTTATCCTCCGCTGTTTTCGCGAAGAACACGGCACACACGGACTAGTACTGCACTACTACTCTCTCTTGCTTGGAATTAATTTGTATTTTTCATATAATAATTTTCATATTTTATAATACATAACTACTGTACGTACTACAGCAATGTTGAAACGAAAAAAAGAAAAAAAAATATTTGAACACCACGTCCAGCGAGATCGTGTACTGTAGAAAAAAAGAGCAAAAATAAAAATGTCACCATCAGCAACGTAAAATGAGGCCTTCCTAACAAATCAGCCGAGTACAAACCCAATGAAAAAGGGTAAAACTGACATTTCATTTAAATATCCATTCTTTTCAAACCTGAGAACCACGTTCCAGCCAAACACCTCTAGTGTTAACTTCTCAACTAGAGTAAATTTACTCTACTCTAGCATTTCAAATTAGAATTACTCTACTAAGAAGTAGAGCATGCTAAACACGCTAGATCCTCAACGGCTCGGCTTCAACAGGAGGTACGAAAACTACAGCAGGGATATCTCCAACCCAACGCACACGAACATGGGGCCGTCGAGCCACGTGCATTTCCGTCTCCAAATCCCACCTGCTGCCGCCCACAGACTCGAAGAAGAAACGAGTGAGACTGATTGGATCGGGGCCGTCGAGCCACGTGCATTTCCGTCTCCAAATCCCACCTGCTGTCGCCCACAGACTCGAAGAAGAAACGAGCGAGACTGATTGGATCATCTCTCTTGTAGTAAATCCCGTCCAGATCCACGCTAGCCGAATCGCGTTCATAACTCCCCTCCAAATCCCTGATCATTTTGGTTCTGAGCCACCTGAAAATTCGATCCTTTTGTAGTCTGTTGCTAGTATCCAATCCATCATTTAGGCCCAAATCTAACTGTTCCTTCTTTTCGATTCTTTTGATCTGCCTTTTTTGTTCCCAAATCCACGATTCGCCGCCCCAAAAATCGATCCATTTGCCTCTGAAGCTCAGATTTTTCGTGGGTTTTTCCCGTCGGCTGGGGGCGCGAAATCGCTCAAGCTGGCGACCACGGCGCGAGCATGGACCTGCCGGAGAGGTCTGTCCCCCGCGCCGATAAGGTCGGCCAGGCGAGGCGGGCCCCTCGCCGTCTCGGCGCACGCGGCCTCGTCGACCGGGAGGAGCTGGTGCGCATCATCACCCAGTCGCTCTGCTCGCTCGGATACCGGAAGGCCGCGGCCGCTCTCGAGGCGGAGTCCGGCGTGACGCTGTACCCACCGGAGCACGACCAGCTGCTGCTCGACGTAATGGGTGGCCGGTGGGACGCGTGCGTGGAGACCATCGGCTCGGTTGCTGGCGTCAGCAACACGGACCGGGCTGTGGCTGAGTTCTTGGTGTGGAAGGGGCACTACCAGGAGCTGCTTGGGATGGGGGATGCTGGGCTGCAGCCGGCATGGGAGGTACTCCGGCGCCGTATTGCACCACTCAGCATTGATAGGCGGTGCTTGCACTGGCTGTCACGAGACATGGTCTTGTGTGAGGAGGTGGTACCGCCGGAGGCTGTGGTTCAGCAGAGGATTGCACTGTTTTTGGATTTGATTGAAGTATTGCCACCATGGTTTCATGTACCAAGTGGCCGGTTGGAGCATTTGGTGGAGAGTGCAGTTACTAAGCAGGTTAAATCGTGTATATATCATAATTTGCCAGATGAGATCAGTCTGTTTGAGGATCATCAGTGCCATGAGGAGCAGATCCCTTCGAAGTGTGCACAGGTACGAGTATATCAAATTGTTGATTCCTCTTTCCAGTTTTTCAACAAATGTTCTAACTTACATGTAACAATTGTGATATCATACTGCTGAAGTCATGCAATAGATCCCATGGCTGTGTTGTGTGCTTGTTTTAATTATCATGTTTGAAAATGAGTAACATTAGAGCACCAACATTCTTTGTCAATTAAGGTGGGTTTGAGTCATGTAGAATCTTTGCTCTTGATTCTAGATTAGAAAAATAAAAACAACAAAGTGCACACCTTTATGTTCTTCTTCTATTTAAATCCGTGCTTCATCTAGTTTCATGATCAACCCAAACTCACCCTGATAATTCACATGTAACTCTCTGCTGGTGGAGCAAAAGGAAAAGACAATGAAAATGTGTAGTAGGAACTGAATTTGTGTATATCTGAGCTCAATGTGTGTACATGAACCCATGAACTTGTCAGTTATGGTTTTCCATGGATTTTCAACCATTGCTAAATGCTAGACGAATTTGGTTGTGGTCTACTATAAGTGTTGGATTTCACGAAACTATGAAACCCCGTTTTGAAGCACCTATTTAAAGAACCAGAAATACCTGCTCATCGGGCTTCATAAACAACACTTCGTCAAGTTAAGCAAATTTGGTAGGACAATCTGTAGGACTTAGATGCCTGAGAAGCAGAGGAATAGTACCTATCTTCAAGAATAAAGAGATATTCAAAGTTGTATTAATTACCGAGGAATCAATCTTATGAGTCGTACTATGAAGCTTTGGGAGAGAGTGATTGAGCATCACTTGAGAATGGTGATGAATTTCACTAAAAACCAATTTGGTTTTATGCCTAGAAGGTCGACTACGGAGGCGACTTTCTTGCTACGTCAACTTATGAAGAGATATCTGGAGCAAAAGAAAGACCTACATATGGTTTTCATTGACTTGGAGAATGCATATGACAATATATCAAGGACAATCATGTGGTGGATGCTAGAGAAATATAAAGTTTCAACAAAGTACATTACCCTTATCAGAAATATTTAAGATAATGTTCTGACAAGTGTTCGCATAAGTGATAGTCAGACCGATGCATTTCCAAATTCCAATCATGATAGGACTACACCAAGGATAAGGCTTGAGTTGAGCCCATGTTGTGTGTTCTCTCCCATGCACATCACTCAGGCCTGACCCAGCCTAGGTCTGAGTTGGACCAGGCGGGCGCATGCTTGGACAGGCCCAGTGTTGGAAGCTCCCAGCCTCCCACGCGAGGTGGGAGCTGGAGAAGGATCATACGAGGTCAGTATTATTCCTGCAATGTGCAAAGTAGAGAGAAGGCGTCGAATGGCACATGCTTGGAGGGGAGGGAATTAATGTGTTTGGTTAGAAAACAGATGGGATTGAGTCAGTTTGGGTTCTGCTGTGGTGTGGCAACACCGGAATAGCAGCAGCCCATACATTTTTTTATTAGTGATGAATGAGGTGTTGAAGGATATACAAGGAGATATTCCTTGGTATATGCTCTTTGCTTATGATGTAGTGTTGGGAAATGAAACTAGGGATGACATCAATAAGAAAAATCCAAAAAAAATTAGGCTTAGTAGGACCAAGACTGAATATATGAGGTGTGACTTTAGTGGTGTTGGATGTAGAGAGAAATGTTAGTCTACATGGACAAATAGTACCTAAGAGAGACTCTTTTTGGTACTTGGGATCAATGTTAGCAATGGCGATATCAACAATGATGTTTACCACATGATCAAGGTTGGGTGGATGAACGACAAGCATCTGAGATCCTATATGACAAGAAGGTCCCACAAAAGCTTAAAGGTAACTTCTTTAGGAATTAGGATGGTGATCCCACTCGCAATGCCATATGCGATGGAATGTTAGCCAACTAAAAACTGTGAGTCAAATGCGTTCTGCAATCACTGTAGCAAACTGGCACTGTAGCAGAACCGATTTACTCTACCCGTGCACTGTGGCAGGCGGGGCAGCTACAGTAACCGCCTTACTGTATCACTGCTGCAACTATAAGAGGAGGAGAGGTGCCTCTCCTCCCCAAAGCAGCTCAGTTGCATTTCACTCGTACCATTGTATTCAGCCTTGTTTGGAGAGTAGAAGAGAGCAGCTCAGCTGCATTCTCCCTACCCCACTGTTTCAGCACTCTTCAGAGAGGAAAAGGAGAGAAATAGAGAGGGAAATAAGGAGGAAACTCCTAGTGCGCAAGAGAGAAAATTTCAGTGAGGCATAAACCTCACTCATACACCTGATTTGAGATGTTCTAGCCAACAAAAACATGCCCCACAAATTAGTGTCGTAGACATGTGCATGCTATAGTGGATGTGCGGTCACACAAGAAAAGACCGAATTAGGAACGAGGTAATGCATGATAGGGTAGGGGTGTCACTGATTAAAGAGAAGCTAATCCAACACCGACTAATGTGGTTTGGGCATAGCTAACAGGGACCTCCAGAAGCACCCACTAATTGTGGGATACTAAGGGGTAGGGAAATATTAGGAGGGACAGAGGACGATCACATGGGAGGCGGTAAAACAGTTTACTTTTAAAATTTAAGTAATATGTTTGCTCCTTTTTGACAAAATGCACGCATTCAGTTTACTTTTCTATGTATTCTTTCAGGGGCCAACAGTAAATTTTTTTCATGCTTGGGGTTTGGGGCTGTATTGCAAAGTTACATATTTCACATATCCATGCCTGTTTGCAGATATTATGTGGTCATAACAATGAAGTTTGGTTTGTAAGGTTCTCAAATAATGGAAACTATCTGGCATCATCATCAAGTGATTGCACCGCCATCATATGGGAGGTAAGGTTCTGCCCCTCACCTTCCCATGCAGTTATATGGATAAGTTATGTGCTTTGATGTTTGAGTAAATGGTATCACAACTTTTCTTGTTATTATCCTGGTGCTTTTGAAGTCAACTCACTGCTGATTATATATAGTCTTACCATTTTACCTGCTTCTGACTTGTACCTGAGTGAATGGACCCTGACTGCTAAGCTCTCATCTAAACTTGACATCATGGAAATGAATGCACTGTATAATGTTGACATTGATACGAACTTATGGAGTGTCATCAAATGATAGCTGTACACAGCCCTCCAAATGACCCAGCTTAGCAGATACACTGAGAGGTTTAGGTACTGCTTAGAGCCTTAGACAAAATCTGGTGTTTCAGTTGACTGTTGGTAGACTTGGAGTGTTCATTGTGTCACACCTGCAGTCTCATCCCCTTGGGAAGTCTATCTCTTGGCTTCTGCTAAAGCTACCGTTTGTTTACAAGACTCCATTTCATGTCAGTAGACAATGGCTTAAGTATTTTGTTATGGGAACAATCCTGTTATGAGAAGTTTAACACACTATTGAATCTGTCAGATTTTTTATTGGTGAATAGCTTCAAACTCTGTTTTTTTGCAATTTATTATTTGTTACTAGTATATTAGAACATTGTGTGGACTGGCTGTTTGTCAGATTAAATCCATTGCAATCTTAGTTTTGTTAACAGGTGGAGAAAAGACTTGATCAGTTGTTGCCAATAACCTTTTAAATGGCTTATAAGGTTTTTTTCTGGGAGTGTTTTCAACTCTGGAGTTAGAAAATAAATTGATTTGTAGGTGCTTGTTATTCATAACTTTTTTTAGTAATCATGAGAAAATGCCATTTGGATACCTATATGCCCATACACAACTTACATTTTTGTTAACGCAGTGAGCCTCTGAGAGTTCCAGATAAGAAAATGAAGAGAAAAAAGATTCTCCTTTCTCTAGTCTATGTTTTGGCTTCTGGCAAACGCCAATCCACAATTTGGCTGTGCAATGCGTATAACTTCTGAAGTCATGCAAATAAACTGTTGTTTGTGTTTTGTAAAGTTCGAATGACATGCAGTACACATCAGCAGTTTTGCTCACTAGTGGACTCCACATGGTAGCTATTGGTTAATAAAATTTTATGGAGAATTGTGTAGTTGAAAAAATGACGACTGTAAGCAAAGTTTTTTTCTCTTGTAATACTCTGTGAGGAAAAGATGGAGCAAAATGGGAGGATGAGAACATTTCTTCCATTATCTGTGATTTATAGTGTTTCTTTAATACTCTGTTATCCTTTCTCGCTTACTTTTTTTCGGTTTTACAATCTGTTTATTATCCATTTTATTATGTCTACAAAGTTGTGTTGCTAAGACGGTCTTTTACATGTGTCCCCTTGTGGTCCAAATATCCTACTTTATCCGTTAACAAATTGTGGTTCTGACATGTTTAGTCAATTTTTTCTCTCTTTGTTCCTAATCACTACTAAATTAAAATTATCTGCGTTGAACATGTGAAGATGTTACTTGTATACTGTCACATTTTCCACGATAAGTTCTTAAGATATGCTTGGGAGTAAATTTATAGTATTTATATTTTTATATTATTGATAATTTTGTCAAGTGACTCAGATTATGCTGGGTAGTAGATTTTTATTTCCTTCTTAAGCTCATTACTACATTTGAAGGCCCGTTCTGCTGAATTCTGGCTGGATGTTCCTATAATTTGTAATATTAACTTTGACCCCCTCTTAACAATTTTGGTGCAATTGTAAGCAGATGGGGCTATATTCAACTGAATAATGATACAAAATGTGAGCTCAGGAAGATCATGCTTCTCATGTGAGATCTTGGTCTTCTTTCTGGTTTAATCATATGCTTCACGTTAACAGATCTTTCATGATGGATGTTCAATATCTAATTCAAATCTTATGTTAATAAAGTTAATAAAGTTGAATGGGGGCTCAAGAATGTCCTTTAGCCAGTCTATTGGTGATAAATTGGACTTCATTTGTACAAGGGTCACATGTGCTAGAAGCCACATTGTTGTTCTTGATGACCCCTCATATTATAAGCTAGAAGGAAAACAAAGATGAATGTAAAAATATGACACTTTGTATTATGTAAAAACTTTACTTAATGTGAAGCTTTTGAGAGAGCACCATTTGCATTCTAGAAGGTTTTTTTGAATAAATTCTTCAAGCACGTATGTCATCTACAGAAATTGTTGCTTTGCTTACTGGCAACTCATATCTGATCTATTTATAAATTTAAAAACCTTCATTCAGTGTTGATGCCCATTTTTCCACGTATTACAACTTCAGCTTCCAATTCTGATCGTTTCTGACCTCTGGGTATGGTTTTAGGTGGAAAAGGATGACACACTGACCAAGAAGCACTGCCTGAAGGGTCACCAAAATCCAGTTGCCTTTGTTGCCTGGAGCCCAAACGATAAAATGCTGCTTACTTGTGGCAATGGGGAGCCTTTGAAACTGTGGAACGTTGATACTGGTGAATGCAATCTTAAATTCAAAGGTTCAGGGGACTACACTATCACTACATGTGCATGGTTCCCTGATTCAGAGAAAATAGTATGTGCTGGTTATGATTGTGGAGCTGGAAGCTCTGTAAATAGGATATTTACTTGTGACTTAGAAGGTCAAGAACTGGAAGTGTGGGCTGGAGTTAGAATACCTAAACTCAGTGATCTTGCTGTGACACCTGATGGGAGACATCTAATATGTGTATCTTGTAATGAAATCTGGATCCGGGAACTTCCAAAGGGGCGGGAGTGGAGAATTCACGAGAAGCAGACAATCTCATCTCTTTCACTGTCAGGTGATGGAAAGTCGCTCCTTGTCAACCTTAACAGCCAGGAAATTCATTTATGGAAAGTTCATAGAAGTTCTTCTGTGCCAGAAAAATTCAAGGGGCACATGCAAGGAAATTTTGTGATTAGATCTTGCTTTGGGGGATCTAACTCATCCTTCATTGCTAGTGGCAGTGAGGATTCGCAGGTATATTCCTGTTCTTTTTGGTTTTATTTTTCCTGTTTTACAGAACTCCTTTTACATTTCAATAACAATCTGTAGGGATTGACCTCCAGTTTCTTTCCTCCCAAAAAAAATTGGCGGTATTTCTTTTCCTTTTGAAGATCTATCTTGTGGGTTCCATGATTGGATTGGATATGTATATGCCAGATTGCCAGCCATATAGGTTCACCTAATCATGTGCATAACCTCGATGTAGAAAACCCACAAATAGACTTGCGCACATTCCTAAAACTTTTATGGTAGATATTGAGTTCATACAGAATTAAGATCAGGTGCCATGTGACTGTATACTGACTAGACTACTGCAAACAAGTCATAGAACAACCAGGATACAATCTTTTGCAGACAACTTTACTCATAACTTTATTTTCATGAATACAGGATACAAAAAATCATAGAACAACCAACAATAAGTGATGAATATGGATCTCTCTTGTCATCTATCAAGCCCTTTGTATTTGCTAATCTGTAGGAATAATGGGCAGGTCTACATATGGAAAAGACAGCTCGAGACGCCAATAAAGGTCTTACATGGCCACACAATGATTGTGAACTGTGTAAGCTGGAACCCAAGCAGGCCCCAAATGTTGGCTTCCGCTAGTGATGACCATACAGTTCGAATTTGGCTAGCTACAAATAGTTGAAGCACATAATTTTATATGTTTCCCTGTAAATAGTTGTACATTTGAAGTTTTGGATTGCGTGAACCCACATGTTTCATATTATGTTTTTTTTTTCCCTGGATGGCTTTAACTGCTTTCAGAGTTAAGCTAAAACAAATAGCCAGATATGAGGCAGAGGTGCTGGCTGAAGTTTTGACACTTCTGTACAGACATAGATGCAGATGCATCAGAACTTTGTAATTTTAAAGTTTATAAACCGCTGGTTCCTTGAATGTGCTGAAATGTTGCATCTAAAATTTGTACGTTACTTATAAGAGTACCCACAAAACTTTCTGAAGTCATTTTCGTAACTTTCTGAAGTATTTAAGTGAACACATTTCTTTGTTTTTGGTCCGAGTGAAAATGGAGGCTTCGTTCATTCAACGCATTGCTTCGTCCAATTTGTTTTGTAGCGTAGATTAAAGTTTTTAAGACTATGTATTGACTATAGAAAAAAATTATAAGTCGTCCAATTTAGATCTAAAATTTGTGAACGATCAAGTGAAATGATCAATGTGAAAATTTTCCACAGGTCTTGTTTCACGGACGGGAGAATGGAACTTTCGGTGCAGGTCTGAACCTTTGCACTTACAGAGGCAAACATGTATGTATTTCACGTTTGACATATATACATATATATATACATATATATATATATATATATATATATATATATATATATATATATATATATATATATATATATATATATATATATATATATATATATATATATATATATCTGTAGTTCACGTGCGTCAACATGCTCGCACGTAATCAAAATCCATATATTGTGTGCACGCACGCAAGCAACAATGCTTGGTCCTGGATTTGTTCTACGGTTATAATGACTATCTGTTCAAGAAAACATAATATAAGAGGTTTGACGATGAAACAATTCAGAGTTAATGAGTTATTGTCAACAAAAGCAGGATTAGAAAATGCGACTAGTTGTTCTCAACTACTAATCTGCAGGCTGCAGCTAGCGATAGACGACTTGCTGCGGAATTTATTTGGAGTTCGACACGGAGCGTGCGTGGACACGACACCGACTAGGACAATACACGCCCCTACACCCGATTCACTGTCGTTGTGTTCTTGTCGGCTTGGTCGCAACTCAATATATTTTGTCCTGCCGAAAGGAGCAGCAGCAGCACGGGAATGGAGAGCAGCCCGCGTCCCAGCGGCCATGGCCACACGCGACGTAGCCGTAGCCGAAGCGGAGGCAGCGACAGAAGCGGGCGGACCATCTCCACGGCGGAGCGCTCCCAGCTGTTCCACCCCCGCGGCGTCTCCGAAGGAACCAGCTTGCGCGAGCTGCTGTCCCTCCGCTCCACTAACCTATCACAGCCACCGCTTCCGTCGCCGTCACCCCAGCCGTTCTTCCGGCCGGTGGAGCCGCGCGTGTTCGACGACGACGACCCGGTGGAGCGGACACCACGGCCGCTTCGTGAGAAGGAACGCATCGGTGCAGGCGAAGCCGTGGCGATAGCCGTGCACTGCGAGTACTCGGCCCTCGAGAGGGACGCGTCCGCCGACGACTTCGCTGTGCTCGTGCACACCAGGGCGCCCGGGACGTGGGCCGGCGGCGCGGGCGCGGATGTCCCGCGCACGCCGCTGGACCTGGTGACCGTGCTCGACGTGAGCGGCAGCATGGTGGGGACCAAGCTCGCGCTGCTGAAGCAGGCCATGGGGTTCGTCATCGACAACCTCGGTCCCCGAGACCGCCTCTGCGTCGTCTCCTTCTCCTCCGGCGCCTGCCGCCTGATGCGGCTGGCGCGCATGTCGGACGCCGGGAAGGCCTTGGCAAGGAGCGCCGTGGGGTCCCTGGCGGCGGGAGGCGGCACCAACATCGGGGAGGCCCTCCGCCGGGCCGCCAGGGTGATCGACGAGCGCGTGCACAGGAACGCCGTCGCCAGCGTCGTGCTCCTCACGGATGGGCAGGACACGTACACCGTGCCGCCGAGGCGCGGCGGCCGCGACGCCGCCAGCTACGACGCGCTCGTTCCCCCTTCGTTGGGCACCAGCACCAGCATGGGGTCGGTGCCGGTTCACACGTTCGGGTTCGGCACGGACCATGACGCGGCGGCGATGCACACCATCGCCGAGGTCGCGGGCGGGACGTTCTCCTTCATCGAGGACGAGGCGACGATACAGGACGCGTTCGCGCAGTGCATTGGCGGGCTCCTCTCGGTGGCCGTGCAGGACCTGCGCGTCGACGTCGCGTGCGTGCACCCCGGCGTGCGCGTCAGGTCGGTCAGGTCCGGCCGCTACAAGAGCCACGTCGACGTCGACGCCCGTGCCGCATCCGTTGACGTCGGCGAGCTCTACGCGGACGAGGAGAGGCGTTTACTCCTGTTCCTTCACGTGCCGAGAGCCCGTGCCGGGGACGAAGACGACACGCACCTGATCGAGGTGAGCTGCTCCTACCGCGACTCGGCGACTGGACGTGCCAAGAACGTGATCGGCGACGACGCGGTGGTGCGGCGGCCGTCCTCCAGCGGCGCGACGTCACCGGAGAAGCGCTCCGTGGAGGTCGAGCGCGAGCGCGTCCGGGTGGAGGCGACGGACGACATCGCCGCGGCCAGGGCGGCGGCGGAGCGGGGCGCGCACGGGGAGGCGGTGGAGATACTCCGGAACAGGCAGCGTTCGGTGGCGCGGTCTGCCGTGGCGCGGGAGGGGGACCCCATGTACGCGGCGCTGGCGCGCGAGTTGCAGGAGACGTGCGCGCGCGTGGCGGACCGGCGGCGGTACGAGCTGTCCGGGCGCGCGTACGTGCTCGCCGGGCTGAGCTCGCACGCGCAGCAGCGGGCCACGTCGCGGCAGGTGACGACGGTTTTCACGCGGGGTGGCGAGTCGGCCGAGGAGTACAGCGTGGCGCTGGCTACGGCGGGCGGGACGACGTCGTACATGACGCCGGCGATGCTGAACATGCTGGACCGGTCGCGGAGGTCTCGGGAGCAACAACGCCACCAGACAAAAGAGCGGAGAACCTTCTGAAGGAAGCAGTTTTTGACTTTGGTATAATTTTATTTGAAAATAAAGCACCACGATGTAAGAGAGCCGCTCAATCCTCCATATACTCTCTTCGTACCTAAAAATTTATCATTTTGCTACAAAGCGTCACACTTTTGTGAACTGAGGGAGTATATTCCTGCCATCGTAGAGCAGGATGATATTGGTCACAACTCACAAGATTCTTGTACATGCGTTTTGTGAGCACTATAAATTTCCAAATGGGTCACGTCCATCCGGCAGCTAGCCCGAGGGCCGGCATAAAAAAGCACGGTCCGAGCACAAGCCCGACACGAAGCGAATAGTGTCGGGCCGCCCTGGGCACGTAGTTGGGCTGTGCTTGGACCGGCTTCCCAACACATTCGGCTAGCATGAGCCCGACACGATTTTTGGACCGGCCCGTTATTGACCCGACTGCTAATATAGAAATTCGGTCTCCTTTCCAAACCCTAGCACTTTTTTCTTTCTCCCTCTCATGTCCCTACAGCTGGCGGCCGCCCCTCCCATACAGGATCACACGGAAACCGAGCCTCTCTACGGAGCGAGCCTCTCCTCTACGCCTCCCTCCGACCCCCCTCTGCATTCTTCGACCTCCCTCCGTATGCGCGCTATCGACCGCGGCGTTGGCGGCACCTCTCCTCTATGCCTCCCTTCGCATCCTTCGACCTCCCTCCGTATGCGCGCCGTCGGCCGCGACGTTGGCGGCGCCTCCCCTCGCATCGCCTGCAACCGCGACTGCACCTCTCCTCACTCTACCTGCCAGCTGCGACCGCGCCTCCCCTCGGGCCCGGCGCTAGCACGACACGGTCGTGCCTGCTGTGCCGACCCAGGACGAAGAAACAACTGTCGTGTCGTGCTTGGGCCGGCTGTTCGGCATGACGGCACGAACTGACATGGCACGAAATGTGCGGGGCCGTGTAGTGCTGGGCCTAACCAGGTTCGAGCCGAGCTCGTGCCAGGCGGTCCATTTTGCAATCTATAGTGATCACCTTAGAAGCTGCATTGAGGCGACATGCGTGTCAGACGGATTTTGCGGGCCGCCTCGCGTGAGGAGACAACGCTGAGGTGGTCCTCCATGCCGAGGTTGTAGATGAGGAATCCATAGCCGCCTGCTTCACGAGTGCCAGCTTAATTACCGCTGGTTCACGCTGCCGCTGATGTCGAGCACAGTCACGAGATCAAGCCGCGCGCGCTGCGCCGTGACGTGCACGAGCATCATATAAGTTTTTTTTGGAACACACGGGGTAGCACCCGGATACTTTAAGAGAGGTGAGAGACCCAACGTTCGAAAGGGATCGAATCCAGGCGGGCAACCCTCACAATCCGAGGTGTTGGCCACTCCGGCCTCTGGTCGGTTCTCCGAGCACTGCGAAAGTGGTCGCGGGATTCGCCCATCGAGATGGTCGGCCGCTCGCGGTGCATCTTCGGTGTCACCGTCCCCGGCCGCATCAACGGCTACCACCCCAGAACCAGAACCTTGCGCATGGACGCTAGTCTGTTTGGCGGGTTGTCGTCAGCGTAATTTTTACTTTCATACAATTTTATTTGAATATAAAGCATAACGATGTAAGAGAAGGTGCTCTTCATAGCCGCTCAATATACTACCCCCGTCTTAAAAACTTGTCGCTTTGCTACAAAACAACATTTTTGAGAATGGAGGGATTACGTGGCATCATGTGAATGCTGCGGTTGTCGGCTGTTTCCTGCCATCGTAGAGCAGGATGATATTGGTCACAAGATTCTTGTACCTGCATTTTGTGAGCACCTTAGAAGCCGCGTTGAGGCGACATGCGCGTCAGCCGGATCTTGCGGGCTGCCTTGCATGAGGAGACAACGCTGAGGCGGTCCTCCGCGCCGAGGTTGTAGATGAGGAATCTCATAGCCGCCTACTTCACGAGTGCCAGCTTAATTACCGTTGGTCACGCTGCCGCTGATGTCGAGCACAGTCACGAGATCAAGCGGCATGCGCTGCATCGTGACATGCACGAGACCCGCGAAAGTGGTCGCGAGATTCGCCCATCGAGACGGACGGCCGCTCGCGGTGCATCTTCAATGTCACCGTCCCCGGCTGCATCGACGTCTACCACCCCGGAATCGGAACCTTGCTCATGGACACTGTAGGATCGAAGAGCACGTGAAGAGCTACCAGAGGGGGGTGAATGGAAGATTTAAGATTCTTATACAGCAGAAATAATTAAACCCCAACCCCTTCAGTAGAAAATCAAACTATTGATAAACCGTGTGTGCACATGATCTTAAACGTGTTTCACCGTGACAAAAGTGATATATATTAGAGAGAATCAAGTCACAAAGACGACACAACAAGAATCACTTAAATCCGTCAAGAAAAACTCAAGTTACGATCAAAAGATTGAACTAATATCAATCTATTCTACTGAGTAAAAACAGTTCTGTTTTTTGTCAAAGAGACTCGTGTAGATTAGAAACCACACATCCAATGACCGTGAAATTTTAACAGATGATACAAAATCAAGTTGTGAATACAACCTAAAAAGAATCACGTCAATCGGATCTGTAAAACTCGAGTTATTATAAAACCACCAAAAAAAGTAGTGCTGTGCAGAAACTCGACGAGTAAAACTTGTCTGGAAAAAGTCGGACGAACAAGGCACAAAAGTTTCAACTACGAATTTTGTTCAATAGAACACAAGAGGAACATCCCCAAAGTCCTCTCTCATGAGCTCTGGCCTCCCTTGCTTATATAACCATCCCGAAGGCCAACTCAACTCAAACGAGGATTCTAATCATACTCAAATCACGAATCGAAACTTTCCATAATCGCTTAAGACTCTTCTATACGCAGATAGAAGCAATCTTAAGACTTACAAACACCTTAGGAACGTATCCCACATTACTAAAACAACTCAAATTCGTGAACCACACGAAATCCTATCATAACCAACTCCATACTTTCTATACTGAGCCATAATCGACTTCGCTGCAGCCGAAGTCATCAACCGATACAATCTGATCCTTCCAACCAGATCTTTCTTGCCTTAGCCCATCTTCAAAACCATGTTGCCATGTCATGCACCACATGCATACGTGAGAACACCTTCCTTCGACGTCCAGTAACCTTCATATGCACTGCCCTTGATTCAATCATCCTGTGCGACCTCCTGACCTGCTCAATCACAATTCCTCCCGAATTTGATTGTTGGAACCTCATCTCCTCTCTGAGACTAGTCCAAAAGATCCTCTCACCAGCCATGACTTGAACTCAAGCAACACCTGCACATGAACAAACAACCAATTCGTACGAGCCCAAGCCCGCGACTTGACTCAAGTTAGTTCCGAACACAACACCTTATGTGAGCACCTGACATAAGCATGTCGCAAAAACACAGTAAAACGATATCAGCCATATCAACCAAAATGCACCAAAAACATAGCAAATGAATACTAAGCAATCTTTTCAACAATATAAAGCAAGTTTGAAACATTTCACAGTAAAAGCAGGAACATTGCTATCAAGCTCTGAATCTTACCAAAGCTAACTGGAGCTTGAGCCGGAGCTTACAAAAGCTAGTACAACCTAGCGCCAGAGCTTACCAGAGCTAGTACAACCTAGTGTCGGAGCTAGAAAAACATGTCGGAGCTAACCAACATAAGTCGGACTTAGCAAAAACATATCGGAGCTTAACAAAGACATGTCGGAGCTATCAAAGACATGCTGGAGCTAAAGACAAAGCTCACTGGAGCTACCCAAAAACATGTTGGACCTTGACCAAGCAAGTCGGACCTATTGTCGGACCTTGCAGAAACTCGAAGCTAGAGTCGAACCTTGCTAAAAAGGGTGTTTTGGTAGAATTTTAGAAATTATATCATCAAAGCCAATATATTCAGTACAAGCGAATGTATTCAGCACACATAGGTCTCACAATCTCCCCCTTGATGAATGCATTGGCAACACCACTTAAAATCTGAATATTGGCTTATTCACATGAAAAGTTTTGAACAATTTCTCCCCCTTTTTGAAAATCAAATGAGATGAGATAGAAATAAATTTCTCCCCCTTGCATACTTCTCCCCCTTTGACAATGTATTCAACAAGGTACAAAAGAGAAATTTTAATTTGTTATGAGCACATTATAACATATACATATAGAACAAAGCTCATCCAAATCATACTATCAAGTAACTTACACTATCACATCAATGAAATACATAAAGTAGTGTAAGCCTTTCTAGAGATCAAATGTAATTTTCAATTTAAGCAAGTCATGATCTCAACAACTTAACTATTTCAAAACCTGAAAGCATGACACTTGTTGTTGCAATTTTATATTCCTTTAAGCACAATTTTTGATCATATGGCATTTGCAAGAGATTATATGCGCATCTAACTAACAAAGCCAAGCCTATGTCATTTGACAATCAGAAGCTTAAGGACTGGTTTTAGTCATATACAACTTCTTCCAAGTTCATATCTAAGTGCAATGATAAGCCATCTCAAAAGAAGAAGTGTGATGCATGAATATTCTATTGATCTTTTCTCAATTTATATTTGTTCATAAAAACTCAACATGTGAGTTGATTACTTGATTAATTCTTTATGATTAAAAGCACTTGTGAGCATGCAACAAGTTCAAAACAGCAAGAAAGTTCGACCATGACCAAATTTAGTGTAAGTAATTATTCCAATTACTAGACATGGCAAAAACTACAAAATGTATAACATGAGTAATGTAGTAAGAACTTTTAGCATGTAAAAGGAATCACAAAGTCATATATGTATGAAATACTATGCTCATATTATTTTAATTTCAGATTCACACATAGACTTCTCAAGTTTTAAAACTCCCCCTCAATGTAAGCCATGAGGGTGCATAACCCCTATTTCACTACGAATGAAACAAAAACGAGTGAAATCCAAAGGTTTTGTAAAAATGTCAGCCAATTGTTGTTCGGTATCTACATGGTGAAGCACAATGTTTCCTTTTTCAACATTATCACAGAAAAAGTGATACCTAATGTCAATATGCTTAGTTCTAGAATGTTGCACGGGGTTTTTAGCAATGCAAATGACACTAGTGTTATCACAAAACAGTGGAACACTATCTAGATCAACCCCATAGTCTTTAAGTGTTTGAACCATCCAAAGAATTTGTGAGCAAGCACTAGCAGCAGCTACATATTCAGATTCAGGTGTGGATTGTGCAACTGAGTTTCGTTTTCTAGAGGACCAAGCAACAAGTGAATTACCAAGAAAATGACAAGCACCGGAAGTACTTTTCCTATCAATCCTACAACCCCAAAATTAGCATCCGAAAAAGCTTTCAAAGTAACGATTGAAGAAGAAGGAAGAAAAATGCCAAATTCTTGAGTTCCATGTAAGTACCTGAGAATCCTTTTGAGGACTTGACGATGTGAAGCACATGGGGAGGCTTGAAACTTTGCACAAAGACATACGCTGAATTGTATGTCCGGTCTTGATGCCGTGAGGTACAAAAGTGATCCGATCATGCTTCTATATTCTTTTTGATCCACGGGTTCACCATATTCATCAAGTTCAAGTGTTGTTGCTGTTCCTATTGGTGTCCGAAGAGGCTTGCTTTTGTCCATGTTGAAACGCCTTAGGAGGTCTTCTGTATACTTCGTTTGATGCACAAAGGTACCCTCCTTGGTTTGCTTTATTTGCAGCCCCAAAAAGTATGTGAGTTCTCCCATCATACTCATCTCATATTATAAACTCATCATAGCTGAAAACTTGGACACAAGATCATGAGAAGCAAAACCAAAGATAATATAATTCATATACACTTGAACGAATAATGGGTCATTGCCATGCTTAAGCACAAAAAGAGTTTTATCAACCTTGCCCATGATAAACCTCTTTTAAAGTAAGAATGTTTTTAACCTATCATACCATGCTCTAGTGGCTTGTTTGAGACCGCAAGGCTTTGGACAGTTTGTAAACATGATTAGGAAAATCTGGATTTTCAAAACCCGGTGGTTGTTTGACATAAACCTCCTCAGCTATGTAGCCATTAAGAAAAGCACTTTTAACATCCATTTGATATAGCTTACAACTTTTAGATGCAGCAAAAGCTAACAAAATTCTTATGGCTTCTAATCTAGTAATAGGAGCAAAAGTTTCATCAAAATCTAGACCTTCAACTTGAGTGAAACCTTGAGCAACCAACCTAGCCTTATTGCTAACACAACCCCATCCTCACTTTGTTTAGTTTTAAACACCCATTTATTTCCAATTAATGTGTGACCTTGAGGTGGAGATACAAGTTTCCAAACATTATTTCTTTCAAAATTTTCTAACTCTTCTTGCATGGCAATAATCCAAGATTCGTGCGTGTGATATATCTTTGGGTTCAAAAGAAGCAACAAAAGCAGAATGAGCATGAGAATTGGGGTAGGAAAACCTGGATCTTGTAACTCGTTCATGCAAGCTTCTAATTATCTGTTGCGGGGGATGATTCTTGTGAATCCGTAGGGGAACAAATGTCTCACAAGCTTCTTCTTCATTAGTTTCATCGCATATTGATGAGCTTGTGGCTTGTGGACGATCAGAACAAGCAGAGGTGGTAGTCGGAGCTTGTTCAAAGTTTGGAGCTGAACACGTGTCAGCTTCAGAACACTCATGCAATATCACCAACTCTTCTTCGAAAATACCCTCCCCTTGAGGATATGGATCTGAGCCTGCAATATCGGAGCTAGTACCTGGGCTAGCTTCATCAAAAGAAACTTCACAATTCTCCATAATTTTGTTAGTTCCAAGTAAAAACACACGATATCCTCTAGTATGAGATGGGTAACCAAGAAACATACCATCTTCGGATTTGGCTTCAAATTTATCAAGATTTCCATGTTTCTTAACAAAGCATTTGCAACCAAAAACCCTAAAGTGTGAAACACAGGACCTATGTCCAAACCGAAGTTCATAAGGTGTTTTATCAAGCTTAGTATGCAAGAAAATACGGTTTGAAACATAACAAGCTGTTGCAATTGCCTCTGCCCAAAATTTTCTAGGAGTTTGATATTCATCAAGCATAGTCCTAGCCATCTCAACTAAGGTTCTGTTTTTCCATTCTACAACACCGTTTTTTTGAGGTACATATGGTGAAGAAAATTAATGATCTATTCCATTTTCAGCACAAAAGTGATCAAAAAATTGATTTTTAAATATGGTTCCGTTATCACTTCTAATTGCTTTTAAAGATCCTAGGTGATCAATTGATAATCTAAGAAATAAAGTTTTGAAGTGACTAAAAGCTTCATTCTTAGATGCCATAAAGTAAACCCAATAGTATCTAGAATAATCATCAACAATCACAAGAACATAACATTTACCTCCAAAGGATTGAACATGTGAAGGTCCTACGGTGTCAAGGTGCAAAAGTTGACCCGGTTCAGCTGTCATGATCATTGTGAGAGGAGTATGTGAACCTGCAACCATCTTAGCTTGTCTACAAGAAGAGCACACAATTTCTTTGTCCCCTTTAAGCTTAGGCAGCCCACGTATGCGATCAAGAGCACTAACACACGTTAGATGATCAAAGACTACGTGACCAAGTCTACGATGCCAAAAATATAAGTCCTTTGAATCATTAGCAACTAGACACCTATGTTTAGAAGTTGGCATATCAAAATCAGCTTTAAAAACTCTTCCAAAGCGAGACATGTTAAACAAAAGCTCACTATTTGAATTTACAACTTTGCAGCAATTTTTAGAGAAAATTATTTCTAAATTCTCATCAAGCAATTGAGAACCATAAAGCAAGTTGTATTTCAAATTTTTAACAAGTGCCACATCTTTTAAAGTGTAGTGATTATTTACTCTAACCGATCCTTTAGCAATAATAGGAGTTGAAGAATTATCTGCAAAAGTAACATTCTCTACACGTGACACAAAAGAGAGGGAGGAGAACCATTCTTTGTTACCGATCATGTGGCGTGAGCAACCTGAATCCACAATACAAATGTTCTCCTTCCTCAATCGTGTAACCTCATCGTCGTCACTGTTGTGTTCTGCATCCTCTTGACTTGATCTTGTTTTGCCCGTCATAAAGCATAAGTTGGCCAGATCGTCATCATCTTCATCACTTCCAAAGTCTACATCACTTAAACTGAGCTCTTGAAGTGCGGTGATGAAGCTGTTTATCATCTTGCGTCCTATGATACCCTTCTTTTTATTGTTGGAGTTTCCAGAGATGGACTTGACCTTGTTCTGCTTCTCCTCATGGGTAGTAGGACCTGAAAGATTAGGGCATTCTATACAGAAGTGTCTTGTCTTACCACATTCAAAGCAGCGCTATGGTCCGAAGCTTCCTCTCCTTCTAGTTCTCACATTTTGCAATGCTTTTGAGAATCTAGTAGAGATGAGTGCTAACTCCTCTTCTGGAAATTCCTCGATCTGCTCCAGGGTTAGTGAGGACAACAAAGCAAGAGTATTGCAAGATGATGATTGGCCGGAGCTAGGCATATCACGTTGTGAGACAAATGCAATAGACTTATTTGGATTCTTACGTGATAAGATGTCAATTTCATGAGTTTTTAGTTTAGAGTAAAGCACATCTAATGTAAGAGAACTTATGACTGTTGATTCACGAATAGATGTAACTTTCATCTCCCAGATTGACATGTTTAATGCACTAAGAAGTTGCCTAACATTCTCAGCATCAGAAAAGTTAAAATTGACACTACGCAGGTTGCTGAGAATTTTATTGAAACGAGAAAAAAGGTCATCGATAGACTCACCGGGCTGCATCTCGAAACACATGTATTCCTTTTTGAACATATCTTGTCTCACCTACTTGATCGTGTTGGATCCTTCATGATAGTCACAAAGTGCTCTCAACACATTGTATGCCGATCGGAGGTGTGCAACGCAGTCGAAGTCACCCTGAGTGAGTCCTTAGATGATCAAGTTTCGCGCTTTGTTGTTGTTGTCAACATCTCGTAGGTTCGTAGCCGTAACTTGATTGTTTGATGGCACTTCATAAGGTTTGTATACCTTTTCCCATATGCCGAAGCCTTGCACCTGGATAAAAGCTTCCATGCGTGCTTTTCAAACCTGAAAATCAATGCCAACAAATACACAAAGTTTTGCGGAGTACTTCTCATGAAGGTTAGTCAAAAACACATGCAAATCAAAAAGATTAGAGCAATGTGGCTCTGATACAATTGTAGGATCGAAGAGCACGTGAAAAGCTACCAGAGAGGGGGGTGAATGGTAGATTTAGAAATCTTATGCGGCGGAAACAATTAAACCCCAACCCCTTTGGTAGAAAATCAAACTATTGATAAACCGTGTATGCACATGATCTTAAACGTGTTTCACCGTGACAAAAGTGATATATATCAGATAGAATCAAGTCACGAAGACGACACAACAATAATCACTCAAATTCGTCAAGAAAAACTCAAGTTACGATCAAAATATTGAACTAATATCAATCTGTTCTATAGAGTAAAAACAATTCTGTTTTTTCCTCAAAGAAACTCGTGTAGATTAGAAACCACAAATTCAATTACCGTGAAATTTTAACAGATGACATAAAATCAAGTTGCGAAGACAACCCAAAAATAATCACATCAATCGGATTTGTAAAACTCGAGTTATGATAAAACCACCGACGAAAGGTAGTGCTGTGCAAAAACTCGACGAGTAAAACTTGTCTGGAACAAGTTGGACGAACAAGACACAAAAGTTCCTTTCAACTACAAATTTTATTCAATAGAACACAAGAGGAAAAGCCCCAAAGTCCTCTCTCACGAGCTCTGGCCTCCCTTGCTTATATAACCAGCCCGATGGCCAACTCAACTCAAACGAGGATTCTAATCCTACTCAAATCACAAATCGAAACTTTCCATAACCGTTCAAGACTCTTCTATACGCAGATAGAATCAATCTTAAGACTTCCAAACACCTTATAATGTATTTCACATTCCTAAAACAACTCAAATTCGTGACCCACACGAAATCCTATCATAACCAACTCGATACTTTCCATACCGAGCCATAACCGACTCCGCCGCAGCCGAAGGTATCAATCGATACGATCCTATCCCTCCAACCAGATCTTTCCTTCCTTAGCCCATCTTCGGAACCATGTTGCCACATCATGCACCGCATGCATATGTGCGAACACCTTCGTTCGACGTCCAGTAACCTTCATATGCACTGCCCTTGATTCAATCATCCTGCGCGACTCCCTGACCCACTCAACCACAATTCCTCTTGAATTTGGTTGTTGGAACCTCATCTCCTCCCCGAGACAAGTCCAAGGATCCTGTCACCAGCCATGACTTGAACTCAAGCAACACCTGCACATGAACAAACAACCAATTCATACGAGCCCAAGTCCGCGACTTGACTCAAGTTAGTTCCGAACACAACACCTTACGTGAGCACCTCACATAAGCATGTTGCAAAAATATAGTAAAACGATATCAGCCATATCAACCAAAATGCACCAAAAACTTAGCAAATGAATACTAAGCAATCTTTCCAACAATATAAAGCAAGTTCAAAACATTTCACAGTAAAAGCAGGAACATTGCTATCAAGCTCTGAATTTTACCAAAGCTAACTGGAGCTTGAGCCAAAGCTTACCAAAGCTAGTACAACCTAGCGCCGGAGCTTACCAAAGCTAGTACAACCTAGTGCCAAAGCTAGAAAAACATGTCGGAACTAACCAACATAAGTTGAACCTAGCAAAAACATATCGAAGCTTAACAAAGACATGCTGGAACTATCAAAGACATGCCGGAGCTAAAGACAAAGCCCACAGGAGCTACCCAAAAACATATTGGACCTTGACCAAGCAAGTCGGACCTATTGTCGGACCTTGCAGAAGCTCGGAGCTAGAGTTGGACCTTGCTAAAAAGGGTGTTTTGGCAGAATTTTAGAAATTATATCATCAAAGCCAATGTATTCAGTACAAGCCAATGTATTCAGCGCACATAGGTCTCACAGACGCCAGTATGTTCGACGAGTTGTTGTCGGAGTAACGGACCGTCATAGCAGGTTCGACGACCAGTATCCGCCATGGAAGCAGCAGTCGGGAAGAACTACAAGACCTCGGTGGTGGATGTGGTGGAAGGAAGGGCAGCGACTACCCTGAGGACGTGTATAGATAGCTAAATGGGTCGAACTAAACTGTCTAGCTCGAAGCTCTACTAAATCGTCCCGGTCCGAGTATGGTTCGGCACGGAAAGGATTAGGCTCACGCCAGATCAAACGCTGCACAGGCCATGCTCAGGTTTTGGCTTTCGGCCCGTCGGGCTGGTCCGACATGACCCGTTTAAAGTCGTCCGGTTGAATGACCCAGTTAACCCACGTTTCGATTCGACACAGCTCGTATAAATTTGTATAATATATATTTCTCTATTTTAATGTGTTTTATATTATTAAGCTTCGAGCCGGCTTGACACGTGTCAGAGCTCGATGCATGCTCAAACCGAGATGCAAGCCTGTCAGACCGACTCCTAACACGATCCCATCCATTTTCGGTGGTGCCGGGCCAAAGATTTCCCAGACACGACACATTGGCCATAAGGACATGACATGCATCGTGTCTAAACCTGGCTCTAGGCCAACGTGTCATGCTGACACGACATGACAAGGTGACCGGGCACGACACAACACGAGGTTTGAACGGACCAAACCAGGCCAACACGACATGCTCTATGACCGTCCGCAGTGGCATACTGTAAAACATACTGTATATACTATTTCGTAGTGTAATTTAGAGTACGTACTGTAAAAGTAAAAGAAGAATAATATATAAAATATGTTTTAGAGGGCGCTAGGTGCAGATAACCTAAGTCTCAGAACTAGCTACACAGAGTTAGGATGTCTTGTCTTGGTTCGTGGTCGTCATATTTGTACGCTACATTAAATTAGAGTGTCTGGTTTGAGATTGAAGTGGATATCTAGGACGAGTCACTTTTTGTTAAGTGAATATGCGGTTGACTGTCTATTACCTACTCTAAAAATGTTACTATTTTAATTCCATATCAGCTAGATGTTATCTATATGCTAATTAAAATTTTTATTATAATTATTTAAATTACAATTTGATAGGAAATATTTGTAACAATGATATGTCAAGGAACCCATATTTTTTCATACAAACTACTGTTTGAAGAAAATTTAATTTAGAAGCGTATGGGTGCAATCAAACTGTTTTTTTCCAATTTTAGCAATTTTAACGACTTAAATTAAATATTCAAGCAAGGTTTACATGGCGTCTATTCTCGGCAATTTTGTTTTACAATTTACAAAAGTTTTGTATGTAAATATGGCAAAAATAGTTTCACTAATAATTTTTCTACAATAAAAAAATTACCATGAATTTTGTAACCCATCCTATATAGCATTTTTAATTAAGCAGGGAAACAAAAAAATTGAAGCAAAATGGCGCCTGGACAAACGATTCGGTCAGCTGGACCGCATCGGTGCCATCACACAAGATGAAAGGTACGTATTGGAACGATTCTAATGGGGAAATTGCAAACCCGGGCATGGCTTCTCTACTCATGCACACCACGTGGTGAATTATCACTCTACGATGTTTCTCTCTCTGTCCATGCATATGCATGAACCAAGATGTAACTCTGAAGGCACCCAAATGGTTTTGGTGTTTTTGACCGCTGACCATTCATCAACTAGTTGTGCAAACAAAAGGTATGTCAGGAAGGAGTGCATTTATGGGATAGGAAGGAAGATTTGGAAATTGGAATGTTGGTTCAATAAAATAGCGAAGCGCGGTTTCCGAGAGCGCAGGATGCGGCGGCGGGGGATAGGGTAAAAGGCAGGTCAGAAAAAATTTGTTTCCAAAATCTGCAATTTCTTGGCATGCTAGTTACAAAATATTGATACTTATTATGAGGGAAATTACAAGAAAATTTGTAGAGATGATATGATGACAATGTTGGTATTGGAGGAAATAGAATGGATTGATTAATTAAGGTTGTCAAGAGTACAATATATAGGGGTACAAGACTTGTCCTCCAAGAAGCCCATTAGGCTAAGGACTAAAATGCTCCTAACCTCCTAATACATAGTCTAACACCCTTCGCAGTCTCAACATCTAGCCACGACAAATGTTGAGACTGTATCGAAACTCCGAGAACAGCGACGACGGGAGCTCCTTCGTGAAGATGTCGACGAACTACGATGTCGTCGGGACGTGGAGCACACGGACCTCGCCGCATGCAACCCGCTCACAAACAAAATGGAGGTCGATCTCCACATGCTTTGTGCATTGATGCTGGACGGGGTTGGTGGAGAGGCAGACGGCGCTGACGTTGTCGCAGTAGATCAACGTGCTCCGAGCGACAGGGGAATAGAGCTCCTGAAGCAGCTGCTGGAGCCAGGAGGCCTCAGCTACGCTATTGGCCACAGCGCGATACTCCGCCTCAGCACTCGAGCGCGACACCACGGGCTGCCACTTTGAGGACCAGTAGACGATGTTACCGCCCAGGAAGATGATGTAGCTAGAGGTGGACCAACGAGTGTCCGGGCAGCCCGCCCAGTCAGCGTCTGTGTAGACAACAAGCTCAGAAGCCGAGTCCCCCGGAAGGAGGAGGCCGTAGTCGAGGGAGCCGTGCAGGTACCGAAGGACTCGCTTCACAATGGTGAGACGCGACTCCCGCGAATCATGCATGTGAAGGCACACCTGCTGAACCGTGTAGAAGATATCTGGCTTAGTAAAGGTGAGGTAATAGAGAGCACCTGCAAGACTCTTGTAAATGGTGGGGTCAGTGACAGGGGTGCCGTCGGCAGAGGAGACCTTCACCTGGGTGTCCGCCGAAGTGGAGCACGACTTGCAATCAGCCATGTCCACTCGCTGGAGGATGTCCTGGCAGTACTGTCACTGGTGGAGGAACAGGCCGCCCGGACGATGCTCGACCGTAACGCCCAGAAAGTGATGAAGCTGACCTAGGTCCTTCATCGCAAACTCCCGCTACAGGATGGAGATCGTGCGCTGAAGGACTGTCGGATGCATGCCGTGAGGACGATGTCGTCGACGTACATAAGGAGGTACATAGTGTCACCCTCTCGCCTGTAAATGAACAGCGAGATGTCCGACTTGGCCTCAATGAAGCCGAGCGATACCAAGAAAGAAGCGATTCGACTGTACCATGTTGAGGTTCCTGCTTCAGACCGTACAGGGACTTGTTCAACCGACAGACCCGGTCTGGACGAGCTGAATCAGCGAACCTTGTCGGCTGACTACAATACACCATCTTCGTCAGCGTGGCGTGGAGGAAGGCGTTCTTGACGTCCAACCGGTGGACAGGCCAAGAACGTGAGAGAGCCAGTGACAGAACAGTCCGAACCATCCCAACTTTACCACCGAGCTAAAGGTCTCGTCGTAGTCGACGCCGGGGCACTAAGTGAATCCACGAAGAACCCACCGGGCCTTGCACCTCTCCAGAGACCAATCCGCCTTCCTCTTATGTGTGAATACTCACTTGCCTGTGGCAACAGCGCCACAACCAGGATGGGGAACCAACTCCCAAGTCCGGTTAGCAAGCAGGACTGCATACTCCTCTTCCATAGCCCAACGCCAGTGAGGATCGGCGAGGGCGCTACAGACAGAGAAGGGAATAGGCGAGATGGGTGAGGAGGCAGGCAGTGGAGAGGTCATCGAGGAGAGGAAGACCCCAGAGAACCTCTCCGTCAGCTGGAGGACCCCAGCGGCACACTTGGTAAGCATCGAGTGAATGTGGCTAGGGTCACGGTGGAGCAGTGGGAGGTGGTACACCGGGGGCTCGGTGTGGGAGGAGGTCGAAACGCCAACCCGCGCTCGTCACTGATAGACATGAGTGAGATCGGCGCACCGCAACGCAGGGGCCACGCGTGGTGCAACTGGCGAAGTCGGGGACACCAGTGTCGCGCCTGGTGCAGCAGGCGACATCAGAGACACTGGTGCTGTGCATGGCGCAGCAGGGGACATCGGGGCCGCACATGGCGCAGTGGGCGACGTTGGGGTCGCGCGTGGTGTAGCGGGCGGAATCGCGGTAGCGCAAAGCGCATCCGGTGGTGTCGAGGACATCAGAACCATGCGTAGCGCAGTGGGCGACATCGCAACAGCACAAGGCACATCCGGTGGTGTCGAGGACACTAGGGCCACTCGTGGCACAGCTGGTGGCGTCGGGGCCGTTAGTGTCACGCATGGCGCAACGAGCGACGCTGGGGCAGCGCAAGGCACGGCCAGTGGCGTCGAGGACACCGAGGCCACGCGTGGCGCAGCTGGTGGCGTCAGGGATGCCGGTGCCGCGCGTGGTGCAGTTGGTGAATAACCTGCAAGAGGTAAAACACAAGGTCGCTATACATGAGCGGCCTCAGGGTCATAGAGAAGAAGAAATATGTTGGTACCCTACAGACAGGGTACCCTTGCACACAGGATGAAAACACCGAGGCACGTCCGGTGGCACCACGTGTCCCGAAGGTGCCAGACCTCGGCCTTCCTCAAGAACGAGCTCCAGCACTGCCACTTGATCCTTGAAGATTGGACTCGGCTCCTCTGGTGTGACGGGCTCCCGAGACGCCACGTGTTAGGACAGGATCTCACCCAACCTTGTGGGAGAGCTCCAGTAAAGCCACGTGGCTCGGAGCACCAATCCAGGCACCCCTCCCCCCCCCTGCGGGGAAGGGACCAGAGCTGCCACGTTTCCTGGAGGGCCCCGGAACTGCCACACATCAGGAAGAACTGGGACTGGCCTCCCTAGCAGGGGCCAGCCCCGACGCTGCCATGTGTCCCGCAACTTGCCCTGGACGGTAAGATGCGGGAGTTAAGGGATGGTGCGCCCTACCTAAGTCATGCATTGAAGATGCGCACCCACCTCCGGCGCACAATGCGGAGCACACCAACGACCAGAGACCGCTGTCACCAATCACATCACAGTGAAGGCGCCGCAGGCCTATCCCACTCAGCCAAGTGGGTAGCTTGCAGCCCGAACCATGTAAAAACCACCGTCTCATACACTCTCATACGCGCGAACACTCAATTGAGGCCTAAGCTCTGTCGAACAAGAACCTCTGCGGGCTGCTCCTTAGAAGATCTAGGGGAAGTGTTGCGTTAACACTTCGAAAGAATCCAACTAAGCTATAGAGTCAGAGGACAAAGTGGAAAAGGGAAAAGAGGACTCATCGAAGACGATGTGTCGAGAGATCAAGATACAACGGGTAGTAAGGTCAAGGCACCAATACCCCTTATGGTCGGGGGAGTACCCAAGGAAGACACACCGAGTCGAGCGAGACGCAAGCTTATGGGGGGCCATGGCGGAGAGGTTAGGGTAGCAAGCGCACCCAAAGACTCGAATGTGGTCGTAAAGAGGAGTGCCAAAAAAAGCGAAGTGAGGGATGGAAGCACTAATCGCCTTAGTAGGGAGGCAATTAATGAGGTAGGTGGCATTGTGAAGTGCCTGTGCTCAGTAGCGAGTAGGAGTAGAAGCCTGGAACATCAGGGAGCGCATGACATTGTTGGTGGTCCGAATCATGCACTCAGCCTTTCCGTTCTAGGGAGAAGTGTACAGGCAAGACATGCACAACTGAACACCGTGCGAGAGTAGGAAGTCACAAGACATAGAGTTGTCAAACTCACATATGTTGTCACACTGGACCGCCCTGATCATGCATCCAAACTGGGTGGACACCCAAGCGAAGAAGTGAGAGAGGGTGACAAACGTATCAGAATTCTGTCGCAATGGAAAAGTTGACAAATAGTCCGGGAAATCATCAACAACTACCAAGTAATACTTATAGCCAAAAACACCGAGAATAGGAGATGTCCAAAGATCATAGTGGATAAGAACAAAGATGTGCTCAACGCGAGTGACAGAAAACAGAAAAGGAAGTCGAACGTGTCGACCCAACTGACAAGCATGGCAAAGAGACTCATGAGTACCCCGAGCACACGAAATTACAAAACCACTAGACAACTTTGACATAGCATCAACACTGGGGTGGCCAAGCCGACGATGCTAGGTGGTCAAAGAGGCTATCATAGTCAGGGCAAAAGGCATAGGCGGAGCGGAAGCAGGAAGACGTGCCGTGTACAGGGGCCCCAAACTCTCACAACGGAGAATAAGATGCCAAGTAGTAAGATTCTTTACAAATAAACTAGAAGGATCAAACTCAATGGAAACATGGTTGTCAGTGGTAAAAAAACGAACGAAAAGAATGTGCTAAATGATGTCAGGAGCGACAAGAACATCACAAAGCTGAAAGGAACCCGCCAAACCCGAGTCACCTGCTGAGGTGACTGAAAGAACAGATCCATTCCCAACACCAAAAGATGAAGGAGAAGAGAGGTGTAAAGGGCGGGTAGAGGAGAGTATACTGGCATTAGGGATGGTGTGGTATGAAGCTTCGGAGTCCATGACCCAGTCAGGATCTGGTGGTGGGAGACTCAGCGCATTGAAGGAGGACGCGAGCGACTGCCGGTCCCAAGTCAGGGGTGAGTCGCAGTGCTGCACTGAAGATGTAGGCTGGCCGACTGGGTTCCCCGAAGCCTAGTAGGCCAGAGCGAGCAGCCCAGCTGCAGGGTGGCTCGGCCCGCCAGAGGTCGCTGTCCACTGTCCACCGCTGGAGTAGACGGGTCCGCCGTGCGTAGGAGCAACTGAATGTAGGCCTAGAGGGGGGGGGGGGGGGGTGAATAGGCCCTTTTGAATTTTCTCGGTTCCTGTAACACTCAACAACAGAGTCAATACCAGAGATATCGGACTAGTCCGGTAAAGTGCGGACTAGTCCGGTTTTCACGGGCTAAGTTGATCAAGTTTAAACAATTTGGTTGATTCGTTAGTGTTTGCAGCGGAAATAAAAACTATAATGACAGTTTAATAGTTGTATGTTCAATTCTATTACAATTAAGGCTCTTGATCAACAATTTAACTCAAATTGAACAAAGTGAATCAAACCCTAGATTAAGTTGATCAATTAAGATGAAGAACACAAAAGAACAAGACACACGATTTATCCCGTGGTTCGGTTACCACGAAGGCAACCTACATCCACGTTGAGGAGCCCACAAAAGGACCGGGTCTTCTCCAACCATTTCCTCGTCGGATCGCCACGAAGGCCAATCCTCTTCCACTAATCACAAAGGGTAAATAACCAAGTTGAAGGGGCATTCTCACACGTTGAGAGCTCCCTTGATTACAACTTACAACTCCACCAATAACACACTCGAAAATTACAAATTGAAACACAAGAGTGTGTTAGAGAATCAAACCAAGAGCTCAATGATGTGTGCCAAGTGTCTCTCCAATGATCTAGAAGTGATCTTCAATAGATTGATCAATTTTGCACTCAACTTCGTGGAGAGAGGTGGTTTTTGAGTCTCTTGGGAGGTGTGACGGCGCTAGGGTTCGAGAGTGTGTAAAAGTGGGCCGTGCACCTCTATTTATATGGGGTTTCTAAAAGTGACCGTTAGGGTTCAGGAAGATCGGACTAGTCCGTGGTGGTCACCGGACTAGTCCGGTGTGCTGTGTGCAGCAAACCCTAAGTGTCCAGGAATATCGGACTAGTCCGGTTGAAAACGGACTTGTCCGATTTCACTACTGGAAATCTTTGGACCAGTCCGATTAACATCGGACTTGTCCGGGCATATGAAACCCTAAGTGTTTAAGATGACAAGTCCGCACTTGGAGGACTTGTCCGATTTATATCAGTGTGTATATCAGACTAGTCCGTGTAGACACCGGACTTGTCCGAAGAGGATCATAAAGAATATCGGACTAGTCCGGTTCACAACGGACTTGTCCGATTTTGAGTGACTTGTGCATTGTGTTGAGGACTAGTCCGCATTGGGGAGGACTAGTCCGAAGTGGATCAGAAAGATATCGGACTAGTGCGGTGGATACAGGACTTGTCCGATCTAGTGCAGAGAGTGATATCGGACTAGTCCGGATGATATCGGACTAGTCCGGTCCTGTATAACTTTGGCATTGTGTGTGTGTGCTTGAAAGTGATTGAGCTCTTGGGTGTGTTTCCTTAACACACTCCACACATAATATTCTACTATTTTCTTCTCCTTGAGCTCAAATTCACTTTGCTTTTCATTTCCCTTCTTTTTGGCATTTTGCTCATTTTTTACTATTTGCCTGCATTCATCTCAACAAAAGGATTAGGATCCCAATTGCTTGTCATAAATCATCCAAAACCCACAAGGGAGTCCTAGATGCACTTTTAATCTCCCCCTTTTTGGTGATTGATGACAACCAATTGAGATTTCACAAAATAAGGCAAAAAAGTGAGATTTTCATAAAGTATGCACATATGACTCAAAAATACATCAAGCAACAAGAGAATTATCCATATGTGCATTCTTTATGGTGGGATGTGCATACTAAGTGCATGAAAACATTGAGAATGACATAATTCACATTAATCGACCGATACCAAGTGCAAATGACATTCAAGGAGCAAAAATGCAGTTTTCATCACATATTCGCAAATAAATGCAGTTTTCATCATATTGAGAATAAATGGAGCAATTCATCACAAGACCAAGCTTAATATGAAAACAGAGTTAAACTATTACAACCACAAATAAAAGATAAAGAGAAGTATCTCCTCGCACCCAACTACAGCTAAAGATAAGACTCCCCCTCAATCTCTCCCCCTTTGGCATCAAGACACCAAAAAGGAGAGGAGGGTCCTAGGGTCTTCACTCTTCACTGTCGGTCCTCTCTTCATCGTCTTCATCTTCTTCGCTTTCAGCTTGACGAGGAGGAGATGTCAAGATCAGAATCTTCAGAAATTACTGGAGATCCAATGGGGTTGATCTCCAGCTTTTCACTCAGTTGCTTCACATTGGCTTTGATGTATCTCATATCCTCCTTCCTCTTCTGATTGAGTTTATGAAGCTTTACTTCAGTCTTCTTGCAGGAGGAGAATATGGCGGTCAGGTACTTGAGGATCTCACTAGCTGATCCTCTCTGAGGGGCTTCCCTAGAGGGGGGAGGATCCCTAGCATATCTTGCTCTTGCAAGTGCCTCAGGACTTGAGGCCGGCGAGGGAGCAGCCTGGACACTCACTGGTTGAGGCTTCTGAGGCCTCAAAGGAGTGTGCTCCACATCCTTCACGAACTCGATACCAGTGACTTTCTCAATCATATACATGAGGTAGGGAGCATAGCCACATGACCTGTTAGGCGTGCAGGATATGTTGACCATATCATTCCAAATGTATTCCGCCACATCAAATGGACGGTCCTTGCTTATGACCCTCATTAGGGTTCGAAGGTAACCCTGCACGCTCCCAGCATCTCCATCTTTGGGAGCAATAGTCTTCCTCAGCACTCTGTTGAGGACCACAAAGAATGGTTTCATGTTCTTTGTAGAGGGAGGGACATACTTTGAGTTCAGCTCATATAGGAATTTCATCCTATCCTTCTCCATGACACCTATGTTGTGGATGATCAGCCTGTCATGTCCAGAGGTGTCCAGATGGAGCAGATTATTGAAGTCCTCTTGAGAGATGCTATACTTAGATCCGTGTGTCATCCAGGTAACACTCTCTTCATCCTCACTCGAGAAGTAGCAAGTTGCAAAGAACTATGTTATCACCTCATCATTCCAGTTATGCCTGAAGGCAAAGAGATCCTTCAGGCCATGCCTCTCAGCTGCTGCAATGACTTCATCAAAGTCTGAGCACTTCTTATTCTCAAGGTGTGCCCAGTCAATCCACTGACTGCGCACCACCGGTGTCTTCATTGGGAGATACACCGATTTGTAGAAGTCTGCATGGAAGTTGCACCAAAACCTTCCATCGACTGCTTGCTTTGGCCTGCCATACCAGTCAATGCTCCTGAACTTGGCCGCAGAGTCACTGCCCTTGCTGTTGAACTTCTCCTCAGCAGGGTCCCAGACCCCTTCCCTGGGAGCATGGAGCTTCAAGGGCCCGACTGGCCCCGTTGCTATCCCCTTGCCCTTGCCCTTGGCTTGGCTAGAAGATGCTCCCGCCTTTGACACTGGCTTCTTTGCCAGCACCTTTCTCCGAACCTGGGGAGGAGAAGGAGCTGGATCTGAGGGTCTTTCTTGGCGTTTCTTGCCAAGACCCGCCGAGGACCGAGGTGCCACCTCGTGGTCCAAGTCGGTCTCAAAATCAGAGACTTCGTTGTCGGAGTGCGACATGATCGGAGAATGATTAAACAAGAATAATGACAAGTTATACAAGGCATAGGTAAGACAAGATAGCAATGGATGGCATTAAGGAATTAGGGAATTAGGTTTCAGGTTCAGTAACATCGGACTTGTCCGGTGCTCAGGCACGGACTAGTCCGGGGTACCGGACTTGTCCGTGCATGGACCGGACTAGTCCGGTGTTCATCCTCAAAAACCTAACAGATTGGACAAGGAATGATTCCTAATGCAAATCTAGTCTAGCATACACGTAGTACATCAAATAAGCATGTATCTAGTGAAGGATGCTAGGCTATACGATCAACAATGGAGAAAAACATGATTTCTAGGGTTTTGAAGAGTTTTTACCGAAGAAATCGATGGAGGCTTGAAGTTTTGGGGTTGGAGGCCGGACTAGTCCGCTAGCTTCAATCCCCAAGTCTTCAAGCTTGATCTCCGCCCAAATGAGTCGGTTTTTGACGGAGGATGCAAAAGATTGCCTTGGGAGCTCGAGCGCAAGAGAGAGGAAGGCTTGAGCAATTGTGGGGATGAGAAGATTAGGGTTTGGTGGCGGCTAGGGTTATGGACACGAAAAATCGGACAAGTCCGGACATGACCGGACTAGTCCGAAGTCGTCCAGAGACCTATATCGGACTAGTCCGTGGTCTATCGGACTAGTCTGGCCTAACCGGCACTCTGCGGACTAGTCTGCATGGGCGGACTAGTCCAGGCAACCACGGACTAGTCCGTGGTCACCAGGAAAGAATTGCATAGCCCATTCATATATATTTGAAGGTTCAATAATAGAAAATAAAGAGGCAAAACAATTCAAGTAATCTTGATGAATTTGACCAGTAAGCATACAACAATCATACAATGATCAAAGTTCATCAAGATCTAATAATTAACATAGTTTTTCGAGAAAAATGGAGAGGGATGATTTTCACAATTCAATCAACATTTTTGAAGCAATCATACAGGTATGCAACTTTTCAAGCCACACTCCGAGAATCAAGAATATTTAGCTCATTTCAGAGTTCGCAAAAACGCTTTTCATCAAGTGGCTTGGTGAATATGTCGGCCAATTGTTTTTGGGTGTTGACATGTGAGATGGTTATGTCTCCATTCATGGAATGGTCTCTCAAGAAATGATGTCTTATGTCTATGTGTTTAGTCCTAGAGTGCTCAACTGGATTGTGGGCTATTTTAATGGCACTCTCATTATCACAAAGGAGAGGAATACGGTTCATATTGTAACCGTAATCCCTTAGAGTTTGTCGCATCCAAAGGAGTTGTGCACAACAACTCCTGGCTGCAACATACTCCGCTTCGGCTGTGGATAATGCAATGGAATTTTGTTTCTTAGATGACCAAGAAACCAAAGATCTTCCTAGGAATTGGCATGTGCCAGAGGTGCTTTTTCTATCAACTTTGCACCTGGCATAATCTGCATCGGAGTAACCAATGAGATTTAATTTGGAGCCTTTTGGGTACCAAAGACCAAGGTTGGGTGTATGAACTAAATATCTCAAGATTCTTTTTACGGCTGTCAAATGACATTCCTTAGGGTTGGCTTGAAATCTTGCACACAAACATACACTCAACATAATATCTGGCCTAGATGCACATAAGTAGAGTAAAGATCCAATCATGGAGCGATATACCTTTTGGTCGACGTTTGGTCCATCTTCATTGAGATCCAAGTGACCATTCGTAGCCATGGGAGTCTTTATGGGCTTTGCTTTGTCCATGCCAAACTTCTTGAGTATGTCCTGCGTGTACTTGGTTTGGCTTATGAATGTTCCTTCCCTTTGTTGCCGCACTTGGAATCCCAAGAAGTACTTCAATTCTCCCATCATTGACATTTCAAACCTATCTGTCATAATTCTACTAAATTCTTCACAGAAAGATTGGTTAGTTGACCCAAAAATTATATCATCAACATAGATTTGGCAAATAAAAAGATCATTATCTAGATTCTTTGTGAATAATGTATAATCTACTTTGCCAATTTGAAAACCATTATCAATTAAGAAATCTCTAAGGCACTCATACCATGCTCTAGGAGCTTGTTTGAGGCCATAGAGAGCCTTACGCAGTTTATATACGTGGTCGGGGAACTCTTCGTCTTCAAACCCGGGTGGTTGCTCCACGTACACCTCTTCCTTGATCGGTCCGTTGAGGAAGGTGCTTTTTACGTCCATTTAATACAGCTTGAAATCATGGTGAGTAGCATATGCAAGTAATATTCTAATTGATTCAAGCCTAGCTACTGGAGCAAAAGTCTCATCGAAATCCAAACCTTCGACTTGTGAGTAACCTTTGGCCACAAGTCGTGCCTTGTTTCTTGTCACCACCCCGTGTTCGTCTTGCTTGTTGCGGAAGACCCACTTGGTGCCCACTATATTTGCATTGGGTCTTGGCACAAGTTCCCACACCTCGTTTCTCTTGAAGTTGTTCAACTCTTCTTGCATTGCCACCACCCAGTCCGGATCCTTCAATGCATCCTCAATCCTGCGTGGTTCCAAAAAGGAGACAAACGAGTAATGCTCACAAAAATTAGCTATACGAGATCTAGTGGTTACTCCCTTTTGGATGTCACCGATGATGTTGTCAATTGGGTGATCCCTTTGAATGCATTGGTGTACTCTTGGGTGTGGCACTTGGAGAGTTGTGTGTTGGTGATCATTTTCTTCTCCCCCTGAGTGGT
Source organism: Tuctoria greenei (assembly GCA_036927565.1). NCBI lineage: Eukaryota > Viridiplantae > Streptophyta > Magnoliopsida > Poales > Poaceae > Tuctoria > Tuctoria greenei. The sequence goes on from JAYESD010000007.1 coordinate 147,567,458, forward strand.
TGCCCTCGTTGATTTGTTGATCATCTTCATATTCTTGTGATTGATCTTGTATCGAAGCTCCCCCTTGATTGTTGATCTCCTCTTGTGGTTCACTTTCCTGTTGTATTTGTGACGATGACTCTTGTGGTCGAACTTCGCCTAGAGCCATTCTCTTCAATGCTTGATAAGGAGCTTCTTCTTTACCTAATTCACATTGATCAACTTGCTCCTTTTGGGAGCCATTAGTTTCATCGAACACTACGTCACGTGCCACTTCAACAAGTCCGGAAGCCTTGTTAAAGACACGATAGGCGTAAGCGTTCAAATCATAACCAAGCAAGAAACCTTCATCGGACTTTGAAGCGAACTTTGAAGTCCTGGGCTTCTTGTTCAGGATATAACATGGAGAGCCAAAAACTCGAAAATATGAAATGTTTGGTTTGTTACCGGTGAGTAGCTCATAAGGAGTCTTCTTGAGTAGTCGATGAAGGTAGAGTCGATTTGCGGCGTGGCAAGCGGTGTTAATTGCTTCCGCCCAAAATCGATCCGAAGTCTTGTATTCATCGAGCATTGTTCTTGCCATCTCTATAAGCGTTCGGTTCTTCCTTTCAGCAACTCCGTTTTGTTGTGGAGAGTATGGTGCTGAAAATTCGTGCTTGATTCCCTCCTCATCAAGGTACTCCTCCACTTGTATGTTCTTGAACTCCGTGCTGTTGTCGCTCCGAATACTCTTGATCGATAGTGAGAACTTGTTTTGCGCTCGTTTGAAGAATTTCTTGAGTGTCCCTTGTGTTTCTGACTTGTCATGCAAAAAGAACACCCAAGTGAAGCGGGAAAAATCATCAATAATGACTAAACCGTATTTATTACCGCCGATGCTTATGTAAGCAATTGGACCAAACAAGTCCATATGCAGTAGTTCGAGCGGTCTTGTCGTAGTCATGATGTTCTTTGCGGGATGATGTGCTCCAACTTGCTTCCCGGCTTGGCACGCGCTACAAGGCCTGTCTTTCTCAAAAACAACATCTTTCAAACCTCGGATGTGATCGCCTTTGAGGAGTTTTTGAAGATTCCTCATACCAACATGTGCTAGCCGTCTATGCCACAGCCAACCCATGTTGGTTTTTGCAATCAAGTATGTGTCAAGTTCGGCTTTATCCTTGTTGAAGTCAACAAGGTAAAGCTTTCCCTTCAACATACCCTTGAATGCAACGGAACCATCAATCCTCCTTGAGACGGTCACACCCTCGTTAGTGAACAAGCAATTATAACCTTTGTCACATAATTGAGATATGGACAACAGGTTATAATCTAAAGATTCAACATGTAAAACTTGAGAAAGAGTGTGTTCAGAGGATATTGCTATTTTACCGATACCGAGCACCCTTCCTTGACTATTATCTCCGAAGTAGATGCCTTCGTTTGGGTCCTCGTTTTCTTCATATTCCACGAACATCCTCCTTTCTCCGGTCATGTGGTCGGTGCATCCACTGTCTAGCACCCATTTGGTTCCACCGGAGGAATAGGCCCGCAGAAGCAAATTATGCCTTGGTTTTAGGTACCCAAGCTTGCTTGGGTCCTTTGAGGTTAGTTACAATACATTTGGGCACCCACACATGGGATTTTGTGTTCCCATGGCGTGGCCCAGCATAATAAGCATAAACTTTACCAAGATTGTTTCTCATTAATACATAAGAGGCATCAAAGGTTCTGAACAAAAGTTGCTGTTGTTTAAGGATCGGACTAGTCTGTGTGACCGGACTTGTCCGGATGACCAGACTTGTCCGGACCACAACCGGACTAGTCCGGTGTTCATGAGAGTTCAAGTTCTTAATTTTCAAGTTACCAGGTTGTGAGGGTCCTCCTTTCACAAAGGTAATCCTTCCCTTGTTATTCTCATGACTTCCAGCATTTTGCTTTCCATCATAAGAGTAACCAATGCCATACTTGACATTTGGAGGTCTTTGGACCAAGTATGCACTACGTGCATAGTTGATCCTCTCCTTGTCAAATATTCCACATTGAGTAGGATTTTTGTCCTTTGTGGAGGTAGACTTTTCCTTCAAACTGGTGTTGATTTTACCACATTTGCACATATGAACAGGATTAGTTGAAGTGGGTTGAGAAGGTAGACTTGAAGAGGAGGAAGATTCACTTAGCTTGAGTGACTCAACTTGCACTTCAAGGATCTTGTTGACCTTGATCAGGTCATCAAGTTGTTCCTTGATTGCAACGTTTGAGTTGGTTAACTCCAAGCAAGTTTTCTTGCTTGAAGCTAGCTCAAGCTCTAGTGAGCTGTTTTTCTCCTTCTCAAGGACTAGAAGATTGTCAAGTTCGACATGCTTCTCCTTTTGGGAGATAATCATGTCCTCTTGACGATCAATTAGTTGTTCCTTCTCAACAAGTTGGTCAAGTAGAAATTTCATTTTAGCAGCAGTTTTTCTATCTAATCCAATTAACATATCTTCATCATCACTATCTAGTTCATCATTACTTGAGTAGGAATGCATGGAAGGAGTTTTGATGTTTACCTTGCGTTTACCTTCCTTTGCCATGAGGCAAGTGTCATGTCCCTTCTTTGTACCGAGCGTGGGGAAGAGTGTGGGTCTCTTGGACGTGCTTTCAATGGCTATGCTAGCCAACTCTTCTTCATCGGATGATGAGGACTCATCGTTTGAGTCCCACTCCCTTCCAATGTGTGCTTGTTCAGCTTGTTTCTTCTTCTTGAAGAATTTCTTCGGTTGAGGCTTGGCTTCTTTATTCTTCTTCTTGTTGTCCTCATACGGGCAATCGAATATAAAGTGGTTGTACTCACCACAATTATAGCACGCCCGCATCATCTTCGGCTTTGTTCTCTCCTTGTACTTGCCTTCACTTGATTTTGTTCCTTGTCTTTTCTTCATTATTCTTTTGAACTTTTTCATGAACAAAATCATGTCCTCTTCGTCCATCTCACTGCTTTCATCATCGTTGTCCTCCTCAAGCTGTGCTTCTCTTGCTTCTTTGGATAGAGGCTTGAGTGTGGACTTTAAGGCAACTCCCTTCTTCTTGGCCGATGTGAGGTCAGCTATTTCTTTGACGTGCTTGTCTTGTTTCTCCATCATTTCAAAGTTGATGATTTTGCCAAGCAACTCATCTGGAGTCATCCTCTTGTACCCAGGACTCTCTCTGATCATAGAGCATAGTGTGACATTGCGAGGCATAAAGGCTCTAAGGATGAGCTTTACAACCTCGTGGTCATTCCACTTCTTGCTCCCATATGATCGAACCTTGTTTACAAGTGTTTTCAGTCGGTTGTACATGTCCTGGGGAGACTCGTCTCCCTCAATTGCGAACCTTCCTAGTTCGCCTTCGATCATTTCAATTTTCGCCTCCCGCACATGCCGATCACCTTCATGGGCTGTTTGTAGTGTGTCCCATATTTCCTTGGCAATCTCCAGTCCGTCCACCTTTGTGAATTCATCTCGACTTAGAGAGGAGGTGATTACGGCTGCGGCTTGATCATTTCTGTGGATGGCTTGCTCTTGACTTGGGGTGAGCTCTTCGTCGTCATCTGGGATGTCTATTCCTGTGCACACAATATGCCATAAACTTGGGTTAAGGGAAATCAAGTGCATCTTCATATTTTGCCTCCACATGGAGTAATCACTCCCATCGAAGTGTGGGGCTTTTCCAAGGGGAATAGATAGGTAATGGCTGTTGTTTGAATTTAAACGATCATAGTTAAAAGGATATCGGGAGTAGTCAGTGTGACTACTCCCCTTCTTCTTTTCTTCAACTTTAGCTTTCCCTTTGGAAAGTGCTTTCTTTCTGAGGAGTGCTTTCAACTCCAGCGTCTCCTCATCATCATCATCGAAGTCTTGAATTGCTTCGAGATACTTTTCAAGCTTTTGGTTCTTGTCGTTGTTCACTTCTTCCTGGTTGTTGATTTTCTGAACTTCCTTCATGTCCGACATGATCTCTTCGAGTGGTTGCACTCTTTCTTGAAGAACTTCGCTCTGATACCCATTGAATGTAGGCCTAGAGGGGGGGGGGGTGAATAGGCCCTTTTGAATTTTCTCGGTTCCTGTAACACTCAACAACAGAGTCAATACCAGAGATATCGGACTAGTCCGGTAAAGTGCGGACTAGTCCGGTTTTCACGGGCTAAGTTGATCAAGTTTAAACAATTTGGTTGATTCGTTAGTGTTTGCAGCGGAAATATAAACTTTAATGACAGTTTAATAGTTGTATGTTCAATTCTATTACAATTAAGGCTCTTGATCAACAATTTAACTCAAATTGAACAAAGTGAATCAAATCCTAGATTAAGTTGATCAATTAAGATGAAGAACACAAAAGAACAAGACATACGATTTATCCCGTGGTTCGGTTACCACGAAGGCAACCTACATCCACGTTGAGGAGCCCACAAAAGGACCGGGTCTTCTCCAACCCTTTCCTCGTCGGATCGCCACGAAGGCCAATCCTCTTCCACTAATCACAAAGGGTAAATAACCAAGTTGAAGGGGCGTTCTCACACGTTGAGAGCTCCTTGATTACAACTTACAACTCCACCAATAACACACTCGAAAATTACAAATTGAAACGCAAGAGTGTGTTAGAGAATTAAACCAAGAGCTCAATGATGTGTGCCAAGTGTCTCTCCAATGATCTAGAAGTGATCTTCAATAGATTGATCAATTTTGCACTCAACTTCGTGGAGAGAGGTGGTTTTTGAGTCTCTTGGGAGGTGTGACGGCGCTAGGGTTCGAGAGTGTGTAAAAGTGGGCCGTGCACCTCTATTTATATGAGGTTTCTAAAAGTGACCGTTAGGGTTCAAAAAGATCGGAATAGTCCGTGGTGGTCACCGGACTAGTCCGGTGTGCTGTGTGCAGCAAACCCTAAGTGTCCAGGAATATCGGACTAGTCCGGTTGAAAACGGACTTATCCGATGTCACTACTGGAAATCTTCGGACCAGTCCGATTGACATCGGACTTGTCCGGGCATATGAAACCCTAAGTGTTTAAGATGACAAGTCCGCACTTGGAGGACTTGTCCGATTTATATCAGTGTGTATATCGGACTAGTCCGTGTAGACACCGGACTTGTCCGAAGAGGATCAGAAAGAATATCGGACTAGTCCGGTTCACAACGGACTTGTCCGATTTTGAGTGACTTGTGCATTGTGTTGACGACTAGTCCGCATTGTGGAGGACTAGTCCGAAGTGGATCAGAAAGACATCGGACTAGTCCGGTGGATACCGGACTTGTCCGATCTAGTGCAGAGAGTGATATCAGACTAGTCCGGATGATATCGGACTAGTCCGGTCCTGTATAACTTTGTGCAGTGTGTGTGTGTGCTTGAAAGTGATTGAGCTCTTGGGTGTGTTTCCTTAACACACTCCACACATAATATTCTACTATTTTCTTCTCCTTGAGCTCAAATTCACTTTGCTTTTCATTTCCCTTCTTTTTGGCATTTTGCTCATTTTTCACTATTTGCCTGCATTCATCTCAACAAAAGGATTAGGATCCCAATTGCTTGTCATAAATCATCCAAAACCCACAAGGGAGTCCTAGATGCACTTTCAGCAACCATACAAGCCAACTGAGGACGAGGCAGACATGGTGGAGGCAGTAAAGATGACACCAAGGATGGAGGCAGTACGCTCGAACCGCTGGCGACCGTGCCAACAGAGAAAACAATGGCCGATGCATGCGCTAGCACGTCTGATGGGGGTCTGACGGTGAATGTTCAAGGTGTGGTACCTATGGTGGCCCTCTGATCGGGGGGTGGCGGCTGGCCCCACGCCGACAGTGATGGGGGCGGTGGCGGGCACAAACTGCAGCGGTGGCGGCAAGCCTGCGGGCAGCGCGAGACGAGTAGGACAAGGGCCTCGGTCGTCGGTGGAGGGGCCTGCCATGACAGATTTGGCGGTGATGGGGTCTGGGAAGGCGGTGCCCAGGCCGAAGAAGAAGGCGGTGAGGTCTGCCAGGTCAGATCTGGCGGTGCTTGAGCCAGTCGACAATGCAGCAGATCCTGTGGAAGCGGCGGCCGGTGCACAAGGGGCAGAGGCGGTGGCCAGCGCGGGTGGCAGGGGGCGGTGGCGGCAGTCGACACGTAGAAGGGGGCGGTGGCCGGCTCATAGAAGGGGGCAGCGGCCGGTGCACTAAAGTGGATGGCGGCCGACACGCAGAAGGGGGTGGCGGCGGCCGACGCGCATAGGGCGGCGGCGGTCGTGGTCTAAAAAGGGGCAGGAGGCGGCAGCGGCGGCATGCCGGCGAGTGGTGGTGGCGGCCGGGCCCCTGACAGCTGTCCACGAGAGAGAGAGAGAGAGAGAGAGAGAGAGAGAGAGAGAGAGAGAGAGAGAGAGGAGGGGAGTATTAGGGTTAGGCTGCTGATACCATATTGGAGAAAATAGAATGGATTGATTAACCAAGGTTGTCAAGGTTACAATATATAGGGGTACAAGACTTATCCCCCAAGAAGCCTATTAAGCTACAGACTAAAATGCCCCTGACTCCCTGATACATAGTCTAAAAGTTGTGATCTGAATGTGGCCTAGAGGGGGATGAATAGGCATTGAAAACCTTTTCCTGCAACACTTAACAAATTCGTCAAATACAGTAGGGACCGGATTTGTCCGGTGTCGTGTACGGACTAGTCTGGTGTGCTAGATGTACTATGAAAAGATAAAGTGTTTATGCATATTTCACAAACGATATAGAAGCGAAATGTAATTAGTTATTCTAATAACTTGAGTAAGTGATTAGATTGATTGCTTTGTACGTGAAATACGAAATTGATACAAGTTACTAGTTTGATCAATCCTATTCTCAGATGATGATTATTGCAAAAGTAAAAATCAAGAACACAAGAGACAAAGATTTTTTACCAAGGTTCGATCTCACCAAAGAGATCTACTTCCTAGTTGAGGAAACTCACACAAAGTCGGGTCTCTTCAAACCCTTTGTCTGATCAAGTCACCACAAAAGACCGACTTGAGTTCCACTATCCAGGGGTAATCATCGAGTCAATGGGGCAACCTCACACTCTTAGGGCTCCCACAAAATTACAGCGAGGAAAGCGATCAAATACACTTGAAAGAATTACAACAGATGCAAGAGTGTATAAGAGATCAAAACCCAAGAGCTTAGCAATGCGTAGAAGACAATCTCCCTATTCCAAATCTGGATTTCCAAAATATTTAACTTTTAAAGGGCTTTAGATGTGTGGGGAGAGGTGTTTCTGTGCTCTTGGGACGAGTGGCGGCACTAGGGTTCTTAGTTGTTCACTGTTGTGCATGGTTGTTATGTTGTGGGGTCAAGGATCACCTATTTAGAGAGTTTCCAAAAAAGTTACCATTAGGGATCCCGATGGCCGGACTAGTCCGCTCTAGGGACCAGACTAGTTTGGTGTGCTGTGTAAAATTTGTGTGAATTGTAAAACACACCCAAAATACTAATTTGTGTGAGGTGTATCAGACTTGTCCGTATTTGAACAGAAAGCTATCCGGACTAGTCCGTGATGGGTCCAAAGACTCAATTGGACTAGTCCACTGCTGCACGGACTTGTCCGGTGCATGGTGATTTGTGTTGAGTGAACATCATAAAGTTGAGAGGACTTGTCCGGCATGTGTCCAGACTTATCTGAGTGAGGTCAGTGGGTTGAACGGACTAGTCCGGTGCTGTTCCAGACATGTCCGTGTGAGAACAGAAAGTTGATCGGACTAGTCTGCTAGCGAACGGACTAGTCCAGTGCTTCAGTGTATTACTTAATTGATTGGTTTTAGCCCTTACCCTCTACGCAAAGATATAAGCTTTTGGGATGTGTCTCTCACACACATCCTATACATTGATATTTACTTCACGCTTACTTGATCATTTGGGCTTTTCCTTTTCTCACTCCTCATTTTTTTACCTTTTTGAGTGCACCATAAGTTCTAGTCTTTGTAGACCTGCATTCATCTCAACGAATTCATTAGGATCTCATTTGTTTGTCACCAATCATCCAAAACCCACAAGGGAATGCCTAGACACACTTTCAATCTTCCCCTTTTTGGTGATTGATGACAACCAATTGAGATTCTATAATTAAGAGTAAAAATGATTTTCATAAAGTGTGCATATATGCGTATGACATACGAACAACAAAAAATTCTAACATATATGCACTCTTTATGGTGGGGTGCCTATAAAATGTGTGTGAGCAGATATTATGATGTGCATGATGAAAAATACAGTAATTGTAGAAGCAAACATCACAAGAATATCAATATGAATATACTCATTTTAAACAAAATAGGCATTCAAATAGAGATTACAATAGTTTGAAACTTAAAAACACAAAAGATATATGTCCATGATCACTAGTCCTTAGGGATTCAAAATAGACTACTAGCACTACTAGTGTAGTCCCAATCTCTCTCCCTTTCACATCAATGCACCAAAAAGGGAAAAATTGAGGGGAACCACTCTCCATCACTCCCCCTCTCACACTCAGTCTTGTCTTCATCTTGACATTCATCTTCAGACTCATGAGCATGCTGAGAAGGAGGAGGAACAGTGACACTTGCAAGTCCAAAGCAGGTCAATTCTTGTTCTGTGAGAGACCATCTTTGTGATATTTACTTAGGAATCATCTGAAATTTGAGGTGATCCCACTAGCTCAGTATAAATCTTCTCACAGATTGGTTTGATGTTTGCCTTCATATACCTTTGGTGCCTCTTCCTGGCCAAGCTTTCCTTGTGTTGCTTGACCTCCACTTTGCGGTAGGATGCAAAAATTTAGGAAAGCATCTTCAATACACCACTAGATGACTCTTTGAAGGATGGAGGAGTAGATGTAGCAGCTGGAGTTCTTGTGCCTTCATTTACGTGATTTGTTTTTTGTTCTATTGCAGGTGACACAGGGGCATATGAAACATCGTAGACTGGTGGATTCTAGGGCTTGAGGACGGCATGCTCAATGTCTCTGATAAACTCAAGTTTGGTTACCTTCGTCATCATGAACACAATGTAAGGTGCATAGCCACAAAACCTATTCACAGTGATTGAGATGTTCACAATGTCATTGTAGATATATTCAAACACATTTAAGGTCCTTTTCTTGCTTATAACTTTCATCAAGGTCCTTAGAGTTCCTTGAATTGTCCCTGCATCTCCATCCTTTTGAGCAATAGTATTCCTCAAAATTCTGTTAAGCACTGCAAATAATGGCTTCAGGTACTTTGTGGTAGGTGCCTTGTATGGCATTCTTGTGTCATAGAGTAAGGCTGGCTCATCCTTCTCCAAAGGCTTCAAGTTGTGAATCACAAGCTCATTTTCGAATTGTCTTCGAGATGGAGTATCCTGGCAAACTATTCATAAGTGACACTATACTTGGATCCATGTGTCATCCAAATCATCTCATCCCCACCATCACAGGCAAAGTAGAGAGTATAGTAAAATTGAGTGACAACTTCAATGTTTCAATTATATCGGAAGGATATGAGATCCTTCAAGCCATGCCTCTCCAAGGCCTCCAAAACTTCATGATATGCTTGACTATTCTTGGATTGTATATAACTCATGTCCACCCATTGACTGGTAACCACTAGATTTCTCATCTTACTATAGACATGCTCATAATAATCAGCATGGAAGTGGCTCCAGAACCTCGGGCCAACTGATTGCTTTGGTTGCACATAGACTTCAAGATTTATGAGCTTGTCAGCCAAGTCATTTTCTTTACCCATGAAATCATTTTTTGAGGGCTGCCTGTTGTGCTGTACAGGAGGTTTCATCTTTAGTGGACCAATGGGTGCACTTGCAAGTCCTTTGCCCTTGCTAGTGCTTCTCTTAGGTACCGTTGAGCTGGCACCTGCACCATCCTTGCTAGATGGCTTCTTTTCTACCACTTTCCTCTTCCTTGGGAGAACATCATCCGAAGGAGAATCATTTACATCATGGTCATGGCGCTTCTTGGTTCTTAGCTCTTTTGCCCTGGCCACTCTCTCGCGGTCACGCTCAGCTTCATAATCAAACATGCTATCCTCTAATGCTGACGACATCGTGCCTGACATAGGGTGAAGAGGTGTGATAAGAATGGGAATTAGACTTTGTGGAGACAGGAATTTAGAGGTTCAAACTGTCAAGGGGTCGGACTGGTCCAATTTTGGGGTGCGGACTTGTCGGGCCAACCGGACTTGTCCGCACAAAGCACCAGACTAGGTCAATTTGACCTATGAACCCTAACTTCATATTTCAACAAATCTAACTACGATTGATGCAGAAAGGTAGGAGGACAATAGGAATACATACAACAATGCAATGCATACCTTAGGAATAAAGAAAAGTAAGCAAAATTTGAGGAAAGATGAGAACTAGGGTTAGTGTTTGAGTTTTACCAAAATTCGAAGATTTGAGATGGAGGCACGGAGTAGAGTACGGATTAGTCCGGAGGAGGGATGCCTCGTGCCGAGGCGGAAGATTCCCGTGGAGAAACCTTAGATTTTTGGTGGTTCAAAGTGGAAATCACCTTGGGAGCTCGAGTTTGAGGAGAGAGAGTGTGAAGGCGATTGTGAGGATGAAGAAGGGAGGTCTTGGCGGCTGGCTAGGGTTAAGCCCGATAGTAACAGACTAGTCCGCATAGGTACCGACTAGTCCGGTACACTGGACAAGAGTCGGACTAGTCACCAGCAACACACTAGTCCAGTGTTGACCATAGACTAGTCCTAGTTAGCTGGACTGTTTAGGATTAGAACAAAGAGATTTTTGGTAATTTGATCTAATAGTGATCTAAAGGATAACATTTCACAAATAATCTTAATGAACATGACCAGTAAGCAATCAACAATCATACAATGGCTATAATTCACTAAGATCCAATAATTGAAATAGTTCCGAGAGAAAATTGAGATAAGGGATGAATTTTTGCAAAAGTAAACTTTGAGGAATCAATCAAGTATGCAATGTTTCAAGCCACATTTCGAGCATCAAGTATATTTAATTCATTTCTAAGCTCGCAAAATCTCTTTTCATCAAGTGGCTTGGTAAAAATATCCGCTATTTATTTTGCAATTCTAACATGTGAGATTACTATGTGCTTAGTTTTTTAGTGTTCTACTGGATTGTGTTTGTAACACCCTCATTTTCATGCATCATGCCCTACATACACTCATATACATATTTAACATTAACCCACATAAAGAGGAACGAGTTTAAAATTGATTTGGAGCAAAACCGCACTTAAAACGCAGGAAAGTGCGGACTAGTCCGATTTTGCTGAGGACTAGTCCGATTTCTCTCTGACTAAAAATGGACTTGTCCGCTTTTGCTGCGGACTAGTCCGATTTTGGCACTGGAAACTTTCGGACTTGTCCGATTTTGTGCGGACTAGTCCGATATTCCATGAATCCTTGAAATATTGCTAAGTCCTTGGACTTTTCTGGACTAGTCTGGTGTTCCAGCGGACTTGTCCGATTTCCTCTCTGTTTAAAGTTGGACTTGTCCGATTTTAGGCCAGACTTGTCCGATTTTCTCTCTGGGCAACTTCGGACTAGTCCGGTCCTTTTTGGACTTGTTCGATATTTTGAGACTCCGAGTTGATCCTTTGTTTTACGACTTGTTTCTTGGGTTTCACGTTAAGTGGGCCTAGGGACGTCGTGCCCAACTCTTTTAGAGCCCATGAGGGACTCTAAACCGGCCTCTACTCATCCCAAACTTGAAATCCATCTAACCCTAGCCTCCACCTCTATATAAACAACCCCACCCCTTGGATTGACATCTATTTGCCACTTTTCCACCCACCCAAACCCTAGTTCGTGGGGAGCCACCATCAAGGAGGGAGGAGAAGATCCCAAACAAGAAGAAGAAGAGGAGGAAATGAAAGAGGATCAAGATCTCCACCAAGTTTCGTTCCTCATCACCAATTCATCTCCAAGTTCATCACCAACCCTAGATCATCAAGATCCAAGTGTTACCTCCAAGTTTCTTGATTCATTGGAGTTCTAAACACCTGGTATACCCTGTATTCTCTTTTCCTTACGAGAATTCAACCCCTAATCTCCAAATTTACGTCAATCTAGAAAACCCTAATCTTCCGATCTCGCAGAGGGCGGACTTGTCCGGTCCTTAGCGGACTAGTCCGATCTTTCTGGTTAAATTGTGTTGAATTAATTCTAAAATTCGATCTAATTGAATCCAAACCTGTATAAACTTGTTAAAAGCTATTAGAACTAGTTGGTGATCATTAAAAGCAATCTAGTAACAAGTTCTACCTTGCATTTGCATCAATCATGCATGTCATGACATATTGAGTAATATTTGTGCACTCTTTGATTGTGTTTCTTGTCTTGTATGTTTATTGTGTGGATTAGACGGATTTGCACTAGAGAGTGCCGCGGAGGATCTATAGCACCAAGAGTTTGAAAGCTTTGATCTTAATCAACAGCAAGAGCAAGACAAGTGTCCTTGAAGCATATTGATCCTGTTTTAAAATAAATGTTTTGTTTGCAAAATTGCATGCTTGTGTAAATTTGATGGGAATCCTATGATAGGAAGTTTACTAGCTTTGTTTAACCACCCTTGTCACCTGGAATATATGGTAGAGAGTCGGGAAGGGCTTTTACCTTTTGTTTCGCTTAATCAACTAGGATGGAAACAACTATACCACTCAATTTAACTATGCATGGATGAGATTATGATTAACATGAACTGGATAACATGATATGGTAATGGGTGATCTAAGCAAGCCTGGTATGTGGATGGGTTTGATGTTATGGTGGTTTGCTTGCTTTAGATCTAAGGACCGGTTCATGCGAGAATAAGCCAGGACTACAGTGCCACCATGAGGCCAAGTATGGGTGCGGCGTAGCTGATTAATTAGGCCTTTGCCAGTGCTATTTGGACCATTATGGATGCTCAGGGAAGGGGTAGCCGGATTGGGTTCATTGATGATTGGTGGGACTACCCTGGGATCCGAATGGCTCAAGAGGGGGCCCTTGGTTGAAGATGTGCTCAGTTGGAGGCATCGCCACCGGTGAAACCTCAGTGGGGTCTAAATAGGCTAGTAATCCCTTTGTAAAAGCTATTTTGTGATCTCTTGGCCACACACCTACGGAAGTGTGAGACGGCATAATAGAGGTTCTTAGTCACTGAAAGGTGATGAAATCACAAACACGTGGGTAAAGTGGTACAAACTCTGCAGAGTGTGTCTAAAACTATCATGATAGCCGTGCTCCCGGTTATGAGCACCTGGACAACTTCCATGATTAGAGGGTACTGGGTATTGGGATGGTATTTGGGATGGTTATGGTTGGTATTATGGTTATGGATTTATTCCTGGTATTGAATATGGTTATTGGCAAATGGTGAAATCTGTAATTATTGATGAGGATGGTGAATTGTGGACTGGTATTATGATATTACTTATGATTATGATGGGTTTATTTCACATACTTGTAATATATTGCTTTTCAAATGTTTTACTGTACTTTTCAGCACTTTGCCATTATTATTGTCATCATTTGAATCAGCCACATGTCATACTTTCCACACTTGCTGAGTACGACATGTACTCACTCTTGCAATCCCCCCAACAGTTGCAGGTCAGGATTGGGAGTTTAATGGCGATAATGCGGAGTTCTAGGCCGTGTCTACCGTCAGCTTTGCCTGTGGTGTTATTGGAGCTGTGCTATACCCTATTGCTTATGCTGCCTAGCTGTTAGTTTGCTTAATTAGTTTATTTCCGCTGCATTAGTTGAACTCGTCATAAATATTCATTAGAGGTTGTATTCGAGGATAATATAGTTTGTGTAATAAAACTTGGTTAATTAATCTTGTTCTGTGGTAATTTTCTGTATACTCTTTTGTGATTGCACTCGTGTATGTGTGATGAACATCCTGGGCACACATATGCGTTAGCTTGGTTCATTTTTCGAAACCGGGCGTCACAGATTGGTATCAGAGCCACAGGTTGACCGTAGACGCAGCCTATATAGAATGGACACTTTAGAGCACATAGGAGCACTCAGGAATCGATGTGTTTTTGCTTGGAGTGCTGTTTGCTATATATATTGTTTGCTTGTGTGCTTAATAGAGGATTTTGGGATGCTTTAGCATTACCATGTCCACCTAGGCTAGTGTAGCTAGCTGTTTAGTTTCATATCCCTTGATGCATATAGTTGGGGACGTTCTCTAATTCTTACCTATTGCTTTTCTTCAGATGGTGAGGACTCGCAACCAGAGGGATGGCGATGATGAGGAGGAGAACAATGGAGTACCTCAGAACAACAATGGGCAAGGACCTGCTCATGGAGCTATCAACATTGAGCAGCTTTTGGCTATGCAAAACGAGCTCATGCAGACCATGATACAGACTATGGGACAGCTGCAGGCTGGCAATATCAACAATCAGCCCCACATGCCTCCACCGCCACCCCCGCCTCCTCATAACCGATTGGGAGACTTTATGAGGACTAGGCCGCCAACCTTTGCTCAAGCCGCTGACCCTATGGATGCGGACGATTGGCTCAAGTCCGTGGAGAAGAAACTTGCTATTGTCCAATACAGTGACCGGGAGAAGGTCTTGTTTGCTTCTCATCAACTAGTTGGAGCAGCTGCGGATTGGTGGGATGCTTATTGCAATGCTCATGAGAACCAAGAGAGAATTACTTGGGCTGAATTCAATGATAATTTTCATTCTCATTATGTGCCCGAGGGTGTTATGATCTTGAAGAGGCAAGCATTTGAGAATTTAAGGCAAGGAAGATCAAGCGTGAGTGAATATCTCAATAAATTCACTCAACTCTCAAGGTAAGCGCCTGAGGATGTTAGTCGGGACAGCCGGAAGCAATACTTGTTCATGAGGGGCTTGAAAATTGAGATCCAAGTACAACTACTCAACTGCGATTATGCCAGTTTTCAGAAGCTTGTGGACAAAGCAATCGTGGTTGAAAACAAGATTCGTGAGATGGAGCAAGACAATAAGAGAAAGGCGCCATATCAAGGACAGCAACAAGGAAGTAATGTGCGCCCTCGCCTTGCACCACCCAATGCACCCTATTACAACTCTTCTATTCCTGCTCAGCGCCCTGGATTTGCACCGCGCCCAACTCAGTTTGTGCAGCAGCGCCCTGTTATGCAAGCACCTAGGCCTCCAATGCCTTATGCACCTTGTGCTAACTTTCCTGGTGCCAATGTTCAGAACCAAGCTCGTCCCAATAATTCTGGTGGAGTTAAGAAGTGCTATACTTGTGGAGAAGCTGGACACTTTGCGCATCAATGTCCTAAGTCAGGCCTTGGTCAAGGAAACAATGCATCGAGGCAAAACCCAAGACCCAATGGAGGAGCGCCACAAGGAAGCTGTGGACAGCAGAATTTTGCTCGTGGCAACATGAACCATGTCTCTACGGAGGATGCTCAACAAGCGGATGACGTGGTCATTGGTATGTTTCTTGCCAACTCCAACCCCGCGACTATGTTATTTGATTCTGGAGCATCGCATTCATTCATTGCATCAAAGTATGTTGCTAAGTATAGTTTGCCTATCTCTCATATATAGTTTACTCCATTGGTTAAGTCTCCTAGAGGAGAGATGAGGACAAATATAGTATGTCCAAAAGTAAGCCTTAGAATAAGGGGGGTAGACTTCTCCGCCGACCTCATTGTTTTGGATTCTCAAGGATTGGACATTATACTTGGTATGGACTGGTTGAGGAAGCACAATGGAGTTATTGAGTGTGCCACGAAGACGGTGAAGTTGACCAATGAAGAAGGGGTCACCGTAGAATTTGAAGCATCTCAAACTGCACCAAAGCAATTGGAGTTGAATCATATGGACGGTGCCGCAATTGAGGAGATTCCGGTGGTGTGTGAATTTTTGGATGTTTTTCCGACGAGCTGCCAGGTATGCCACCCGATCAAGACATTGAGTTCGTTATTGATTTAATACCTGGAACCGCACCTATAGCTAAGAGGCCATATAGGATGCCTCCTATGGAATTAGCGGAGCTCAAGAAGCAGATTCAAGAGCAACTAGAGAAGGGTTTCATTCGCCCAAGCTCTTTGCCTTGGGGGGCACCCGTTCTATTTGTGGACAGAAGGATGGATCCCAAAGGATGTGTGTGGATTACCGAGCTCTCAACGAGGTAACAATCAAGAACAAGTACACCTTGCCACGTATAGAGGACTTGTTTGATCAGATGAAGGGTGCTTGTGTCTTCTCTAAGATTGACTTGAGGTCGGGATACTTTCAAATGAAGATTAGACCATCGGACATACCCAAGACAGCTTTTAGGACACGGTATGGATCTTATGAGTACACCGTGGTGTCATTTGTATTGACAAATGCGCCTGCCTACTTTATTTATCTCATGAATAAGGTCTTCATGGAGTACTTGGACAAGTTCGTCGTGGTGTTTATTGATGACATTATGATCTACTCGAAGGATAAGAAGGAACATGAGGAACACTTGAGGCTTACGCTACAGAAATTGAGGGAGCTTCAATTGTATGCCAAGTTCAACAAGTGTCAGTTTTGGTTGAGAGAGGTGTCATTTTTGGGTCATATCATCTCAGGAGAAGGAGTATCAGTTGACCCCGGAAAAGTGAGAGACGTGTTGAAGTGGGAACCGCCGCAAAATGTCAAGGAAATAAGGAGTTTTCTTGGGATGGCTGGATATTACCATAGATTCATCAAGGACTTTTCCAAGATAGCCAAGCCTATGACAGAGTTGCTAATGAAGGGAAAGGCTTTCCAATGGACTCAAGCTTGTCAAAATAGTTTTGAGGAGTTGAAGAAGAGGTTGACAACAACCCCAGTTTTGGTATCGCCGGACGTGAGCAAGAGTTTTGATTTTTATTGCAACGCATCGAGACAAGGACTTGGATGTGTATTGATGCAAGAAGGTCAAGTGGTCGCCTATGCATCAAGACAATTGAAGAAACATGAGCAGAATTACCCCACACACGATTTGGAACTCGCGGCCGTGGTACACGCATTGAAAATTTGGAGACACTACATTCTTAGACATAGGTGTGAAATTTATACGGATCATAAGAGTTTGAAGTATATTTTCACACAAACAGATCTGAACTTGAGGCAACGGAGATGGTTGGATCTCATCAAATATTATGATTTGGGGATCAACTATCATCCGGGAAAAGCCAATGTAGTGGCCGATGCTTTGAGTAGAAAGGGAGTAAGTCATCAACTCACAGTTCGAGAGTTACCATCCGAGTTATGCAAGGAGTTTGAACGGTTGAACCTCGGGTTTGTAAATAAGATGGAGATGATGGAGTTAAACCCAACCTTGGAGCAAGAAATTCGAGAGGCACAAACTGCAAATGAGGAGATCAAGGAAATCAAGGAAAGGATCGAGGAAGGGAGATAATTCAGATTTGATGAAGACGAACATGGTACCTTATGGCTTGGAAAGAGGATCGTTGTGCCTAATGTAAAACATATTAGGGAGACAATATTAAAGGAGGCACATGACTCGCCTTACTCAATTCACCCTGGTTGTACAAAGATGTACAAAGACTTGAAGACTTGCTATTGGTGGGATAGCATGAAGAAGGACATAGCTGAATATGTAGCATTGTGTGATGTGTGCCAACGAGTCAAGACGGAACATCAAAGGCCAGCCAGATTATTGCAACCATTGAAGATTCCGGAATGGAAGTGGGAAGAAATTGGAATGGACTTCATAGTTGGGTTACCATGTACTCAGTCCGGGTATGACTCAATTTGGGTAATTGTGGATCGCTTAACCAAGTCGGCTCATTTTGTCCCTGTGAAGACCAAATATACAGCTGCACAATTGGCCGAAATATACATGGAACATATTGTGTGTCGACACGGAGTCTCGAAGAAGATCGTGTCGGATAGAGGTTCTCAATTTACCTCCAGATTTTGGCAAAAATTGCATGAAGCTTTGGGAATGAGGATGAATTTTAGTTCAGCATATCATCCTCAAACGGATGGACAAACTGAGAGGACCAATCAGATTTTGGAGGACATGTTAAGAGCTTGTGCTTTAAAGCATGGGAAGAGTTGGGACAAAAGCTTGCCATACGCGGAATTTTCATACAACAATAGTTACCAAGCAAGTTTGAAGATGTCACCATATGAAGCGCTTTATGGGAGGAAGTGTAGGACACCTTTATTCTGGAATGAGGCAGGAGAAACTCAAGTATTTGGTCCGGATGTGTTGCAAGAAGCCGAAAAGCAAGTCCGAATAATTCGTGAAAACTTGAGGGCTGCCCAATCAAGACAAAAAGGCTATGCAGACAATAGGAGAAGGAAACTAGCCTTTTAAGTGGGAGATTTTGTTTACCTCAAGGTGTCACCAATGAGGGGTCATAAGAGGTTTAACATAAGAGGAAAGCTAGCACCTTGTTATATTGGACCATTCAAGATTTTGGAAAAAAGAGGAGAAGTAGCGTACAAGTTGGAGATGCCAACTCATCTTTCGGATGTCCATGATGTCTTTCATGTTTCCCAGCTCAAGAAGTGTTTGAGAGTACCAGAATAACAAGTGCCAATGGAAGAATTGGAACTAGGGGAAGATTTGGCTTATGCCGAACAACTGGTCAAAATCTTGGCAACTAAGGAGAGGGTCACAAGGAACAAGGTCATTAGATGGTGTAAAGTTCAATGGAAGCACCACACAGAAAAAGAAGCAACTTGGGAGCTAGAAGATGATCTCAAGAAGGACTTTCCCTATCTATTCTCTTCCGTGTCGAATCTCGAGGGCGAGATTCATTTTAAGGGGGTAGGTTTGTAACACCCTCATTTTCATGCATCATGCCCTACATACACTCATATACATGTTTAACATTAACCCACATAAAGAGGAATAATTTTAAAATTGATTTGGAGCAAAACCACACCTAAAACGCAGGAAAGTGCGGACTAGTCCGATTTTGCTGAGGACTAGTCTGATTTCTCTCTGACTAAAAATGGACTTGTCCGTTTTTGCTGCGGACTAGTCCAATTTTGGCATTGGAAACTTTCAGACTTGTCCGATTTTGTGCGGACTAGTCCGATATTCCATGAATCCTTGAAAAATTGCTAAGTCCTTGGAATTTTCCGGACTAGTCCGGTGTTCCAGCGGACTTGTCCGATTTCCTCTCTGTTTAAAGTCGGACTTGTCCGATTTTAGGCCAGACTTGTCCGATTTTCTCTCTGGACAACTTCGGACTAGTCCGGTCCTTTCCGGACTTGTCCGATATTTCGCGACTCCGAGTTGATCCTTTGTTTTATGACTTGTTTCTTGGGTTTCACATTAAGTGAGCCTAGGGACATCGTGCCCAACTCTTTTAGAGCCCATGAGGTACTCTAAACCGGCCTCTACTCATCCCAAACTCGAAATCCATCTAACCCTAGCCTCCACCTCTATATAAACAGCCCCACCCCTTGGATTGACATCTATTTGCCACTTTTCTACCCACCCAAACCCTAGTTCGTGGGGAGCCACCATCAAGGAGGGAGGATAAGATCCCAAGAAAGAAGAAGAAGAGGAGGAAACGAAAGAGGATCAAGATCTCCACCAAGTTTTGTTCCTCATCACCAATTCATCTCCAAGTTCATCACCAACCCTAGATCATCAAGATCCAAGTGTTACCTCCAAGTTTCTTGATTCATTGGAGTTCTAAACACCTGGTATACCCTGTATTCTCTTTTCCTTACGAGAATTCAACCCCTAATCTCCGAATTTACGTCGATGTAGAACACCCTAATCTTCTGATCTTGCAGAGGGCGGACTTGTCCGGTCCCTAGCAGACTAGTCCGATCTTTCTGGTTAAATTGTGTTGAATTAATTCTAAAATTCGATCTAATTGAATCCAAACCTGTATAAACTTGTTAAAAGCTATTAGAACTAGTTGGTCATCATTAAAAGCAATCTAGTAACAAGTTCTACCTTGCATTTGCATCAATCATGCATGTCATGACATATTGAGTAATATTTGTGCACTCTTTGATTGTGTTTCTTATCTTATATGTTTATTGTGTGGATTAGATGGATTTGCGCTAGAGAGTGCCACGGAGGATCTACAACACCAAGAGTTTGAAAGCTTTGATCTTAATCAACAGCAAGAGCAAGACAAGTGTCCTTGAAGCATATTGATCCGGTTTTAAAATAAATGTTTTGTTTGCAAAATTGCATGCTTGTGTCAATTTGATGGGAATCCTATGATAGGAAGTTTACTAGCTTTGTTTAACCACCCTTGTCACCTGGAATATATGGTAGAGAGTCGGGAAGGGCTTTTACCTTTTGCTTCGCTTAATCAACTGGGATGGAACAACTATACCACTCAATTTAACTATGCATGGATGAGATTATGATTAACATGAACTGGATAACATGATATGGTAATGGGTGATCTAAGAAAGCCTGGTATGTGGATGGGTTGGATGTTATGGTGGTTTGCTTGCTTTAGATCTAAGGACTGGTTCATGCGAGAATAAGCCAGGACTACAGTGCCACCACGAGGCCAAGTATGGGTGCGGCGTAGCTGATTAATTAGGGCTTTGCTAGTGCTATTTGGACCATTATGGATGCTCGGGGAAGGGGTAGTCAGATTGGGTTTGTTGATGATTGGTGGGACTACCCTGAGATCCGAATGGCTAAAGAGGGGGCCCTTGGTTGAAGATATGCTCAGTTGGAGGCATCGCCACCGGTGAAACCTCAGTGGGGTCTAAATAGGCTAGTAATCCCTTTGTAAAAGCTATTTTGTGATCTCTTGGCCACACACCTATGGAAGTGTGAGACGGCATAATAGAGGTTCTTAGTCACTAAAAGGTGATAAAATCACAAACACGTGGGTAAAGTGGTACAAACTCTGCAGAGTGTGTCTAAAACAATCATGATAGCTGTGCTCCCGGTTATGAGCACCTGGACAACTTCCATGATTAGAGGGTACTGGGTATTGGGATGGTATTTGGGATGGTTATGGTTGGTATTATGGTTATAGATTTATTCCTGGTATTGAATATGGTTATTGGCAAATGGTGAAATCTGGAATTATTGATGAGGATGGTGAATTGTGGACTGGTATCATGATATTACTTATGATGGGTTTATTTCACATACATGTAATATATTGCTTTTCAAATGTTTTACTGTACTTTTCAGCACTTTGCCATTATTATTGTCATCATTTGAATCAGCCACATGTCATACTTTCCACACTTGCTGAGTACGACATGTACTCACTCTTGCAATCCCCCTCCCCCAACAGTTGCAGGTCAGGATTGAGAGTTTAATGGCGATAATGCGGAGTTCTAGGCCGTGTCTACCGTCAGCTTTGCCTGTGGTGTTATTGGAGCTGCGCTATACCCTATTGCTAATGCTGCCTAGCTGCTTAGTTTGCTTAATTAGTTTATTTCCGCTGCATTAGTTGAACTCATCATAAATATTCATTAGAGGTTGTATTCGAGGATAATATGGTTTGTGTAATAAAACTTGGTTAATTAATCTTGTTCTGTGGTAATTTTCTGTATACTCTTTTGTGATTGCACTCGTGTATGTGTGATGAACATCCTGGGCACACATATGCATTAGCTTGGTTCATTTTTCGGAACCGGGCGTCACAATTGATTTTATGGCACTTCGATTATCACATAGGAGTGGAATATTGTTCAGATTGTAACCATTATCATTTAGAGTTTGTCGCATCCAAAGTAGCTGTGCGCAATGTAAAAGCCCTAATTTCCATAATGCAAACTTCAGTTAGGACTAAAATTTTTGAATGATAAAAGAAATAAAAAGTAAATGAGAAAAACAAAGTAATTCAAACTCCAAAAGAGGGAATTCAAAAAAAATAAACTTAGCTACTGTTCAAATGAGTTAACATGAAGATTTGAGTTGACCATTGGATTCCAAATAATTCAAATAGTCTCCCTGCAAATTTTCATAATTTTTGAAGCAATTTTGCTATTTAATTCCATAGCTACATTGAATTCAACTCAAATTCAAATTCAAGTTTGAATTCAATTGAAACTTGGTCAAATTAATGATTTGAGTTCAGAATCAAATTCTCCCTCTTCAATTTGGCCTTCCCACAAATATCTAGCAATTTTTGAACAATTTAGGTGCTGGAATTGAATGAGCAGAGATGTGGTTGAGGGAGAGCAAGTGGGACCCACCTGTCATGCTAAGGTGGCTCTGTTCTTTTCATCCCAGGGCAACACCTCACGCCATGCAATTCCAGGCAGCTACCTGCTTGCTCCCCAACTTGAATCCAGCTGCTCCATCATATATCTGGATGTCCTCATCCTCTCTTCTCTACCCAGAGCAATGCAACACCAAGTTTCACACTTGTTCTTCACCCTCCTGTGAAGTTCTCTGTTGTCAAGCGACTGCTCTTCGAGTTCCTTCAAATCCAGCCCAAGGCAGTGAGTTTGGATCCTCATTTCTTCTCTCTACTTACTCACAAACATCGTTCGCAGCATTTTTATCCATTTTCTTGCCAGTTTGATCGCTCCCAGGTAAGACCGAAGTGAATTTTGGGCCGCCGGCGAGCTCTCCTGTTTTGCC
Organism: Tuctoria greenei; assembly: GCA_036927565.1. Taxonomy (NCBI): domain Eukaryota; kingdom Viridiplantae; phylum Streptophyta; class Magnoliopsida; order Poales; family Poaceae; genus Tuctoria; species Tuctoria greenei. Next base: position 147,589,946 of record JAYESD010000007.1, read on the forward strand.
GCCTCTCTGCACCCCGTGGCGCTGCCAATATCGACCAAGTCACGAGCTGCTCAAGCGCCCATCCACCCTCTTGATCAAGGTGAAAAGCCCATCCCTTTCCATTCCTCCTCGAAGTAGAAATTCCAGTTTTCGTCTCGACCAAGTATAAACGATGATGCTAGGTTTCTGTCTAAATTTGCTTTCTACTCCGAGCCATCTCTTAATCCAGTTAGAAGTTATCTTCTATATTCATTATCACATCACCTCGACCAAAAATCAAAGGAAATAATCAAGGGATGAGACTGGACTTCGAGTTTTCCCTCCGCTATTGAAAACGCGTCGGTTCACCTCGAGCTCATAATTTCAGGCCATCCCACCCATTTTACACCTTCTATTTGCCCTCAACATCATCCAAGGAAGATTTTAGATTGATTACCGAGCGGTTCGAGCTAGGTTTAGGCGGGTTTGACCTCGTCGGAACCCTAGGTTCCGCCGCCGCCGTGGAAGGCCCCTCTCTGGCCATCTATCACCGGCGCCACCTATCCCATCGTGCTGCCCATCAAATTTTAGGTGGGGGCGGCCGGGCTGCCCTAGGGTGATCTGCAGCGTTCCGCCGCCGGCTGGCGCCGCTGTGCGCCGCCACTGCGCCTGTTGGCGCGAGGTAGAAGATGAGCCCGGTGTGGCCCGACCGTCAGTGGGTTGGCACGTCGCCTGGATCTGTTGCGGCTCTGGGATCTGATGTGGCCATGACCAAGAAGTCTGTTACCCTGTGTGGCCCCCGTCCCATTGGTTAATTGTAAAACAGTGGGGCCAACTCTTTTGTCTGATTTTCCAATTCAAAGAAAATTCCAAATTTCATCCCATCTTAGAAATTCAATATCTCCTAGGAATATTGTCCAAAAAATGTTGAATAAATTTGTTAGACTCCTTAAGATCTGTACTTTCAAGTGGTGCACTTGTATCTGTATGAAAAATCCCTAATTTGACCTCAATAATGTCATGAAACAAAATGTTATTTTAATTAATTACTAACTGTCAATTCATTCAAAAATTCCCAAACTTGGCCAAATCATTAAAAATAATTCCCTTAAGTTCCAGTAAAAGTTTCAGGTTCATTTGATTTGATTTGAATAGCAAAATTGTGTTTCCAATCTGTATGTACTAAAAAATTCCAAAATGTCCAGAAACTTTTCAGCAAATTGTGCAAACTTGTAAATTCAATATCTCACAGTATAATGATTAGAAAATTATGAAACCAATTTTTTGAGTCACTCTTGACCTCGGCTAAACAGAACATCAACTCTTGGCCATGTTAAAGTCTCAGATTCCCCATGAAAATTCTGGGAAGTGTTTAGCTTTATCGAATTTCAGACAACAGAGACTTCCATGAACTTAGCCCAATTTTTGCCAGAACTTCACCCATAGTACCTAGTGTCCTATGTAATATTTCCAGAACCAGTGGCCATTATTTAATATACTTAACTGTGTTTCCATTTAGCTATGTAATAATGCCAATATTGATTCACTTGCATTATTCGTTGCATATCGAATAGTTGCCGAGCTCGAGGAGACTCCAGAGCCACTGGAAGTATTCAACCCAGAGACTAACTTTAATTTAGTCTCGCACCCAAGCAAGCCCCGGTTTGCATTTAACAACATTTTAAACTTTAATTTGTATCACACTATATGGGTTAGCATGTATGTGCATTAAGTCTAAGCTTTCTTGGAGTTTTCCACATGCATGACCAGAGAACCCATGAGAGAAGGGTAGTTGGTTAAGTCCTCGATGTGTCCATGCTATGCTTAATGTTATAGTTGCTTCGGTAGAAGTCGAGTATTTGGAATCTACTCGCGAGGTTAGGATTTGGGTTCACACGGGATTGGTCGAGTGAGAGATTCACCATTTGGTTAAATATGAGACCGGGCATGGAGTAGTTGCAGCAAGACATAGGGGCCTGTGAGCTGTAGCTGTGCCTGTGTCGGTCAAAGACCGATCCGTGTGCAGCCCTATTGAGCAAGTTTGAATGTAACAAGGGCGTACTGGTTATATGGGAACCAGTAAACCGATGTAACTTGTCCACCTCAGCGTCGACGCATACCCCACCACCTTATAGGTGCGGGTTGAGAGCAGCAAGGTGTAAACCTGCAAGCAGGTACGTCGTACTCCGTGTGGGGGCCTCCCGCTCATAGCTGTGGGACCGGTTCAGCGTGTAGGTAGCGGGTGAAAGGTTGCCGCATACAACATCAGTGGAGTGTGCCTTCGCAGATCTGAGTGTGGGTGTATGTGTTGTGCTATTCGGGTATCCCTGCAGGTGTATATCGATTTGAGTCGCCATCCCTTGCGGTTATTGAGTACCGCTTGTTCACTGAGTCGTGACATAGTAATTATTTGGAGCTGAATATTATTGAATCATGCTTTATGGAATAATTATGTATTGATACTTGTATTTTTAGAACAAGTTGCTCACTAAATTTCAGATTCATGAAGCCTTAATTGGCTGCTAAAAGCTGAAAGTAAGGACTAACATTTACGCGAGTCTTTTATTGCAAACTGCTCTCCTATATTATATATATCCTGCGTATAGAGTTCCATGCTTAGTGGAGATGGTTAAGTCTTACTAAGCCTTCATGCTCACGGTTGCTATTTTAAGTTTTTGCTGCAGATAATGACGTATATGATGAAGGGTTCACCGGTGAGGCATTGCCCCTGTTCGGGTACACGACCGAGTGGGAACCCTGCACGCCGCCGTGATGTGTTATGTGTGTTGCTAGTGTGATTCCGTTCTAGGACTGAACGGAATGACTTTTGCATAGCTTAAGCTCTATTTTCGAGAGCTCTGAACTTATCTTCTGTTGTAGTGTATTTTAATGTATATTATTTGTAAAAGACAAAGCTTTTATAACACTGTGTGTTTTATGTAATATGATGTACCTTTTTTGTGTGCTGTTGGGTGCCGCATCGCATGGCACCACCCAATTGCGATTCCTGGAATGTCGGGACTCCAGTCCTCACACGCAACAACTACCGGCCGCAACATACTCCGCTTCGGTTGTGGAAAGAACAATGAAACTTTGTTTCTTTGAGGACCATGAAACTAAGGATCTGCCAAGAAATTGGCAGGTTCCTGAGGTGCTCTTCCTATCGACTTTGCAACCTGCATAGTCGGCATCAGAATATCCTATAAGGTTAAACTTGGATCCTTTAGGATACCAAAGGCCCAAGTTAGGTGCGTGCACAAGGTATCTTAAAATTCTTTTTACAGCTATTTTATGACACTCTTTAGGTGCAGCTTGAAACCTTGCACACATACACACACTAAGCATTATATCAGGCCTAGATGCACATAAATAAAGCAGTGAACCAATCATAGACCGATATACCTTTTGATCCACATCCGGACCGTCTTCGTTGAGGTCGAGATGTCCATTAGTTGCCATGGGGGTCTTGATGGGCTTGGCTTTGTCCATATTGAACTTTTTGAGGATGTCCTGCATGTACTTAGTTTGGCAGAGGAAAATGCCCTCTTTCCGCTGGTTCACTTGGAATTCCAAAATGAACTTCAATTCGCCCATCATTGACATCTCAAATCGTTCTGTCATAATTTTACTAAATTCTTCACAAAAAGATTTATTAGTAGAACCAAAAATGATGTCATCTACATAAATCTGACATACGAATTGATGACCATCAAAATGCTTTGTAAATAAAGTATAATCCTATTTAAAGCCATTTTGAGTGAGAAAGTCCCTAAGTCACTCATACCAAGCTCGGAGAGCTTGTTTGAGGCCATAGAGAGCCTTACACAGTTTGTACACATGGTTGGGGTACTCTTGATCTTCAAATCCTGGTGGCTGCTCCACGTACACCTCTTCTTTGATAGGACCGTTGAGAAATGCGCTTTTGACGTCCATTTGATACAACTTAAAATTGTGGTGAGTAGCATAGGCTAATAAAATACGAATGGATTCAAGTCTAGCTACGGGTGCAAATGTTTCATCAAAATTCAAACCTTCGACTTGTGAGTAACCTTTTGCCACAAGTCATGCCTTGTTTCTCGTTACGACTTCAGGTTCATCTGGCTTGTTCCGAAAGACCCATTTGGCGCCCACGACATTTGCCTTTGGTCTTTCCACCACTCCCATACTTCATTTCTTTTGAAGTTGTTCATTTCCTCTTGCATGGCGGTCACCCAATCTAGATCTTTTAATGCTTCTTCAACACTGTATGGTTTCAGAGACTGTAACACTCTCATTTTCATGCATCATGCCCTACATACACTCATATACATGTTTAACATTAACCCACAACAAGAGGAACGAGTTTAAAATTGATTTGGAGCATTCAAAATTGATTTGGAGCAAAACCGCACTTAAAACGCAGGAAAGTGCGGACTAGTCCAATTTTCCTGAGGACTAGTCCGATTTCTCTCTGACTAAAAATAGACTTGTCTGTTTTTGCTGCGCACTAGTCCGATTTTGGCTCTGGAAACTTTTGGACTTGTCCGATTTTGTGCGGACTAGTCCGATATTCCAAGAATCCTTGAAAATTTGCTCAATCCTTGGACTTTTCTGGACTAGTCCAGTGTTCCAGCGGACTTATCCGATTTCCTCTCTGTTTAAAGTCCGACTTGTCCAATTTTTGGCCAGACTTGTCCGATTTTCTCTCTGGACGACTTCAGACTAGTCTGGTCCTTTCTGGACTTGTCCGATATTTCGCGACTCCGAGTTGATCTTTTGTTTTACGACTTGTTTCTTGGCTTTCACGTTAAGTGGGCATAGAGACGTCGTGCCTAACTCTTTTAGAGCCCATGTGGGACTCTAAACCGGCCTCTACTCCTCTCAAACTCAAAATCCATCTAACCCTAACCTCCACCTCTATATAAACAACCCCACCCCTTGGCTTGACATCTATTTGCCACTTTTCCACCCCACCCAAACCCTAGTTCGTGGGGAGCCACCATCAAGGAGGAAGGAGAAGATCCCAAGCAAGAAGAAGAAGAGGAGGAAACGAAAGAGGATCAATATCTCCACCAAGTTTCGTTCTTCATCACCAATTTATCTCCAAGTTCATCACCAATCCTAGATCACCAAGATCTAAGTGTTGCCTCCATGTTTCTTTATTCATTGGAGTTCTAAACACCTGGTATACCTTCTATTCTCTTTTCCTTACGTGAAATTGACCCCTAGTCTCCAAATTTACGTCGATCTAGAAAACCCTAGTTCGCTAGTTCTGCGAAGTGCGGACTAGTCCGGCCTTCTGCAGACTAGTCCGATTTTGCTGACTAAGTTGTGTTAAATTGATTCTAAAATTTGATCTAATCAAATCCAAACCTGTATAAACTTGTTAAAATCTATTAGAACTTGTTAGTGATCATTAAAAGCAATCTATTAACAAGTTCTATCTTGCATTTGCATAAATCATGCATGTCATGTCATATTGAGTAATATTTGTGTACTCTTTGATTGTGTTTCTTGTCTTGTATGTTTATTGTGCGGATTAGACGAATTTGCGCTAGAGAGTGCCGCGGAGGATCTACAACACCAAGAGTTTGAGGGCTTTGATCCTAATCAACCGCAAGAGCAAGACAAGTGTCCTTGAAGCATATTGATCCTGCTTTTAAAATAAATGTTTGTTTGCAAAATTGCATGCTTGTGTCAATTTGATGGGAATCCTATGATAGGAAGTTTACTAGTTTTGTTGACCACCCTTATCACCTGGAATTATGGTAGAGAGTCTGGATGGACTTTTCACCTTTTTTCTTCGCTTAATCAATTGGGATGGGAAAACAACTCTACACATTTAATAATCCATTTATGATATTATGATTAACATGAACTGGTTAAAATGATGGGTGATCTAAGCAAGCCTGGTATGTGGATGGGTTGGATGTTATGGTGGTTTTGCTTGCTTTAGATCTAAGGACCAGTTCATGCGAGAATATGCCAGGACTACAGTGCCACCACGAGGCCAAGTATGGGTGCGGCGTAGCTGATTAATTAGGGTTTTGCCAGTGCTATTTGGACCATTGTGGATGCTCGGGGAAGGGGTAGTCGGATTGGGTTTGTTGATGATTGGTGGGACTACCCTGGGATCCGAATGGCTCAAGAGGGGGCCCTTGGCTGAAGATGTGCTCTGTGGGAGACATAGCCACCGGTGAAACCTCAGTGGGGTCTAAATAGGCTAGTAATCCCTTTGTAAAGGCTATTTTGTGATCTCTTGGCCACACACCGATGGAAGTGTGAGACGGCATAATAGAGGTTCTAGTCATCGAAAGGTGATGAAATCACAAACACGTGGGTAAAGTGTTACAACCTCTACAGAGTGTGTCTAAAACTATCATGATAGCTGTGCTTCCGGTTATGAGCACCTGGACAACTTCCATGATTAGAGGGAACTCGGTATTGGGATGGTATTTGGGATGGTTATGGTTGGTATTATGGTCATGGTGATATTATGGTTATGAATTAATTTCTGGTATTGAATATGAATATTGGTGTATGATGATGGATATGGAATATGGACTAGTATTATGATATTACTTATGATTATGATGGGTTTACCTCACATACATATAATATATTGCTTTTCAAATGTTTTAATGTACTTTTCAGCACTCAGCCATTATTATTGTCGTCATTTGAATCAGCCACATGTCATACTTTCCACACTTGCTGAGTACGACATGTACTCACTCTTGCAATTCCCCCCAACAGTTGCAGGTCAGGATTGGGAGTTTAATGGTGATAATGCGGAGTTCTAGGCCGTGTCTACCGTCAGCTTTGCCTGTGGTGTTGATTGAAGCTGCGCTATACCCTATTGCTTATGCTGCCTAGCTGTTTAGTTAGCTTAATTAGAGTAATCTACATTAGTTGAACTTGTCATTAATATTTATTAGAGTTTGTAATCGAGTATAATATGGTTTGTTTAATAAAATTTGGTTAATTAATCTTGTCTTGTGGTAATTTTCTGTATACTCTTTTGTGATTGCACTCGTATATGTGTGATGAACGTCCTGGGCACACATATGAGTTAGCTTGGTTCATTTCCGGAACCGGGCGTCAAAGATTGGTATCAGAGCCACAGGTTGACCGTAGGACACAGCCTAGATAGAATGGACACTTTAGAGCACATAGGAGCACTTAGGAATCGATGTGTTTTTGCTTGGTGTGCTGTTTGCTATATAAATTGGTTGCCTGTGTGCTTAATAGAGAATTTTGGGATGTCTTAGTATTGCCATGTCCACCTAGGCTAGTGTATCTAGCTGTTTAGTTTCATATCCCTTGGTGCATATAGTTGGGGACGTTCTCTAATTCTTACCTATTGCTTTTCTTCAGATGTTGAGGACTCGCAACCAGAGGGACGACAATGATGAGGAGGAGAACAATGGAGTGCCTCAGAACAACATTGGACAAGGATCTACTCATGGAGCTATCAACATTGAGCAGCTATTGGCTATGCAAAACCAGCTCGTGCAGACCATGATACAAACTATAGGACAGTTGCAGGCTGACAACATCAACAATCAGCCCCACATGCCTCCACCGCCACCCCCACCTCCTCATAACCGGTTGGGAGAGTTTATGAGGACTAGGCCACCGACCTTTGCTCAAGCTGCTGACCCTATGGATGCAGATGATTGGCTCAAGTTCGTGGAGAAGAAAATTCCTATTGTCCAATGCAGTGACCGGGAGAAGGTGCTTTTTGCTTCTCATCAACTAGTTGGAGCAGCTGCAGATTGGTGGGATTCTTTATGCAATGCTCATGAGAACCAAGAGAGAATCACTTGGGCCAACTTTAAAGAGAGCTTCCGTTCTCATTATGTGTCTGAGGGTGTTATGATATTGAAGAGGCAAGAATTTGAGAATTTAAGGCAAGGGAGATCAAGCATGAGTGAATATCTCAATAAGTTCACTCAACTCTCAAGGTATGCGCCTGAGGATGTGAGCCGGGACAGCCGGAAGTAATACTTGTTCATGAGGGGCTTGAACAATGAGATCCAAGTGCAATTGCTCAACTATGATTATGTCAATTTCTAGAAGCTTGTGGACAAAGCAATTGTGGTTGAGAACAAGATTCATGAGATGGAGCAAGAAAATAAGAGAAAGGCGCTATATCAAGGACAACAACAAGGAAGTAATGTGTGCCCTCGCTTTGCGCCGCCCAATGCGCCTTACTTCATCCCTTCTGCGCCTGCTCAGCGCCCTGGTTATGCACCACGCCCAACTCAGTTTGTGCAGCAGCGCCCTGTCATGCAAGCAACTAGGCCTCCAATGCCTTATGCACCTCACGCTAACCTTCCTGGTGCAAATGCTCAAAACCAAGCATGTCCCAATAATTCTGGTGGAGTGAGGAAGTGCTATACTTGTGGAGAAGCTGGACACTTTGTGCATCAATGTCCTAAGTCAGGTCTTGGTCAAGGAAGCGGTGCGCTGAGGCAAAACCCAAGACCCAATGGAGGACAACCACAAGGGAACCGTGGACAGCAGAATTTTGCTCGTGGCATGTAACACCCTCATTTTCATGCATCATGCCCTACATGCACTCATATACATGTTTAACATTAACCCACAACAAGAGGAACGAGTTTAAAATTGATTTGGAGCATTTAAAATTGATTTGGAACAAAAACGCACTTAAAATGCAGGAAAGTGCGGACTAGTCCGATTTTACTGAGGACTAGTCCGATTTCTCTCTAACTAAAAATGGACTTGTCCGTTTTTGCTGCGGACTAGTCTGATTTTGCCTCTAGAAACCTTCGGACTTGTCCGATTTTGTGCGGACTAGTCCGATATTCCATGAATCCTTGAAAAATTGCTAAGTCCTTGGACTTTTACAGACTAGTCCGGTGTTCCAGCGGACTTGTCTAATTTCCCCTCTGTTTAAAGTTAGACTTGTCCGATTTTTGGCCAGACTTGTCCGATTTTCTCTCTGGATGACTTCAGACTAGTCCGATCCTTTCCGGACTTGTCCGATACTTTGTGACTCCGAATTGATCTTTTGTTTTACGACTTGTTTCTTGGGTTTCACGTTAAGTGGGCCTAGGGACGTCGTGCCTAACTCTTTTAGAGCCCATGAGAGACTCTAAACCGGCCTCTACTCATCCCAAACTCGAAATCCATCTAACCCTAGCCTCCACCTCTATATAAACAACCCAACCCTTTGCTTGACATCTATTTGCCACTTTTCCACCCCACCCAAACCCTAGTTCGTGGAGAGCCACCATCAAGGAGGGAGGAGAAGATCCCAAGAAAGAAGAAGAATAGGAGGAAACAAAAGCGGACCAAGATCTCCACCAAGTTTCGTCCTTCACCACCAATTCATCTCCAAGTTCATCACCAACCCTAGATCATCAAGATCCAAGTGCTACCTCAAAGTTTCTTGATTCATTGGAGTCCTAAACACCTGGTATACCTTCTATTCTCTTTTCCTTACAAGAATTCAACCCCTAATCTCCAAATTCACATCGATCTAGAAAACCCTAATTTGCTGATCTCGCAGAGTGCGGACTTGTCCGGTCCCTAGTGGACTAGTCCGATCTTTCTGGTTAAATTGTGTTGAATTAATTCTAAAATTTGATCTAATCGAATCCAAACCTAAGCTATTAGAACTAGTTAGTGATCATTAAAAGCAATCTATTAACAAGTTCTACCTTGCATTTGCATAAATAATGCATGTCATGACATATTGAGTAATATTTGTGCACTCTTTGATTGTGTTTCTTGTCTTGTATGTTTATTGTGTGGATTAGACGGATTTGCGCTAGAGAGTGCCGCAGAGGATCTACAACACCAAGAGTTTGAAGGCTTTGACCCTAATCAATAGCAAGAACAAGGCAAGTGTCCTTGAAGCATATTGATCCTGTTTTTAAAGTAAATGTTTTGTTTGCAAAATTGCATGCTCGTGTCAATTTGATGGGAACGCTATGATAGGAAGTTTACTAGCATTGTTTAACCACCCTTGTCACCTGGAATTATGGTAGAGAGTCGGGATGGGCTTTTTACCTTTTTGCTTCGCTTAATTAATTGGGATGGGAAAACAATACTACACATTTAATTATGCATTAATGATATTTTGGTTAACATGAACTGGTCAATATGATATGGTAATGGGTGATCTAAGCAAGCCTGGTATGTGGATGGGTTGGATGTTATGGTGGTTTGCTTGCTTTAGATCTAAGGACCAGTTCATGCGAGAATAAGCCAGGACTATAGTGCCACCACGAGGCTAAGTATGGGTGCGGCGTAGCTGATTAATTAGGGTTTGCTAGTACTGTTTGAACCATTGTGGATGCTCGGGGAAGGGGTAGTCGGATTGGGTTTGTTGATGATTGGTGGGACTACCCTGGGATCCGAATGGCTCAAGAGGGGGCCCTTGGTTGAAGATGTGCTCAGTTGGAGACATCGCCATCGGTGAAACCTCAATGGGATCCAAATAGGCTAGTAATCCCTTTGTAAAGGCTATTTTGTGATCTCTTGGCCACACACCGACGGAAGTGTGAGATGGCATAATAGAGGTTCTAGTCATCAAAAGGTGATGAAATCACAAACACGTGGGTAAAGTGGTACAAATTCTGCAGAGTTAAATAAAACTATCATGATAGCCGTGCTCCCGGTTATGAGCACCTAGACAACTTCCATGATTAGAGGGAACTCGGTATTGGGATGGTATTTGGGATGGTTATGGTTGGTATTATGGTTATGGATTAATTTCTGGTATTGAATATGGTTATTGGCAAATGGTGAAATCTGGAATTTTGGATGAGGATGGTGAATTGGGGATTGGTATCGTGATATTACTTATGATTATGATGGGTTTACTTCACATACATGTAATATATTGCTTTTCAAATGTTTTAATGTACTTTCAGCACTTTGCCATTTTTATTGTCGTCATTTGAATCAGCCACATGTCATACTTTCCACACTTGTTGAGTACGACATGTACTCACTCTTGCGACCCCCCCCCCCCCCCCCCCCCAACAGTTGCAGATCAAGATTGGGAGTTTAATGGTGATAATGCGAAGTTCTAGGCCGTGTCTACCATCAGCTTTGTCTGTGGTGTTATTGGAGCTGCGCTATCCCTTATGCTTAGTTTGCTTAGTTGCTTAATTAGTTTATTTCCGCTGCATTAGTTGAACTTGTCATTAATATTCATTAGAGCTTGTATTCAAGGATAATATGGTTTGTTTAATAAAATTTGGTTAATTAATCTTGTTCTGTGGTAATTTTCTGTATACTCTTTTGTGATTGCACTCGTGTATGTGTGATGAACGTCCTGGGCACACATATGCGTTAGCTTGGTTCATTTTTCGGAACCGGGCGTCACATATTGGTATCAGAGCCAGGTTGACCGTAGGATGCAGCCTAGATAGAATGGACACTTTAGAGCACATAGGAGCACTCAGGAATCGATGTGTTTTTGCTTGGAGTGCTGTTTGCTATATATATTGCTTGCTTGTGTGCTTAATGGAGGATTTTGGGATGCCTTAGCATCGCCATGTCTACGTAGGCTAGCTAGTTGTTTAGTTTCATATCCCTTGATGCAAATAGTTGGGGACGTTCTCTAATTCTTACCTATTGCTTTTCTTCAGATGGTGAGGACTCACAACTAGGGGGATGGCAATGACGAGGAGGAGAACAATGGAGTGCCTCAGAATAACATTGGACAAGGATCTACTCAGGGAGCTATCAACATTGAGCAGCTATTGGCTATGCAAAACCAGCTCATGCAGACCATGATACAAACAATGGGACAGCTGCAGGCTGGCAACATCAACAATCAGCCCCACATGCCTCCACCGCCACCCCCACCACCTCATAACCGGTTGGGAGAGTTTATGAGGACTAGGCCGCCAACCTTTGATCAAGCTGCTGACCCTATGGATGCGGATGATTGGCTCAAGTCCGTGGAGAAGAAGCTAGCTATTGTCCAATGCAGTGACCAGGAGAAGGTCTTGTTTGCTTCTCATCAACTAGTTGGAGCAGCTGCGGATTGGTGGGATTCCTAATGCAATGCTCATGATAACCAAGAGAGAATTACTTGGGCCGAATTCAAAGAGAGCTTCCGTTCTTATTATGTGCCGGAAGGTGTTATGATTTTGAAGAGGCAAGAATTTGAGAACTTAAGGCAAAGAAGATCAAGCGTGAGTGAATATCTCAACAAGTTCACTCAACTCTCAAGATATTCGCCTAAGGATGTTAGTCGGGACAGCCGGAAACAATATTTGTTCATGAGAGGCCTCAACAATGAAATTCAAGTGCAATTGCTCAATTGTGACTATGCAAATTTCCAGAAGCTTGTGGACAAAGCAATTGTGGTTGAGAACAAGATTCATGAGATGGAACAAGATAACAAGAGGAAGGCTCCATATCAAGGACAGCAACAAGTAAGTAACGTGCGCCCTCGCCTTGCACCACCCAATGCGCCCTATTATAGCTCCTCTATTCCTGCTCAACGCCCCGGATTTGCACCGCGCCCAACTTAGTTTGTGCAACAGCGCCCTGTCATGCAAGCACCTAGGCCTCCAATGCCTTATGCACCTCGTGCTAATTTTCCTGGTGCCAATGTTCAAAACCAAGCTCGTCCCAATAATTCTGGTGGAGTTAGGAAGTGCTATACTTGTGGAGAAGCTGGACACTTTGCGCATCAATGTCCTAAGTCAGGCCTTGGTCAAGGAAGCAATGCGCCGAGACAAAACCCAAGACCCAATGGAGGACAACCACAAGGGAACCATGGACATCAGAATTTTGCTCGTGGTAATGTGAACCATGTCTCTACGATGGATGCCCAATAAGCGGATGACGTGGTCATTGGTATGTTTCTCGCCAACTCCAACCCCGCGACTATGTTATTTGATTCTGGAGCATCACATTCATTCACTGCATCAAAGTATGTTGCCAAGTATAGTTTGCCTATCTCTCATATGAAGTTTACTCTTTTGGTTAAGTCTCCTGGAGGAGAGATGAGGACAAATATAGTATGTCCAAAAGTAAGCCTTAGAATAAGGGGGGTAGACTTCTCCGCCAACCTCATTGTTTTGGATTCTTAAGGATTGGACATTATACTTGGTATGGAATGGTTGAGGAAGCACAATGAAGTTATTGAGTGTGCCACGAAGATGGTAAAGTTGACCAATGAGGAAGGGATTGCCGTAGAATTTGAAGCATCTCAAACCGCACCGAAGCAATTGGAGCTGAATCATATGGACAATGCCGCCATTGAGGAGATTCCGGTGGTGTGTGAATTTTTGGATGTTTTTCCGGAAGAGTTGCCAGGTATGCCACCTGATCGAGACATTGAGTTTGTTATCGATTTAATACCTGGAACTACACCTATAGCTAAGAGGCCGTATAGGATGCCTCCTATGGAATTAGCGGAGCTCAAGAAGCAAATTCAAGAGCAACTAGAGAAGGGTTTTATTCGCCCTAGCTCTTCACCTTGGGGAGCGCCCGTTCTATTTGTGGACAAGAAGGATGGATCCCAACGGATGTGCGTGGATTACCGAGCTCTCAATGAGGTAACAATCAAGAACAAATACACCTTGCCACGCATAGAAGACTTGTTTGATCAGATGAAGGGTGCTTGTGTCTTCTCTAAGAATGATTTGAGGTCGGGATATTTTCAAATGAAGATTAGACCATCGGACATACCCAAGACAGCTTTTAGGACACCATATGGATCTTATGAGTACACCGTGATGTCTTTTGGACTGACAAATGCGCCTGCCTACTTTATGTACCTGATGAATAAGGTATTCATGGAGTACTTGGATAAGTTCGTTGTGGTGTTTATTGATGACATTATGATCTACTCGAAGGATGAGAAGGAACATGAGGAACACTTGAGGCTTACATTGCAGAAATTGAGGGAGCATCAATTGTATGCCAAGCTCAACAAGTGTCAGTTTTGGTTGAGAGAGGTGTCGTTTTTGGGTCATATAATTTCAGGAGGAGTATCGGTTGACCCCGGGAAAGTGAGAGACGTGTTGAAGTGGGAGCCCCCACAAAATGTCAAGGAAATAAGAAGTTTTCTTGGGATGGCTGGATATTACCATCGGTTCATCAAGGACTTTTCCAAGATAGCCAAGCCTATGACGGAGTTACTAATGAAGGGAAAAGCTTTCCAATGGACTCAAGCTTGTCAAGACAGTTTTGAGGAGTTGAAAAAGAGGTTAACAATAGCCCCAGTTTTGGTACTGCCGGATGTGAGCAAGGGTTTTGATATTTATTGCGATGCATCAAGACAAGGACTTGGATGTGTATTGATGCAAGAAGGTCAAGTGGTTGCATATGCTTCGAGACAACTGAAGAAACTTTAGCAGAATTACCCAACACATGATTTAGAACTTGCAGACGTGGTACATGCATTGAAGATTTGGAGACACTATATCCTTGGACATAGGTGTGAAATTTATACGGATCATAAGAGTTTGAAGTATATTTTCACAAAAACGGATCTGAACTTGAGGCAACGAAGATGGTTGGAGCTCATCAAAGATTATGATTTGGGGATCAACTTTCATCCGGGAAAGGCCAATGTAGTGGCCGATGCTTTGAGTAGAAAGGGAGTAAGTCACCAACTCACAGTTCGAGAGTTACCATTCGAGTTATGTAAGGAGTTTGAACGGTTGAACCTCGGGTTTGTAAATGAGATGGAGATGATGGAGTTAAATCCGACCATGGAGCAAGAAATTCGAGAGGCACAAACCACGGATGAGGAGATCAAGGAAATCAACGAAAGGACCGAGGAAGGGAGAGAATTTAGATTTGATGAAGACGAACATGGTACCCTATGGCTTGGAAAAAGGATTGTTGTGCCTAATGTAAAGCATATTTGGGAGATGATATTAAAAGAGGCACATGACTCACCTTACTCAATTCATCCCGATTGTACGAAGATGTACAAAGACTTGAAGGCTTGCTATTGGTGGGATAGCATGAAAAAGGACATAGCTGAATATGTGTCATTGTGTGATGTGTGTCAACGAGTCAAGGCGGAACACCAAAGGCCAACTGGATTATTGCATCCATTGAAGATCCCGGAATGGAAGTGGGAAGAAATTGGAATGGACTTCATAGTTTGTTTACCACATACTCAGTGTGGGTATGACTCAATTTGGGTAATTGTGGATCGCTTAACCAAGTCAGCTCATTTTGTCCCTGTGAAGACCAAATATACAGCTGCACGATTGGCCGAAATATACATGGAGCATATTGTGTGTCGACATGGAGTCCCTAAGAAGATAGTCTCGGATAGAGGTTCTCAGTTTACCTCTAGATTTTGGCAAAAATTGCATGAAGCTTTCGGAACGAGGTTGAATTTTAGTTCAGCATATCATCCTCAAATGGATGGACAAACCGAGAGGACCAATCAAATTTTGGAGGACATGTTAAGAGCTTGTGCTTTAAAGCATGGGAAGAGTTGGGACAAAAGCTTGCCATACGCGGAATTTTCATACAACAATAGTTACCAAGCAAGTTTGAAGATGTCACCGTATGAAGCGCTTTATGGGAGGAAGTGTAGGACACCTTTATTCTGGAATGAGGCAGGAGAAACTCAAGTATTTGGTCCGGATGTGTTGCAAGAAGCCGAAAAGGAAGTCCAAATAATTCGTGAAAACTTAAGGGCTGCCCAATCAAGGCAAAAAGGCTATGCGGACAATAGGAGAAGGGAATTAGCCTTTGAAAAAGGAGATTTTGTTTACCTCAAGGTGTCGCCGATGAGAGGTCATAAGAGGTTTAACATAAGAGGAAAGCTAGCACCTCGCTATATTGGACCATTCAAGATTTTGGACAAAAGAGGAGAAGTAGCGTATAAATTGGAGATGCCAGCTCATCTTTCGAATGTCCATGATGTCTTTCATGTTTCCCAGCTCAAGAAGTGCTTGCGAGTACCGGAAGAACAAGTGCCAATGGAAGAATTGGAATTAGGGGAAGATTTGACTTATGCCGAACAACCGGTCAAAATCTTGGAAACTAAGGAGAGGGTCACAAGGAACAAAGTTATTAGATGGTGTAAAGTTCAATGGAAGCACCACACAGAAAAAGAAGCGACGTGGGAATTGGAGGATGATCTCAAGAAGGACATTCCCTATCTCTTCTCTTCCGCGTCGAATCTTGAGGGCGAGATTCATTTTAAGGGGGGTAGGTTTGTAACACCCTCATTTTCATGCATAATGCCCTACATGCACTCATATACATGTTTAACATTAACCCACAATAAGAGGAACGAGTTTAAAATTGATTTGGAGCATTTAAAATTGATTTGGAACAAAACCGCACTTAAAATGCAGGAAAGTGCGGACTAGTCCGATTTTGCTGACGACTAGTTCGATTTCTCTCTGACTAAAAATGGACTTGTCTGTTTTTGCTGCGGACTAGTCCGATTTTGCCTCTGGAAACCTTCGGACTTGTCCGATTTTGTTCAGACTAGTCCGATATTCCTTGAATCCTTGAAAAATTGCTAAGTCCTTGGACTTTCCCAGACTAGTCCGGTGTTCCAGCGGACTTGTCCGATTTCCCCTCTGTTTAAAGTCGGACTTGTCCGATTTTTGGCCACACTTGTCCGGTTTTCTCTCTGGACGACTTCGGACTAGTCTGGTCCTTTCCGGACTTGTCCGATATTTTGTGACTCCAAATTGATCTTTTGTTTTACGACTTGTTTCTTAGGTTTCACGTTAAGTGGGCCTAGGGATGTCGTGCCTAACTCTTTTAGAGCCCATGAGGGACTCTAAACCGGCCTCTACTCATCCCAAACTCGAAATCCATCTAACCCTAGCCTCCACCTCTATACAAACAACCCCACCCTTTGCTTGACATCTATTTGCCACTTTTCCACCCCACCCAAACCCTAGTTCGTGGAGAGCCACCATCAAGGAGGGAGGAGAAGATCCCAAGAAGGAAGAAGAATAGGAGGAAACAAAAGAGGACCAAGATCTCCACCAAGTTTTGTCCTTCACCACCAATTTATCTCCAAGTTCATCACCAACCCTAGATCATCAAGATCCAAGTGCTACCTCCAAGTTTCTTGATTCATTGGAGTCCTAAACACCTGGTGTCCCTTATATTCTCTTTTCCTTACAAGAATTCAACCCCTAATCTCCAAATTCACGTCGATCTAGAAAACCCTAATTTGCTGATCTCGCAGAGTGCGGACTTGTCCGGTCCCTAGCGGACTAGTCCGATCTTTCTGGTTAAATTGTGTTGAATTAATTCTAAAATTTGATCTAATCGAATCCAAACCTGTATAAACTTGTTAAAATTTATTAGAACTAGTTAGTGATCATTAAAAGCAATCTATTAACAAGTTCTACCTTGCATTTGCATAAATCATGCATGTCATGACATATTGAGTAATATTTGTGCACTCTTTGATTGTGTTTTTGGTCTTGTATGTTTATTGTGTGGATTAGACGGATTTGCGCTAGAGAGTGCTGCAGAGGATCTACAACACCAAGAGTTTGAAGGTTTTGACCCTAATCAACAGCAAGAGCAAGGCAAGTGTCCTTGAAGCATATTGATCCTGTTTTTAAAGTAAATGTTTTGTTTGCAAAATTGCATGCTCGTGTCAATTTGATGGGAACACTATGATAGGAAGTTTACTAGCATTGTTTAACCACCCTTGTCACCTGGAATTATGGTAGAGAGTCGGGATGGACTTTTTACCTTTTTGCTTCGCTTAATTAATTGGGATGGGAAAACAATACTACACATTTAATTATGCATTAATGATATTTTGGTTAACATGAACTGGTCAATATGATATGGTAATGGGTGATCTAAGCAAGCCTGGTATGTGGATGGGTTGGATGTTATGGTGGTTTGCTTGCTTTAGATCTAAGGACCGGTTCATGCGAGAATAAGCCAGGACTACAGTGCCACCACGAGGCCAAGTATGGGTGCGGCGTAGCTGATTAATTAGAGTTTGCTAGTACTGTTTGGACCATTGTGGATTCTCGGGGAAGGGGTAGTCGGATTGGGTTTGTTGATGATTGGTGGGACTACCCTGGGATCCGAATGGCTCAAGAGGGGGCCCTTGGTTGAAGATGTGCTCAGTTGGAGACATCGCCATCGGTGAAACCTCAGTGGGGTCTAAATAGACTAGTAATCCCTTTGTAAAGGCTATTTTGTGATCTCTTGGCCACACACCGACGGAAGTGTGAGACGGCATAATAGAGGTTCTAGTCATCGAAAGGTGATGAAATCACAAACACGTGGGTAAATTGGTACAAACTCTGCAGAGTTAAATAAAACTATCATGATAGCCGTGCTCCCGGTTATGAGCACCTGGACAACTTCCATGATTAGAGGGAACTCGGTATTAGGATGTTATTTGGGATGGTTATGATTGGTATTATGGTTATGGATTAATTTCTGGTATTGAATATGGTTATTGGCAAATGGTGAAATCTGGAATTTTGGATGAGGATGTTGAATTATGGATTGGTATCGTGATATTACTTACGATTATGATGGGTTTACTTCACATACATGTAATATATTGCTTTTCAAATGTTTTAATGTACTTTTCAGCACTTTGCTATTATTATTGTTGTCATTTGAATTAGCCACATGTAATACTTTCCACAATTGCTGAGTACGACATGTACTCACTCTTGCAACCCCCCCCCCCCCCCCCCAACAGTTGCAGGTCAGGATTGGGAGTTTAATGGTGATAATGCGGAGTTCTAGGCCGTGTCTACCGTCAGCTTTGCCTGTGGTGTTATTGGAGCTGCGCTATCCCTTATGCTTAGTTTGCTTAGTTGCTTAATTAGTTTATTTCTGTTGCTTTAGTTGAACTTGTCATTAATATTCATTAGAGCTTGTATTCAAGGATAATATGGTTTGTTTAATAAAATTTGGTTAATTAATCTTGTTCTGTGGTAATTTTTTGTATACTCTTTTGTGATTGCACTCGTGTATGTGTGATGAACGTCCTGGGCACACATATGCGTTAGCTTGGTTCATTTTTCGGAACCGGGCGTCACATGGCAATGTGAACCATGTCTCTACGGAGGATGCTCAACAAGCGGATGATATGGTCATTGGTATGTTTCTCGCCAACTCCAACCCTGCGACCATGTTATTTGATTCTGGAGCATCGCATTCATTCATTGCATCGAAGTATGTTGCCAAGTATAGTTTGCCTATCTCTCATATTAAGTTTACTCTATTGGTTAAGTCTCTTGGAGGAGAGATGAGGACAAATATAGTATGTCCAAAAGTAAGCTTTAGAATAAGGGGGGTAGACTTCTCCGCCAACCTCATTGTTTTGGATTCCCAAAGATTGGACATTATACTTGGTATGGACTGGTTGAGGAAGCACAATGGAGTTATTGAGTTTGCCACAAAGACGGTGAAGTTGACCAATGAAGGAGGGATCACCGTAGAATTTCAAGCATCTCAAACCGCACTGAAGCAATTGGAGCTGAATCATATGGACGGTGCCGCCATTGAGGAGATTCCGGTGGTGTGTGAATTTTTGGATGTTTTTCCGGAAGAGTTGCCAGGTATGCCACCTGATCGATACATTGAGTTTGTTATTGGTTTAATACCTGGAACTGCACCTATATCTAAGAGGCCGTATAGGATGCCTCCTATGGAACTAGCGGAGCTCAAGAAGCAAATTCAAGAGCAACTAGAGAAAGGTTTTATTCGCCCTAGTTCTTCACCTTGGGGAGCGCCCGTGCTGTTTGTGGACAAGAAGGATGGATCCCAAAGGATGTGCATAGATTACCGAGCTCTCAACAAGGTAACAATCAAGAACAAGTATACCTTGCCACGTATAGAAGACTTGTTTGATCAGATGAAGGGTGCTTGTGTCTTCTCTAAGATTGATTTGAGGTTGGAATACTTTTAAATGAAGATTAGACCATCGGACATACCCAAAACAGCTTTTAGAACACGGTATGGATCTTATGAGTACACCGTGATGTCTTTTGGATTGACATATGCGCCTGCCTACTTTATGTACCTCATGAATAAGGTCTTCATGGAGTACTTGGATAAGTTCGTTGTGGTGTTTATTGATGACATTATGATCTACTTGAAGGATGAGAAGGAACATGAAGAACACTTGAGGCTTACGTTGCAGAAATTAAGGGAGCATCAATTATATGCCAAGTTCAACAAGTGTCAG
Organism: Tuctoria greenei; assembly: GCA_036927565.1. Lineage (NCBI taxonomy): Eukaryota > Viridiplantae > Streptophyta > Magnoliopsida > Poales > Poaceae > Tuctoria > Tuctoria greenei. The sequence goes on from JAYESD010000007.1 coordinate 147,610,062, forward strand.
TTCTGGTTGAAAGAGGTGTCGTTTTTGGGTCATATCATCTCAGGAGGAGGAGTATCGGTTGACCCTAGAAAAGTGAGAGACGTGTTGAAGTGGCAGCCCCCGCAAAATGTCAAGGAAATAAGAAGTTTTCTTGGGATGGCTGGATATTACCGTAGATTCATCAAGGACTTTTCCAAGATAGCCAAGCCAAGGACGGAGTTGATAATGAAGGAAAAGGCTTTCCAATGGACTCAAGCTTGTCAAAATAGTTTTGAGGAGTTGAAGAAAAGGTTGACAACAACCCCAGTTTTGGTACTGCCGGATGTGAGCAAGAGTTTTGATATTTATTACGATGCATCAAGACAACGACTTGGATGTGTATTGATGCAAGAAGGTCAAGTGGTTGCATATGCTTCGAGACAACTTAAAAAACATGAGCAGAATTATCAAACACATGATTTAGAACTTGCAGCCGTGGTACATGCATTGAAGATTTGGAGACACTATATCCTTGGACATAGGTGTGAAATTTATACGGATCATAAGAGTTTGAAGTATATTTTCACACAAACGGATCTGAACTTGAGGAAACGAAGATGGTTGGAGCTCATCAAAGATTATGATTTGGGGATCAACTATCATCCGGGAAAATCCAATGCAGTGGCTGATGCTTTGAGTAGAAAAGGAGTAAGTCATCAACTCACAGTTCAAGAGTTACCATCCGAGTTATGTAAGGAGTTTGAACGGTTGAACCTCGGATTTGTAAATGAGATGGATATGATGGAGTTAAACCCAACCTTGGAGCAAGAAATTCAAGAGGCACAAACCGCAGATGAAGAGATCAAGGAAGTCAAGGAAAGGACTGAAGAAGGGAGAGAATTCAGATTTGATGAAGACGAACATGGTACTTATGGCTTGGAAAGAGAATCGTTGTGCCTAATGTAAAGCATATTTGGGAGACGATATTAAAAGAGACACATGATTCACCTTACTCAATTCACCCTGGTTGTACAAAGATGTACAAAGACTTGAGGACTTGCTATTGGTGGGATAGCATGAAGAAGGACATAGCTGAATACGTAGCATTGTGTGATGTGTGCCAACGAGTCAAGGCGAAACATCAAAGGCCAGCTAGATTATTGCAACCATTGAAGATTCCGAAATGGAAGTGGGAAGAAATTGGTATGGACTTCATAGTTGGGTTACCACGTACTCGGTCCGGGTATGACTCAATTTAGGTAATTGTGGATCGTTTAACCAAGTCAGCTCATTTTGTCCCTGTGAAGACCAAATATACAATTGCACAATTGGCCGAAATATACATGGAGCATATTGTGTGTCGACACGGAGTCCCAAAGAATATCGTGTCGGATAGAGGTTCACAATTTACCTCCAGATTTTGGCAAAAATTGCATGAAGCTTTGGGAACGAGGTTGAATTTTAGTTCAACATATCATCTTCAAACGGATGGACAAACCGAGAGGACCAATCAGATTTTGGAGGACATGTTAAGAGCTTGTGCTTTAAAGCATGGGAAAGGTTGGGACAAAAGCTTTCCATACGGGAATTTTCATACAACAATAGTTACCAAGCAAGTTTGAAGATGTCACCATATGAAGCGCTTTATGGAAGGAAGTGTAGGACACCTTTATTCTGGAATGAGGCAGGAGAAACCCAAGTATTTGGTCTGGATGTGTTGCAAGAAGCCGAAAAGCAAGTCCGAATAATTTGTGAAAACTTGAGGGCTGCCCAATCAAGACAAAAAGGCTATGCGGACAATAGAAGAAGGAAATTAGCCTTTGAAATAGGAGATTTTTTTACCTCAAGGTGTCACCAATGAGAGGTCATAAGAGGTTTAACATAAGAGGCAAGCTCGCACCTCATTATATTGGACCGTTCAAGATTTTGGACAAAAGAGGAGAAGTAGCGTATAAGTTGGAGATGCCAGCTCACCTTTTAGATGTCCATGATGTATTTCATGTTTCCCAGCTCAAGAAGTGTTTGAGAGTACTGGAAGAACAAGTGCCAATGGAAGAATTGGAACTAGAGGAAGATTTGACTTATGCCGAACAACCGGTCAAAATCTTGGAAACTAAGGAGAGGGTCACAAGGAACAAGGTTATTAGATGGTGTAAAGTTCAATGGAAGCACCACACAGAAAAAGAAGCAACATGGGAATTGGAGGATGATATAGAGAAGGACTTTCCCTATCTCTTCTCTTCTGCGTCGAATCTCGAGGGCGAGATTCATTTTAAGGGGGGTAGGTTTGTAACACCCTCATTTTCATGCATCATGCCCTACATACACTCATATACATGTTTAACATTAACCCACAACAAGAGGAACGAGTTTAAAATTGATTCGGAGCATTTAAAATTGATTTGGAGCAAAACTACACTTAAAACATAGGAAAGTGCAGACTAGTCCGATTTTCCTAAGGACTAGTCCAATTTCTCTCTGACTAAAAACGGACTTGTCCGTTTTTGCTGCAGACTAGTCCGATTTTGGCTCTGGAAACTTTCGGACTTGTCCGATTTTGTGCGGACCAGTCCGATATTCCAAGAATACTTGAAAATTTGCTAAGTCCTTGGACTTTTCCGGACTAGTCCCGTGTTCCAGCGGACCTGTACGATTTCCTCTCTGTTTAAAGTCGGACTTGTGCGATTTTTTACCAGACTTGTCCGATTTTCTCTCTGGACGACTTCGGACTAGTCCGATCCTTTCCGGACTTGTCTGATATTTTGCGACACCGAGTTGATCTGTTGTTTTATGACTTGTTTCTTGGCTTTCACGTTAAGTGGGCCTAGGGACGTCGTGCCTATCTCTTTTAGAGCCCATGTGGGACTCTAAACCGGCCTCTACTCCTCTCAAACTTGATATCCATCTAACCCTAGCCTCCACCTCTATATAAACAACCCCACCCCTTGGCCTGACATCTATTTGCCACTTTTCCACCCCACCCAAACCCTAGTTTGTGTGGAGCCACCATCCAGGAGGGAGGAGAAGATCCCAAGCAAGAAGAAGAAGTGGAGGAAACGAAAGAGGATCAAAATATCCACCAAGTTTCATTCTTCATCACCAATTTATCTCCAAGTTCATCACCAACCCTAGATCACCAAGATCCAAGTGTCGCCTCCATGTTTCTTGATTCATTGGAGTTCTAAACACCTGGTATACCTTCTATTCTCTTTTCCTTACGTGAAATTGACCCCTAGTCTCCAAATTTACGTCGATCAAGAAAACCCTAGTTCGCTAGTTCTGCGAAGTGCGGACTAGTGTGGCCTTCTGCAGACTAGTCCGATTTTGCTGACTAAGTTATGTTAAATTGATTCTAAAATTTGATCTAATCAAATCCAAACCCGTATAAACTTGTTAAAATCTATTAGAACTAGTTAGTGATCATTAAAAGCAATCTATTAACAAGTTCTACCTTGCATTTGCATAAATGATGCATGTCATGTCATATTGAGTAATATTTGTGCACTCTTTGATTGTGTTTCTTGTCTTGTATGTTTATTGTGCGGATTAGACGGATTTGCGCTAGAGAGTGCCGCGGAGGATATACAACACCAAGAGTTTGAAGGCTTTGATCCTAATCAACCGTAAGAGCAAGGCAAGTGTCCTTGAAGCATATTGATCCTGCTTTTAAAATAAATGTTTGTTTGCAAAATTGCATGCTTGTGTCAATTTGATGGGAATCCTATGATAGGAAGTTTACTAGTTTTGTTGACCACCCTTGTCACCTGGAATTATGGTAGAGAGTCGGGATGGGCTTTTCACCTTTTTGCTTCGCTTAATCAATTGGGATGGGAAAATAACTCTACACATTTAATTATGCATTTATGATATTATGATTGACATGAACTGGTTAAAATTATGGGTGATCTAAGCAAGCCTGGTATGTGGATGGGTTGGATGTTATGGTGGTTTTGCTTGCTTTAGATCTAAGGATCGGTTCATGCGAGAATATGCCAGCACTACAGTGCCACCACGAGGCCAAGTATGGGTGTGGCGTGGCTGATTAATTAGGGTTTTGCCAGTGCTATTTGGACCATTGTGGATGCTCGGGGAAGGGGTAGTCGGATTGGGTTTGTTGATGATTGGTGGGACTACCCTGGGATCCGAATGGCTCAAGAGGGGGCCCTTGGTTGAAGATGTGCTCTGTGGGAGACATCGCCACCGGTGAAACCTCAGTGGGGTCTAAATAGGCTAGTAATCCCTTTGTAAAGGCTATTTTGTGATCTCTTAGCCACACACCGATGGAAGTGTGAGACGGCATAATAGAGGTTCTAGTCATCGAAAGGTGATGAAATCACAAACACGTGGGTAAAGTGGTACAACCTCTGCAGAGTGTGTCTAAAACTATCATGATAGCCGTGCTTCCGGTTATGAGCACCTGGACAACTTCCATGATTAGAGGGAACTCGGTATTGGGATGGTATTTGGGATGGTTATGGTTAGTATTATGGTCATGGTGATATTATGGTTATGAATTAATTTCTGGTATTGAATATGGATATTGGTGTATGATGATGGATATGGAATATGGACTGGTATTATGATATTACTTATGATTATGATGGGTTTACTTCACATACATATAATATATTGCTTTTCAAATGTTTTAATGTACTTTTTAGCACTCAACCATTTTTATTGTCGTCATTTGAATCAGCCACATGTCATACTTTCCACACTTGCTGAGTACGACATGTACTCACTCTTGCAATTCCCCCCCCCCCCCAACAGTTGCAGGTCAGGATTGGAAGTTTAATGGTGATAATGCGGAGTTCTAGGCCGTGTCTACCGTCAGCTTTGCCTGTGGTGTTGATTGGAGCTGCGCTATACCCTATTGCTTATGTGCCTAGCTATTTAGTTTGCTTAATTAGAGTATTTCCGCTGCATTAGTTGAACTTGTCATTAATATTTATTAGAGTTTCTAATCGAGGATAATATGGTTTGTTTAATAAAATTTGGTTAATTAATCTTGTCTTGTGGTAATTTTCTGTATACTCTTTTGTGATTGCACTCGTGTATGTGTGATGAACGTCTTGGGCACACATATGCGTTAGCTTGGTTCATTTCCGGAACTGGGCATCACAGAGACAAGACAAAAGAGTACTGTTCATAAAATTTAGCAATACGAGTTCTAGTAGTTACTCCCTTTGTAATATCTCCAATGATGTTGTTGACGGGATGTTCTCTTTCTATACTCTGATGTACTCTTGGGTGAGGCACTTGTGAGGTCATTTGCTCTTCATTATCTTCATTGTCAATGTCTCCCCTAGATCATTGCTTCCATGCATGTATTGACCTTCTTGATTCCGCTGATGTTGATCTTGTGCCGAAGCTCCCCCTTGATCGTTGCTCTCTTGTTGAGGTACATATTGAGCACTTGAGTCTTGTGATTGCTCTTGCGGTCGAATATCATCAAGTACCATCCTCTCAATGCTTGACATGGGGCTTCTTCTTGATCTATCACACACTTATCAACTTGCTCCACTTGGGAGTCATTAGTCTCATCGAACACTACATTACGTGCCACTTCAACAATGCTAGAGACTTTGTTGAAAACACAATATATGTAGGCGTTCGAATCATAACCAAGGAAGAACCCTTCATCCGATTTTGAAGCGAACTTCAAAGTCCTAGGTTTCTTGTTCAAAATAAAGCATTACTTCCAAATACTTTGAAGTATGATACATTTGGTTTGTTACTAGTGAGAAGCTCATATGGCATTTCCTTCAAAAGTCGGTGAAGATATAGCCGGTTCATGGCGTGACAAGCGGTGTTTACCGCTTCAGCCCAAAACCGGTTTGAAGTCTTGTATTCATCTAGCATTGTCCTCACCGTCTCAATGAGTGTCCCGTTCTTCCTTTCGGCCACCCCATTTTGTTGAGGGGAGTAGGTGCCGAAAACTCATGTTTTATTCCTTCTTCATCCAGGTAATCCTCAACTTGAGTATTTTTGAACTACGTTCCATTATCACTCTTAATATTCTTGATGGTTGAGGAGAATTCATTTTGCGCTCTCTTCAAGAACTTCTTGAGAATCCCCTGGGTCTCTGATTTATCATACAAGAAAATACTCAGGTAACTCTAGAAAAATCATCAATAATGACTAAACCATATTGTAGGATCGAAGAGCACGTGAAAAGCTACCAGAGGGGGAGGGGTGAATGGTAGATTTAAAAATCTTACGCGGCGGAAACAATTAAACCCCAACCCTTTCGACAGAAAAACGATCCGTTAAAGAAATCGTGTGTGAGACTAATCTAAACGTGTTTCACCATGACAAAAGTGATAGATATTAGAGAGAATCAAGTCACGAAGACAACACAAAAAGAATCACTCAAATCCGTCGAGAGAAACTCAAGCTATGATCGAAAGATCAAACGAGGTCAATCTGCCCTACCCGAGAAAAAAAACAGTTTTGGAACGCTGCAAAGAAACTCGTGTAGATCATAGACCACAAATCCAATGACCGTGAAATTTTGACAGATGATAGATAATCAAGTTGTGAAGACAACTCAAAAATAATCACATCAATTGGATCTGTAAAACTCGAGTTATGATAAAACCACAGATGAAAGGTAGTGCTGTCCAGAAACTCGACGAGTAAAACTTGTCTGGAACAAGTCTGACAAACAAGGCACAAAAGTTCCTTGAAACTACGAATTTTATTCAATAGAACACAAGAGGAACAGCCCCAAAGTCGTGCACCACGAGCTCTGGGCTCCCTTGTTTGTAGAACCAGCCCTTAGGCCAACCCAATATCAACTAGGACTCCAATCCTACTCAGATCATGAATCGTAACTTTCCATAACTGCTCAAGATTCTTCTATACGCATATAGAAGCAATATTAAGACTTCCAAACACCTTAGAAACATATCCTACATTCCTAAACAACTCAAATTCATGACCCATACGAAATCCTATCATAACCAACTCAAATCTTTCCATATTTGAGTCAAACCTGACTCAGCCGCAGCCTGAGTCCATAACCTAGTCGGTTGGACCTTTCCGACCAATTCTTTACGTCCACATCTCTTCATCACGTCTCGGAACCATGTAGCCACGTCCGTGCACTCCTTGCACACGTGCAAACATCTTCCAATGACGTCCACGATACCTTCATATGTATTGTTCTTGATTCAATCATGCTGCGTAACCTCCTGATCAGCTCAACCACAATTCCCCCTGAATTTGGTTGTTGGAACCTCATCTCCTCCCTGAGACTAGTCCGATGGATCCCGTCACCAGCCATGTCTTGAACTCAAGCAACACCTGCACATGAATAAACAACCAATCCATACGAGCCCAAGTCCTCGACTTGACTCAAGTTAGTTCCGAACACAACACCCTACGTGAGAACCTCACATAAGCATGTTGCAAAACCACAATAACACAATATCATCCATATCAACCAAAACGCACCAAAAACTTAGCAAATGAACACTAAGCAATCTTTCCAACAATGTAAAGCAAGTACAAAACATTGCAAATGAAAAGCAGAAGTACTACGGTCAAGTTCTGGACCTTGCCAGAGCAACCCGGACCTTGAGCCGGAGCTAACAAAAGCTAGTAGAACCTAGCGCCGGAGCTTAACAAAACTAGTACAACCAAGCTCCCGCCGGAGCTTACAAAACTAGCAGGACCTAGCGCCGAAGCTAACCAGAACTAGTCGGAACTAGTAATCCCAAAAGCCGGAGCTAGAAAAATCAACTTCGGAGCTTAGCAAAAACACAACGGAGCTATCAAAAACATGTCGGAGCTATCAAAGACATGCCAGAGCTAAAGAAAAAACTTCACCGGAGCTAACCAAAGCTAGTCGGACCTTACCAAGAAGCCGGACCTAGCATCTAACGTCACCGGAGCTACCCAAAACAAGTCGGACCTATGGTCGGACCTTGCTATAGCTCGGAGCTAGAGTCGGACCTTGATAAAAAGGTGTTTTGGTGATATTAAAAACTTTTATCATCAAAGCCAAGTGTATTCACTACAAGCCAATGTATTCAGCATACATAGGTCTTACAATCTCCCCCTTGATGAATGCATTGACAACACCATTTAAAATCCGAACATTGGCTTATTCACATAAAAGTTTTGAAGACAATTTCTCCCCTTTTTGTAAATTAGAAAAAAATGATAAGAAAAGCAAAAATTCAAAATTCAAAATTCACATATCTCTCCCCCTTTATCTCTCTCCCCATGCACATTATCTTTCCCATTTTGAATGTGTGATTAATCTCTCCCCCTTTGACAATGTATTCAGCAAGGTAAAAGAGAAATTTTAATTGTTATGAGCATATTATAACATATAAACAAATTATCTCTCCCCCTTTAGTTGTTATGAGCATATTATAACATATACATATAAACAAAGCTCATCCAAGTCATACTATCAAGTACCTTACATTATCACATCAATGAGATACATAAAGTAGTGTAAGCCATGCTAGAGATCATATGTAATTTTCAATTTAAGCAAGTCATGATCTCACAAACTTAACTATTTCATAACTTGAAAGCATGACACTAGTTGCTGCATTTTATTATTTTTCAAAACACAAATTTAGATCATATAATATTTGCAAGAGATTATATGCGCATCTGCCTTATTCTAACCAACCAAGCCAAGCCTATGTCATTTGACAATCAAAAGCTTAATGACATGGTTTTAGTCATACACAACTTCTTCCAAGTCCATATCTAAGTGCAATGATAAGCTATCTTAAAAGAAGAAGTGCGATGAATGCATATTCTCTTGATCTTTTCTCAATTTATATTTGTTCATAAAAACTCAACATGTGAGCTGATGACTTGATTAATTCTTTATGATTAAATGCACTTGTGAACATGCAACAAGTTCAAAACAGCAAGAAAGTTCGACCATGACCAGATTTAGTGTAAGTAATTATTCCAATTACTAGTCATGGCAAAAACTACAAAATGTATAACACGAGTAATATAGTAAGAACTTTCAGCATGTAAAAGGAATCACAAAGTCATATATGTATGAAATACTATGCTCATATTATTTTAATTTCAGATTCACACATAGACTTCCCAAGTTTCAAAACCCCCTCAATTTAAGCCATGAGGATGTATAACCCCTATTTCACTACGAATGTAACAAAAACGAGTGAAATCCAAAGGTTTTGTAAAAATGTCAGCCAATTGTTGTTCGGTATCTACATGGTGAAGCACAATGTTTCCTTTTTTCAACATTATCTCAGAGAAAGTGATACCTAATGTCAATGTGCTTAGTTCTAGAATGTTGCACGGGGTTTTTAGCAATGCAAATGGCACTAGTGTTATCACAGAACAGTGGAACACTATCTAGATCAACCCCATAGTCCTTAAGTGTTTGAATAATCCAAAGAATTTGTGAGCAAGCACTAGTAGCAGCTACATATTCAGATTCGGCTGTGGATTGTGCAACTGAATTTTGTTTTCTAGAGGACCAAGCAACAAGAGAATTACCAAGAAAATGACAAGCACCGGAAGTACTTTTCCTATCAATCCTACAACCCCCAAAATCAGCATCGAAAAAAGCTTTCAAAGTAACGGTTGAGGAAGAAGGAAGAAAAATGCCAAATTCTTGGGTTCTGTAAGTACCTGAGAATCCTTTTGACGGCTTGACGGTGTGAAACACATGGGGAAGCTTGAAACCGTGCACAAAGACATACGCTGAATTGTATGTCCGGTCTTGATGTCGTGAGGTACAAAAGTGATCTGATCATGCTTCTATATTCTTTTTGATTCACAGATTCACCATCTTCATCAAGTTCAAGTGTTGTTGCTGTTCCCATTGGTGTCCGAAGAGGCTTGCTTTTGTCCATGTTGAAGCACCTTAGGATGTCTTTGGTATACTTCGTTTGATGCACAAAGGTACCCTCCTTGGTTTGCTTGATTTGCAGCCCCAAAAAGTAAGTGAGTTCACCCATCATACTCATTTCAAATTCGGAACTCATCATTGCAGAAAACTTGGACACAAGATCATGAGAAGCACAACCAAAGATAATATCATCCACATACACTTGAATGTATAATGAGTCATTGCCATGCTTAAGCACAAAAAGAGTTTTATCAACCTTGCCCATGGTAAACCCCTTTTCAAGTAAGAATGTTTTTAACCTATCATACCATGCTCTAGGGGCTTGTTTGAGACCGTATAAGGCTTTGGACAGTTTGTAAACATGATTAGAAAAATCTGGATTTTCAAAACCCGGTGGTTGTTTGACATAAACCTCCTCATCTATGTAGCCATTAATAAAAGCACTTTTAACATCCATTTGATATAGCTTAAAACCTTTAGATGCTGCAAAAGCTAACAAAATTCTTATGGCTTCTAATCTAGCGACAGGAGCAAAAGTTTCATCAAAATCTAGACCTTCAACTTGAGTGAAACCTTGAGCAACCAACCTAGCCTTATTCCTAACCACAACCCCATCCTCACTTTGTTTATTTTTATATACCCATTTAGTTCCAATCAAAGTGTGACCTTGAGGTGGAGGTACAAGTTTCCAAACATTATTTCTTTCAAAATTTTCTAATTCTTCTTGCATGGCAATAATCCAAGATTCATTAGTGAGTATGTGCGATATATCTTTGGGTTCAAAAGAAGCAACAAAAGCAGAATGAGCATGAGAGTTTGGATCAGAAAACCTGGACCGTGTGACTCGTTCGTGAAAGCTTCCAATCATCTGTTGTGGGGGATGAACTTTGTAAAAACGTAGGGGAACAGATGTCTCACAAGCTTCTTCTTCATTAGGTTCATCGTAGATTGATGAGCTTGTGACTTGTGGACGATCAGGACTAGCATAGGTGAAAGCCGGAGCTTGTTCAATGTCCGGAGCTGGACACGTGTCAACTTCGGAACTACTAGGCAGTATCACCAGCTCTTCTTCATCTTCGAAAATACCCTCCCCCTAGGATACGGATATGGTCCTGCAACACTGGAGCTAGTACCTGGGCTAGCTTCATCAAAAGACACTTTACAAGTCTCCACAATTTTGTTAGTGTCAAGTAAAAGCACACGGTAGCCTCTAGTATGAGATGGATAACCAAGAAACATGCCATCAAAAGATCTAGGTTCAAATTTATCAAGATTACCATGTTTCTTAACAAAGCATTTGCAATCAAAGACCCGAAAGTGTGTAACACTAGGCCTATGTCCAAACCGGAGCTCATATGGTGTTTTACCTAGCTTAGCACGCAAGAAAACACGATTTGAGACATAACAAGCGGTTGCTAACGCATCAGCCCAAAATTTCCTAGGAGTTTGATATTCATCAAGCATAGTCCTAGCCATCTCAACTAAGGTTCTGTTCTTTCTTTCTACAACACCATTTTGTTAAGGTACATATGGTGAAGAAAGTTGATGATCTATTCCATTTTCAGCACAAAAGTGATCAAAAGATTGATTTTTAAATTCAGCTCCGTTATTACTTCTAATTTCTTTTAATGATCCTGGGTGATCAATTGATAATCCAAGAAATAAAGTTCTTGACTAAAAACTTCATTCTTAGATCCCATAAAGTAAACCTAAGAGTATCTAGAATAATCATCAACAATAACAAGAACATACCATTTACCTCCGAAGGATTGAACACGTGAAGGTCCTACGGTGTCAAGATGCAAAAGTTGACATGGTTCAGTTGTGATGATCCTTGTGAGAGGAGTATGTGAACCTGCAACCATCTTAGCATGTCTACAAGAAGAGCACACAATTTCTTTGTCCCCTTTAAGCTTAGGCGGTCCACGTATGCGATCAAGAGCACTAACACGCGTTAGGTGATCAAAGCCTACGTGACCAAGTCTACGATGCCAGAAATATAAGTCCTTTGAATCATTAGCAACTAGACACCTATGCTTAGAGGAAGACATATCAAAATCAGCTTTAAAAACTCTTCCAAACCGAGACATGTTAAAAATAAGCTCACTATTTGAACCTACAACTTTGTAGCTGTTTTTATTGAAAATAATTTCTAGATTTTCATCTAGCAATTGTGCAACAGAAAGCAAGTTGTATTTCAAAGTTTTGACAAGTGCCACACCCTTCAAAGTGTAGTGATCATTTACTCTAAACGAACCCTTAGCAATTATAGGAGTTGAAGAATTATCGGCAAAAGTAACATTCTCTACACGTGACACAAAAGAGAGGGAGGAGAACGAATCTTTGTTATCGGTCATGTGGCGTGAGCAACCTGAATCCACGATCCAAATGTTCTCCTTCCTCAAACGTGTAACCTACATAAAAGCACAATACGTCGATGACTCAATACTGGGGTTAGACAAAAGGCATTTAGGAATCCAGTACAGAGTCACGCGACATGCAGCAGCAAAAACACGTGAAAGCTGAGACAAAACAGCAGGTTTATGAGTCAAAGTTTGAGATTTTTTATTCTTGAGTACTGACCTATAAGGTGTTACTTGTGTAGCACAAAAATCAGTAGCTCCGGAGGCAAAAATAGAAGGTCCGGAGGTAAACCTTGAATGTTTTTGACTCAAAACAACAGATTGTACATTCGGTTCAATGTGTGCAGCAAATTTTGCATGAAAGTTATGAGATCTAGCAACCATTCTTTCCCTTTTCTGTTGTTTAGCTAGTCTATAACAAAAATCTATGACATGACCATCTCTACCACAGAAGGTACAATGAAATTTAACTTTGTGTTCATGTCTAGATGAGCAAGCAATATTTTTATTTGAAACCGAACGAAGCAACACTCCTGCAGATTTGAAGACCACTCCTTTTTGTTTAGGAACTTTTTGAATCAAACCACTTCCTAATGACTTAACAATTTTAGGTGGATGTGCCTTAGCATGAGCATGAGAATCAAAACCTAAACCAGTTTTATCATTGCAAGACTTGGAAGAATTCAGCAGTAAGTTTAGGTTCTTATTCCCATTACAAAACCGATCTAATGTCCTATGCATGTCATCAAGTTTATTGGACAGTTCAAGGCAATTTTCACATGAAGTTTTTCCTTTTAGTTTGCAATTTGAACAAAATTTAACTTCATGAGAACGTAAAGCGTTGTTCAATATAGAAATTTCATTCATAGCATCCTGTAGTTTCTTATCAAAATCATCACAAGTAGAACAATGCAAATCAATTGTAGAACAGCTAGCATCTTTCAAGTTTTTATCATTAAGTGCAGCAAGCTCTTTGTTCTTTTCAATTTCTAACTCAAGTTTATCAAGTGTGGAGGTGTGCGCACTTCTTAATGAGGACAATTGTTCATATATTAAATCACATGAGGAACATGCATCATCACTAGGAATCAAAGTTTTTAAACGGTTGATCTCAGATTCTAGTGATTCAATTTTTGCAGCACTATCCCTAAGCTTTTTGTCATTTTTCTTAACAATAATAGTGGCACGAGAAATAGCATCACACATTTCTTCGCAAGTAGGACATACCTCTTCATTGTCGCTGTTGTGTTCTGCCTCCTCCATACTTGATCTTGACTTGCCCGCCGTGAAGCACAAGTTTGCCAAATCATCTTCATCTTCATCACTTCCAATGTCCACGTCGCTTGAACTGAACTCTTGAAGTGCGGTGATGAAGCTATTGATCATCTTGCGTCCTATGCTACCTTTCTTCTTGTTGTTGGAATTTCCAGAGGAGGTCCGAACCTTTTTTTTGTTTTTCTTCTCGGGTGATCGGACCTGAAAGGTTAGGGCATTCTGTACGAAAGTGTCCTGTTTTACCACATTCAAAACAGCGTTGAGGTCCGGAGCTTCCTCTCCTTCTAGTTCTCACATTTTGCAATGCTTTTGAGAATCTAGTAGAGATGAGTGCCAACTCCTCTTCTGAAAATTCTTCGATCTGCTCCAGGGTTAGTGAGGACAACAAAGCAAGAGTATTGCAAGATGATGATTGGCCGGAGCTAGACATATCACGTTGTGAAACAAATGCAATAGACTTATTTGGGTTCTTACGTGCTAAGATGTCAATTTCATGAGTTTTTAGTTTTGAATAGAGTACATCTAATGTAAGAGAACTCATGATAGTAGATTCACGAATAGATGTGACTTTCATCTTCCAAATTGACATATCTAATGAACTTAGCAATTGCCTAGCATTTTCAGCATCTGAAAAATTAACATTGACACTACGCAAGTTGCTGAGAATTTTATTAAAGCGAGCAAAAAGGTCATCAATAGACTCACCGGGTTGCATCTCGAAGCGCATGTATTCTTTCTTGAACATGTCTTGCCTTACCTCTTTGATCGTGTTGGATCCTTCGTGGTAGTCACAAAGTGCTTTCCACACATCGTATGCAGATCGGAGGTGTGCAACACGGTCGAAGTCGCTTTGTGTTAATCCTTGTATGATCAAGTTCTGAGCCTTGTTGTTGTTGTCGACATCTCTCAGATTTGTAGCTGTAACTTGATCGTTTGATGGCACTTCGTAAGGCTTGTATACCTTCTCCCATATTGCAAAGCCTTGTGCCTGGATGAAAGCCTCCATGCGTGCCTTCCAAACCTGAAAATCAATACCAGCGAACACACAAGGATATTTAAAATATGCGCAAATCACAAAGATTAGAGCACCGTGGCTCTGATACCAATTGTAGGATCGAAGAGCACGTGAAAAGCTACCAGAGGGGGGGGGGGTGAATGGTAGATTTAAAAATCTTACGCGGCGGAAACAATTAAACCCCAACCCTTTTGGCAGAAAAACGATCTATTAAAGAAATCGTGTGTGAGACTAATCTAAACATGTTTCACCATAACAAAAGTGATAGATATTAGAGAGAATCAAGTCACGAAGACAACACAAAAAGAATCACTCAAATCCGTCGAGAGAAACTCAAGCTATGATCGAAAGATCAAACGAGGTCAATCTGCCCTACCCGAGAAAAAAAAAACAGTTCTGGAACGCTGCAAAGAAACTCGTGTAGATCATAGACCACAAATACAATGACCGTGAAATTTTCAAAGATGATAGATAATCAAGTTGTGAAGACAACTAAAAAAGAATGACATCAATTGGATCTGTAAAACTCGAGTTATGATAAAACCACAGACGAAAGGTAGTGCTGTCCAGAAACTCGACGAGTAAAACTTGTCTGGAACAAGTCTGACGAACAAGGCACAAAAGTTCCTTGAAACTACGAATTTTATTCAATAGAACACAAGAGGAACATCCCCAAAGTCGTGCACCACGAGCTCTGGGCTCCCTTGTTTATATAACCAGCCCTTAGGCCAACCCAATATCAACTAGGACTCCAATCCTACTCAGATCATGAATCATAACTTTCCATAACTGCTCAAGATTCTTCTATACGCAGATAGAAGCAATCTTAAAACTTCCAAACACCTTAGGAACGTATCCTACATTCCTAAACAACTCAAATTCATGACCCATATGAAATCCTATCATAACCAACTCAAATCTTTCCATATTTGAGTCAAACCCGACTAAGCCGCAGCGTGAGTCCATAACCTAGTCGGTTGGACCTTTCCGTCCAATTCTTTACGTCCACATCTCTTCATCACGTCTCGAAACCATGTAGCCACGTCCGTGCACTCCTTGCACACGTGCAAACATCTTCCAATGACGTCCACGTTACCTTGATATGCATTGTTCTTGATTCAATCATGCTGCGCAACCTCCTGATCAGCTCAACCACAATTCCTCCTGAATTTGGATGTTGGAACCTCATCTCCTCCCTGAGACTAGTCCAATGGATCCCGTCACCAGCCATGTCTTGAACTCAAGCAACACCTGCACATGAATAAACAACCAATCCATACAAGCTCAAGTCCTCGACTTGACTCAAGTTAGTTCCGAACACAACACCCTACGTGAGAACCTCACATAAGCATGATGCAAAACCACAGTAACACGATATCATCCATATCAACCAAAATGAACCAAAAACTTAGCAAATGAATACTAAGCAATCTTTCCAACAATGTAAAGCAAGTACGAAACATTGCAAATGAAAAGCAGAAGCACTACAGTCAAGTTCTGGACCTTGCCAGAGCAACCCGGACCTTGGGTCGGAGCTAACAAAAGATAGTAGAACCTAGCGCCGGAGCTTACCAAAACTAGTACAACCAAGCTCCCGCCGGAGCTTACAAAACTAGTAGGACCTAGCGCCGGAGCTAACCAGAACTAGTCGGAACTAGTAATCCCAAAAGCCGGAGCTAGAAAAATCAACTTCGGAGCTTAGCAAAAACACGGTGGAGCTATCAAAGACATGCCGGAGCTAAATACAAAACTTCACCGGAGCTAACCAAAGCTAGTCGGACCTTACCAAGAAGCCGAACCTAGCATCTAACGTCGCCGGAGCTACACAAAACAAGTCGGACCTATGGTCGGACCTTGCTATAGCTCGGAGCTAGAGTCGGACCTTGATAAAAAGGCGTTTTGGTGATATTAAAAACTTTTATCATCAAAGCCAAGTGTATTCACTACAAGCCAATGTATTCAGCACACATAGGTCTTACACATATTTGTTAACACCGATGCTTATATAAGCAATTGGACCGAAGAGGTCCATATGAAGAAGTTCTAGAGGTCTTGATGTAATCATCACATTCTTTGCAGGTTGTGGTGCTCCAACTTGTTTTCCCGCATGGAATGCGCTACATTGCCTGTCTTTCTCAAACACAACATTTTAAAACTCAGATGTGACCACCCTTTAGAAGTTTCTGCAGATTCTTCATCCCAACGTGGGCTAGCCGTTTATGCCAGAACCATCCCATGTTAGTTTTTGCAACCAAGAAAGTGTTGAGTTCGGCTTTATCTTTGTTGAAATCAACAAGATAAAGTTTTCTCTTCAACGTTTTCTTGAATGCAATTGAGTTATCGCTTCTTCTAAAGACTTTCACACCCTCATTAGTGAATAAACAATTATATCCTTTATCACATAGCTGATATATGGACAAAAGATTATAATCTAAAGAATCAACATGTAAAACATTTGAAAGAGTTTGTTGAGAGGAAATTTCAATTTTACCGCTGCCAAGGACTTTTCCTTGGCTATTGTCTCCAAAATAATTCCTTCACTTGGATCTGCATTTCGCTCATACTCTACGAACATTCTCCTTTTTCCGGTCATGTGATTGGTGCATCCACTGTCTAACACCCATTTTGATCCACCAGAGGAGTAGGCTTGCAAAACAGAGTTATGTCTTGGTTTTAGATACCCAAGTTTGCTTGGGTCCTCGAAGGTTAGTCACAAGTGTTTTAGGCACCCACACAAGCTTTGGGTTTCTTGTTGCGTGGCCCTACATATTTAGCATAAACATATCCAAATTTATTTTTCATGAGGGCATAAGATGCACAAAAAGTATGAAATAATGTTTGCAGTTCAGATTCATGTGATTTTTCTTTAACAAAGGCAATATGATTCTTACTTTGACCACTAGTGAATTGCTTCTTACCTCTTGCATACCCAAGACCATCTTTGACATTAGGAGGTCTTGTGACCATATATGCATTACGTGCATATTTGATTTTTTTCTTTGTCAAAAATGCCGCTTTGGGATGGATGCTTGACATGTGAAACATTGGATTTATCTTTTACATTAGTATTCTTACTAGAGCATGTGCAAGTTTTAATAGTTGTCAACTTGACATCTTGAGAAGGTGAGCTGTGAGACCTATGTGTGCTGAATACATTGGCTATTACGATAAAAGTTTTGAATATTACCAAAACACCCTTTTCAACAAGGTATGACTCTAGGTTCAAGCTCCGACAAGGTCCGACAACAGGTCTGACAAGTTTTGGGTAGCTTCGGCAAGGTCCGACAATAAGTCTGACTAGTTTTGGGCAGCTCCGGCAAGGTCCAATGATAGGTTACACATGTTTTGGGTAGCTCCAGCAAGGTCTGATAAACTTTGGCTATGTCTGGCGCAAGGTCCGATTAGCTTTGGCTAGGCCCGGCGCAAGGTCCGATTAGCTTTGGCTAGGTCCGACGCAAGGTCCGGTTAGCTTTGTCAAGGTCCGGTGCAAGATCGCAATGGTTCTTCTTTTCACTTGCAGTGTTTTAAACTTGCTTTACACTTATAGGAAGTTTACTTAGTATTATTTTACTAATTTTTTTGAAGTGTCATGGATTTTTACGATGGTTAATGTTTTGATATGGTTTGCAACATGCTTATGTGAGGTGCTCACGTAAGGTGTTGTGGTTATTGGACTAACGAGAGTCAAGTCGAAGACTTGGGCTCGCAAAGGATGGTCTTTTGTTCATGTGCAGGTGTTGCTTGAGGTCAATACATGGCTGGTGATGGGATCCATTGAACTAGTCTTAGGGAGAAGATGAGGTTCAACAACCAAGTTCGGGAGCAATTGTGGTTGAGTTGATCGGGAGGTCATGCAACATATTTGGGTCAAGAACAATGCATATGAAGGTATCATTGTAACACCCTCATTTTCATGCATCATGCCCTACATACATTCATATACATGTTTAACATTAACCCACATAAAGAGGAACGAGTTTAAAATTGATTTGGAACATTTAAAATTGATTTGGAACAAACCGCACTTAAAATGCTGAAAAGTGCGGACTAGTCCGATTTTAGTAAGGACTAGTCTGATTTCTCTCTGACTAAAAACGGACTTGTCCATTTTTGCTGCGGACTATTCCGATTTTGCCTCTGGAAACTTTCGAACTTGTCCGATTTTGTGCAGACTAGTCCGATATTCCAAGAATCCTTGAAGATTTGCTAAGTCCCTGGACTTTTCCGGACTAGTACGGTGTTCCAGCAGACATGTCCGTTTTCCTCTCTGACTAAAGTCGGACTTGTCCGATTTTTGGCTAGACTTGTCTGCTTTCTCTCTGGACATTTTCGGACTAGTCCGGTCCTTTTCGGACTTGTCTGATATTTCGTGACTCCGAGTTGATCTTTTGTTTTACGACTTGTTTCTTGGGTTTCACATTAAGTGGGCCTAGGGATGTCGTGCCTAACTCTTTTAGAGCCCATGTGGGACTCTAAACCGGCCTCTATTCCTCTCAAACTCGAAATCCATCTAACCCTAGCCTCCACCTCTATATAAACAACCCCAACCCTTGGCTTGACATCTATTTGCCACTTTTCCACCCCACCCAAACCCCAGTTCGTGGAGAGCCACCACCAAGGAGGGAGGAGGAGATCCCAAGCAAGAAGAAGAGGAGGAGGAAACGAAAGAGGATCAAGATCTCCATCAAGTTTCATTCTTCATCACCAATTCATCTCCAAGTTCATCATCAGCCCTAGATCATCAAGATCCAAGTGTTACCTCCAAGTTTCTTGATTCATTGGAGTTCTAAACACCTGGTATACCTTCTATTCTCTTTTCCTTACGTAAATTCAACACCAAATCTCCAAATTTACGTTGATCTAGAAAATCCTAGTTCGCTAGTTCTGCGAAGTGCGGACTAGTCTGGCCTTCTGCAGACCAGTCCTATTTTCCTGGGTAAATTGTGTTGATTTAATTCTAAAATTTGATCTAATCAACTCCAAACCTGTATAAACTTGTTAAAAGATATTAGAACTAGCTAGTGATCATTAAAAACAACCCATTAACAAATTCCACCTTGCATTTGCATTAATCATGCATGTCATGTCATATTGAGTAATATTTGTGACCTCTTTGATTGTGTTTCTTGTATTGTATGTTACTGTGCAGATTAGACGGATTTGCGCTAGAGAGTGCCGCGGAGGATCTTCAGCACCAAGAGTTTGAAGGCTTTGACCCTAATCAACAGCAAGAGCAAGGCAAGTGTCCTTGAAGCATATTGATCCTGCTTTGAAATAAATGTTTTGTTTGCAAATTGCATGCTTGTGTCAATTTGATGGGAAATCCTATGGTAGGAAGTTTACTAGATTTGTTTAACCACCCTTGTCACCTGGAATTATGGTAGAGAGTCGGGAAGGGCTTTTTACCTTTTTGCTTTGCTTAATCAATTGGGATGGAAGAACAACTACACTACTTAATTTAATTATGCATTAATGAGATTATGGTTGATATGAACTGGTTAAATCTAATATGGTAATGGGTGATCTAAGCAAGCCTGGTATGTGGATGGGTTGGATGTTATGGTGGTTTTGCTTGCTTCAGATATAAGGACCGATTCGTGGAGCGACCATCCAGGATTTATAGTGCCACCACGAGGCCAAGTATGGATGCGGCGTAGCTGATTAATTAGGGCTATGCCAGATCTATTTGGACCATTAAGGATGCTCGGGGAAGGGGTAGTCGGATTGGGTTTGTTGATGATTGGTGGGACTACCCTGGGATCCGAATGTCTCAAGAGGGGGCCCTTGGTTGAAGATGTGCTCAGCTGGAGACATCGCCACCGGTGAAACCTGATTGGGGTCTAAATAGGCTAGTAATCCCTTTGTAAAGGATACTTTGTGATCTCTTGGCCACACACCAACGGAAGTGTGAGACGGCATAATAGAGGTTCTAGTCATCGAAAGGTGATGAAATCACAAACACGTGGGTAAAGCGGTACAATCTTTGCAGAGTGTGTCTAAAACTATCATGATAGCCGTGCTCCCGATTATGAGCAACCTGGACCCTCACGTGATTAGAGGAAAATCGGGATTTGGGATGGTTATGGTTGGTATTATGGTTATGAATGGTTATGAATTGAGTTCTGGAATTGAACATGGATATTGGTATATGATGATGGATATGGAATATGGACTGGCATTATGATGATTATATGGTTTATGCTGGGTTTATTTCATATACATGTAATATATTGCTTTTCAAATGTTTTAATGTACTTCTCAACACTCAACCCTTATTATTGTCGTCATTTGAATCAGCCACATGTCACACTTTTCACACTTGCTGAGTACGACATGTACTCACTCTTGCAATCCCCCCTCCCCCAAACAGTTGCAGGTCAGGATTGGGAGTTTAATGGCGATAATGCGAAGTTCTAAGCCGTGTCTACCGTCAGCTTTGCCTGTGGTGTTGGATGGAGCTGCGCTATACCCTATTGCTTATGCTGCGTAGTTGTTTAGTTTGCTTATTTAGTCTATTTCCGCTGCATTAGTGAAGTTGTCATTAATATTCATTAGAACTTGTATTCGAGGATAATATGGTCTGTGTAATAAAATTTGGTTAATTAATCTTGTGCTGTGGTAATTTTCTGTATACTCTTTTGTGAATGCACTCGTGTATGTGTGTTGAACATTCTGGGCACACATATGCGTTTACTTGGTTCTTTTTCGGAATCGAGTGTCACAATCGTGGACGTTGTTGGAAGGTGTTTGCACGTGTGCAAGGAGTGCATGGACGTGGAAACATGGTTCCAAGGCGTAATGAAGAGAAGTGGACGTAAAGAATTGGTCGGAAAGGTCCAACCGGCTGAATTATACCTCAGGCTGCGACTGAGGTGGCTATAGTCCATTTATGGAAGGTTTCGAGTTTGTTTTGGCTAGATTTCATGTGGGTCACAAAGTTGAGTTGTTTTAGGAATGTTTGGTACATTCATAAGGTGTTTGAAAGTCTTAAAATTGCTTCTATCTGTGTATAAAAGAGTCTTCAACAATTATGGAAAGTTTTGGTCGAAACTGAGTAGGATTGGATTCCTAGTTAGGATTGAGTTGGCCTTAAGGCTGGTTATATAAGCAAGAGAAGCCAGAGATTGTGTGGAGACACTTTTGGGATGTTTCTTTTGTGTTTTGATTAATAAAATTTGTAGTTTAAAGGAGCTTTTTTGCCTTGTTCGTCCGACTTGTTTCAGACAAGTTTTTCTCGTCGAGTTTTTGCACATCAATACGTTGCATCGGTGGTTTTATCATAACTTGAGTTTTACAGATCCAATTGATGTGATTCTTTTTGAGTTGTATTCACAACTTGATTGTCTATTACCTGTGGAAAGTTCACGGTCATTGGATTTGTGGTTTCTTATCTACACGAGTTTCTTTGCAGTGTTGGAGATCTGGTTTTTCTCGTGTAGAACAGATTGACCTTTGTTCGATCTTTCGATCATAACTTGAGTTTTTCTCAATGGTTTCCCGTGATTCTTGTTATAGTGTCCTAATGACCTGATTCTCTATTATATATATTACTTTTGTCACAGTTGAACACCTTTATATCAGTTGCATACATGGTTTCTTAATAGATTGATTTTCTACCGAGGGTTTTAGTTACTTCTACTGAAAAGTTTTTAATCTACCATTCACCCCCTCTGGTATATTTTCACGTGCTGTTCGATCCTACAATTGGTATCAGAGCCACAATGCTCTAATCTTTATGATTTGCACATGTTTTGACTAATCATCATGGAGACATACTCTGCAAAACCTTGTGTGTTTAGTGGCATTGATTTTCAGGTTTGGAAGGCATGTATGGAGGCTTTCATCCAGGCGCAAGGCTTCACAATATGGGAAAAGGTGTACAAGCCCTACGACATGTCGACAAATGATCAAGTCACTGCTACGAACATGAGAGATGTCGATAACAACAACAAGGCGCGAAACTTGATCAAACAAGGATTGACTCAAAGCAACTTTGATCGAGTTGCACACCTCGGATCTGCATACAATGTTTGTATATGCGATTATCATGAAGGATCCAGCACTATCAAGGAGCTGAGATAAGACATGCTCAAGAAAGAATACATGCGCTTCAAGATGCAACCCGGTGAGTCAATCGATGACCTCTTTGCTCATTTTAACAAAATTCCCAGCAACTTGTGTAGTGTGAACGTTACTTTTTCAGATGCTAAAAATGCTAGACAATTACTAAGTGCATTAGACATGTCAATTTGGGAGATGAAAGTTACATCTATTTGTGAATCCACTTTCATGAGTACACTTACATTAGATGTGCTATATTCTAAGTTGAAAACTCATGAAATTGACATAATCTCATGTAAGAATCCCAACAAGTCTCTTGCATTTGTTTCTCAACGTGATATGCCTAGCTCTAGCCAATCATGATGAGGACATCTCTCCTTTGCATACAATGCAAGGACCGATCACTAGCGCACGTGCGAGACAATTGGATCTCCAGGTACATTCTAAACTTGTCAATTGTTTTTCAGAACTTACGCTTGTTTCCATGCATGTTTTATTGATTATGAACAATGGAGAGGACCAGCAAGGGCTTGCAGGAGTCCAACGAGTCAAGGAGGAGGAGATAGGACGTGCACACCAAGGAGGAGCCCAAGTCCAACTCGACTTCGACTCCACCTCGGATTCCAAGAGCTGCCTCCACCAAAATTGATGCCCCGGACACATACAGAGTCGGATTTGGACATTCTATATATGGTTGGAACCGTGATTTCGTAAAGCTTCCAATGGAACCAGCCCCACCTAAAAATTCCTTCTAAGTTGAGAGGAATCAGCAAATCAAGTGGGCGTCTAGAATCTGTCTCGTGTTGTGCCATTGTCTTTTGGGCTACTGGCCCATGTATCGTGTGGAAGCCCATTAGATTTGCGTCCAGTGGATTGCACGCCCCTAAACTCCTATTTGTACAGCAGCCGTCACCACATTAGGGTTGGGTTTTGCTTAGATACAATCTTTCATTGAACAGTGTCACCGATCATCGGTTGTGAGACTCCAATTTCGTGATCAATTCAGTTTTGATTGCAACTTCTCTGTTCTTGCTTGTGTTCTTGATTGCGCTTGCAGGGATAAGCCTTCGTGGTGAGGTCATTAGTGTGACATGGGTGATAACCAACAGAGCAGTGGTGTAGTGATTGCGGGGTTTTGTTGGTTCGGAGCCTTGGATCACCAACGTCGAGATCTCCACCCAATCGAATTTACCATACCTCTTGAAAGATCGTGACTCATCCTTCTATCAATTGGTATTAGAGCCAAGTTCACCGTGAGGTATACTTGTGTGCCCCTTAGATTTATTTTGTTTCAGTCCTATCGTCCAAAAAAAGCCATAAAAAAAATCTTTACTTTCTCTGACCTACAACCCCCGCTCAACCTTTTGCACAATTTAGTTTTGGAGCCTGTAGTTCTGAGTTCGTGTCCTAGGATGAGTCTGGTTGCTGGTTTAGATTTGTTTTGGTTCAGTTTTGTTTCTTCCATCCACTGCCATCTACAAAAAATCAATCTACAAAAAAATTCCATCCATCGATTCATTTCTGTTGCAGTTTCCACTACCACCAAAACCTGATTCGGGGTATCCTCCTTAAAATGGGCATAACTTTTCGCTCAGAACTCCGATTGAGGCACATTTTTTCCTGGAAAGGTCTCGAAAAAATACACATATGATACACCGGCTATGCCGGTCACAACATTTTCAAAAAAAATTAAAAAAAATTAAGAAGGCCCTTGTTTCGAACTCTGAAGTTCCAGCACCAGTTTTTCCCATCGCTCCTGAATTTGTACCGATCACATATTTCATCAGTTTGAGCTAATACTTGGTGCTGTTTCTTTTGTTGTATCCCTGGTTGAGAAAAAAATGTAAAAAAATAAAGAGAAAAAAGATTTTCATTTCTACTAGTGCTTAAAGACAAAAACAGGAGGCTAAGGGGTTTTCTAGTTGTGCTGTTTCGGTGTGAGTGCTCGATACTTGCTGATATTGTCCTTGTTGTTCATCGTCATTCATCCTTGTCCTTGCTTGTCACCCCAACTGTTCTAATACATTCTTAGGCCAGCAACTAGGTGAAATTCTTTGTACACTTATTCAACATTGCTATCTGTTACTAACTTGTGTGCCACATACATATACTGCATTTGAGCCTTCCAAGCTCCACCTTCTCTCGAGCAGAATAGGTAACCTCTGCAATCACACCCACTCTCTGCTTGCTTTCACACTGATCACTGTTGGCCACCTGCAGTGCTGGTAAGAAACTTGTAAGGGCGGGGTAAGACGCATCTTACTGATCGAATTTCCACTTCCACTTGAGAGAGCGTAGTAATAGGGTTCTTCACGATCTTTTTGTCTTCGTTTCTGTTTTGTACTAACAATGACAGGAAAGGATCCTATGGATAAGACCTCTAGTTCTACACCTCCGGATGATGATGAGTGCGTGTCCCATATGGAACTAAGGGACATGATGCGGGCAATGACCAAAGCTTTCAACAATTACCAGACCACTACAACAGCCACCTTTCAGAGGCTCCATACAAGTGTTGCTGTTCTGACCACACGGTTGGATGAGATGGAGACTCGTCTTCCCCAACAAGCTACACCCTCTATCATCCTTTATGCTGATGCACATGCTCACTACGACACAGAGGATGACTTCAATAATGATGAGGTTGATGCATAGCAATGCCGTCGCCCTAGACAAAATCGCCAAGGTATGGGAGGTAGACCTCATCCTCATGCTCCTGAACAAGATAATTATCCTTACGCTAAGATTAAGTTTTCTATTCCACCATTTTATGGATCTTATGATTCTGAGACTTACTTGGATTGGGAGATGACAGTAGAACAAAAATTTAGCTCTCATCTTGTTCCTTAGCGACATAGAGTTAGACAAGACACTAGTGAGTTTAAAGATTTTGCTATAATTTGGTGGAATGAACTTATCAATACACGCAATGCACCATAGACATGGGCTGCGTTAAAAGAAGAGATGCGCGCTAGGTTTGTTCCTCCTTCATATAGACGTGATATTCTTAAGAAATTGCAATGCTTTGATCAGGGTGACATGACTGTCCAAGAGTACTACCAAGAGTTGCAGAAAGGTATGCTTCGTTGTGGGGTAGTTGAGGATCAGGAAGACCAAATTATTAGGTTTTATGGGGGCTTGCGGCGTGAGATCCAGGAAATAGTTGAATACAAGGAATATCACTCTATTCAATGTTTATTTCAACTTGCTATGTTAGCAGAAAAAGAAGTGCAGGATCGCCAACAACAGTGGCGGAACAACACCTTCACGCCACGACAGCTTTCGGTGCCATCCAAAGCAGCGCCCTCCTCGAGCATACGTGCTTCTACACCACCCTCCATCGGTGTTGTACACAGCAGCACTGCACCTTCTACATCACTGGGACAAGATAACAACAAGTCCCAGATGTCTCCAGGTGTTGCAGCAAAGGCGGCTGCACCCAACACTTCAACAAGTCGAACCTCCGACATCAAGTGCTACCGCTGCTAGGGACTTGGCCATATGCAACGAGATTGCCCCAACAAACGAGCGATCATTGCCACTACTTATGGCGGCTATATTAGTGCTTCTGATATTGAAGATGAAAATATTATTGCAACTAAAATTTCAGGTTCGGATGATGGTGCTGAGGAGGTTCTTGGTACATCTGCGACCAACAACTATAGGACTTTAATTGTGCAGCGTGCTTCGAGTGCCACGGTTCGAGAGGACGACAACTGCCAACGTCACAACCTTTTCAACATGTCTCTCATCGTCAAGGACTGTCGTGTACATACCATCATTGATGGTGGTAGCTGCAACAATTTGGTGAATGTTGAGGTGGTCAAGAAGCTTGGCTTGACCACACGGGACACCCTTATCACATTCAATGGTTTAACAAGAATGATACATTTTTCCATTGGTTGTTATCATGATTTTGCTGATTTTGATGTGGTACCTATGGATGCTTGCTCTCTTTTGTTGGGACATACTTGGGAGTTTGATACTGATGCTATTCACCATGGTCGATCTAATAAGTATACTCTCATGCATAAGGGCAAGAAAATTGTGTTGCTTCCTATGAGTCCCACTGAAATTGTGCAATTTGAGCAGGAGAAAAAAAATAATGCTAAGCAAAAGGGTGTTTTCAATTCTGAAATTCAGCAATATATTAAGTTGAAAAATCCTATTTTGCTTGCAACTAAATCTGATCTTGATGATTTATATGCCTCTAATGGAACTTGCTATGCTTTAGTGTGCAAACATGCTTCATATTCCATTGAGGATACATCCATTGTCTTGCCACCTGCTGTTGCTAACCTTTTGCAGGAATATATGGATGTTTTCCCATCAGAGATACCCCTAGGATTACCACCTGCGCGAGGCATTGAGCACAAGATTGATTTGATTCGACTAGCGAGCTTGCCAAACCGTGCCGCCTACAGGACAAACCCCGACGAGACTAAGGAAATTCAGCGACAAGTCCAAGATCTTTTGGACTGCGGGTACATTCATGAGAGCTTTAGTCCTTGTTCTGTTCCTGTTATTTTGGTTCCAAAAAAAGATGGCACTTGGCGCATGTGTGTTGATTGTAGAGCCATCAATAACATTACCATTCGTTATCGCTATCCTATTCCTAGATTGGATGACATGCTTGATTAGTTGAGTGGTTCCGTTATTTTCTCCAAGATTGATTTGCGTAGTGGGTATCATCAGATTCGTATGGCTTTAGGTGATGAATGGAAAACTGCTTTTAAAACTAAATTCGGACTTTATGAATGGTTAGTCATGCCATTTGGTTTAACTAATGCGCCTAGAACTTTCATGACGTTGATGAATGAGGTTTTACGTGCTTTTATTGGTAAATTTGTGGTGGTTTACTTTGATGATATCCTTATTTACAACAAGTCATATGATGAGCATCTTGAACATTTGTGTGCTGTTTTTAATGTCTTGCGCGATGCACGTTTATTTGGTAACCTTGAGAAGTGCACCTTTTGCACCGATCGTGTGTCTTTTCTTGGTTATATTGTTACTTCACAGAGCATTGAGGTGGACGAGGAAAAGATTGTTGCCATCACGAGCTGGCCACTTCCGACTACGGTCACACAAGTTTGGAGTTTTCTTGGTCTCGCAGGTTTCTACCCGGTGTTTCGTGCGGGATTTCAGCACCATTGCAGCACCTCTCCACGATTTGACAAAGCATGGAGTGCCATTTCGATGGGGACCAGGACAACAACAAGCTTTTGATGTTCTCAAGTCGAAGCTCACACAAGCACCATTGGTGCAACTTCCTGATTTTGAGAAGACCTTCGAGCTTGAATGTAACGCGAGCGGCATTGGCATTGCAGGAGTGCTAATTCAAGGAGGTAAATCTGTTGCCTTCTTTAGTGAAAAATTGCATGGGCCTTCGCTAAATTATTCTACATATGACAAAGAACTTTATGCTTTAGTGCGTGTCTTGCAAACTTGGCAACATTACCTATGGTCTAAAGAATTTGTCATACATTCAGATGATGTGTCTTTGAAGTATATTAAAGTACAAGCTAATCTGAACAAACGTCATGCTAAATGGATTGAGTTCATAGAATCAATAAACATAAGAAAGGGAAAGACAATGTGATTGCTGATGCTTTATCTAGACGTTATACTATGCTGTCCCAATTTTTTCATAAAATCATTGGTTTGGAAACCATAAAGAGGTTATATGCTACTGATTTGGACTTCAAATATGCCTTTGAAAGTTGTAGAGAGGGAATAACGTGGCAAAAATTCCTGCTGCGTGAAGGCCATCTCTACCGTGCTAACAAGCTGTGTGTTCCAGCTAGCTCTGTTCATCTTTTGTTGTTGCAGGAAGTGCATGGAGGTGGTTTGATGGGACATTTTGGTGTTAAAAATACAGAGGATTTGTTGGCCGCTCACTTCTTTTGGCCACGAATGAGGCGTGATGTGGAGCGCTACGTTTCACGTTGCACGACATGCAAAAAAGCTAAGTCTCGACTTAACCCACATGGTCTTTATATGCCTCTTCCTATTCCTAGTGCACCTTGGGAGGATATTTCTATGGACTTTGTTTTAGGATTGCCTAGAACAAATATTGGGAGGGATAGTGTCTTTGTGGTTGTTGATCGTTTCTCTAAAATGGCTCATTTTATACCCTTCCACAAGACCGATAATGCTTCACATGTTGCTGATTTGTTCTTTAATGAGGTTGTGCGTTTGCATGGTGTTCCCAATACTATTGTTTCTGATAGGGATGCTAAGTTTTTGAGTTACTTTTGGAGAACTTTATGGTATAAATTGGGAACAAAGTTTTTGTTTTCTACTACTTGTCATCCACAAACTGATGGGCAAACGGAGGTAGTTAATCGTACCTTATCTGTTTTGAAAGACAATTTGAGGTTATGGGGGAGTGTTTGCCACATATTGAGTTTGCTTATAACAGGTCTATTCACTCCACAACCAAGTTAAGTCCGTTTATGGTAGTCTATGGTTTCAATCCTCGTGCTCCAATTGATTTGCTACCTTTACCACATACTGAAATTGTGAACTTAGATGCTACACACGTTCTAAATTTTTTCTTAAGTTGCGTGAAACTACTAAGTTACAAATTGAAAAAATGAATGAAAAGTATCACATTGCTGCTAGCAAAGGTAGGAAGGAGGTAAAATTGGAACCCGGTAATTTGGTGTGGGTTTATTTGAGAAAAGATAGGTTCCTTGATTTGAGGAAGTCCAAACTCATGCCACGTGCTGCTGGACCTTTTAAGGTTCTTGAGAAGATAAACAACAATGCATATAAACTTGAGTTTCCTCCCAAGTTTGGGGTTAGTTCCACATTTAACATTTCAGATTTGAAGCCATACTTGAGTGAGGAAGATGAGCTTGTGCGCGACAATTGGATCTTCAGATACGTTCTAACCTTTTCAATTGTTTTTCAGAACTTACGCTTGTTTCCGTGCATGTTTTATTGATTAGGAACAATGGAGAGGACTAGCAAGGGCTTGGAGGAGTCCAACAAGTCAAGGAGGAGGAGATAGGACGTGCACACCAAGGAGGAGCCCAAGTCCAACTCGACTTTGACTCCACCTCGGGTTCCAGGAGCCGCCTCCACCAAAATTGACGCCCCGGACACATACGGAGTAGG
The DNA here is from genome assembly GCA_036927565.1 of Tuctoria greenei. Lineage (NCBI taxonomy): Eukaryota > Viridiplantae > Streptophyta > Magnoliopsida > Poales > Poaceae > Tuctoria > Tuctoria greenei. Next base: position 147,639,721 of record JAYESD010000007.1, read on the forward strand.
ATTTGGACATTCTATATATGGTTGGAACCGTGATTTCATAAATCTTCCAATGGAACCATCCCCACCTCAAAATTCTTTCTAAGTTGACGGGAATCAGCAAAACAAGTGGGCGTCCAGAATCTGTCCAGTGCTGCGCCATCGTCTTTTGGGCTGCTGGCCCATGTATCATGTGGAAGCCCATTAGGTTTGCGTCCAGTGGATTGCACACCCCTAAACTCCTATTTATACAACAGCCGTCACCACATTAGGGTTGGGTTTTGCTTAGATACAATTTGTCATTGAACAGTGTCGCCGATCATCGGTTGTGAGACCCCAATTTTGTGATCAATTCAGTTTTGATTGCAACTTCTCTGTTCTTGCTTGTGTTCTTGATTGCGCTTGCAGGGATAAGCCTTAGTGACGAGGTCATTCGTGTGACACGGGTGATAACCAACGGAGTAGTGGTGTAGTGATTACAGGGTTTCGTTGGTTCGGAGCCTTGATCATCAACGTCGATATCTCCACCCAATCAAGTTTACCATACCTCTCGGAAGATCGGGACTCATCATCCTATCAATCTTCATCATGTGGTACACTTTCCTTGTTATCATTTCTAACCCTTGAACAGATTGAAGAGCTTCCAAAGGAGGAACTTGCACTCATCTCTACTTGGTTTTCAAAAGCAATTCAAAATGTGAAAACTAGATGGAGAGGAAGTGCCGGTTCTCAACGATGCTTCGAATGTGGTAAGATAGGACATTTTTGTACAGATTGCCCTAATCTTTGAGGTCCTACTTCCCGTGATGATAAGCAAACAAAGTTTAACTCCTCCCCCGCAAACAACAACAACAACAAGAAGGGTTTTACAAATCGCCATTTGGTAAACAATTTTATCTCCGCACTTCAAGAACTTGGCTCGAGCAAGTGAACATCGAAAGTGATGATGATGAAGAGAATTTGGCAAATATGTGCTTCATGGCGGGCAACTCAAGATCAAGTATGGAGGAGGCAGAACACAACTGCGATGATAAAGAGGTATATCCTACTTGCAAAGAAATGTGTGATGCTATTTCTCGTGCCACTGTTATATTTAAGAAAAAGGACAAAAAACTTAGGGACAATGCTGTCAAAATTGAATCACTAGAATTTGAAATTAATCGTTTAAAATCTTTGATTCCTAGTGATGATTCTTGTTCCTCATGTGAGCTTATATATGACAATTGTCCTTTTTACGAAGTGCGCACACCTCCACACTTGATAAGCTTGAACTTGAAATTGAAAGGAACAAAAAGCTTGCTGCACTTAATGATAAAAACTTGAAAGGTGCTTGCTGTTCTACAATTGATTTGCATTGTTCTACTTGTGATGATCTTGAAAATAAACTACACGATGCTATGAATGAGATTTCTATATTGAACAATGCTTTATGTTCTCATGAAGTTAAATATTGTTCAACGTGTAAACTAAAAGGAAAGCTTCATGTGAAAACTGCCTGGACTTGTCTAACAAACATGACGATATGAATAGGACACTAGAGTGGTATTGTAATGGAAATAAAAATATGAATTTGCCGCTTGTCAGAGTTTGGTTCCGGCAATTCTCCCGATACTACTGTTGGCAGGCCGCGGAGTTTGTAGTGCGGTTGTGGGCGCGTAGAGATTCAGAACACGATGGCAAGTTGACACGAGGATTTACGTGGTTCAGGCCGCCTAAGCGTAATACCCTACTCCACGGGGTGTGTAGTTGTTGTATTGAGCGTCTGAGCACTTGTGGGCGTGTCTCAGAGCCTAGTCTCCCCGCCTGGAAACGTCTCTCAGCCAGTCCTTTTATAGTACAAGGATTAGTCGTTACATCGTTAGCCTGGCCCATGTGACCCTGGCGGTTACTGATGCTTAATACACAATTAATGAGCTTAATTACCCTTAATAGTGTGGTAACGCACCTTGACAGCGCCGTTACTGGTATTAAGGGCCCTCCGATCGTGTGTCATTAAGATGGTATTAATGACACTTAATCGGGTCTTGAAGTCTTTAATTGCCCTTTGAAGGTTCGAGCTGTTGGGGGTCCACCAGTCTGCTTGTTGAAGTTGAAGGTCCAGCGGTTGGACGCGTGACAGCTCCAGAGCTTTACGTCTAGGACGGGTAGGTCTGGTGCTGTTGTACACATGTCAGTACCGGAGCTTCCCTCTGTCGGGGGTTAGGTCCGGGGGTGCCGCACATGTATTTAGCCCGGAGCTATCCCATGTGTGGGATGTAGCTCTGGTTGCAGGATACACGTGGCAACATCGGGACTAACCGCAAAAGGGAGGCATGTCCGGTCCCGTATGACACGTGGGGCCTTCGGAGGTCTTCAACTTAGACAGGTGAAGTTCCTTTGGTCTTTTTGCAGTCCCAAGTAGTATTCGGTACGCAGGGTACCGACACCGTTGAATTCATCTAAATCTAGCAATGATAAAACAGGTTTAGGTTTTGATTCTCATGCTCATGCTAAGGCACATCCACCTAAAATTGTAAAGTCAATAGGAAGTGGTTTGATTCAAACAATTCCTAAACAAAAAGAGGTGGTTTTCAAATCTGCAGAAGTGTTGTATCATTCGGCTTCAAATAAACATGTTGCTTGCTCATCTAGACATGAACACAAAGTTAAATTTCGTGTACTTATTGTGGTAGAGATTGCCATGTCATAGATTTTTTTATAGACTAGCTAAACAATAAAAAAAGGAAAGAATGATTGCTAGATCACATAACAACCATGCAAATTTTGCTGCACATGCTAAACCGAATGTCAGGAACATGCAACCTGCTGTTATGAGACAAAAACATGCAAAGTTTGCTTCCAAACCTACTGTTTTTAGTGCTACACATGTAACACCTCGTAGGTCAGTAGTTGGGTACAAGAATTCTCAAACTTTGGCTCATAAACCTGCAGTTTTATCTCAGCTTTCGCGTGTTATTCCTACTAGACATCGTGTGACTCAGTATTGGATTCCTAAGTGCTTTTTGACTAACCCCAGTATTGAGTCATTGACATATTGTGCTTCTATGTAGGTTACACGCTTGAGGAAGGAGAACATTTGGATTGTGGATTCAGGTTGCTCACGCCACATGACCGGTAACTAAGATTGGTTCTCCTCCCTCTCTTTTGTGTCACGTGTAGAGAATGTTACTTTTGCTGATAATTCTTCAACTCCTATAATTGCTAAGGATTTGGTTAGAGTAAATAATCACTACACTTTGAAAGACGTTGCACTTGTCAAAAATTTGTAATACAACTTGCTTTCTGTTTCACAATTGCTTGATGAAAATCTAGAAATTATTTTCACTAAAAATTGCTGCAAGGTTGTAGATTTAAATGGTGAGCTTATTTTTAACATGTCTCGTTTTCGAAGAGTTTTTAAAGCTGATGTTGATATGTCATCCTCTAAGCATAGGTGTCTAGTTTCTAATGATTCAAAAGACTTATATTTTTGGCATCATAGACTTGGTCACGTAGGTTTTGATCATCTCACGTGTGTTAGTGCTCTTGATCGCATACGTGGGATGCCTAAGCTTAAGGGGGACAAAGATATTGCATCCTCTTCTTGTATACATGCTAAGATGGATGCAGGTTCACATGATCTTCTCGCAATGACCATGACAAATGAAGCAGGACAACTTTTGCACCTTGACACCGTAGGTCCTTCACGTGTTCAATCTTTTGGAGGTAAATGGTATGTTCTTGTGATTGTTGATGATTATTATAGATACTCTTGAATTTACTTTATGGCATCTAAGAATGAAGCTTTTAGTCAATTTAGAAGTTTGGTTCTTAGACTTTCACTTGACCACCAAGGATCTTTAAAAGCAATTAGAAGTGATAATGTAACTGAATTTAAAAATCAATCTCTTGATCACTTCTGTGCTGAAAAAGGAATAGATCATCAATTCTCTTCACCCTATCTACCTCAACAAAATGGTGTCGTAGAGAGAAAGAACAGAACCTTAGTTGAGATGGCTAGGACTATGCTTGATGAATATCAAACTCTTAGGAAATTTTGGGCTAATGCAATTGCAACCGCTTGTTATGTCTCAAATCGTGTTTTCTAGCGTGCTAAGCTAGGAAAAACACCTTATGAACTTCGGTTTTGACATAGGCCTAGTGTCACATAGTTTCGGGTCTTTGGTTGTAAATGCTTTGTTAATAAACATGGTAATCTTAGTAAATTTTGAACCTAGTTCTGTTGATGACATGTTTCTTGATTATCCATCTCATACTAGAGGCTACCGTGTGCTTTTACTTGACACTAACAAAATTATGGAGACTTGTGAGGTTTCTTTTGATGAAGCTAGCCCAGGTACTAGCTCTAATGTTGTAGGTCCAGATCTATATCCGAAGGGGGGGGTATTTTCATCAAAGAATACGAATAAGTGGTGTTGCCGCCCGAAAATTTAGAAATAAATGACATTGATCACGCTACTGATTTTGCACCACTACCAGCACCAACAACTACTGCAGCTGGTACAGATCATCCTCAAGTCACAATTTCTTTAATCTGTGATGAACATGAAGAAGGAGCTTGTGAAGTGTCTACTCCCCTCCGCGTCCTCAAAAGTCATCCTCCACAACAAATCATTGGAAGCTTGCACAAACGAGTTACAGGGTCCATGTTTTGTGACCCAAACTCTCATGCTCATTTTGCTTTTATTGCTTCTTTCGAATTCAAAGATATATCACACACACTCACTAATGAATCTTGGATTATTTCCATGCAAGAAGAGTTAGAAAAATTTGATAGAAATAATGTTTGGAAACTTGTACCTCTACCTCAAGGTCACACTTTAATTGGAACTAAATGGGTGTTTAAAAATAAACAAAGTGAGGATGGGGTTGTGTTAGCAATAAGGCTAGATTGGTTGCTCAAGGTTTCACACAAGTTGAAGGTCTAGATTTTGATAGAACTTTTGCTCCTGTTGCTAAATTAGAAGCCATAAGAATTTTGTTAGCTTTTGCTGCATCAAAAAATTTTAAGCTATATCAAATGGATGTTAAAAGTGCTTTTCTTAATGGCTACATAGATGAGGAGGTTTATGTCAAGCAACCAGCGGGTTTTGAGAAGTTCGATTTTCCTAATCATGTTTACAAACTGTCCAAAGCCTTGTACGGTCTCAAACAAACCCCTAGAGCAAGGTATGTGTTGATGGCTGTTATATACAAATTTCACCCGTCAATATAACTCAATTATGTGAAGTAATTGTCATTTCTTGCACACATCACCTTTCTATTTAACCTATTTCCACTTGTCCTTGGAGAAAGCAGTGCATGCAGGGACTCTATGCAGAAATGAAGTAAAACAAGGGGATGGATCCTATAAAATATCATTCCATCCAATCAAGCGATGACACATGGCACCACATGGATCAAATGGCCCACAAACAGAAGTATCTGAGGCCATCCAATAGTGTAGCACCCATATAAAGGAATGGGACCCACCTGGCAGAGACCTGGAGGAAGCACAACCCCAACAGGGCCAAGACCAGGTCAGCCGACCCCCCTAGTCGGCCGACTAGGTCTTGGCGCCTTTCACGGTCAAACTCCACGTGTTGGCTCCTCCCGACTTGAAGAGGTCATGGGTGACTGATTCGTGCACTTTTGGTGGCAAGAACCGACCCTTCTCCAAGCTATAAATAGGACCACTGACCCCTCACTTCAACACACATCACTTGAGTATTCATCCGTTGTATTCATTACTCTCCATAGGTTTAGAGGAGTATAGGCTGCAGAGAGGAGAGTCTCTAGTCCATAGTCCAAGTAGGAGAGGAGTAGAAGGAGTCTCTTCCCGATTAGGAAAGGTATATCTCCCATATTCCTATTTGTATTTGTGACTTTATTCTTAATAAAGATGATATCTTTAGTCTTCCATTGTTCATATACTTGGATTAAGCGTTTCTTGTTTGATTGTGGATTCCATGTATGTGGTAGGAATAGTATTTATGATTGTGCTATACCATTCTTATTACATTATCATAAACACTATAAACCTCCACTATAGTCTAATTAGCTATGATATGACTATGTTAATATGAATCACTTATGCTATGAATTATCATTGTTCAACGATGATTTAGTTCATTGCCTTAGGATGGCTTGTGCCTAGGCTCTTGAGGTAATTACTTAATATGCTAGCATGGTGCTAGGATAGAGAGTAGCTTTGAATGTCTCGTAGCCCACGGATTGAAGAGGTAGGCAATAGGTAATGACAACCCTATTTGTCCTTTGTAATCCTCAATGTTCGGCTATACCACAGGCTCTTGGCGGGAGTCGCCTAGTGTTGCTAGGGGTAAACCCATGCCCGATGTGTTAATCCACTGAGCATGAGAATTCATAATTAATATAATCATTGGTAACTAACTTAGGCTATGTATGCATACATTAGAAGCATAGTAGGAGTATCTTCCTAACTCTTAGCCTTGTCCCTCTATTACCTCATTTATCCCCTTAAGATAGGATGCTCTTGTGTGTGTCACACAACCTCAATTATCCTTTTATCCATCCTTGCTAGAACCCTACCTAGATCAACCTAGCCTCTCCACTTGATGATTGATTTGCTTCCACCTAGCCTTCCTTTGGGAAAATATAAATGACAATTTGGGAATACTCTTTAAAGGGGAAATGCTACATCGATAGTTTCTATGTGCTTGTAGACGTTCATTTAAGAATCAAAACCTACCAACAAGCATTTTTGACACCACTACTAGGGATGAAGTGTTAGTAGTGCGTTGAAAATATCAACAAACATTTCTGGTGCTATTGCCAAGGAAGGCAGCCAAAGTATTCCATGATTGAGTGAATAGGATTGGACCCTGGTAGGTTTTAGTAGGATGACCCTTCTTTGTTTTCGCTTGACAGAAAACTTTGTTGAAGATCCCGAATCCCTTCTGAGAGATCGACCTCGTGTCGTTACTCCTCAGAAGCTTCGAGCGGCAAAGCAAGCCAGCACAACCGCACCAACTACCAAAACACCAATGGCCCAGAAGACCCTTCGTGAGTTTTCGGCTCCCTCTGCTAACAATGTGCTTGTTGGGCCCACTGTTAACACAGGAGACGTAAACTTCGAAATCAAGACTGCCCTTATCAATATGGTGCAAGCCAACCCATTTTTTGGGAAGGCTAATGAGGATGCAAATGCTCACCTGCAATAGTTCCTTGAGATCTGCAACACTTTTAATATAGAGGACGTATCCCCTAATGTTGTTCGTAGGTTGTTCCCATTCTCTCTTCTTGGGAGAGAGAAATAGTGGTTCTACGCGAACCGAAGTGCTGTAGATACTTGGGAGAAGTGTTCTACAACATTCCTCGCCAAGTTTTACCCGTTGGGTAAGACCAATGCCCTACGTGGAAGAATTTCCAGCTTCCAACAAGATGGCATGGAATCTATTCTCGAGGTTTGAGAAAGCCTTCAGGAGTACATCCTAGCCTGTCCCCACCATGGGATGGATGAGTGGCTCATAATCCAAAACTTCTACAATGGCCTGATCCCTTCTACCCGTGACCATGTTGACGCTGCTACTGGAGGTGCCTTCTTGTGACACCCGGTTCCGAAAAACAACCAAGTACGACGCATATGTGTGTCCAAAATGTTTAACACACGTACACGAGTGCATTCACAAAACGATATACAGAAAATTACCATAGAACAAGATTTATTAAGCACTTTTATTATAGAATTCAGAATATCCTCAAATTACAGCTCTAATGATTATTAACGATGGAACTACTAATACTACAGCGGAAATAACTAAATATGAACTAAACGAAATAAGATGTAGGATCGAAGAGCACGTGAAAAGCTACCAGAGGGGGAGTGAATGGTAGATTTAAAAATCTTATGCAGCGGAAACAATTAAACCCCAACCCCTTCGGTAGAAAATCAAGCTATTGATAAACCGTGTGTGCACATGATATTAAACGTGTTTCACAATGAAAAAAATGATATATATCACAGAGAATCAAGTCACGAAGACGACACAACAAGAATCACTCAAATCCGTCAAGAAAAACTCAAGTTACGATCAAAAGATTGAACTAATATCAATCTGTTCTACCAAGTAAAAACAATTCTATTTTTCGTCAAAGAAACTCGTGTAGATTAGAAACCACAAATACAATGACCGTGAAATTTTAATAGATGATATAAAGTCAAGTTGTGAAGACAACCAAAAAAGAATCACGTCAATCGGATCTGTAAAACTCGAGTTATGATAAAACCACCGACAAAAGATAGTGCTGTGCAGAAACTCGATGAGTAAAACTTGTTTGGAACAAGTCGGACGAACAAGGCACAAAAGTTCATTTCAACTACGAATTTTATTCAATAGAACACAAGAGGAACAGCCCCAAAGTCATCTCTCACGAGCTCTGGCCTCCCTTGCTTATATAACCAGCCCGAAGGCCAACTCAACTCAAACGAGGATTCTAATCCTACTCAAATCACGAATCAAAACTTTCCATAACCGCTCAACACTCTTCTATACGTAGATAGAGGCAATCTTTAGACTTCCAAACACCTTTGTAACGTATACCACATTCCTAAAACAACTCAAATTCGTGACCCACACGAAATCCTATTATAACCATCTTGATACTTTCCATACTGATCCATAACCGACTCCGCCGCAACCGAAGTCATCAACCTATACGATCCGATCCTTCCAACCAGATCTTTCCTTCCTTATACCATCTTTGGAACCATGTTGCCACGACATGCACCGCATGCAAACATGCGAACACCTTCCTTCGATGTCCAGTAACCTTCATATGCACTGCCCTTGATTCAATCATCCTGCGCGACCTCCTAACCCGCTCAACCACAATTCCTCCTGAATTTGGTTGTTGGAACCTCATCTCCTCTCTGAGACTAGTCCAAAGGATCCCGTCACCAGCCATGTTTTGAACTCAAGCAACACCTGCACATGAACAAACAACCAATTCGTACGAGCCCAAGTCCGCAACTTGACTCAAGTTAGTTCCAAACACAACACCTTACGTGAGCACCTCAAATAAGCATGTTGCAAAGACACAGTAAAATGATATCAACCATATAAACCAAAATGCACCAAAAACTTAGAAAATGAATACTAAACAATCTTTCCAATAATGTAAAGCAAGTTCGAAACATTTCACAGTAAAAGCAGGACATTGCTATCAAGCTCTGAATCTTACCAAAGCTAACTGGAGCTTGAGATGGAGCTTACCAAAGCTAGTACAACCTAGCGCTGGAGCTTACCAAAGCTAGTACAACCTAGTGCCGGAGCTATAAAAACATGTCAGAGCTAACCAACATAAGTCGAACCTAGAAAAAACATATCGGAGCTTAACAAAGACATGCCGGAGCTATCAAAGACATGCCAGAGCTAAAGACAAAGCTCACTGGAGCTACCCAAAAACATGTTGGACCTTGACCAAGCAAGTCAGACCTATTGTCGGACCTTGCAGAAGCTCGAAGCTAGAGTCCGACCTTGCTAAAAAGGGTGTTTTGGCAGAATTTTAGAAATTATATCATCAAAGCCAATGTATTCAGTACAAGCCAATGTATTCAACACACATAGGTCATAAGCAAGCTAAGCAAAGGGTATAGCGCAACTCCAAACAACACCACATGCAAAGTTGACGGCAACACACAACTTAGAACCCCTCATTAATGTCTTGATACTGCCAATCCTGACCTGTAACTGTTGGTGGGGGAATTGTAAGGGTGAGTACATGTCATACCCAACAAGTGTGGAAAGTATGACATATCGCTTAAACAAGGCATGATAATTAAACAATGGCTAAATGCTGAAAAGTATATTTAAAACATGTAGAAAAGCATTATACCATGTCTATGTGAAGTAAACCATCATATACCAAAATGATTATCATAGTATAAATCCATATTCCATATCCATCACCATTATACCAGATTTCACCATTACCATTAACCATAACCAATACCATAATTCGTTCCATAACCATCCATAACCATATTACCAACCATAACCAGTACCAAACCATAACCAAACCATTTCAAATCCCATAACCTCTCTAATCATGTGAGGGTCCAGGTTGCTCATGACCGAAAGCACAACTATCATGATAGTTTTTAAGAGTTTGCAGAGTTTGTACCGCTTTACCCACGGGTTTGTGTTTTCATCACCTTTCGATGACCAAGAACCTCCCTTATGCCCGTGAGCCGTGGGTCACATTACACACTTCTGTTTGTGTGTGGCCAAGAGATCACAAAATAGCCTTTACAAAGGGATTACTAGCATGTACGGACCCACTGAGGTTTCACCGGTGGCGATGTTTCAAACTGAGCGCATCCTAAACCAAGGGCCCCCTCTTGTGCCGTTCGGATCCCAGGGAGTCCCACCACTCATACAAACCCAATCCGACTCCCCTTCCCCACTCTTCCAAATGGTCCGTGCAATACTAGCAATACCCTAATTAATCAGCTACGCCGCACCAATACTTGGCCGAGTGGTGGCACTGTAAATCCTAGATGGTCGCTACACGAACCGGCCCATAGATCTAAAGCAAGCGAAACCACAGTAACATCCAACCCATCCACATACCATGCTTGCTTAGATCACCCATTACCATTAACCATGTTCATCAATGTACATTGTCCATAATCTCAATAATTTATAATTATGTAACTTGGTTGTTTTCCCATCCCAATTAATTAGAGCGAAGCAAAAAGGTAAAAAGCCCTTCTTGACTCTCTACCATGTATCCCAAGCGACAATGATGGTCAAACAAGTCTAGTAAACACCTATCAATGGATTTTCCATTAATTTGACACAAGCATGCAATTTTGCAAACAGAACATTTAAAAAAACTAAGATCAATATGTTCAAGGACACTTGCCTTGCTCTTGAGCTTGGTTAGGTTCAAATATTTTGAAACTTTGGTATTGGAGGTCCTCGGCAGCACCCTCTGGAGCAAAACCTTCTATTCCGCGCAACAAACATACAAAACAGACATTACAATCAATAAATGCTCATAGATTACTCAGTATGCCATGATATGCATGATTAATGCAATTGTGAAGTAAATCTTGTTAGTTAGTTGATATTAATGTTTAATAACTAGTGAAAAAGGTTTCTAACAAGTTTGAACAGGTTTGGAATTGATTCGAGTCAATTTGGAATTAATTCAGCCTGAAACAGATTCAGATACCGGACAAGTCCGGTGCCAGGGCCAGACTAGTCTACCCTACTCAAACTAGTGAATGTGGCCTAGAGGGGTGGTGAATAGGCTTTGAAAATTTCCTGCACACTTAATCAAATGGTCAAAAACTTGATTGACCAGACTTGTCCGATGTGCCTAGTGTATGCCGATTTATTAAGTATCTAAATAGGATTTAAATTCTTTTAAGCAGTGGAAATGTAAACAACAACAACTAAGATTACTTGAATTTACAATCTATGTCGTGAAGTTGTACGTGAAAAACAATTTGAAATTCAAGTTATGATATTGATCAACTATGTGCCCTAACAAAGATTGAAAAGTAAAGAAGCACACGAGACACTGATTTTTACCAAGGTTCGATCTCACCAAAGAGATCTACTCCTCATTGAGGAAGCCCACACAGAGTCGGGTCTCTTCAAACCCTTTCCCTGTTCAAGTCACCACACAAGGCCGACTTGAATCCACTATCACGGGCAATCACCGAGTTTATGGGGCAACCTCACACGTTGAGGGATCCCACAAAAATTACAACAAAAAGATGATCAAATACACTCAAAAAGATTACAAGAGAGAGTACGAGTGTCAAGAGATCAAACCCCAAGTGCTCACAACGTGTAGACGACGATCTCCCAATCCCAAATCTAAGTGTTCAATTGGTTTTCACCTTTTTGGACTTTACATGCGTGGGGAGATGTATTTTTGGGCTCTTGGGACAGGTGGTGGCGCTAGGGTTTATGATTTTGATAGTAGGAATCGAAAATTATCATTGTGGGCCCGTTGATCTCCTATTTATAGGGATTCCAAAAAGTTACCGTTTGAAATCCCGATGACCGGACTAGTCCGTACTGGGTACCAGACTTGTACGGTGTGCTGTGTAGAAGTCGGCGTGGAATGTAGCACACTAGAAACCCTAATTGTATGAGGTATACTGGACTAATCCGGTTGATGTATGGACTTGTCCGGTGCCACTATAGTTCAACTCTAGAGAGTTGAACAGACTAGTTCGATCCAAGAACGGACTTGTTCGGTGCTATGTGTAATTGGACTCTAGAGAGTTCAACAGACTAGTCATGTCCCATGGATGAATTTGTCCGGAGTGCACTGAACAGGATTTACAAAGACTTGAGCGGACTAGTCCGGTCCATGATCGGACTAGTCTGGTGCACCGTGTTATTGGATTCCAGAAAGGTTAACGGACTAGTCCGGTCTGTAGACGGACTAGTCCAGTGCACAGTGTATTTGGACAACAGAGAGTTAAACGGACTAGTCTGGTGCTCAATGAGTTTTTAGGTATTTTTAAGCCCTTACCCCTACGCAAAGACTTGAGATATTGGGATGTGTCTCTCACACACATCCTATACATTTAAATCTACTTTGCGCTTCAGTTGACAGTTGGGCTTTTCTCTTTTGTACACCACTTCATTTTTCACCTTTTTGAGTGCACCAAACTATCTCATTTTGCTGATCCTGCAGTCATCTCAATAAATTCATTAGGATCTCATTTGCTTGTCATCAATCATCCAAAACCCAAAAGGGATTGCCTAGATGCACTTTCAATGTCCCCCTTTTTTGGTGATTGATGACAACCAATTGAGATTTCACAATTAAGAGTAAAAATTTGATTTTCATAAAGTGTGTATATATGAGAATAATGAATAATGACAAAAAGCTTCTCACATATATGCACTCTTTATGGTGGGGTGCCTAACATGTTTGTGGCCAACAGATGCGATGGACAACATATAAGCATTTGAGAGTCATTGCAATAATCATCACATTAACATTAACGGAGCATCACACATTGAGTAGATTTAGCACATCCAGAATAAATTACAATAGATTGAAAATGAGTACATGTCCTTGATCACAGGTCCTTAACGGCTTATCCTAGACAACTAGTCTCAATCTCTCCCCATTCGGCATCAAGGCACCAAAAAATGGAAAAATTGAGTGGAATCACTCATCGTCACTGCCTTTCTCACTCTCAGTCCTCTATTCATATTCTTCTTCATCTTCAGTAGCTTGAGAAGGAGGAGGAGGAGGAGCAGAGGTACGAGCCAGTCCAAATGAGGCCAACTCTTGCTCAGTTGGAGTATCCTCTAAAATTTGAAGTGACCCCACTGGCTCCATCTCTAGCTTGCCAGAGATGGCTTTGGTGTTGGCCTTTACATATCTTTGATGCTTCTTCTTAGCCAGACTTTCCATGTGCTACTTGATTTCCACTTTGCGAAAAGAGGCAAAGATGGATGATAACATCTTCAGCACTCCACTGGATGACTCTCTAGGAGGTGGAGGAGGAGAAGCAGCAGCCTCAGATCTTGTTCCCTCTTCAGCTGTCTTGGATCTTCGTTCCTCTCCGGGTGAGCTGGGAGCAGAAGGAACAGTGTAGATGGTAGGCTTCTAGGGCCTAAGTCTGGTATGAGGCACGTCCTTGACAAATTCCAGTCCTGTCACCTTCTCAATCATATACATGATGTAAGGTGCATAGCCACAGGACTTGTTAGGAGTGATAGAGTTATTGACAATGTCATTGTATATGTACTCAAAGACATTGAAGGTCCTTTTCCTGCTGATCACCTTCATCAATGTTCTAAGGGTGCCATGAATGGTTCCTGTATCTCCCTCTTTGGGAGCAATGGTCTTCCTCAGGATCCTGTTGAGAACAGCAAAGAAGGGCTTCAAGTACTTCGTAATTGGAGACTTGAATGGCATATTTGTATCATGGAGAAAGTCAACCTGATCTTTCTCCAGAGGCTTCAAATTGTGGATAATGATGTCATTCTCCAGATAATCTTCCAGGTGAAGAATTCTTGCAAACTCCTCATAGGTGACACTGTATTGTGCTCTATGGGTTATCCAAATCATCCTATCACTGTCATCACGAGCAAAATAGAGAGTAGAGTAGAATTGAGTGATGACCTCAATGTTCGAGTCCCACTGAAAAGAGACTAGATCCCTCAGTCCATACAGCTCCAAGGCTTCCAGAACCTCTTGATAGGCTTGACATCTCTTGGACTAAAGGTAAGTGATGTCTACGAGTTGGATTTTGGTAACTGGGTCCTTCATCTTCAGATACACATGCTCATAGTAGTCAGCCTGGAAACCGCTCTAGAATCTGGGATCAGCTGACTGTTTGGGCTGACCATAGACTTCTACCTTCCTGAATTTGTCAGCTAGCTCACCACCTTTGCTAGTGAAATCAGTACTAGAGGGATGTCTGTTGCGATGAGTAGGAACTTTCATCTTCAAGGGGCCTATGGGGCCACTAGCAAGTCTTTTTCCCTTGTTTAGAGTTCTCTTGGGCCCCAATGAGCTCTCAACAGCATTCTTGCCCTAAGCCTTTTTCACTACCACTCTCCTTCTCTTAGGAAGAGAGTCGTCGGAAGGAGGAGTATGGACATTGACATCATGTCTTTTCTTCATCACCCTCTCCTTGGCTCTTTGCACTCGAGCACATACCTCTTCATCATAGTGAAATGAACTATCCCCAGAACTTGAAGACATCGTTCCTGACAAGGAGGTTCAAGGTTTAGATAAGAATAGATTGAAGACTCAGTGCAAATAGGAATTTAGAAGTTCAAATGCCAGATGCCAGACTTGTCCGTTTTCAGAGTGCGGACTTATCCGGTGAACCAGACTTGTCCGCACCAAGACACCGGACTAGTGTGGTCTGGCATAAGAATCCTAACTTTCCTATTTGAACCAAATCTACCTCGAATTGATGCACAAGGACTAGGAAATAGTAGGAGTACATCTAGGGAAGTAATGTATGCCCTAGGAATCAAAGGAAATAAGCAAGAATGAAGAAAAGTTGAGAGCTAGGGTTTGAGGAAATTTTACCGAAAAGTTGCAGATTCACATTGAAGGAATGGACTTGGGGCCGGATTAGTCCAGAGTGGACAAGCTCCATGCTGATGAGGAGATTTCCCTTGGAGAAATCCGCATTTTTGGTGGCTAGATGTGGAAATCGCCTTTGGAGCTCGAGGAGGAGCAGAGAGAATGCAAAGGATGTTAGGCAAGGTTGAAGATGAGCTCCTGGCGGCGGATTAGGGTTAACCCCGAAGAAACCAGACTAGTCCGATGGACCCGGACAAGTCCGATGCAACGGACAATGTCCGTACTAGTATGTATCAACGGATTAGTCCGGTGTTGACCCCGGACAAGTCCGGTGTCAGCAGGACAGAACTGAACTAAAACAACTGGATTTTGGTTTTTTGATCTAATAGTGATCTAAGGGACATTATTTCACAAATAATCTTGATGAACATGAAAATTAAGCAATCAACAATCATACAATGACCATAATTCACCAAGACTTACTCATTTAAATAGTTTTCTAGAGAAAATTGAGATAAGGGGGAAATTTTGGCAGAAATGAGTAAACTTTGAAATCACAATCAGATGTGCAGTGTTTCAAGGCACATTTCGAGAGTCAAGTATATATAGCTCATTTCTTAGCTCACAAAACCTTTTCTCATCTAATGGCTTGGTGGAAATATCTGCAAGTTGTTTTTCAGTCCAAACATGTGAAATTTCAATATCACCTTTTAATGAATGATCTCTTAGGAAATTGTGATGAATCTCTATGTGCTTAGTTCTTGAGTGCTCTACTGGGTTGTGTGCAATTTTTATAGCACTCTCATTATCGCATAGGACTGGAATATGGTTCAGATTGTAACCATAGTCCCTTAGAGTTTGTCGCATCCAAAGTAGTTGTGCGCAACAACTACCGGCTGCAACATACTTTGCTACGGCTATGGAAAGAGCAATGGAGTTTTGCTTTTTAGATGACCATAAAACTAGGGATCTGCCAAGAAATTGACAGTTCCCCAACGTGCTCTTTCTATTGACTTTGCATCCTGCATAGTCGGCATCGAAATAACCTATCAAGTTAAATTTGGATCATTTGGGATACCAAAGGCCCAAGTTGGGTGTGTGCACAAGGTACCTTAAGATTCTTTTTACAGCTATTAAGTGTCACTCTTTAGGTGCGGTTTGAAACCTTGCACACATGCATACACTAAGCATAATATCTGGCCTAGATGCACATAAATAGAGTAATGAGCCAATGATATACCGATATACCTTTTGATCCACATTTTGACCATCTTCATTAAGGTCGAGATGTCCGTTAGTCGCCATGGGTGTCTTGATGGGCTTGGCCTTGTCCATATTGAACTTCTTGAGGATGTCCTGCGTGTACTTGGTTTGACTTATAAATGTGCCCTCTCTTAATTGCTTCACTTGGAATCCCAAAAAGAACTTCAATTCGCCCATCATCGACATCTGAAACCTATCTGTCATAATCTTGCTAAATTCTTCACAAAAAGACTTATTAGTAGACCCAAAGATAATATCATCAACATAGATTTGGTGTACAAATAAATGATCATCAAAGTGTCTTGTGAACAGTGTATAATCAACTTTTCCAATTTTAAAGCCATTTTGAGTCAGAAAATCTCTAAGGCACTCATACCAAGCACGAGGAGCTTGTTTGAGGCCATAGAGAGCCGTATGCAGTTTATAGACATGGTTGGGGTACTCTTGGTCTTCAAATCTTGGTGGCTGCTCCATGTACACTTCCTCCTTGATCGGACTGTTGAGGAAGGCACTTTTGACGTCCATTTGATACAACTTGAAATTATGGTGAGTAGCATATGCTAATAAAATACGAATGGACTCAAGTCTAGCTACGGGAGCAAAAGTTTCATCGAAGTCCAAACCTTCGACTTGTGAGTAACCTTTAGCCACAAGTCTCGCTTTATTTCTCGTTACCACTTCATGTTCATCTTGTTTGTTTCGAAAGACCCATTTGGTTCCAATGATGTTCACCTTTGGTCTTTCCACTAGGTCCCACACTTCATTTATCTTGAAGTTGTTCAACTCCTCTTACATTGCTATCACCCAATCTGGATATTTTAAGGCTTCTTCTACCCTGTATGGTTCAATAAAAGATACAAAGGAGTAATACTCACAAAAATTTGCAATGCGAGATCTAGTAGTTACTCCCTTAGCAATATCTCCAATGATTTTGTTGACGGGATGATGTCTTTGCACACTCTGATGTACTCTTGGGTGAGGGACTTGTGAAGTTGCTAGCTCTTCATTGTCTTCATTGTCATTGTCTCCCCCTAAATCATTGCTTCCGTGGTTGTATGGATCTTCTTGATCCTCCTGATTTTGATCTTGTGCATGAGCTCCCCCTTGATCTTTGCTTCTTTGTTGAGGTTCATCTTGTGCACTTGAGTCTTGTGGTTTCTATTGAGGTAGAATATCAACAAGTGCCATTCTTCTCAACGCTTCACATAGGGGCTTCTTCTTGATCTAGCACACACTTATCAACTTGCTCCACTTGGGAGTCGTTAGTCTCATCGAACACTACATCACGCGCTACTTCAACAAGGCAAGAGACTTTGTTGAAGACGCAATAGGCGTAGGTGTTCAAATCATAATCGAGCAAGAACCCTTCATTAGATTTCGAAGCGAACTTTGAAGTCCTTGGTTTCTTGTTCAGAATAAAACACTTACAACCAAAGAATTTAAAATATGAAACATTTGGCTTGTTACTGGTAAGAAGCTCATATGGCGTTTTCTTCAAGAGTTGGTGAAGATACAACCAATTTGTGGTGTGACAAGCAGTGTTCGTCACTTTTAATATTCTTCATGGTTGATGAGATTTCGTTTTGAGCTCTTTTTAGGAACTTCTTGAGGATTCCCTGAGTTTCTGATTTATCATACAAGAAAAATATCCTGGTGAATCTTTGAAAATTATCAACAATAACTAAACCGTATTTGTTACCACTGATGCTTATGTAAGCAACTTGACCAAAAAGGTCCATGTGAAGAAGTTACAGCGGTCTTGTAGTAGTCATCACATTCTTGGCCAGGTATGGTGCTCCAACTTGTTTTCCCGCCTGGCAAGCGCTGCACGACCTGTCTTTCTCAAAGACAGCTGTGATGCCCGGTTCCAGAAATGAACCAAGCTAACGCATATGTGTGCCCAGGATGTTCAACACACATACACGAGTGCAATCACAAAAGGATATATAGAAAATTACCATAGAACAAAATTAATTAACCAAATTTTATTACACAAACCATATTATCCTCGATTACAAACTCTAATAAATATTAATGACAAGTTCAACTAATGCAGTGGAAATAAACTAATTAGGCAACTAAGCAAACTAAGCATAAGGGATAGCGCAACTCCAATCAACACCAGAAGCAAAGCTGACGATAGACACGGCCTAGAACTCCGCATTATCGCCATTAACTCCCAATCCTGACCTGCAACTGTTGGGGTGGGGGGATTACAAGAGTGAGTACATGTCGTACTCAGCAAGTGTGGAAATTATGACATGTGGCTGATTCAAATGACGAGAATAATAATGGCTAAGTGCTGAAAAGTACATTAAAACATTTGAAAAGCAATATACATCATGTATGTGAAATAAACCCATCATAAACCATAATTAATAACATAGCCCAAATCATATTCCATATCCATCATCATATACCAATATCCATATTCAACACCAGAATTCAATTCATAACCATCCATAACCATAATACCAACCATAACCATCCCAAATACCATCCCAATACCAAGTTCCCTCTAATCATGGAAGTTTTCTAGGTGCTCATAACCGGGAGCACGGCTATCATGATAGTTTTATTAGACTCTGCAGAGTTTGTACCACTTTACCCACAAGTTTGTGATTTCATCACCCGTCGGCGACTAAAGAACCTCCCTTATGCCAATTACACTTCCTTTGGTGTATGGCAAGGAGATCACAAAATAGTCTTTACAAAGGGATTACTAGCCTATTTAGACCCCACTGAGGTTTCACTGGTGGCGATGTCTCCCACAGAGCACATCTTCAACCAAGGCCCCTCTTGAGCCATTCAGATCCCAGGGTAGTCCCACCAATCATCAACAAACCCAATCCGACTACCCCTTCCCCGAGAATCCACAATGGTCCAAATAGCACTGGCAAACCCCTAATTAATCAGCTACGCCGCACCCATACTTGGCCTCGTGGTGGCACTGTAATCTTGGCTTATCCTCACATGAACCGGTCCTTAGATCTAAAGCAAGCAAAACCACCAAACATTTAACCCATCCACATACCAGGATTGCTTAGATCACCCATCATTTTAACCAGTTCATGTTAATCATAATATCATAAATGCATAATTAAATGTGTAGAGTTGTTTTCCCATCCGATTAATTAAGCGAAGCAAAAAGGTAAAAATCCCTTCCCGAATCTCTACCATAATTCCAGGTGACAAGGGTGGTTAAACAAATCTAGTAAACTTCCTACCATAGGATTCCCATCAAATTGACACAGCATGCAGTTTGCAAACAAAACATTTATTTTAAAAATAGGATCGATATGCTTCAAGGACACTTGCCTTGCTCTTGGGATTGGTTAGGGTCAAAGCCTTCAAACTTTTGATGCTGAAGATCCTCTGTGGAACTCTCTAGCGCAAATCCATCTAATCCGCACAATAAACATACAAGACAAGAAACACAATCAAAGAGTGCACAAATATTACTCAATATGACATGACATGCATGATTAATGCAAATGCAAGGTAGAACTTGTTAATAGATTGCTTTTAATGATCACTAACTAGTTCTAATAGATTTTAATGAGTTTATACAGGTTTGGATGTGATTAGATCAAACTTTAGAATCAATTCAACACAACTTAGTCAACAAAATCGGACTAGTCTGCAGAAGGCCGGACAAGTCCGCACTTTGCGAGATCAGCAGATTAGGGTTTTCTAGATCGACGTAAATTTGGAGATTAGGTGTTGAATTCACGTAAGGAAACGATAATAGAATGTATACCAGGTGTTTAGGACTCCAATGAATCAAGAAACTTGGAGGTAACACTTGGATCTTGATGATATAGGGTTGGTGATGAACTTGGAGATGAATTGGTGGTGAAGGACGAAACTTGGTGGAGATCTTGATCCTCTTTCGTTTCCTCCTCTTCTTCTTGCTTGGGATCTTCTCCTCCCTCCTTGGTGGTGGCTCCGCACGAACTAGGGTTTGGGTGGGGTGGAAAAGTGGCAAATAGATGTCAAACCAAGGGGTGGGGTTGTTTATATAGAGGTGGAGCTAGGGTTAGATGGATTTCGAGTTTGGGATGAGTAGAGGCCGGTTTAGAGTCCCACATGGGCTCTAAAAGAGTTAGTCACGACGTCCCTAGGCCCACTTAATGTGAAACCAAAGAAACAAGTCGTAAAATAAAAGATCAACTTGGAGTCGCGAAATATCGGACAAGTCCGAAAAGGACCAGACTAGTCCAAAGTCGTCCAGAGAAAAAATCGCACAAGTCTGGCAAAAAACCGGACAAGTCCGACTTTAAACAGAGAGGAAATCAGACAAGTCTAGGGACTTAACAAATTTTCAAGGATTCTTGGAATATCGGACTAGTCCGCACAAAATCGGACAAGTCTGAAAGTTTCCAGAGCCAAAATCGGACTAGTCCACAGCAAAAACAGACAAGTCCGTTTTTAGTCAGAGAGAAATCGGACTAGTCCTCAGGAAAATCGGACTAGTCCGTACTTTCCCACGTTTTAAATGCGGTTTTGCTCCAAATCAATTTTAAACTCGTTCCTCTTGTTGTGGGTTAATGTTAAACATGTATATGAGTGTATGTAGGGCATGATGCATGAAAATGAGGGTGTTACAAACCTACCCCCCTTAAAATGAATCTCGCCCTCGAGATTCGACGCAGAAGAGAAGAGATAGGGAAATTCATTCTTGAGATCATCCTCCAATTCTCATGTTGCTTCTTTTTCTGTGTGGTGCTTCCATTGAACTTTACACCATCTAATAACCTTGTTCCTTGTGACTCTCTCCTTGGTTTCCAAGATCTTGATCGGTTGCTCGGCATAAGTCAAATCTTCCTCTAATTCCATTCCTTCCATTGGCACTTGTTCTTCCGGTACTCTCAAGCACTTCTTGAGCTGGGAAACATGAAAGACATCATGGACATCTGAAAGATGAGCTGGCATCTCCAACTTATACGCTACTCCTCCTCTTTTGTCCAAAATTTTGAATGGTCTAATATAACGAGGTGCGAGCTTGCCCCTTATGTTAAACCTCTTATGACCTCTCATTGGTGACACCTTGAGGTAAACAAAATCTCCTCTTTCAAAGGCTAATTTCCTTCTCCTATTGTCCGCATAGCCTTTTTGCCTTGATTGGCAGCCCTCAAGTTTTCACGAATTATTTGGACTTGCTTTTTGGCTTCTTGCAACACTTTCAGACCAAATACTTGAGTTTCTCCTGCCTCATTCCAGAATAAAGGTGTCCTACACTTCCTCCCATAAAGCGCTTCATATGGTGACATTTTCAAGCTTGCTTGGTAACTATTGTTGTATGAAAATTCTGCGTATGGCAAGCTTTTGTCCCAACTTTTCCCATGCTTCAAAGCACAAGCTCTTAACATATACTCCAAAATCTGATTGGTCCTCTCGGTTTGTCCATCCGTTTGAGGATGATATGCTGAACTAAAATTCAACCTTGCTCCCAGTGCTTCATGCAATTTTTGCCAAAACCTGGAAGTGAATTGTGAACCTCTATCCGACACGATCTTCTTCGGGACTCCGTGTCGACACACAATATGCTCCATGTATATTTCGACCAATTGTGCAGCTGTATATTTGGTCTTCATAGGGACAAAATGAGCTGACTTGGTTAAACGATCCACAATTACCCAAATTGAGTCATACCCGGACTGAGTACGTGGTAACCCAACTATGAAGTCCATACCAATTTCTTCCCACTTCCATTCCGGAATCTTCAACAGTTGCAATAATCCAGCTGGCCTTTGATGTTCCGCCTTGACTCATTGGCACACATCACACAATGCTACGTATTCAGCTATGTCCTTCTTCATGCTATCCCACCAATAGCAAGTCTTCAAGTCTTTGTACATCTTTGTACAACCACGATGAATTGAGTAAGGTTAGTCATGTGCCTCTTTTAATATTGTCTCCCAAATATGCTTTACATTAGGCACAACAATTCTCTTTCCAAGCCATAAGGTAACATGTTCGTCTTCATCAAATCTGAATTCTCTCCCTTCTTCGGTCCTTTCCTTGATTTCCTTGATCTCCTCATCTGTGGTTTGTGCTTCTCGAATTTCTTGCTCCAAGGCCGGATTTAACTCCATCATCTCCATCTCATTTACAAACCCGAGGTTCAACCGTTCAAACTCCTTACATAACTCGAATGGTAACTCTTGAACTGTGAGTTGATGACTTACTCCTTTTCTACTCAAAGCATCGACCACTACATTGGCTTTTCCCGGATGATAGTTGATCCCCAAATCATAATCTTTGATGAGCTCCAACCATCTTCGTTGCCTCAAGTTCAGATCCGTTTGTGTGAAAATATACTTCAAACTCTTATGATCCTTATAAATTTCACACCTATGTCCACGGATATAGTGTCTCCAAATCTTCAATGCATTTACCACGACCGCGAGTTCCAAATCGTGTGTTGGATAATTCTGCTCATGTTTCTTCAGTTGTCTCGAAGCATATGCAACCACTTGACCTTCTTGCATCAATACACATCCAAGTCCTTGTCTCGATGCATCGCAATAAATATCAAAACTCTTGCTCACATCCGGCAGTACCAAAACTAGAGCTGTTGTCAACCTTTTCTTCAACTCCTCAAAACTATTTTGACAAGCTTGAGTCCATTGGAAAGCCTTTCCCTTCATTAGCAACTCCGTCATTGGCTTGGCTATCTTGGAAAAGTCCTTGATGAATCTACGGTAATATCCAGCCATCCCAAGAAAACTTCTTATTTCCTTGACGTTTTGCGGCGGTTCGCACTTCAACACGTCTCTCACTTTTCCGGGGTCAACCGATACTCCTCCTCCTGAGATGATATGACACAAAAACGACACCTCTCTCAACCAAAACTGACACCTGTTGAACTTGGCATACAATTGATGCTCCCTCAATTTCTGCAACGTAAGCCTCAAGTGTTCCTCATGTTCCTTCTCATCCTTCGAGTAGATCATAATGTCATCAATAAACACCACAACGAACTTATCCAAGTACTCCATGAAGACCTTATTCATGAGGTACATAAAGTAAGCAGGCGCATTTGTCAATCCAAAAGACATCACAGTGTACTAATAAGATCCATACCGCGTTCTAAAAGCTGTTTTGGGTATGTCCGATGGTCTAATCTTCATTTGAAAGTATCCTGACCTCAAATCAATCTTAGAGTAGACACAAGCACCCTTCATCTGATCAAACAAGTCTTCTATACGTGGCAAGGTATACTTGTTCTTGATTGTTACCTCGTTGAGAGCTCGGTAATCTACGCACATCCTTTGGGATCCATCCTTCTTGTCCACAAACAGCACGGGCACTCCCCAAGGTGAAGAGCTAGGGCAAATAAAACCCTTCTCTAATTGCTCTTGAATTTGCTTCTTGAGCTCCGCTAATTCCAAAAGAGGCATCCTATACGGCCTCTTAGCTATAGGTGCAGTTCCAGGTATTAAATCAATAACAAACTCAATGTCTCGATCAGGTGGCATACCTGACAACTCGTCCGGAAAAACATCCAAAAATTCACACACCACAGGAATCTACTCAATTGTGGCACCGTCCATATGATTCAGCTCCAATTGCTTCGGTGCGGTTTGAGATGCTTCAAATTCTATGGCGATCCCTTCCTCATTGGTCAACTTCACCATCTTCGTGGCACACTCAATAACTCCATTGTGCTTCCTCAACTAGTCCATACTAAGTATAATGTCCAATCCTTGAGAGTCCAAAACAATGAGGTTGGCGGAGAAGTCTACCGCCCTTATTCTAAGGCTTACTTTTGGACATACTATACTTGTCCTCATCCCTCCTCCAGGAGACTTAACCAATAGAGTAAACTTCATATGAGAGATAGGAAAACTATACTTGGCAACATATTTTGATGCAATGAATGAATGTGATGCTCCAGAATCAAATAACATAGTCGCGGGGTTGGAGTTGGCGAGAAACATACCAATGACCACGTCATCCGCTTGTTGAGCATCCTCCGTAGAGACATGGTTCACGTTGCCACGAGCAATATTCTGCTGTCCATGGTTCCCTTGTGGTTGTCCTCCATCGGGTCTTGGGTTTTGCCTCAGCGCACTGCTTCCTTAACCAAGGCCTGAGTTAGGACATTGATGTGCAAAGTGTCCATCTTCTCCACAAGTATGGCACTTCTTAACTCCACCAGAATTATTTGGACGTGCTTGGTTTTGAACACTTGCAGTAGGAAAGTTAGCGCGAGGTGCATAAGGCATTGGGTGCCTAGTTGCTTGCATGACAAGGCGCTACTGCACAAACTGAGTTGGGCGCAGTGCAAATCCCAGGGTGTTGAGCAGGAATAGAGGAGCTGTAATAGGGCGCATTGGATGGTGCAAGGCAAGGGCGCACATTACTTACTTGTTGCTGTCCTTGATATGTCGCTTTCCTCTTGTTGACTTGCTCCATCTCACGGACCTTATTCTCCACCACAATTGCTTTGTCCACGAGCTTCTGAAAATTGGCATAATCGCAGTTGAGTAGTTGCACTTGGATTTCATTGTTCATGCCTCTTATGAACAAATATTGCTTCCGGCTGTCCCGACTAACATCCTCGGGTGCATACCTTGAGAGTTGAGTGAACTTATTGAGATATTCACTCACGCTCGATCTTCCTTGCCTCAAGTTCTCAAATTCTTGCCTCTTCAAGATCATAACACCCTCAGGCACATAATGAGAACGGAAGCTCTCTTTGAAGTCGGCCAAAGTGATTCTCTCTTGGTTCTCATGAGCATTGCATAAAGAATCCCACCAATATGCAGCTGGTCCAACTAGTTGATGAGAAGCGAAAAGCACCTTCTCCCGGTCACTGCATTGGACAATAGCAAGTTTCTTCTCCACGAACTTGAGCCAGTCATCTGCATCCATAGGGTCAGCAGCTTGAGCAAAGGTCGGTGGCCTAGTCCTCATAAACTCTCCCAACCGGTTATGAGGAGGTGGGGGTGGCGGTGGAGGCATGTGGGGCTGATGGTTGATGTTGCCAGCCTGCAGCTGTCCCATTGTTTGTATCATGGTCTGCATGAGCTGGTTTTGCATAGCCAATAGCTGCTCAATGTTGATAGCTCCCTGAGTAGATCCTTGTCCAATGCTGTTCTGAGGCACTCCATTGTTCTCGTCCTCATCCTTGTCATCCCTCTGGTTGCGAGTCCTCGCCATCTGAAGAAAAGCAATAGGTAAGAATTAGAGAACGTCCCCAACTATATGCACCAAGGGATATGAAACTAAACAACTAGCTAGCCTACGTGGACATGGCAATGCTAAAGCACCCCAAAATCCTCTATTAAGCACACAAGCAAACAATATATATAGCAAACATCACTCCAAGCGAAAACACATTGATTCCTGAGTGCTCCTATGTGCTCTAAAGTGTCCATTCTATTTAGGCTGCATCCTACAATCAACCTGTGGCTCTAATACCAATCTGTGACGCACGGTTCTGGAAATGAACCAAGCTAACGCATATGTGTGCCCAGGACGTTCAACACACATACACGAGTGCAATCACAAAAGGATATACAGAAAATTACCACAGAACAAAATTAATTAACCAAATTTTACTACACAAACCATATTATCCTCGATTACAAACTCTAATAAATATTAATGACAAGTTCAACTAATGCAGCGGAAATAAACTAATTAGGAAACTAAGCAAACTAAGCATAAGGGATAGCGCAGCTCCAATCAACACCACAGGCAAAGCTGACGGTAGACACGGCCTAGATCAGCATTATCGCCATTAACTCCCAATCCTGACCTGATACTGTTGGGGGGGGGGGGCGGGATTGCAAGAGTGAGTACATGTTGTACTCAGCAAGTGTGGAAAGTATGACATGTGGATGATTCAAATGACGACAATAATAATGGCTAAGTGCTGAAAAGTACATTAAAACATTTGGAAAGCAATATACATCATGTATGTGAAATAAACCCATCATAAACCATAATTAATAACATAGCCCAATCCATATTCCATATCCATCATCATATACCATTATCCATATTCAACACCAGAATTCAATTCATAACCATCCATAACCATAATACCAACCATAACCATCCCAAATACCATCCCAATACCGAGTTCCCTCTAATCATGGAAGTTGTCCAAGTGCTCATAACTGGGAGCACAGCTATCATGATAGTTTTATTAGACTCTGCAGAGTTTGTACCACTTTACCCACGTGTTTGTGATTTCATCACCCGTTGGCGACTAAAGAACCTCCCTTATGCCAATTACACTTCCTTTGGTGTATGGCCAAGAGATCACAAAATAGCCTTTACAAAGGGATTACTAGCCTATTTAGACCCCACTGAGGTTTCACCGGTGGCGATGTCTCCCACAGAGCAAATCTTCAACCAAGGGCCCCCTCTTGAGCCATTCGGATCCCAGGGTAGTCCCACCAATCATCAACAAACCCAATCCGACTACCCCTTCCCCGAGCATCCAAATGGTCCAAATAGCACTGGCAAAACCCTAATTAATCAGCTACGCCGCACCCATACTTGGCCTCGTGGTGGCACTGTAATCCTGAATTATTCTCGCATGAACCGATCCTTAGATCTAAAGCAAGCAAAACCACCATAACATCCAACCCATTCACATACCAGGCTTGCTTAGATCACTCATCATTTTAACCAGTTGATGTTAATCATAATATCATAAATGCATAAGTAAATGTGTAGAGTTGTTTTCCCATCCGATTAATTAAGCGAAGCAAAAATGTAAAAAGCCCTTCCCGACTTTCTACCATAATTCCAGGTGACAAGGGTGGTTAAACAAATCTAGTAAACTTCCTACCGTAGGATTCCCATCAAATTGACACAGCATGCAGTTTGCAAACAAAACATTTATTTTAAAAATAGGATCAATATGCTTCAAGGACACTTGCCTTGCTCTTGGGATTGGTTAGGGTCAAAGCCTTCAAACTCTTGATGCTGAAGATCCTTCGTGGCACTCTCTAGCGCAAATGCGTCTAATCCGTACAATAAACATACAAGACAAAAAACACAATCAAAGAGTGCACAAATATTACTCAATATGACATGACATGCATGATTAATGCAAATGCAAGGTAGAACTTGTTAATAGATTGCTTTTAATGATCACTAACTAGTTCTAATAGATTTTAACAAGTTTATACAGGTTTGGATGTGATTAGATCAAACTTTAGAATCAATTCAACACAACTTAGTCAGCAAATCGGACTAGTCTGCAGAAGGCCGGACAAGTCCGCACTTTGCGAGATCAGCAGATTAGGGTTTTCTAGATCAACGTAAATTTGGAGATTAGGTGTTGAATTCATGTAAGGAAACGATAATAGAAGGTACCAGGTATTTAGGACTCCAATGAATAAAGAAACTTGGAGGTAACACTTGAATCTTGATGATCTAGGGTTGGTGATGAACTTGGAGATGAATTGGTGGTGAAGGACGAAACTTGGTGGAGATCTTGATCCTTTTTTGTTTCCTCCTCTTCTTCTTGCTTGGGATATTCTCCTCCATCCTTGGTGGTGGCTCCCCACGAACTACGGTTTGGGTGGGGTGGAAAAGTGGCAAATAGATGTCAAACCAAGGGGTGGGGTTGTTTATATAGAGGTGGAGGCTAGGGTTAGATGGATTTCGAGTTTGGGATGAGTAGAGGCCGGTTTAGAGTCCCACATGGGCTCTAAAAGAGTTAGGCACGGCGTCCCTAGGCCCACTTAATGTGAAACCCAAGAAACAAGTCGTAAAACAAAAGGCCAACTCAGAGTCACGAAATATCAGACAAGTCCGGAAAGGACCGGACTAGTCCGACGTCGTCCAGAGAAAAAAATCGGACAAGTCTAGCCAAAAATCGGACAAGTCCGACTTTAAATAGAGAGGAAATCGGACAAGTCCACTGGAACACCGGACTAGTTCGGACAAGTCCAGGGACTTAGCAAATTTTTAAGGAATCTTGGAATATCGGACTAGTCCGCACAAAATCGGACAAGTCCGAAAGTTTCCAGAGCCAAAATCGGACTAGTCCGCACCAAAAATGGACAAGTCCGTTTTTAGTCAGAGAGAAATCGGACTAGTCCTCAGGAAAATCAGACTAGTCCGCACTTTCCTACGTTTTAATTGCAGTTTTGCTCCAAATCAATTTTAAAGTCGTTCCTCTTGTTGTGGGTTAATGTTAAACATGTATATGAGTGTATGTAAGGCATGATGCATGAAAATGAGGGTGTTACAACAACATCCTTTAGAACTCGGATGTGACCACCTTTTAGAAGTTTCTGTAGATTTCTCATCCCAATATGGGCTAGCCGTCTATGCCATAGCCATCTCATGTTAGTTTTAGCAACCAAGCAAGTGTTGAGTTGGGCTTTATCTTTGTTGAAGTCAACAAGATAAATCTTTCGCTTCAACATTCCCTTGAATGCAATCGAGCCATCGCTTCTTATAAAAACGGTCACACCCTCATTAGTGAATAAACAGTTATAACCTTTGTCGCATAGCTGAGATATTGACAGAAGGTTATAATCTAAAGAATCTACATTTAAAACATTCGAGAGAGTATGTTGAGAAGAGATTTCAATTTTACCCCTACCAAGGACCTTTCCTTAACTGTTGTCTCCAAAGTATATGCCCTCACTTGGATCTGCGTTGTGCTCATACTCCACGAACATATTCCTCTCTTCGGTCATGTGATTGGTGCATCCGCTGTCTAGCACCCATTTTGATCTACCGGAGGAGTAGGCCTTCAAAACAAAATCATTCCTTGGTTTTAGGTACCCAAGCTTGATTGGGTCCTCTCAGGTTAGTTACAAGAGTGTTGGGAACCCACATACAAGTTTTAGAATTCTTGTGGCGTGGCCCTGCATATTTGGCAAACACATTTCCAAATTTGTCTTTCATAAGAACATAGGAAGCATCAAAAGTACAAAACAATATATGCAAGTCAGATTCGTTCGATTTTTCCTTAATAAAAGTGATTCTCTTCTTAGCATGGACATTAATGGACATGTGTTTGTTCTTATCAAACCCAATACCATCTTTGACATTAGGAGGTCTAGTGACCATGTATGCACTACGTGCATACTTGATCTTCTCCTTGTCAAAGATGCCACTTTGTGAAGGATGCGTTGCATGAGAAGTAGAAGTATCAGGTTTGATAGCACTTTTCTTAATAGAACATGTGCAAGTTGCAATAGTTGTCGAACTTACACCGTTGGAAGGTGAGATTTTGGAGGAAGAGGAGTCACTTTGCTTGAGCGATTCAACTTGCACCTCAAGAATTTTGTTAACTTTTGAAAATTTAGCTAGTTCATCCTTGATTTAACGTGTGAGTCTTCTAGCTTTGAGTAAGTTTCCTTACTCAAGGCTAGCTCATGATCAAGTGAATTGTTCTTCTCTCTTCCGAGCTCAAGGAGTTTCTGAACCTCTTGATATCTCTTCCTTTCACGGATGAGCATATCTTCTTGTCGGTTGACAAGCTCCTCCTTCTCAAAGATTTCATCCGACAACATTTTCATTTTCTTTAGTGCAGTTTTACTTAATCCCCTAAACATCTCTTCATTTTCACTAGAGCTATCAAAATCATCAATAGAGGAATTTAGCAAAGGGGGAGTAAGTCAAACCTTTTTCTTGCCCTCTTTGGCCATAAGGCAAGTGTGATTGTGTGGGTCCCGTCCTCCCATGTTTGGGAAGAGTGTATATCCCTTGGTGGGTTTCTTGATGGCAATGGTGGCCATCTCCTCTTCTTCATCGTAGGAGGACTCATCGTTTGAGTCCCACTCCTTGCTGATGTGCGCTTGATGAGCTTATCGCCTTTTTCTAAAGATCTTCTTCTCTTGAGGCTTCATTCCTTTCATCCTCTTACTTTCTTTATAGGTGCAGTCAACCATGAAGTGACCATACCTGCCACAGTTATAGCAGGTGCGTCAAGCCTTGGATTTTCCTTTTTCCTTGCTCTTCCCTTCATTTGAGTTGCTGCCATGTCTTCTTTTCATCATGCGCTTGAACTTCTTGATGAAGAGTACCATCTCTTCATCATTTAGGTCAGTTCTCACATCACTTGTATCTTCTTCGTCTTGAGCTTCACGAGTTTCTTTTCCTTTAGGCTTGCAAGTTGCTTTGAGAGCAACTTCCTTCTTTTTGAAGGAGGTGAGCTCAGCTATATCTTTGACGTATTGGGATTCCTTCTCCATCATCTCACGGTTTATGATCTTTCCCAATAGCTCTTCCGGGGTAATTTTGTGCAACCCGGAGCTTTCTCGAATCATTGAGCATAATGTGATGTTTCTTGGCATAAAGGCTCTAATCATCCTTTTAACCACCTCATGGTCAGTCCATTTCTTGCTTCCATAGGCACGAATCTTGTTGATAAGCACCTTCATCTGGTTGTACATGTCTTGAGGTGATTCGCCTTCCTCGATAGCAAATCTCCCCAACTCTCCTTCAAGCATCTCAATTTTGGCTTCTTGGACTGACCTATTTCCTTCATGGGCTGTTTTAAGTGTATCCTAGATCTCTTTCGTGCTTTCCAATCCATCAATCTTGATGAACTCCTCACTGCTCAGTGATGATGTGATCACTGCAACGGCTTGCGCATTGCGGTGAATTTCTTGTTCTTGTTCCGGAGTGAGTTCTTCGTCCGTGTCTGGGATATCTACACCTGTGCACACAATATGCCAAAGGTTAGGATTCAAAGAGATTACATGCATCTTCATATTGTATTTCCACATGGTGTAGTCGTTTCCGTCAAATTGCAAAGGCTTTCCCATGGAAATATAATTATAGTGATTATTTAAATTAAGATGATTATAATTGTAATGATATCGGGAGTAGTCGTGATGACCACTCCCCATCGTCTTCTCTTCTTCTTTTCCCTTTTGTGCTAGCAGTTTCTTCCTCAGATGTGCCTTCAATTAACATACTTCTTCATCATCATGTGGATTTTCTCTTAGTACATCAAATGCTTTAGTTTCTTGCTCTTCCTCGGTGTTGAGCACCTTCGGGATCTTGTTATTCTTCTCAGAGGCCATTGATCTCTCCGAGCGGTGAGTCTCGTTGATGTAGAACCTGCTCTGATACCAACTGAATGTGGCCTGGGGGGGGGGGGTGAATAGGCTTTGAAAATTTCCTGCACACTTAATCAAACGGTCAAAAACTTGATTTATTGAACTTGTCCAGTTGTGTGGGCGGACTAGTCCGATGTGCCTGGTGTATGCCGATTTGATTAAGTATTTAAATCTTTTTAAGCAGCGGAAATGTAAACAACAGATAATATTACTTGAATTTACAATCTATGTCATGAAGTTGTACGTGAAAACAATTTGCAATTAAAGTTATGATATTGATCAACTATGTGCCCTAATAAAGATGCAAAAGTAAAGAAGCATGCGAGACACTGATTTTTACCGAGGTTCGATCTCACCAAAGAGATCTACTCCTCGTTGAGGGGCCCACACAAAGCCGGGTCTATTCAAACCCTTTCCCTCTTCAAGTCACCACACGAGGCCGACTTGAATCCACTATCATGGGCAAACACCGAGTTTATGGGGCAACCTCACACATTGAGGGCTCCCACAAAAATTACAACGTAAAGATAATAAAATACACTCGAAAAGATTACAAGAGAGAGTACGAGTGTCAAGAGATCAAACCCAAAGAGCTAACAACGTGTATACGACGATCTCCCAACCCCAAATCTAAGTGTTAAATTGGTTTTCACCTTTTTGGACTTTAGATGCGTGGGGAGATGTGTTTTTGGGCTCTTGGGACAGGTGGCAGTGCTAGGGTTTATGATTTTGACAGTAGGAATCGAAAATTATCATTGTGGGCCCGTTGATCTCCTATTTATAGGGTTTCCAAAAAGTTACCGTTAGAAATCCCGATGATCGGACTAGTCCGTATTTGGTACCGGACTTGTCCGGTGTGCTATGTAGAAGTCAGGTGGAATGCAGCACACTAGAAACCCTAATTGTGTGAGGTATATCAGACTAATCTGGTGGATGTCCGGACTTGTCCGGTGCCAGTTTAATTCAACTCCAGAGAGTTGAATGGACTAGTCCGTTCCAAGAACGGACTTGTCTAGTGCTATGTGTAATTGGACTCCAGAGAGTTCAACGGACTAGTCCTGTCCCATGGACATACTTGTCCGGAGTGCACTGAACAGGATTTATAGATACTTGAATGGACTAGTACGGTCCATGATCGGACAAGTCCGGTGCACTGTGTTATTGGATTCCAGAAAGGTTAACAGACTAGTCCGGTTCGTAGACGGACTAGTCCGGTGCACTATGTATTTGGATAACAAAGAGTTAAACGGACTAGTCCGGTCCATGAACGGACTAGTCCGGTGCTCAGTAAGTTTTTAGGTGTTTTTAAGCCCTTACCCCTTTGCAAAGACTTGAGCTCTTGGGATTTGTCTCTCACACACATCCTATACATTTAAATCTACTTTGCGCTTCAGTTGACAGCTGGGCTTTTCTCTTTTATACACCACTTCATTTTTCCACCTTTTTGAGTGCACCAAACTATCTCATTTTGCTGATCCTACAGTCATCTCTATAAATTCATTAGGATTTCATTTGCTTGTCATCAATCATCCAAAACCCACAAGGGATTGCCTAGACGCACTTTCAACTAGAATTTAGGATTTTCGTGGTCTGCGAAAATTGGGGTTGAATTTGCATGGAAAAGAGAAAGTAAAAGGTATACCATGTGTCTAGAACTCCAGAGAACAAAAGTTTGGAGGCAACACTTGGATCTTGACGATCTTGGGTTGATGATGAAGAGTTGAAGGTGAATTGGCGATGAAGAACGCAAAGTCGATGAAGATCTTGATTGCTTGATCCTCCTTCATGACCTCCTTCTCCTCTCTGCTGCTAGATCTCCCTTGGTGGCGGCTCCCACGAACTAGGGTTTGTGGTGCTTTCAATTGTGGCAAAGAGATATAAAAGTAGGGTATTGGGTTGTTTATATAGGGGTGGAGGTGTTGGGTTTGATGGATTTCGAGTTTAAGGTGTTAGAGGTTGTATAGGAGCCCCACATGGGCTCCAAAGAGGTTAAACACGACGTTCTTGGGCCCAATTAAGGTAAATACCCAATAATAGTTCATGGAGGAAAAGATTGAATCTGAGTCGGGCACATCAGACAAGTCCGCTAGGCGACCGAACTAGTCCGATGTCGAACAGAGACGAAAACGGATAAATCTTGTAGAAGGTCTGGACAAGTCCGGTCTTGTCTAGAGAGCAAAACGGACAAGTTCGGAGGTTTGACAACTTAATCGAAAACCGTACGAAAGATCGGACTAGTCCGCACTCAACCACGGACAAGTCCAGAATGGAACAAAGGCTTAATCGAACTAGTTCACAATAAAAACGGACAAGTCTGGAGGGCATCAGAGGAGAAAACCGGACTATTCCGGGGTACAAACCGGACAATTCCGTACTTATACAGACTTTTAAGTGCTGTTTTTCTTGTAGTTCATTTTAAACATGTTTCTTTTTATGTTACTTATTGCTAAACATGTATAAGAATGTATGCAACACATGATACAAAAAAATGAGGGTGTTACAAACCTACCCCCTTAAAATGAATCTCGCCCTCGAGATTCGACGTAGAAGGAAAGAGATAGGGAAAATCTTTCTTGATCTCATCTTCTAGCTCCCAAGTCACTTTTGATTCTGTATGATTCTTCCATTGTACTTTACACCATCGAATCACCATTTTCCTTGTGACCCTCTCCTCGGTTTCCAAGATTTTGACCGGTTGCTCGGCATAAGTCAAATCTGCCTCTAGTTCCAATTCATCCGTTGGCACTTGCTCTTTCGGTACCCTTAAGCACTTGTTGAGCTGTGAAACATGAAACACATCATGGACTTCTGAAAGGTGTGTTGGCATCTCCAGTTTATATGCTACTTCTTCGCGTTTGACCAAAATCTTGAATGGTCCAATATAGCGTGGTGCCAACTTGCCTTTGACATTAAACCTCTTATGACCTCGCATAGGTGATAGTTTAAGGTATACGAAGTCTCCTACTTCAAAGGCTAAGTTTCTCTGCCTATTATCCGCGTAGCCCTTTCGTCTTGATTGAGCAGCCCTCAAATTTTCACAGATTACCTAAACTTGCCTTTCAGCCTCTTGTATCACATCAGGCCCAAACACTTGAGTTTCTCCTGTCTCATTCCAAAACAATGGTGTTCTACACCTCCTCCCATACAACGCTTCATATGGTGACATCTTCAAACTTGCTCGATAACTGTTATTATAGGAGAATTCGGCATATGGCAGACTTTTGTCCCAATTTCCTCCATACTTCAATGCGCAAGCCCTTAGCATGTCTTCCAAAATCTGATTTGTCCTTTCGGTCTGTCCATCCGTTTGAGGGTGATATGCAGAACTGAAATTCAATTGAGTTTCCATCGACTCGTGCAACTTTTGCCAGAACCTTGAGGTAAATTGAGAACCTCTATCGGACACTATTTTCCTGGGTACTCCGTGTAAGCACACTATTCTTCCCATATACAATTCTGCCAACTTTGCTCCACCATAGGTAGTCTTAACAGGAATGAAATGAGCTTATTTCGTCAACTGATCCACGATAACCCATATCGAGTCATAACTAGATTGGGTTCACGGTAATCCAACTATGATGTCCATACCAACTTCTTCCCACTTCCATTCCAGAATCTTCAATGGCTGCAATAATACGGCTGGCCTTTGATGTTCCGCCTTCACTCGTTGGTAGACATCACACAAGGCAACATATTCGACTATGTTCTTTTTCATGCTAGCCCACCAATAACATGTCTTCAAGTCCTTGTACATCTTTGTACAACCAGGATGAATTGAGTATGGTGAGTCATGTGCCTCTTTTAATATTGTCTTACGAATATGCTTCACATTAGGCACGACAATCCTTTTTCCAAGCCATAAGGTACCATGATCATCCTCATCAAATCTGAACTCTCTCCCCTCCTGGGTCCTTTCCTTGATTTCCTGAATCTCCTCATCCTTGTCCTATCCTTCCCAAATTTCTTGCTCCAAGGTCGGGTTTAACTCCATTATCCACATCTCATTCACAAATCCAAGATTTAACCGTTCAAACTCCTTGCATAGCTCGGATGGCAGCTCTCGAACTGTGAGTTGATGGCTTACTCCTTTCCTACTCAAAGCATCGGCCACTACACTAGCCTTTCTTGGATGGCAATTGATCCCCACATCATAATCCTTGATGAGCTCCAACCATCTTCGTTGCCTCAAATTCAGGTCCGTTTGTGTGAATACGTACTTGAGACTCTTATGATCCTTATAAATTTCACACCTATGTCCAAGGATATAGTGTCTCCAAATCTTCAACGTGTGCACCACGGCTGCAAGTTCCAAATCATGTGTTGGATAATTCTGCTCATATCTCTTCAATTGTCTCGATGCATAGGCAACCACTTGACCTTCTTGCGTGAGCACACAACCAAGTCCTTGCCTCGAGGCATCACAATATATGTCAAAACTTTTACTTACATTCGGTAAGAAAAAAAATTGGGGCTGTGGTTAACCTCTTCTTCAACTCCTCAAAGCTATCTTGACACGCTTGAGTCCATTGGAAAGCCTTCCCCTTC
The DNA here is from genome assembly GCA_036927565.1 of Tuctoria greenei. Taxonomy (NCBI): domain Eukaryota; kingdom Viridiplantae; phylum Streptophyta; class Magnoliopsida; order Poales; family Poaceae; genus Tuctoria; species Tuctoria greenei. The sequence continues at coordinate 147,675,612 of JAYESD010000007.1, forward strand.
ATCAAAAACTCAGTCATGGGCTTGGCTATCTTGGAGAAATCCTTGATGAATCTATGGTAATACCTAGCCATCCCAAGAAAACATATTATTTCCTTCATATTTTGTGGTGGGTTCCACTTCAGCACATCCCTTACTTTTCTTGGGTCCACCGAAACTCCTCCTCCTGAAATAATATGACCCAAGAACGGCACTTCTTCAAACCAAAATTGGCACTTGTTGAATTTGGCATACAATTGATGCTCCTTCAATTTCTGCAACACAAGCCTCAAGTTTTCCTCATGTTCCTCCTCATTCCTCGAGTAGATCATAATGTCATTAATGAACACCACTACAAAATTATCCATGTACTCCATGAAGACCTTATTCATGTGGTACATAAAATAGGCAGGTGCGTTGGTCAATCCAAAGGACATCACAGTGTACTCATAAGATCCATATCGTGTCCTGAAAGTTGTCTTGGGTATATCTGATAGTCTTATCTTCATTTGGAAGTAACCTAACCTCAATCAATCTTGGAGATAACACAGGCACCCTTCATCTGGTCGAACAAGTCTTCTATGCATGGCAAGGTGTACTTGTTCTTGATGGTCACCTCATTGAGAGACCGATAATCTACACACATTCTCTGGGATCCATCCTTCTTATCTATGAAAAGCACTGGGGCTCCCCAAGGTGAAGAGCTTGGGCGTATGAAACACTTCTCTAACTGCTCTTGAATTTGCTTCTTGAGCTCTTCTAATTCCTTAGGAGGCATCCTATATGGCCTCTTTGCTATAGGCGTAGTTCCAGGTAATAAATCAATGACGAACTCGATGTCACGATCAGGTGGTATACCTGGCAATTCCTCAGAAGACACATCTGGTGTAACACCCTCATTTTCATGCATCATGCCCTACATACACTCATATACATGTTTAACATTAACCCACATAAAGAGGAACAAGATTAGAATTGATTTGGAGCATTTAAAATTGATTTGGAACAAAACCGCACTTAAAATGCAGGAAAGTGCAGACTAGTCCGATTTTACTGAGGACTAGTCCGATTTCTCTTTGACTAAAAATGGACTTGTCGGTTTTTGCTGCGGACTAGTTCGATTTTGCCTCTGAAAACTTTCGGACTTGTTCGATTTTTTGCGGACTTGTCCGATATTCCATGAATCCTTGAAAATTTGCTAAGTCCCTGGACTTTTCCGGACTAGTCCGGTGTTCCAGCGGACTTGTCCGATTTCCTCTCTGTTTAAAGTCGGACTTGTCGGATTTTTGGCCAGACTTGTCCGATTTTCTCTCTGGACGACTTCGGACTAGTCCGGTCCTTTCCGGACTTGTCCGATAGTTCGCGACTCCGAGTTGATCTTTTGTTTTATGACTTGTTTCTTGGGTTTCACGTTAAGTGGGCCTAGGGACATCGTGCCTAACTCTTGAAGAGCCCATGTGGGACTCTAAACCGGCCTCTACTCATCCCAAACTCGAAATCCATCTAACCCTACCCTTCACCTCTATATAAACAACCCCACCCCTTGACTTGACATCTATTTGCCACTTTTCCAGCCCACCCAAACCCTAGTTTGTGGAGAGCCACCATCAAGGAGGGAGGAGAAGATCCCAAGAAAGAAGAAGAAGAGGAGGAAACGAAAGAGGATCAAGATCTCCATCAAGTTTCGATCTTCATCACCAATTCATCTCCAAGTTCATCACCAACCCTAGATCACCAAGATCCAACTACTACCTCCAAGTTTCTTGATTCATTGGAGTTCTAAACACCTGGTATACCTTCTATTATCTTTTCCTTACGTGAATTAAACCCCTAATCTCCAAATTCACGACGATCTAGAAAACCCTAATCTGCTGATCTCGTAAAGTGCGAACTTGTCCGGTCCCTAGCGGACTAGTCCGATCTTCCTGGTTAAATTGTGTTGAATTAATTCTAAAATGAGATCTAATCACATCCAAACCTGTATAAACTTGTTAAAATCTATTAGAACTAATTAGTGATCATTAAAAGCAATCTATTGACAAGTTCTACCTTGCATTTGCATCAATCATGCATGTCATGTCATATTGAGTAATATTTGTGCACTCTTTGATTGTGTTTCTTGTCTTGTATGTTTATTGTGTGGATTAGACGGATTTGCACTAGAGAGTGCCGCGGAGGATCTACAACACCAAGAGTTTGAAGGCTTTGACCCTAATCAACAGCAAGAGCAAGGCAAGTGTCCTTGAAGCATATTGATCCTGTTTTAAAATAAATGTTTTATTTGCAAAATTTCATGCTTGTGTCAATTTGATGGGAATCCTATGATAGGAAGTTTACTAGCTTTGTTTGACCACCCTTGTCGCCTGGAATTTATGGTAGAGAGTCGGGAAGGGCTTTTTACCTTTTTCTTCGCTTAATCAACTGGGATGGGAAACAACTATACCACTCAATTTAATTATGCATGGATGAGATTATGGTTAACATGAAATGGTTAAATATGGTATGGTAATAGATGATCTAAGCAAGCTGGTATGTGGATGGGTTGGACGTATGGAGGTTTGCTTGCTTTAGATCTAAGGATCGGTTCATGCGAGAATAAGCCAGGACTACAGTGCCGCCATGAGGCCAAGTATGGGTGCAGCGTAGTTGATTAATTAGGGCTTTGCCAGTTCTATTTGGACCATTATGGATGCTCGGGGAAGGGGTAGTCGGATTGGGTTTGTTGATAATTGGTGGGACTACCCTGGGATCCAAATGGCTCAAGAGGGGGCCCTTGGTTGAAGATGTGCTCTGTAGGAGACATCGCCAACTATGAAACCTCAGTGGGGTCTAAATAGGCTAGTAATCCCTTTGTAAAGGCTATTTTGTGATCTCTTGGCCACACACCAATGGAAGTGTGTAATATGACCGACGGGTCATGGGCATAAGGGAGGTTCTTAGTCATCGAAAGGTGATGAAATCACAAACACGTGGGTAAAGTGGTACAAACTCTGCAGAGTATTAAAACTATCATGATAGCCGTGCTCCCGATTATGAGCACCTGGACAACTTCCATGATTAGAGGGAATTCGATATTGGGATGGTTATGGTTGGTATTATGGTTATGGATTAATTTCTGGTATTGAATATGGTTATTGCAGAATTATGAAATTTGGAATTATTGATGATGGTAATGAATTCAGACTGGTATTATGATATTACTTTTGGTTATGATGGGTTTGCTTCACATACATATAATATATTGCTTTTCAAATGTTTTAATGTACTTTTCAGCACTCAACCATTATTATTGTCGTCATTTGAATCAACCACATGTCATAATTTCCACACTTGCTGAGTACAACATGTACTCACTCTTGCAATCCCCCCCCAATAGTTGCAGGTCAGGATTGGGAGTTTAATGGTAATAATGCGGAGTTCTAGGCCGTGTCTACCGTCAGCTTGCCTGTGGTTTTGATTGGAGCTGCACTATACCCTATTGCTTATGCTGCCTAGCTGTTTAGTTTGCTTAATTAGTTTATTTCCGCTGCATTAGTCAAACTTGTCATAAATATTCATTAGAGCTTGTATTCGAGGATAATATGGTTTGTGTAATAAAACTTGGTTAATTAATCTTGTCTTGTGGTAATTTTCTATATACTTTTTTGTGAATGCACTCGTGTATGTGTGATGAACATCCTGGACACACATATGCGTTATCTTGGTTCATTTTTCAGAACCAGGCGTCACATCTGGGTACTCCCGAACAATCAGAATTTCCTCCAAGGTCACTCCTTCTGCATGATTTACCATTGCCTTCTCGGTCATTGGCTGAACTGCCTTGAATTCTACATTGATTCCTTCCTTGTTTGTCAATTGCACTGTCCGAGTAGCACACTGAATTACCCTGTTATGCTTCCTTAGCCAATCCATTCCAAGTATGATGTCCAAGCCTTGCAAATTCAGGACTATAAGGTTGGCAATGAATTGTACCCCCTTATGGAAATGCTTACTTTTGGGCATACTATATTTGTCCTTATCTCTCCTCTAGGAGATTTAACCAATAAAGTAAACTTCAGGTATGATATAGGCATGCTATGCTTTGCAACATGCTTAGATGAAATGAATGAGTGGGAAGCTCTAGAATGAAATAATATTGTCGCGGGGTTGGAGTTGGCGAGAAACATACCAATCACCATGTCATCCGCTTGTTGAGCTTCCTCCGTAGAGACATGGTTTACATTGCCACGTACAAGATTTTGCTGTCCACGATCCCCTTGCAGTTGTCCTCAATTGGGTCTTGGGTTTTGTCTTGTGGCATTGCTTCCTTGACCAAGGCCTGACTTAGGACATTGAAATGTAGAATGTTTTGCTTCTCCACATGTATAGCACTTCCTAACTGCACCACAATTATTGGGACGAACTTGGTTATAAACATTTGCACCAGGAAAGTTGGCACGAGGTGCAAAAGGCGTTGGAGGCCTAGGTGCTTGCATGATAGAGCGTTGCTGCACAAACTGAGCTGGGCGCGGTGCATAACCAGGGTGCTGTACAGGAGCAGAAGAGCTGTAATTAGGCGCATTAGGTGGTGCAAAGCGAGGGCGCACATTACTTCCTTGTTGCTGTCCCTCGTATGGCACCTTCATCTTGTTATCTAGCTCCATCTCACGGACCTTATTCTCAATCACAATTGCCTTGTCCACTAGCTTCTAAAAGTTTGCATAATCACAGTTGAGCAATTGTACCCGGATCTCATTATTTAAACCTCTCATGAACAAGTATTGCTTCTGGCTGTCCCGACTCGCATCCTCAGGTGCATAGTTGAGAGTTGAGTGAATTTATTGAGATATTCACCCACACTCTATCTTCCTTGCCTCAAGTTTTCAAACTCTTGCCTCTTTAGGATCATAACACCTTCCAGCACATAATGAGAATGGGAGCTCTCCTTGAATTCAGCTCAAGTTATCCTCTCCTGATTTTCAGGGGTGTTGCATAAAGAATCCCACCAATCTGCAGCTGCTCCCACTAGTTTTTGAGAAGCAAATAGAACCTTCACCCAGTCACTACATTGGACAATAGCAAGCTTTTTCTCTATAAACTTGAGCCAATCATCGGCATCCATAGGGTCAGCAGCTTGAGCAAAGGTCGATGGCCTGGTCCTCATGAACTCTCATAACCGGTTATGAGGAGCTGGGGGTGGTGGTGGAGGCATGTGAGGCTGATTTTTGTTGTTGCCAGCCTGCAGCTATCCCATAGTCTGTATCATGGTCTGCATGAGCTGGTTTTGCATAGCCAATAGTTGCTCAAGGTTGATAGCTCCCTGGGCAGGTCCTTGTCCATTGTTGTTCTGAGGTGCTCCATTGTTCTCCTCCTCACCATTGGCATCCCTCTGGTTGTGAGTCCTCACCATCTCAAGAAAAGCAAGAGATAAGAATTTACAAAACGTCCCCAACTATACGTCCCCAACTATATGCATCAAGGGATATGAAACTAAACAACTAACTATACAAGTATATATGGACATGTCAATGCTAATGCATCCCAAAATCCTCTACTGAGCACACAAACAAACATTACATAGAAAACGACACACCAAACAAACCACAACATTTCCTAAGTGTTCCTATGTGCTCTAAAGTGTCCATTCTGTCTAGGCTGCGTCCTACAGTCAACCTGTGGCTTTGATACCAATTTGTGACACCAGGTTCCGAAAAATAACCAAGTGCAATGCATATGTGTGCCCAAGACATTTAACACACATACACGAGTGCATTCACAAAAGGATATACAGAAAATTATCACAAAATAAGATTTATTAAGCACTTTTATTATAGAATTCAGAATATCCCCAAATTATAGCTCTAATGATTATTAACAATGAAACTACTAATACTGTAGAGGAATAACTAATATGAACTAAACGAAATAAGCAAGCTAAGCAAAGGGTATAGCAAAACTCTAAGCAACACCACAGGCAAAGTTGACAGCGGCACACAACCTAGAACTCCTCATTAACGTCGCGATACTCCCAATCCTGACCTGCAACTGTTGGTGGGGGAATAGCAAGCGTGAGTACATGTCGTACTCAGCAAGTGTGGAAAGTATGACATGTAGCTTAAACAAGGTATGATAATTAAACAATGGCTAATTGCTGAAAAGTACATTTAAAACATGTAGAAAAGCATTATACTATGTCTATGTGAAGTAACCCATCATATACCACAATGATTATCATAGTTTAAGTCCATATTCCATATCCATCACCATTATACCAGATTTCACCATTTCCATTAACCATAACCAATACCATAATTCATTCCATAACAAGCCATAACCATATTACCAACCATAACCAGTACCAAACCATTCCTAATCCCAAAACCTCTCTAATCATGTGATTGTTCAGGTTGCTCATGACCGGGAGCACGACTATCATGATAGTTTTTAAGACCCTGCAGAGTTTGTACCGCTTTACCCACGGGTTTGTGTTTTCAACACCTTTTGGTGACTAAGAACCTCCCTTATGCCCGTGACCCGTCGGTCACATTACACACTTCCATTGGTGTATGGCCATGAGATCACAAAATAGCCTTTACAAAGGGATTACTAGCATGTACGGACCTACTGAGGTTTCACCGGTGGTGATGTCTCCAATTGAGCACATCCTAAACCAAGGGCCCCCTCTTGTGCCGTTCGGATCCCAGGGAGTCCTGCCACTCATACAAACCCAATATGACTCCCCTTCCACGCTCTTCCAAATGGTTCGCACAATACTAGCAATACCCTAATTAATCAGCTACGCCGCACCCATACTTGGCCTCGTGGTGGCACTATAAATCCTAGATGGTCGCTCCACGAACCAGTCTTTAGACCTAAAGCAAGCGAAACCACCATAACATCCAACCCATTCACATACCATGCTTGCTTAGATCACCCATTACCATGTTACCATTAACCATGTCCATCAACGTACATTGTCCATAATCTCAATAATTTATAATTAACTTGGTTGTTTTCCCATCCCAATTAATTAGAGTGAGGCAAAAAGGTAAAAAGCCCTTCCCGACTCTCTACCATGTATCCCAAGCAACAAGGATGGTCAAACAAGTGTAGTAAACACCTATCAATGGGTTTTCCGTCAATTTGACACAAGCATGCTGTTTTGCAAACAAAACATTTAAAAAACTAGGATCAATATGTTCAGGGACACTTGCCTTGCTCTTGAGCTTGGTTAGGGTCAAATACTTCGGAATTTAGGTACTGGAGGTCCCCGGCAGCACCCTCTGGAGCAAAACCTTCTATTCCGCGCAACGAACATACAAAACAGACATTACAATCATAAATGCTCATATATTACTTATGATATGCATGATTAATGCAATTGTGAAGTCAAACATGTTAATGAGTTGCTATTAATGTTTAATAACTAGTCACAAAGGTTTCTAACATGTTTGAACAGGTTTGGAATTGATTCGAGTCAATTTGGAATTAATTGAGCTTGAAATAGATTTATATACCGGACAAGTCTGGTGCCAGGGGCGGACTAGTTCACCCTGCTCAAACTAGAATTTAGGGTTTTCGTGATTTGTGAGAATTGGAGTTGAATTTGCATGTAAAAGGGAAAGTAAAAGGTATACCACGTGTCTAGAACTCCAGAGAACAAAAGTTTGGAGGCAACACTTGGATCTTGACGATCTAGGGTTAATTATGAAGAGTTGAAGGTAAATTGGCGATGAAGAACGCAAAGTTGATGAAGATATTGATTGCTTGATCCTCCTTCGTGATCTCCTTCTCCTCTCTGTTGTTGGATCTCCCTTGGTGGCGGCTCCCATGAACTAGGGTTTGTGGTGCTTTCAATTGTGGCAAAGAGATGTAAATGTAGGGTGTTGGGTTGTTTATATAGGGGTAGAGGTGTAGGGTTTGATGGATTTCGAGTTTAAGGTGTTGGAGGCTGTATAGGGGTCCCACATGGGCTCCAAAGAGGTTAAACACAACTTCTTGGGCCCAATTAAGGTAAATACCCAATAACAGTTTGTGGAGGAAAATATTGAATCCGAGTCGGGCACACCAGAAAAGTCCGCTAGGGGATCGGACTAGTCCGATATCGAGTAGAGACAAAAATGGATAAATTCGGTAGAAGGTCCAGACAAGTTCGGTCTTGTCCAGAGAGCAAAACGGACAAGTCCGACATATGTCAGAAAAGTCTGACATATGTCGCACAAGTACGGAAGTTTGAAAACTTAATCGAAAATCATAAGAAAGATCGAACTAGTCCGCACTCAACCACAGACAAGTCCGGAATGGAACAGAGGCTTAATCAGACTAGCCTACAGCAAAAACGGACAAGTCCAAAGCACATCAGAGGGGAAAATCGGACTAGTCCGGGGTACAAACCAGACAAGTCCGTACTTATACAGACTTTTAAGTGTTGTTTTGCTTCTAGTTCATTTTAAACATGTTTCTTTTTATGTTTCTTAATGCTAAACATGTATAAGAATGTATGAAACGCATGATAGATAAAAATGAGGGTGTTACAAACTTCTTCTCATTGAGGGTGCCCAAAGCCAAAGATTTGATTGAGAAGATGGTGTCAAACATAGGCTGGAGCGACGAGCGTCTCCATACCCGCTAGCGAGTCATGCATACCTTGAAGGAGGTGGACATGATCACTGCCAAATTGGACCTCCTTATGAAGAAGATTGATGGACAAGGCAATGGTGAGGTATGTAGCAATGCCTATGCCTTAGACTCTCAAATCACTTGTGAAGTCTGTGGCAACACGTCCCATTTGGGAAATGACTGTCCAGAAACCCGTGAGGATGCCTTATACGTAGCCAACAATGGAAACAATGGCTATCATCCAGGAGGTCAAGGGTGAGGCCAACCACGCCCATTCTTTCAAGGAGGGTACAACAACAATAGCAAAAATGGAAATTAACCCGACTTGAGAGAACTTGCCATTGGCTAGCTGAAGATCAATGAGGCTATATCCAAGAAGTTGTTGGCCAATGTAAAGACCTGAAAAAGCATAAATGCCAAGATTGAAGGACTATCCTCAGCCTTCAAGAATCAATTGAGTTTCAACAAGATGTTGGAAACTCAGTTGGCTCAACTCGCAGCTGCTGTTCCTATAGTGAGGAATGGCAAGATGCTAGGACAGCCCGAACCTCCTATGGAAAGTGCCAACATGATTTCTCTACAAGGAGGCAACTAGCTGAAGGACCTCAGATGTCCTACAATCTCATGCTCAATTGTGGCACACCACTTTGACAAGGCCCTTTCTGACCTTGGAGAAAGCGTGAGTGTGATGCCCAAGGTGGTTTTCGACCAGCTGAACCTCACAGAGCTTACTCCAACACCAATGCAGCTCCAAATGGTTGATTCCTCAGTCCATTATCTGGCAGGTATTGCCGAAGATGTCCCGGTGAAAATCCAGAACTGCTTCATACCCATGGATTTCGTGGTGCTCGACATGGAGGTCGAGAAGGATACGCTGCTCATTCTTGGGCGTCCATTCCTAAGCACGAAGGCTTGCATAGATGTGGGAGATGGAGAAATCCACTTCCATATCAATGGCAAGGAGGAGAAGTTTAACTTTCACTCAAAGTTGTAGCAATGCTCCATGATCCGCATCGGGGCGAATGTCAAGCACATTCAAGAGGTCGAAATCACACCTCCAAAGGTGGACCCACTCATTGCATTCATGAGGAATTTGATCTATGCGGAAAACCCGTCTTATCGTCCACGCCGACACCCCAATAAGAAAGAGAAGTCCGGGCCTCCCCAAAGGCCCAAGTCCACCAAGCCGCCAAAGAAGGAATGACGGAAGAATCAATACAAGCCGTCTGTGCCCATCCCTCCGGGCCCGGATGTCAAGAAATGAAGAAGGAGGAATGTCCAGCTCATCGGATGGTGAGACCTAGGTAATAGGTTAAAATGGTAGTTATCCTTTTCTTTGTTTTCTTTTCTCTTTATTTAGATTTCCCCATTTAGTTTGATTCTCCCCACTGCATATTTGATTTTCTTGTCAAGTTGAGAATCTTATATTCTCAACTATCATTTTTATTTCTTTGTTTTTCACAAAAAGAAAATTGTTGGGTTTTTAAAAGGAGTTTTCATTTGAAAAACAATTTTTGTGATCTACAAAAGTGGTATTTAACCAACGTGCTAATTTCATAGCCGTTGGGAATCCACCTGCCAAAAGGGGGAACAGGGGGCCCACCTATCAGGTCGGCCGACCCCCCTGTTCGACCGACTAGGGGAAGGATCCAATTTGGATCTCTCACCTCCAACGGCTACATTTGGTTCCCTAGTGACCGTTGGGGATTGCACACTATAAATGGTGGCTGTGAGGAGCTCTTCTCTTCACACTTCACCTCATTTCATACATCCCCAAAATCACTCTTGCTCACATTGTTTTTTCTTGCTCTTCATTGAAGCACTCTTGATCAATTCCAAACTCAAAAATATTTTCTTTTGTTTGCATTTGCAATTTAATCTCAAGTTCTTCAAGGGAAAATTCGCCGGGTTTTTTTTTTCACTAACATCACCTCTTTCGAGTTTTTGCCTTGTTTGTTGTGGCCATGAAAGAAATGAAAAGGTTGTTTGGAAAGAGGAAGGAGGTTGCAAGCTCAAGCCATGGTGGAGACTCAAGTGCACGCCCCTCTTCCGTTGCTACACCAAGTTCACGGAGGAGGAGTGTAGTAGAGGACACTCCCATGGGTTAAAGGAGCAACCCACACCAACTTCTTCACGACGGCGACCTCGACATCCAAAGTGAAGTTGGACATCAAGCACGCAAGCTCCTCCATGATCGTGAGTTTTCTCATACAAAAGCTTATGATCCGGATTTGATCTCCAATATAGGTATGGATTCCGAATTCTTTTCCATTTGGCATGCATTAGGATGGGAAAACTTTGCTCACATAGAGGAGAAAGGTTCACACCTTCTCTCCATACAATTCCCCTGCACACTCAAGATAGGATTTGATGGTATTACTTTTAGATTATTTCAAAAAGAATACAACATCCTATGGAAAGAATTAAGTGAAATCCTAGGCTACCATAAACGTTGTTTGCTAGATTTAGACACTTTGCCTAAGTTTAGCAAACAAAGTTTTTGGCAAGATTTAACTGGTGAGGTCAGATGTAGTGCACCTAGGAATAGCCACTTGCACAACCCTACTTTACGCTTTATGCATAGATGGGTGGCTATGACTATGTTCCCTAGAGGAGATGTAAGGATAGTGCGTGATGATGAGCTAAATATTTTATTTGCCATGATTAAAAAGATAAAAGTTGCTCCAGTTATTGCCATGATGACACAATGGTTAAATTACATCCCAAGGGTAGGGCCAATTGAATGTACTTAATTGATTACCGTATTGCTACTAGGGTAGGAGCACTAGAATATTCTTCATTTGAGTATATTGAAAATGAAAGAGAATTAATTCATGAAGATTATTTAGTACAAAGACATACCCTTAAGCATGATCAAGATGGTTCTTTGATATTTTATTATACCGGCTTTGTCAATGAAATTCAGTTACCTAACCCGGATTATCATTTGTACAAATGTTGGAGGCTAACCATTGACCTCCTTCCCATCGAGGAAGCCAGAAGAAGTAATGTCTCTGGCAGGGTAACTAGAAGCCGCACAAGGAGACCGGCCATGCCCCCAACAACCTCCATGGTCCATGAGTACGAAGAGGAAGAGAACCCAATGGGTGATGCACCCGGATGGACTCAACCTCCATCGTATGAGACCGAATATCCGTCTTGTCATGGATGGCCAGGTGCTACATAGGAAACACCCCTATCCACTTCAAGGTCTAGCAGCTTGCCTCCAACATCCATGAGAAGATGTCATTCCACTTCGACTAGAAGTCATCATGACTATAGCCAAGAAATGACGGACCTCTCTAGACGTATGGAGGAGCTTGAAGTAAGGACGGTTGACATCTACAACACTCTCAAAGGGCATGTCCAAGGTACCCAAGACTGGCAACAACACATGGACGCTCAATTCACCAACTTCAATTCCATGCTACAACAACAACAACAAGCCGATCTCGCGAAATACTTCCGTCATCAAGGGTTCAACCCTCGATACGGAGGTGAGTGAAGAACAAGCTTGGAGGAGGACCCACACTTGAGGTAAATTGTATCAACACCTTGCATATTTATTTTCCACATACCCATCATCCACCTTGCATATATATATATAGGATAGGTTTTATCTTCAAATAAAATAAAAGATGTGCGGTAAGAATGACTTGTAATTCACATAGATGAAATGATGAATAGTTGCTCTATTTGAATTTTCCTAAGTCCCTAGTTTACAACTTACTACTCTCCAACATATTGCTCTCATCGGCTAAAATTACTTTTGCCTTGATTTGGAAATTGTGGGTAGCAAAAGCTTAATCCATTCTAAGTTGTTGTGAGATATGATATAGTGATAGGGCTTCTATTCCTAGTTTGATAGTGAAACTTAGATTTCTAGAGATTTAAGTTATCCTCATTTGATTGTAAATACCCACCAAATCCATATGATACATTATATTGATAGACCTTATGCATATGCTATTTGTCTTCACATTGAGCTTTGTAAAACTAGTATAGACCTATGTGAGATTTCCTTCATTACCTTTTGAATTTAAGACTTCACTTGATCATGCTATACTTCTAGACTAGAAGTAAGCAAATTTCTATCATACCACCATTCCACAATAAAAAACGAAACTCCATATCATTTGTGCTTAGTACTCTCTAAAAAATTCATTGCATAGAAAGGTAGTAGAAGACATGGCTACAAGAAAAAGAAAAATAAAATGCATGCTTACATCATAAGCATGAGAAAAAAAAGAGAAAGTAGCCATGTTTCATCCCTGCAAAAATAAGAGAGTCCACTCAAAAAAGGAGTCATCTCAAGATCCACATCCACTCCATTCCATCACACATGCACAAGTCTTGAATCCAATTGTTTTGAATTGATTTCTCCTAAGGCTTTCTCTTTTGACTTAGCAATATTATGTGTTGCAAATATGCCTGTTATATTCTCTACCAAGCTCCACATACAAGCCTTATGTAGAGGTAGGATGAATTTAGGCACAATGCCTTGGTGAGGACATATTTCCACTACACACAAAGGAGAGACTTGAAAGCATCAAATTGAGGCACTAAAAATATAAATTGAACTCTCCGGAATTTGAGTAGAACTTTATTTCTAGGGTATGTGTGCTCCATTTGATGTTCTATCTTTCAACCACCCATGAATAGGAGATGGCATAAGGCCCATAATAACTTAAGATGGGTGAAGTACCATGACAATTTTTGCAATACTAGGTAGAGTATTTTGTTGTGCACATAGTACTTTTAAAAAATAGAACATAGTAGCAACTCTTGATCACCAACCTAAAGTCTTGACTTTGCTTGGGACGAGCAAAGGATAAGTTTGGGGGAGTTTGTTGACGGTTGTTATATACCAATTTCACTCATCAATATAACTAAATTATGTGAAGGAATTATTATTTCATGCACACATCACCTTTCTATTTAACCTATTTTCACTTGTCCTTGGAGAAAGTAGTGCACACATGGATTCTATGCAGGAATGAAGTCAAACAAGGGGATGAATCTTATAGAATATCATCCCAACCAATCAAGCAACGACACATGGCACTACATGGATCAAATGGCCCACAAACAGAAGTATTCGGGGCCATCCAATGGTTTAGTACCCATATAAAGAAATGGGACCCACCTGGCAGAGACCTGGAGGAAGCGAAATCCCAATGGGGCCAAGACCAGGTCGACCTACCCCCCTAGTCGGTCGGCTATGTCTTGGAGCCTTTCGCGGTCAAACGCCACGTGTTGGCTCCTCCTGGCTTAAAGAGGTCATGGGTGACTGATTCACACGCTTTTGGTGGCGGGAACCGACCCTTCTCCAAGGTATAAATAGGACCCCTCACCCCTCACTTCAACACACACCACTTGAGTATTCATCCATTGTATTCACTACTCTCCATAGGTTTAGAGGCGTATAGGATTTAGAGATGAGAGTCTCTAGTCCATAGTCCAAGTAGAAGGAGTCTCTTCCCAATTGGAAATGGTTTGTCTCCCATATTCCTATTTGTATTTGTGACTTTATTCTTAATAAAGATGATATCTTTAGTCTTCTATTGTTCATATACTTGGATGAAGCGTTTCTTATCTGATTATGGATTCCATGTATGTGGTAAGAATAGTGTTTATGATTGTGTTGTACCATTCTTATTACATTATCATAAACACGATAAACCTCCACTGTAGTATAATTAGCTATGATATGAATATGTTAATATGAATCAGTTATGCTATGAATTAACATTGGTTCAACGATGATTTAGTTCATTGCCTTAGGATGGCTTGTGCGTAGGCTCCAAAGGTAATTACTTAATATGCTAGCATGGTGCTAGGATAGAGAGTAGCGTTGAATGTCTCGTAGACCCACGGATGAAGAGGTAGGCAGTAGGTGATGACAACCCTATCTGTCCTTTGTAATCCTCCACTTTCGACTATGCCACAGGCTCTTGGCGGGAGTCACCTAGTGTTGCTAGGGGTAAACCCGTGCCCGATGTGTTAATCCACTTAGAATGAGAATTCATAATTAATATAATCATTAGTAACTAAATTAGACTAGGTATATGTACATTAGAAGCATAGTAGGAGTATCTACCTAACTCTTAGTCTAGTCCCTCAATTACCTCATTTATCCCCTTAGGATAGGATGCTCTTGTGTGTGTCACACTACCTCAATTACCCTTTTATCCATCCTTGCTACAACCCTACCTAGATCAACATAGACCCTCCAATTGATGATTGATTTGCTTCCACCTAGCCTTTGGTAAAATATAAATGACACCATTTGGGAATACTCTTTAAAGTGGAAATGCTACATCGATAGTTTCTGTGCGCCTGCAGACGTTCATTTAAGAATCAAAATCTACCAACAAGCATTTTTGGCACCACTACTAGGGATGAATTGTTAGTAGTGCGTAGGAAATATCAACAGTATGATAGGTTAAACACATTTTTACTTGAAAAGGGGTTTACCATGGGCAAGGTTGATAAAACTCTTTTTGTGTTTAAGCATGGCAATGACTCATTATTCGTTCAAGTGTATGTGGATGATATTATATTTGGTTGTGCTACTCATGATCTTATGTCCAAGTTTTCATCTATGATGAGTTCATAATTTGAGATGAGTATGATGGGAGAACTCACGTACTTTTGGGGCTGCAAATCAAGCAAACCAAGGAGGGTACCTTTGTGCATTAAATGAAGTATACAAGAGACCTTCTTAATCACTTCAACATGGAAAAATGCAAGCCTCTTCGGACACCAATGTTCACAACGACAACACTTGAACTTGATGAAGATGGTGACCCGTTCGATCAAAAAGAATATAGAAGTATGATTGGATTACTCTTGTACCTCACGACATCAAGACCGGACATACAATTCAGCGTATGTCTTTGTGCATGATTTCAAGCTTCCCCACGTGCTTCACATCGTCAAGCCGTCAAAATAATTCTCAGGTACTTACATGGAAATCAAGAATTTAGCATTTTTCTTCCTTCTTCCTCAACCGTTACTTTGAAAGTTTCAGATGCTGATTTTGGGGGTTGTAGAATTGATAGGAAAAGTACTTCGGGTGCTTGTCATTTTCTTGGTAATTCACTTGTTGCTTGGTCCTCTAGAAAACAAATTTCAGTTGCACAATCCATAGCCGAACTTGAATATGTAGCTGCTACTAGCGCTTGCTCAAAAATTCTTTGGATTGTTCAAACACTTAAGGTTATGGGATTGATTTAGATAGTGTTCCACTGTTTTGTGATAACACTAGTCCCATTTGCATTGCTGAAAACCATGTGCAACATTCTAGAACAAAGCACATTGACATTAGGTATCACTTTCTCCATGATAATGTTGAAAAAGGAAACATTGTGCTTCACCATGTAGATACCGCACAACAATTGGCTGACATTTTTACAAAACCTTTGGATTTCACTCGTTTTTGTTTCATTCGTAGTGAAATAGGGGTTATTCATCCTCATGGATTAACTTGAGGGGGAGTTTTCAAACATGGGAAGTCTATGTGTGAATCTGAATTTAAAATAATATGAGCATAGTATTTCATACATATATGACTTTTTGATTCCTTTTACATGCTGAAAGTTCTTACTACATTACTCGTGTTATACATTATGTAGTTTTTGCCATGACTAGCAATTGGAATAACTACTTACACTAAATCTTGTCATGATCAAACTTACTTGCTGTCTTGAACTTGTTGCATGCTCACAAGTGCTTTTAATCATAAAGAATTATTCAACTAATCATCTCACATGTTGAGTTTTTATGTTCAAATGAAAAATTGAGAAAAGATCAAGATAATATGCTTGCATCACACTTCTTTTGAGGTGGCTTATCAGTGCACTTAGATATGAACTTGGAAGAAGTTGTGTATGACTAAAACCATGTTTTAAACTTCTGATTGTCAAATTACATCGGCTTGGCTTGTTTTGTTAGAATAAGGCTGATGCGGCATATAATCTCTTGCAAATGTCATAAGATGGATTTTTTTCCTTAAAAATAATAAAAGTGCAACAACAAGTGTCATGCTTTCAGGTTTTGAAGTAGTTAAGTTTGTGAGATCATGACTTGCTTAAATTGAAAATTACACTTGATCTCTAGTATGGCTTACACTACTTTATGTATCTCATTGATGTGATAGTGTAAGTGACTTGATAGTAGGACTTGGATGAGCTTTGTTTTATATGTATATGTTATAATATGCTCATAAATTTGAAATTTCTCTTTTGAACCTTGCTGAATACATTGTCAAAGGGGGATAAATATGTATATAAATATTTATAGGTGGAGAAATATTTGTTTTTGAAATTTCTTTCTCATTCGATTTTCAAAAAGGGGAAATTTTTTTTTCAAACTTTTCATGTCAATAAGCCAATGTTCAGATTTTAAGTGGTGTTGCCAATGCATTCATCAAAGGGGAGATTGTGAGACCTATGTGTGCTGAATACATTGGTTATTACAATAAAAGTTTTGAATATTGCCAAAACACCCTTTTCAATAAGGTTTGACTCTAGGTCTGAGCTCCGATGATAGGTCCGACATATTTGGGGTAGCTCTGACAAGGTCAGACAATAAGTTCGACTTGTTTTGAGTAGTTCCGGCAAGGTTCGAAGATAGGTCCGACATGTTTTGGGTAGCTCCGGCAAGGTCCGAAAAACTTTGGCTAGGTCTGACTAGCTATGGTTAGGACCGGCGCAAGGTCCGATTAGCTTTGGCTAGGTCCGACGCAAGGCCCGATTAGCTTTGGCAAGGTCCCATGCAAGATCGTAGTGGTTTTGCTTTTAACTTGCAATTTTTTAACCCGCTTTACACTTATGGGAAGTTTACTTAATATTATTTTACTAAGTTTTTTCGAAGTGTTATGGCTGTTTACGGTGGTTAATGTTTTGATATAGTTTGCAACATGCTTATGTGATGTGCTCACGTAAGGTGTTGTGGTTATTGGACTAACGAGAGTCAAGTCGAGGATTTGGGCTCGCAAAGGATGGTTGTTTGTTCATGTGCATGTGTTTCTTCAGTTCAGGACATGGCTGGTGACGGGATTCATTGAACTAGTCTTAGGGAGAAGATGAGGTTCAACAACCAAGTTCGAAAGGAATTGTGGTTGAGTTTATCGGGAGGTTACACAACATGTTTGAGTTAAGAACAATACATATGAAAGTATTGTAGACGTTGTTGGAAGGTGTTTGCACGTGTGCAAGGAGTGCATGGACTTGGAAACATGGTTCCAAGATGTGATGAATAAAAGTGGACATAAATAATTGGTCAGAAAGGTCCAAATAGCTAGATTATGCCTCAGGCTGCAGCCGAGGTGGTTATGGTCCATTTATGAAAAACGTTTCGAGTTTGTTTTGGTTAGATTTCATGTGGGTCATAAAGTTGAGTTGTTTATGAATGTTGGTATGTTATTAAGGTTTTTGGAAGTCTTAAGATTGCTTCTTTCTATATATGGAAGAGTCTTGAGCTGTTATGAAAAATTTCGGTTGAAACCGAGTAGGATTAGAGTCCTGGTTAGGATTGAGTTGGCCTTAGAGCTGGTTATATAAGAAAGAGAGACCAAAGATCGTGTGGAGATGACTTTGGTCTGTTCCTCTTGTGTTTTAATTAATAAAATTTGTAGTTTAGACGAGCTTTTGTGCCATGTTCATCCGACTTGTTTCAGACAAGTTTTTCTCGTCGAGTTTCTGCACAGCAATACATTGTGTTGGTGGTTTTATCATAACTTGAGTTTTTCAAATCCAGTTGATGTGATTCTTTTTGGTTTGTCTTTTCAACTTGATTATCTATTTCTATGAAAATTTCACGATCATTGGATTTATGGTTTATGATCTACACGAGTTTCTTTGCAGTGTTGCAGATCTGTTTTTTCTTGGGTAGAACAGATTAACCTTTGTTCAATCTTTCGATCATAACTTGAGTTTTTCTCAACGCTTTTCCGTGATTCTTGTTGTAGTGTATTTGTGAATTGATTATCTATAATATCTACTAATTTTTTCATGGTTTAACATGTTTAGATCAGTTGCACACATGGTTTCTTAACAGATTAATTTTCTGCTGAGGGGTTTTTTGTTGCTTCCGCTGATTTTTTTAATCTACCATTCACCCCCTCTGGTAGCTTTTTATGTGCTCTTATATCCTACATGAGCTTTTAGAGGAGGAAGCGCAACTTTACTTGAGTGAATCACCTACAGCTGCCATTGCCGCAACTCCAGGTGACTAGTGGCCACGCCCCGACAAGCGACCTCGACCGTCGTCTGGCGGTAGTGACAAGATGTGTTGTCCAATCCACAAGTATACGGACCAAAAGCATGAAGACTGTCACGAGGTCAAAAGGCTTGTTGAACGCAACAACAAGCGTCAAGATGACACACCTTTTTGCCAGTAGGAAGGAAAACAAAAAGTCGACGAAGCTCCATTTGATCAGGAGTAACGCTTCCAAGATGCCAAGAAGACGTTGAAGGCGGTCTACAATACTATCGACGACTCCGACACCAGCTTCGACAATGAGCGTCAGAAAACTATCCATATGATGTATGGATGGTCCTGGGACATTACCTCTCAACTCATTATGAAAACTTTGCATCTGGAGATGGCTGCTGCTGCTCCCACCGCCAAGGCGGAGTCCCATCGGAATTGGATGGACACTCCCATCACCTTTGATGCTTCACACTGTCCAAAGAACATGGAAGGAGCTGTACAATTGCCCCTGATGGTCTCCCGGACTATCAACAATATCCAACTCTTCCATGTCTTGGTGTATGGTGGTGCAGCTCTCAATTTGATCAGGTTCGCAACCTTTGTGAAGATCCATCTCAGCCTCTCAGATCTGAGTCCTTCGCGCACATTCTCTGGAGTGGGTCTTGAGATATAACACCTCTCGGCTCTGTTATTCTCCTGGTGACCTTTGGGACACCAGAGAACTACCAGTCTGAGAAGTTGGTATTTGATGTGGCACTCATCAACTTACCCTTCAACGTCATTCTAGGCAGGCCAACACTGTATAGGTTGATGGCGATGGCCCACTGTGGCTACCTTGTGTTGAAGATGCCAACTCCACCAAACGTCCTCCGGATTCGGGGGGATCGCACTACTGGGGTCACTGCACTGGAAAAGCTTTATGCGCTCACAGCAGCACAAGAAGGTGAATTCGGCAAGAAGCAACCAGCTTAGCCTTTGAGCTTGCACCATCGCATCTCAAAAACTACACCTCCGATGCAGCCATGCGGCGACACCGATGTTCCCGTCAAAGTTGTCCAAATCGATGCTGATGTTACTCAAACAACTCGCATAGCGGGGGGGGGGGGGGGGGGGTTGGTCTGAATGATAAATAGGAACTCACGCTCATCACTTTTCTCCGGACGAATGTCGATATGTTTGTATGGAAATCATCACAGATGATGAGGACATCACAACAGCGGAGACGCACATTGAACTGCAAGGACCAATCACAAGAGCACGCGCACGGTTAATAAATCAGCAGGTGAATTCGTTCCTAACTTCTTTTGCATGTGAGTTTGAGAATAGATTGCTATGTGATGATTTAATTGTTATTAGGAATAATGGAGAAGATCAACAAGTGAAGGAAAGAGGCCTTGGGAGCGTGGAGAACCAGCTGGGACGTCCACAAGTTGATGGAAACAGTTTACAACTCGGAGTCCAGGAGCAGTCCACCTCAAAACGGACGCCCAAGAGGCATACGGACTCCGTTTTCGAAGTTCTAGAAGATAAACTTTCCAATGGTTCTGATCCCACCTCAAAATTCCTCAAGAGTCATTGGGAATCGTCGAAACAAGTCGAGTCCAGATATCTGTCCGGTGCTGCACCACCGAATCGGGCCTTTAAGCCTTGTATCCCATAAGAGTCCATTAGGGACGCGTCTAATCGTATTTTGGTCGAACCCTAGCCTATAAATACTGCAACCGCCAGTCATATTCGGTGGGTTTTTCTTAGATCAATAATATCACCGTTCTACGTTTTGTGAGACCCCAACTTCGCGATTCCAGATTGTGTCTTCGACGTTCTTGCTCGTGTTCTCGGTTGCACTTGCAGGGATTAGCCTTCTTGGCGAGGTCAAGTGTGTGCAGCACGGTTAATAACCAATGGATCCGTGGTGTAGTGACTACAGGGGTACTCTAACCGCTCGAGTGCCACGGTTCATCAACATCGAGTTCTCCACCCCAATCGACATACCTTTCGAAAGATCGGGCCTAAACCTACTCATCAACAGATGCCTGGGATCCCTAGGGGACTGATCGAGCATCATCTGAAGATATACCCTGACGCACGGCCCATATAGCAGAAGCCCGAAAACAGTCTGTTGAGCGGCAAAACTTTATCCGTGAAGAAATCAGAAGCTACTCGATGTTGGATTCATCCGGGAGGTTCATCATCCACGGTGGCTGGCAAATCCAGTCGTTGTGCGAAAGGCGGCCGGGAAGCTTCAAATGTGCATCAACTACACCACACTGAATAAGGTATGCCCCAAAGATCCCTTTCCACTACCAAGAATAGATCAAATAGTGGATTCTACATCTGTCTTGAGCTTTTATGTTTCTTAGATGCATATTCCGGATTTCATCAAATACCAATGTCTAAGGAAGATGAAGAACATATTGCTTTTATTACGGTAGATGGTCTCCATTGTTATACAACAATGCCTTATGGTATCAAAAACGCTCTCTCCACCTTTGTGCGAGGTATGCACAAAGCCTTTGGGGAGATGATCCGGGACCTAGTGGAAGTCTACGTTGATGACATCGTTGTCAAGGTGAAGACCAAAGATTCTCTACTAGACAATCTCCAGCCAGTCCTTGACAAACTGAGCCTGACACACACGAAGCTATACCCTGACAAGTGTGTCTTCGTGGTTAACTCTGGAAAGCTTCTTGGTTTCCTGGTGACCCACCGAGGAATTGAAGCAAATCAGGCCAAACTTAAAGCCATTGAAGCAATGTGGCCTCCAGCTCGCATCAAGGATATCTAGACACTTACTAGATGTTTAGCTTCGCTTAGCCAGGCTATCTCAAGGCTGGCAGACCGAGCACTTCCCTTCTTCAAACTATTGAAGAAGTTCGGGCGATTACATTGGTCTGAAGAAGCAGAGAAGGCGTTCCAAGAGCTCAAACAGCTCCTCAACACACTACCAATCATGGTAGCTCCAAAACCTAGTGAGCCTCTTTTGCTTTACATCGCTGCAACTACGGAGGTTGTCAGCATGGTCCTGGTTGCGGAAAGACCAGAGACATCTTCAACTCAGGAGCTCAGACCCCTTCGGGAAGGTCCGGAGATACATGAGGGTGAGTCTGGGTCCCATCCCTCAGGAACAAATCCTAAAGGAAATATGCCTATGGATCAACCTATCTCATCCGAGAGAGTATCTACCACTCAAGAAGAAGATCCGGACCCCTCCGAGAGGGTCCGGATTGATGAAGAAGAAATTTCAGACCCCTCCAGAAGGGTCTGAACTGTCCTGCGGCTAGTATACTTCATCAGTGAAGTACTCCATGATGCCAAGCCTCAATATATTGAGGTGCATAATTTGCTATTTGCGATTCTTATTGCCTCAAGAAAGCTACATCATTACTTCCAAGCCCACAAGATATCGGTGGTAACATCTTATCCACTTCGTGCTATTTTGCATAACCCCAATTCAAAAGAAAATATTGCCAAGTGGGCTGCAGAGCTGGCAGAGTTCGATCTCGAATTCATGCCTTCACATGCAATCAATAGTCAGACGCTAGCTGACTTCATGGCGGAGTGGACACCTTCTCCATCAAGTACGGGGGGCCTCAACGAACAAAAGCCAGAACCTAAGGTCCCAGTCTTGACTGAGCCTCACTGGACTCTCTATTTTGATGGCTCTATGCAGAAGCAGGGGGCCGGAGCTGGAATCCTTCTCCTCACTGCATTCTGGGAGAATGTCAAGTACATGGTACGCCTTGACTTCAAGGTGACCAAAAATATGGCAGAATACGAAGATTTCATCTACAAACTCAAGATGGCGCTATCATTTGGCATCCGGCAGCTACTGGTGAAGGGGGTATTTGCAACTCATCTTCAAACAAGTCAATTGTGAATGTAGTTGCAATAACCCTTAGCTTGTTGCATATTTGCTTGAAGTCCAAAATTTGGAAAAGGAGTTCCAGGTCCTGGACCTCTGCCATGTCCAGCATCTCAACAACGCTGAAGCTAACGATCTCTCGATGAAAGCTTCAACCAGGGCTTAGGTACGCAACGGGTTTTTGTCAGGAGATTACCGGCAACTACCGCTCAGCCTGCTGAACTAAGTGATGGGGGCGAGACCAGCACCCTGAAGCTGGCGGTCTCGGTGTCCCTATTACCATAGCGTCCACCAAGGATCGTCGGTGCTACAAGAAGCTCCGAGCAACCAAGCGCGTATGATCCAGAAGCTCAAATAAGTTCTGATGCATGGATCTCAGAGGTCCGCAATTACTTAAAAGACAACATCCTTCCTGAAGATGGTGTGTCCGCTGAGCGAATTGTCAGATTGGCTAAAAGATACATGTTGGTAGAAGTGGATCTCTATCAATGTGGTGCCAACGACATTCTAATGCGATGCATTTCCGGGGAAGAGGGCTACGAACTTCTCACAGAGATCCATGGAGGCAAGTGTGGGAATCACGTGTCACCCCACACATTGGTCAGTAAGGCCTTCCGGCATGGCTTTTACTAGCCTACAATCACTGCAAATGATTCCTCCCTCATGGCCATTCGCTGTGTGGGGGATGGATATTTTGGGACATTTCCAAAAGGCGTGGAAGGGTACCAGTTCTTATATGTCGCCATCAACAATTTCACAAAGTGGCTTGAAGCAACTCAAGTTTTGACAATCAACAAGCAATCTGCCATCAAATTCTTGAAGTCCATTGTATGAAGATTTGGAGTTTCGAACAGAGTTATCACTGACAACAGGACCCAATTCACAAGTGCAGCATTCCAAGAGTATTGCGAATACTTCGATATAACTATCAGCTACGCATCAGTATTTTATCTGGCAAACAATGGCCAAGTCGAGAGAGCAAACACAAAAATTCTCAAGGGACTGAAGATGTGCACTTATGAGTGCTTGAAAAAGCATGGTGCCAACTGAACAAAAGATCTTTTGTCTACATTGTGGGCGACCCGAACAACACCCAGCCGGGCAACAGGAGAAACGCCCTTCTTCATGGTGTATGGAGCCGAAGCTGTCATTCCTCCAGAAATTGCCATGGGGTCTCTCTTAGTCCGGACCTACAACAAAGCCATACAGGACCAACTCCAGCGTGATGACTTAGACCTCATCGAATAGGCAAGGTGCCGAACGGCTGTCTGAAATGTGCGATACCGCTAGAGGCTCTAGCGCAATAATCAAAGGCATGTGCACAATCGGTAGTTGGAAGAAGGTGATTTGATGCTGCGATGAATACTCGCTCGAGAAGGGATGAACAAACTTCCCCCAGCTGGGAGGGTCCCTTTCAAGTTATCAAAGTTTCCCGCCCCGGATGCATTCGCTTGGCAACAGATGATGGGATACCACTTCCCAATCTCGGGAATATTGAGCATCTCCGTAAGTTCTATACTTAGTAGCACGAAGGTGGGCTTGTATTTGTATAAAATGTATCTCATAGAGTCTATGAACAGATTTGGGTTGGTCCAAGATGTATGACACACTTAACTTGGTCCTGTACTTTAAGTGTGTCCTTGCCTTCCCTTGTTATTCGGGCCTGTAATGAAATACATTTATATGAAAACAGATTCTATGTGCATTTACTTTGTGCATGCTCATTATTTTTCCTTCCTTTACCTTCTTGTCAATCGTGATGTTGTGCAATTCACTTCAAAGTTAGTCCTAAAGATTCATGTGATATATACATAAGTTTTATTGGTAATCTTCTATTGGATCCTAGTATTGCTAGATGGCCTACTTGCTTGAAAACCAATGCCAATGAAACGTCCGGAGTGTGCTATCGACTTAGCCTAGTCTAACACCCTAAGTATGCCACTCTACCTATTCTTGTGGGTCTCAGTAAGGCGGATCCGAAAAGCACACAGACCTATGGAAGTTTACTCAGTATACTCATATTGTCACAATGAGATTAATATGACCTAAAACTCAAAGAAGGATAATAACCCGCAAATAAGCTATAGGCAAGAGGATAATTTTTACTGCTTTTCTTGTCTCTCATGTGCAGGAAAAAAGAATAATTGTCGACGAGCTGCATGTTTATGGTGGGTGCCGCCAGAGCACCTAGCACCAGCATCACCCAAGGGGCTCACCATTTACATTTCATACGTTGACAGTGGGCTCTGTCGAAACAACTAAGCTCCAACAACTCCCAGGGGGCCCACCGTCAATGTCCAGTACTTGGCGAAGGGTCCTTGGAGATTTCAGATCTAGGAAGTTTGGAGCTATGAAAAGAAATTAAAAACATTGCCAAATTCCTTATGGTAGATGTCCTCAATCAATTGAGCACATCTACCAGGGGGCCAACAAGATAAAGGCAATGATACATTGAAGACAAAAATGGAATTCAAAAGGATTTCATTCATTCAAAATGTGGAGATTTAGAAGATGAGGGTACAAAAGGGAAGGGTCCTAGCTATTGGAGTTCCGCTGGAAGTACTCAAATTAGCCTAGAGGGGGGGGGGTGAATAAGCAATAATCTAAAATATAGACTTAATTAAAAGTTGTCCTGTCAATACAAGTCGGACTTGTCTGACTGAAAATCAGACTTGTCTGACTGAAGTCAAAGAAGCTTGATTTAGCTCAGATAAGTCCGACTAAATCTGCAGGACACGGCCAAAAATAAAGTTTTTAATCAATCTAGCGAATGAAAATGCGTCCTAGCAGTTCTAGTAGTTGATGTAAACAAGATTAAGTGCTAGAAACAAAGTAAACCAAGATGATTACTAGAAAGTAAGAACTTTGCGGAAATGTAAATGGAGACAATGAACACAAGATTTTCTCCTGAGGTTTGGTTCCACAAATAAACCTACGTCCCCGTTGAGGAGCCCACAAAGACCCGGTCCTAACAGCCCTATCCTCGCCAAGACGCCTCAAAGGTAAAGTCTTGGATCTTCCAATATCACAAAGGATTACAAACTTTCCCTAATCAATAGATCACACAAGAACTCACAGGGCGACGCCTAACCATCTAGGAGAGAACCCCAAGAGTAACAAACACGCAATCACAAAGAAACTCAGCGAGTCAAACATTGCTCAACCCCTATGGACTTCTCTTGCCAAGTCTCACAATGACTCCTTCACTCTTTCCCAAAAACATCGGATTTGGCTCAAGAGGGTAAAGAACAATGGAGGAGGCTTTCTTGAGGGTTTGAGGCAGCTCTAAGAGTTTTTGTAGGGTTAGGCTTCATTTAGGGATGAAATCCCCACAAATTTATACTCAAAAAGTGTTTTTAGCGGTTATGTGATAGCCCACGTCGGACAAGCCTGACCTAAGTTCAAACATGTCCGACGTGCTGACAACAACGACAGTACGGCTAACCACTTTGATATGAATCTGTGGGCAAAAGCCGCGTTGGACAAGTCCGACTCAAGGACAAGTCTGACATACAAGGAGACGTTTTTCAACTCAGAATTTCTGAGGCACTAAGTCAAAAAAAGTCTACCTCGAACATGTCTGACCCACTTTGGATATGTCTGAATTCGAGCAGAGACTTCTCGAACTTGTCTGAACACCCATCTCGGACAATTTCGAGTTTTCAAGCACTTAGAAAATTTTTCTAAGTCAAGTACCTCGTACATGTCCGACCCACTTCAGACATGTCTGAATACCAACAGAGAGATCTCGGACATGTCTGAAATACAGATTTAGACATGTTTGAATACGACCAGAGAAGTTTTGGACATGTCCGAAATATAGTTTGGACATGTTTGAATTCCACCAGAAGGAATTCGGACTTATCCAACCCAAGTGTTGGACAAGTCTGACTTAGACACAAAAAGGTTTTCCTAAAACCTACCCAATAGGCTGAGCTCCCATTTGACTCACTAAGTTTTCACACATCGTGTCCCTCTTAATAGTATGGATTTTCCTATGACTAAAGGAGAAATAGAAAACCTATTTCTACTCCACTTTTCACACCTTCTCTCCATTTTCGTGAATTTCATTCTGTACTAAAATCTCTGCAAGAACTCAACCAAAGTCATTAGCTCTTTAATTTTTTGTCATTAATCAACCAAGACCCACAAGGGATCTAGATGCACTTTCAATCTCCCTCTTTTTGGTAAATGATGACAACCAATTAATGATTCCAACAATTTAGATATTTTTTTATTTTGAGTATTAAGGGTCTATGAGATTTCGATTAAAACAAGATTAAATGAGCTCATATAATCTTAATACTCATGGGGTGCCTACATGCATTTTTGTGAAGGACATATTAATGCATTATATGAAAGCAAGTGAATAATCATTGATGACTTGAATTAAACTAAGCATTCATAACATAAGTCCAACATAAGCATCACAAGTAGAATGACACGATAGAAAGTTTACACAAAATAAATAGATAAATGTCCATGTCCATAACTAAGATATATACTTCTCCCCCTTTGGCATCAAGGCACCAAAAAGGAGAAAAGCTAAAAGAATCCTAGTATATACTCGTCGTCGCTCCCTTCGGTGTTACCACTCTCTTGCTCCTCTTAATACTCGCTTTCTTCATCATCTTCATCATCACCAAAACGAGCAGCTGCGGGAGCACTAGAAGAAGCACCAATCCCCGAGAAGAAGGCAAGCTCTAACTCGGACAACTTGGGAAACTCTAGAGGCACTTCGTCCTCGCTGTCATCTGACACAGGGGCAGGGGGAGCTGGAGGTGCTCTCTGATGGATGCCATGTATCTCTTATGCCACTTGGCTGACTACTGAATCGATATCTGAGTGGAGAGGTACATGGAGAACATAACCTTGAGAACCTTTAAGAGTCCCGAAGAGCAGTTTGTACTATATGTTCTCCATGTACATAGCCCTAGGAGCTTGTTTGACGCCATATAGATCCTTACACAATTTGTAGACATGGTTGGGAAAGTCTTGTTCTTCAAAGCCCGGGGGTTGCTCCACATACACCTCTTCTTTAATTGGACCATTGAGAAATGCACTCTTGACGTCCATTTGGTATAACTTAAAATCATGGTGAGTAGCAAAGGCAAGTAATATATGAATTGATTCAAGCCTAGCTACGAGAGCAAATGTTCCATCAAAATCCAAACCTTCAACTTGTGAGTACCCCTTGGCCAAAAGTCGTGCTTTGTTCCTTGTCACCATCC
This sequence comes from Tuctoria greenei, assembly GCA_036927565.1. Classification (NCBI taxonomy): domain Eukaryota; kingdom Viridiplantae; phylum Streptophyta; class Magnoliopsida; order Poales; family Poaceae; genus Tuctoria; species Tuctoria greenei. The sequence continues at coordinate 147,703,497 of JAYESD010000007.1, forward strand.
CGTGCTGATCTTGTTTGTTGCGGAACACCCACTTGGTGCCAACAACATTTGCATCTGGTCTCTTCACGAGCTCCCACACTTGATTTCTTTCAAAGTTGTTGAGCTTCTCTTGCATGGCCACCACCCAATCTGGATCTCATAGTGCTTCTTCAACCTTGTGATGTTCCAAGGAAGAAACAAAAGATAATATTCACAAAAATTTGCAACACGAGATTGAGTAGTTACCCCCTTGGAGATATCTCCAAGGATGTTGTCGAAAGGATGGTCCCGTTGAACACTTTGATGTACTCTTGGGTGTGTGCTTGAGGTCTTGGATCTTCATCATCATCTTCCTCATTTTCTTAATCCCCCCTTGATCGTTGCCTCCATTTTGATCTTGTTGAGGTGCATCTTGAGGGTCTTGAACTTGATCATTTGAGGAAGAGCTTGCTTGATGTGTGGGATGGCCACTTGAGTCTTGAGGTTGTTCTTGTGGTCGAATATCTCCAAGTGCCATCCTTTCTATCACCACTTGTGGAGCTTCTTCCTGATCTAGCACATGACGATAACCTTGCTCCACTTGGGAGGCATTGGTCTCATCAAACACTATGCCACGTCCTACTTCAGCAATTCTAGAGGATTTGTTAAAGACACAATACGCGTAAGTGTTTGAGTCATAACCAAGCAAGAAACCCTCATCAGACTTTGAAGCGAACTTCGATGTCCTAGGTTTCTTGTTGAGAATATAGCATTTGCTCCCAAAAACACAAAATAGTAAATGTTGTTTTTGTTACTAGTTAGGAGCTCGTAAGATGTCTTCCTCAATAAGAGATGGAAGTATAACCGGTTTATGGCATAGCAAGCGGTATTGACCGCTTCTGCCCAAAACAAATTCAACGTCTTGTACTGATCAAGCATGGTTCTTGACATCTCAATGAGGGTACTATTCTTCCTCTTGGCCACCCCATTTTATTGAGGGGAGTAGGGGGCCGAGAACTCATGCTTGATGCCTTCTTCATCAAAAAAATCTTCAACTTGAGTGTTCTTGAATTTGGTGCCGTTGTCACTCCTTATAGTATTGATCCTCAAGGAGAACTCATTTTGAGATCTCCTCAAGTATTTCTTGAGGACACCTTGAGTCTCGCTCTTGTCATGCAAAAAGAACACCCAAGTGAAACGTGAAAAATCATCTACAATTACAAGACCATATTTGTTACCGTCAATGCTTATGTAGGCAATTGGGCCAAATAGGTCCATGTGTAGAAGCTCCAATGGTCTTGTTGTCGTCATGATGTTCTTGTATGGATGTTGAGCTCCAACTTGCTTTCCAGCTTGGCAAGCGCTGCATGGCCTATCCTTTTCAAATACAACATTCTTCAAACCATGGATGTGCTCGCCCTTCAGAAGTTTTTGCAAGTTCCTCATCCCAACATGGGCTAGTCTTCTATGCCAAAGCCATCCCATGTTGGTTTTTGCTGTTAAGCATGTGTCAAGTTCGGCTTTATCCGCGGAGAAATCCACAAGATAAAGCTTTCCCTTGAACATGCCCTTAAAGGCAATTAAGTCGTTGCTCCTTCTCTTGATGGTCATGCCCTCGTTAGTGAAAAGACAATTATAACCTTTGTCACATAATTGTGATATGGAAAAGAGATTATAATCGAGTGAATCAACATGCAAAACATTGGAAAGATTATAATTAGGGGATATAGCAATTTTACCAGTGCCATTGATTTTCACTTGGCTATTGTCTCCAAAGTAGATTCCCTCACTTAGATCTTCGTTTTCCTCATACTCCGCAAACATCTTCCTTTCTCAAGTCATATGACTTGTGCATCCACTATCAAGAACCCACTTGGTTCCACCGGAGGAGTATGCCTACAAAATAGAGTTAACCTTGGCTTTAGGTACCCAAGCGGTGTTGGGTCCTTTGATGTTAGCCAAGAGGCACTTGGGCACCCACACGCAAAGTTTTGGACTCTTGCAGTGTGTCCCAACATACATTGCATAAGGCTTTCCAAACTCGTTCTTTAATAAAACATATGAAGCATCAAAATCATGGAACAATGGATGAGATTCATTTTTAGGCATATTATGTGAAGTAGCAATGTTCTTTTCCTTATTCTTGTTGTATGAACCTTCCTTGACAAAACAATCAAGTCTTTGTCATTGTTGGGAGTATTAGCATTTTGCTTCCTCTCCCTAGAATAGCCAAGACCATCTTTGACAAGAGGATGTCTTGTTGGTGTATGCACTACATGCATATGCCATCTTATCCTTGTCAAAGATGCCACCTTTTTGTGCTTGCTTGTTTTGTGCCACCTTAAGCTCATCTTTTAGTTTTAGAATCAAGTTGGAGCACTTGCAAGCTTGAGGTGTTTTGGATTTGACATTTTTGGAAGTAGAGCTTTTACTGGAAGAAGGTGCATTGACATTGAGAGACTCCACTTGTGTTTCAAGGATCTTGTTAACTTTTGCCAAACTAACAAGTTCATCCTTTAGCACAATTGTAGTGTTCTCAAGGTTTGAGCAAGTTTCCTTGCTCAAAGAGAGTTCACGCTTAAGTGCATTGCTTCTTTCTCTTTCAAGCTCCAAGACCTCCTCAAACTCTTGATGTCTCTCCTTTTGTTGGATGAGCATGTCCTCTTGACTGTAGATGGGCTCTTCCTTCTCAAATATCTCATCCGATAACATCTTCAATCTTTTCAATGTACTCTTACTCATATCTCTAAGGATATATTCGTTTTCACTACTACTATCAAAATCATCATGTGAAGATATTGAAGGAGATGGTTTAGATCTAACCTTCCTTCTTCTCTCCTTGGCCATGAGGCATTTTGGTCCTGAGTCCTCCGAGTTGGAGAGGAGCTTGTTTTCTTAGTTGGTCTTTTCATGGCTATTGTTGCCACCTTTTCTTGGGACTTGTCCTTCTTCTTTAGATGACCTAGCTTCCCGCAAAGTCGCGCCTTGAGTAGGCGCACTTCCTTGTCGTTATTTGGATCATCTTGGAGCACATCGATGTTCTTCGTCTTGTAATCTCCGTCGACAATCATTAGAGTCTCATTTTCACCCCTTTCGGTCATCTTCTCTTTGAGTTATTAGACTCTCGGTGGAGAGACCTGCTCTGATACCAATTGGAAGTAGCCTAGAGTGGGGTGAATAGGCAATAATCGAAAATATGGACTTAATTCAAATCTTTCCTGTCAATACATGTTAAACTTGTCTGACTGAAAATCGGACTTGTTTGACTGAAGTCAAACAAGTCTGATTCAGCTCGGATAAGTCCGACTGAATCTGCAGGGCAGGGCCAAAAATGAAGTTTTTCAGCAATCTAGTGAACGGAAATGCGTCCTAGCAGTTCTAGTAGTTGCTGGAAACAAGATTAAGTGCTAGAAACAAAGTAAACCTAGATGATCACTAGAAAGTAAGAACTTTGCGGAAATGTAAATGAAGACAATGGACAAAAGATTTTCTCCCGAGGTTCGGTTTTAGAAATAAACCTACTTCCCCGTTGAGAAGCCCACAAAGAGCCGGTCCTAACAGCCCTATCCTCTCCAAGACGCCTCAAAGGTCTTGGATCTTCCACTATCACAAAGGATTACAAAATTCCTAAATCAAGAGATCACAAAAGAAATCGCAGGACGACGCCTAACCATCTAGGGGAGAACCCCGAGAGTAACAAACACGCAATCACAAAGAAACTCGGCGAATCAAACGTTGCTCAACCCCTATGTACTTCTCTTGCCAAGTCTCACAATCACTCCTTCACTCTTCCCCAAAAACTTCGGATTTGGGCTCAAGGGGCTGAAGAACAATGGAGGAGGCTTTCCTGAGGTTTGAGGCGGCTCTGAAAGTTTCTGTAGGGTTAGGCTTCATTTGGGGACGAAATCCTTACCGATTTATACTCAAAAAGTGTTTTTAGACGTTCTATGACAGCCTACATCCGACAAGTCTGACCTAAGTTCGAACATGTCCGAGATGCTGACAACAGCGACAGTACGGCTAACCACTTTGAATTGAATCTGCGCACAAATGCCGTGTCAGACAAGTCGGACTCAACTCGGACAAGTCTGACATACAAGGATAGGTTTTTCAACTCATATTAATTCGAGGCACTAAGTCGGAAAAGACTACCTTGGACATGTTCGACCCATTTTGGCCATGTCTGTATTCGAACAGATACTTCTCAAACTTGTCTCAATACCCATCTCAGACAATTCTGAGTTCTCAGACACATAGAAAACTTTTCTAAGTCAAGTACCTCGGACATGTCCTACCCACTTCGGACATGTCTGAATACCAACAGAGAGATCTCAAACATGTCTGAAATATAGATTCAGACATGTTTGTATATCACCAGAGAAGTTTCAGACATATCCGAAATGTAGTTCGGACATGTCCGAATTCCACCAGAAGGATTTCAGACTTATCCGACCCAAGGTGTCAGACAAGTTTGACTTAGACAGAAAGGGGTTTTCCTAAAACCTAACCAAGAGGTTGAACTCCCATTTGAATCACTAAGTTTCCATGCACCGTGTCCCTCTTAATAGTACAAATTTTCCTATGACTCAAGGAGAAATAGAAAACCTATTGGTACTCCACTTTTCACGCCTTTTCTCCTTTTTGTGAATTTCATTTTGTACTAAAATCTCTGCAAGAACTCAACCAAAGTCATTAGCCCTTTAATTGTTTGTCATTAATCAACCAAAACCCACAATGGACCTAGATGCAATTTCAAGTACGCAGCAACCTTCTGGGCGACTTCTTGGACGTTTGGCTTGACAACTTCTTCCTCCTCGGTGATGGGTCTATCAATCACCAGAGCTAGAGACTTAGAGGGATCCTGGCTGCGGAAGCATATCAGCACATATTCTGCGACATTCTTCGCCAAAGATTTTCCCTCGTCTCGAGCTGGTCGCTAATCACATCTTACAACATATCCAGCTTAGCTCTAGCAGAGTTGAGTGCCTACAAAGCTCTGTCCATCTCTGGCTCCAGGTCAACCGGTCGGACCAGACTGAACCCTAGTGGCACCAGAGCATCTTCCGCTCACCCAAGGAAGTCCCAGACCTGCTGGGACTGTATTGCCCTTGTACTCCAAAGCTCTTCTAGTGACTTTCTTGCGGATGAGAGCTCCGCGGAGCCCTCCTTCGAGAACTGCTTGACCGCTTTAGCATGTTCTTGGATCCGTTTAGCCAACTGCCTCTATTGGTCAATGATTTGCTTCTCCCGGAGGTTCAAGCGATCTTGCTTCTCTGCAAGGTCCCTCTCCTTAACCTTCACCTTACCTTCCCTAGTAGAGATAGCAATCTCTCGCTTGCTGACTCCTTCTCCCTTCATCCATATTTGCTACTTCTCAACTTCGCGCCAGGACATATATTTTTCCTAGCGGTTGGCCAGGTCCTGCTCATCGCGTGCTAGCTTCTGAGAGATTTCGTCTTCTCTCTCTTCTCTCTTCTGGAGCTCTTGCTCCTTATTGTCTAATGCATCTCGGCACTTAGGAGCTGTTCCCTCAAAGTGTTGAGACTCTTTGAGCAATCATCTGCCAATTCATTGGCTTTCTTCACATGCTCGTAGATCTCCCTAATCTTGTCATTGATGGCTTCTATTGCAGCCTCTCTTTCATCCAGCGCCTTGTTCAGACGCGTCTGTCGAGCTATCTTGACCTCGAGCAATTCTCTTAGGTCAGCTAGCCAAGACTGTGTCAACTTCATATTGAAGTAGAGCATCTTGCGCCAATGCCTCAGAGTGTCACACTCATTCTCTAGGGCCTTGCGCTCGTAGTCGAAGGCGAGTTGAACTTGGCAGAGACTCGAGCAGGCGTTCTCGATTGACATGTCCAGAGGATTGGCTCAGTACCGGCCTGAGGTTCCACTGGTTCTCCCAAATCTTCTGGAATAGTTGTCGGAGCCCATGGCATGAGCATGGACGCCAACAACACAACTTCTGTAGCGATAGTTTCGGGAGCTCGTCAACCTTCGGTATGGTTTTTGATGAACCTGGAGCTAGATCTGCAGGCACTAACTCAGGTACCATTATGGCGTTAATCGACTGCTCTGGTGCAGCATCTGTTGCAGGATCCGAGTTAGTTGTTGGCTTACGCATGGCAACCTCTAGTAGCGACGTCAGCCGAGGGCACCGGTACCTCCGGTGCTGGTGCCGGTACTTCCGCTGCAGGTTCTAAAATCTCCAACACTGATGCCGATACCTCTCTTGTTGGCTCCGGAGCAGCTAAAGCTTGCTCCATCATTGCTCCTTCATTGTCTAGTGCAACCACAACTTCTTCGGCTGCTGGCGCTGAGGTCATCTCAACGCTAGTTGGCGTCGAACTGTCGTGTCGTCTGCCATGACCATAGGAGAAGCCATACCATCAGCGCGGGCTCCGGTCAGTGCGGTCTCTACAGCCATAGTGTTGGCTTGGTTGCTTGCAGGTGCCAAAGTAGTAGCTCCTCCTCTCGATACTCTAGAAATAAAGGAATAGAGAGTTCAAGGAAAAGCAAAAAAAAAGGAAAAATTAGTTCAAGTGTCGATACTTACCTGGGGCCGCTACAACTCCAGTCAAGACAAAATTTCTTTCTTTGACGGCTGGAGTCACTTGATCCCACCGTCGCTGGTACGGCAGAAGCTCTGGACTTCACCCCGGGAGTTGAAGGTTCATTGGCATCACTTTAGCCGAAACATTCGGAGCATGCGTTGCTTCACTTCCTTTGGCCCAAGCTGCCATTGAAGAAGATGTTCCGGATATGGAGCCTGCCAATGGCCCCAGGACCAGAGTTGAAGATTTACTGGACCCAGTGCTCGCCTCTGGCATTGGGACCAAAGATGATTTCTCAGGCGCGGAGCTTCCCCTAAGCTCTGGGGCCAGAGATGCCGAAGTTGGAGGCATAACCAGCAATGACTTCAAAGTTGAACGGAGCAGAGGCGCTGCTACACTGACGAAGCTCCCGTCAGCCCGCATCAGCTTCCTCTTGCGGCTGGAGGTGTCGACGGGTTCTTTCCCCTTGCCTCGAATTGAGTCAGACTTCTTTGCTTCAGCGGAAGCCTTGCCCTTCCCACTGACTGGCGCAGGTCTGGACTCTCCGTGCTGACAGCGAGCTTCGGGAATCACAATCCCTACAGGTCGGGTGCTCCTCTACCTCACTGCAAGGCTTGTGTCATCGAGAAGCGACATTCCCTTCAGCAACTCTCTGTTGATGGCTACTAACATCACAGCTCATCTCTAGTGAGAGATGAGGTCCACAAGCGCACGGAACTATCGTGTAGTATTTCACCCAAGAGTATTCCCAAGGGTATCATATATATCCCAAAGGAAAGCAATGAAGTAAAGTAAACACTACTCTTATGATCAAGCTATGGGATACTAATCAATTATCAAGACAGGGGTAAGTTGATAATATGGGTAGTGTGACACACACATAAGCAATCTACTGTAAGGGTAAGGTTGTCCTAGCAAGGGTTAGACTACGAGACAGAGATACTCCTACTATGCTCTAATTACTCATATACATAGCCTAATAAAGTACACATGAATATGCTAATGGTGAATACTAGGGCTTAGTGGTCAACATATCGTGCATGGGTTTACCCCTAGCAATACTAGGCGCCTCCCGCTAAGAGCCTGTGGCATAGCCGAACATGGAGGATTACAAAGGACGGATAGGGCTGTCACCACCTACTGCCTACCTCTTCAATCCGTGGGTCTACGAGACATCCAACGCTACTTAACTATCCTAGCATCATGCTAGCATATTAAGTAAATACCTAAGGGGCCGCAGCACAAGCCACCCTAAGGCAGTGACTAACCTAAACATCATTGAACCAATGTTGGGACCAAGCTCTAACATATTTATATTAACATTATCATATTATTACCTAACTAGACTATAGTGGTGGTGTATGATGTTTATGATAATATGATAATGGAATTATCTATAAATCATAACAATATCTACACCTAGCACATACATGGACTCCACGGTAATTCCCTTGAGTTGTTGAATTCACGGTAATTCCCTTAGACCAACCTTTTCTATGTAAAATATGATCCTGTATTAGCTTTAACCATGCTCTAGTTGGAATTTTGCCAAAACCCTAGGAGAGCGGACAGGTCTGGCCCTGTGCGGACTAGTCCGATCGACTTTCTGGTCCAGGACGGACTAGTTCAGTCCCCAGTGATAGGAAGATGAGTCCCGATTTTCCAAAAGGTAATGGATAAGTCGATTGATGGAGATCTCGACGTTGATGATCCGAGGCTCTCGAGTAGAACACGAAAAACCCCTGCAATCACTACACCATCGCTCCATTGGTTATCAACCGTGCTGCACACAATTGACCTCGCCAAGAAGGCTAATCCCTGCAAGTGCAACCGAGAACACAAGCAATAACATAGAAGAAGCAATCTGAAATTGCTGAATTGGAGTTTCACAAACCGATAAACGGCGATATTATTAATCTAAGCAAAACCCAATTATTCATGGCGGCTACTATGGAGTATATATAGGTGGGAGGACGTCCAAGGGGGTTTTGGGGTCGTGACCTAACCCTAAGATACGAAAATAATGGACTTAGACTTGATACAAGGCCCAATGGCCCAATACGGTGGCGCAGCACCCTAACAGATTGCGAACTCGATTTTGTTTCGACGATTCCTATAGGCTCCAAAGGAATTTTGACATAAGACCAGTTCCATTGGAATGTTTATCCTCTCCCCTTTCCGTGCATATGTAGAACATCCAAAACGGAGTTCGTATGAGTCCTGGGCGTCCGTTTTACTACATACTGCTCCTGGACTCTGAGTTGGACACGATTTTGAGTTTGGCTTGGTTTCCATCTTCTTTGAACGAATTCTCTGGTCCTACACGTACCTAATACTTACTCCAACTAATCCTTTCATCTCTCCATGGATCCTAATCACAATTAAATCATTAGGTAGCAATCTATGCTCAAAAACATATAAGGAAACATATAAGAACGAGCTCACCTCTGAAATTAATTGTTGTGTATGAACTCTATTGGTTGCATCTTGTATGTTCAATGGTGTGTTGTTTGTATCCATAGAAGTGATGTCCACATCATCCTCCACTTCTTGAATTGGAGTCGTCCTCGACTCAAGTTCATCTGCTCTCATGTGTTGGTCTAAATGTGCAACACCATCAAATCTTCTTGTATGCATGAATGGAGGAGGCCAAGGTGGTGGACGACATAGTGCGCCATCTTGATCTTGTCCATCAAATAAGAGTGCACATTCACTTGAGCTAGGATCCCAAACAAATAAACATTGTGTCATGTTTGTAGGTGCAATAATAATGTGCATGATCTCATCATTCTCCCCTTCTTTATAACAAGCCGTCCTCGGCTTGCTCGTATGTCCAGCAAAGAGGCTTGGTTTGGAGATAGAATGAGTGTTGTCCATAATGCACAACCGCAGTGAATAATGTTTTTGTTGTCCCTGCTGCAAGAAAAAATACTAGAAAAACTTTGACAAAACATTAGTAGCGTTAATACATTCATTTACTTGACCATGTTGTTGCAGCACAAAAGGAGCTTCCTTATTTGAACATATGTAAACTTTATGCACCATAAACATACCACTATGTTCATATTTGCCTATAGCATGAAAAATATTTCTACTTAACAAAGGCAATTCAGATTGAGAAAATATTATCTTCTCTAAGATATCTAGATCACAAAGAGTGTCAAATTCAATATAGCCCAAAGTATTTAGAGAAGATAACAATTTCAGCTCATCCCTTTCACATGTAGTTGGAATCGAATGCTTAATTTCAGCACAAGTGAGTGATAAAGTATCAAATTCATTTGGTTGTTCTAGCATAGGTACAATATTATCAACACACAACTCATTTTTGTTGTAAGAATCAGTAGGAAAATCAACTAGTGGTAAATGTGTATTATGAAAAGGTTCATCTTGTTGCTGCTCAACAATAGCATGATTGGTAGCAAAATTCGGAACATCCAAAAACTTCTCACCTTCTGTATCTATAGAATGTCTTGCCTTACCATTTTCAGCAGTGATTTCGAGTGCATTATGAGTTGATCCATCTAAAATTTCACAAGTGTTGTTGAAAGCCTCGTTCTCTTTTGCATCGCCTATATTATTTTCTATATTGTTCTGCAAAACGTTAGACACAAAAGGAGGTACAACAAGAAATTTCTCCTCAAATTGATGCACTCCATCTTTGCAATTAGATACATTCATAAAAGTTTCTCGCATCCAAATTTTCATATCCTTCCATGTTTGAGGTTTTTCTAAATCATTTAAATTGTTCCACCAAGTTAATGCACAACCTACTAATGCACTTGCAATATTTCTAATCTTTCTCCTCTCACACATATGACATTGTCCACAAATTTTATCCAACTCTATTTCCCAAGTAATATATTCATCATAACCAAAACCATCATAAGAAGGAAGAGATGGGAGAATGTAATTACTTCTTATGGAAGGTGTTGTAAAGGTGGTCTGAGTGTCATGTGAAATATTGGTTGATGTTTGATTTTTAGTGAGCAACTCTATCGCCGTCTTCATCATGTCCATCATCTCAGCATATAATGCATGATTCTTGCTTTTACCTGACATTGTTAGTAGCAAACAGAAGACAACACAAAAAATATGTTATCCCTATCAACTACAAAGGATAATGTCAAAGTGGAAGTGGAATCACACACTCTCAAATGTCTTACCACGCTCTTACAAGTGTTCTTACCGACACTGCAGGTGGCAAACGGTGGCCAGTATGAAGAAACCAATGAAGCGTGGGATGATTGCAAAGGTGTATCGATTCTGCTCAAGAGTAAGGTGTAGCTTGGATGGCACTTTATATGTATCAAGGATTAGCAACAATGCAATCAGATAGTAAAGTTGAATAAGTGTCCAAAATACTTGTCAAAGTTGCTGGTCTAAATGTGTTCCTAGTAGTTCAAGCTAGCAAGACATGAGACAAAACTAGATGACACAAAGAATGCAAGCACTTCTGTTTTTTTTGTTGTTTTTTTTCTCTTTTTTTTGTGCGGCTTTTGTATCTTGTTTTGCACTTGTCTTTTTTTTTCAGAATGTGCTGCAAATGAAGAACACAATAAAAACCAATCAAAGATATCTCGTGTGCCTGTCGCAGATTTTCTGCTCAATCTTCCAAGGACAAATAGGCACACTTAGAGGCTCTAAATAGAAAAACTTACAACAGCAAGATTGTAGATATATCTCTCCTCTTCAATTTATTTTGGACAAGATCAGTAGAAGATATTGCCCCCGAAATACAGACTGTTCAGAATTTCTAGGTCAACAACAGATTCGTATCTAATGCAATTTCGACCTCGATAACTCTATTTTCTAGGAAACTGTTGAATACAAAAGTTATAGATAACTTCTTAAGCTTTCCAGTAACAACAAGAAAACAAATATCCGAGTCCATATGAGTGATATATGATGAAAATACTGAACTAGAAGAGATGAATCTAATTTGGACGTGATGACATGATTCAAAAGGATGAATCAACACAATGCAAAACTCAAACTAAGACTAAAAACACTTCTAAACCAACAATATGACTCAACCACGGACACAAGCTCAACAAAACCAAACTGAATAACAAAGTTGCAAAGGCTCAATGTGGTTTGGACAAAGTAATGAACAGATCTACTAAACTACAAGTTTTTTGTGGCTTTTTTGTGGACTCTAGGTATGAAAAATAAAACTAATGTAATGGATAGATGAATTACCTAACGAAAACCTAGAAATATGATGCCAATTGATAGGAGAATTGGTCCCGATCTTCCGAAAGGTAAGGATAAGTTGATTGAGGTGGATATCTCAACGTTGATGATCCGAGGCTCTCGAGTAGAACACGAAAAACCCTGCAATCACTACACCACCGCTCCGTTGGTTATCAACCGTGCTGCACACGATTGACCTCGCCAAGAAGGCTAATCCCTGCAAGTGCAACCGAGAACACAAGCAAGAACGTAGAAAAAGCAATCTAAAATTGCTGAATTGGGGTTTCACAAATCGATAAACGGCGATATTATTAATCTAAGCAAAACCCGATTATTCATGGCAGCTAATATTGAGTATATATCGGTGGGAGGACGTCCTAGGGGGTGTTGGGGTCGTAACCTAACCCTAAGATACGAAAATAATGGACTTAGACTTGATACAAGGCCCAATGGCCCAATACGGTAGCGCAGCACCCTGACAGATTGCAAACTCGATTTTGTTTTGACGATTCCTGTCGACTTCAAAGGAATTTTGACATGAGACCAGTGCCATTGGAAAGTTTATCCTCTCCACTTTCCGTTCATATGTAGAACATACAAAATGGAGTTCGTATGAGTCCTGGGCGTCCGTTTTACTGCGTACTGCTCCTGTACTCCGAGTTGGACATGATTTTGAGTTTCGCTCGGTTTCCATCTTCTTTGAACGAATTCTCTGGTCCTCCACGTCCCTAATACTTCCTCCAACTACTCCTTGAACCTCTTCATGGATCCTAATCACAATTAAATCATTGGGTAGCAATCTATGCTCAAAAACATATAAGGAAACATATAAGAACGAGCTCACCTCTGAAATTAATTGTTGTGTATGAACTCTTTTGATTGCATCTTGTATGTTCAATGGAGTGTTGTTTGTATCTATAGAAGTGATGTCCTCATCACCCAGTACGGACTTGTCCGACCACCTAAATCTAAAGTCGATGAATTAATCCCAATTTGATTCAAATCAATTCAAAACGTGTTCAAACATGTTGAAAACCATTGTAACTAGGGAGTAAACATTAGTAGCAACTCATTAACAAGTTTTACCACATAATTACATTAATCATGCATGTCTTGATATATTGAGTAATATATGAGCATATATTAATTGTAATGTTTGTTTCATATGTTTTTTTGTGCGGAATAGAAGGTGTTGCCCTAGAGGGTGCTGTCGAGGACCTCCAGCACCAGAACTTCGTAGCTTTTGACACTAATCAAGCTCAGCAGCAAGGCAAGTATCATTGATCATTTTGATCCTATTTTTAACTGTTTTGTTTGAAAAACTGCATGCTTGTGTCAAATTATAGAAAACCCAAGATAGGAGTTTACTAGTTTTGTTTGACCATCCTTGTTGCTTAGAATATATTATAGAGAGTCAGGAAATGCTTTTTACCTTTTTGCTTCGCTCCAATTAATTGGGATGGGAAAATAATCAAATTGCTTAGTTGTGAATTAATGAACATATGGATGATGAGAATTGCTGAATATGATTAAGTTGTAAACATCAGACTTGGGAGATCTAAGCAAGAATGGATTGTGGATTGTTTGGATGTTATGGTTGTTTGCTTGCCTTTGATCTAAGGACCGGTTCATGCAAGAATAAGTCAAGATAATAGTGCCACCACAAAGCCAAGTATGGGTTCAGGGTGGGCAATCGGTTAAACTGAAACCGATCGGTTCGGTTTTCGGTTTTTTTGAAAGTTCGGTTTCTGAAAACCGAAATCAGACAGAGAAATATAAAAACCGGCCATCTGGTTAACCGAATAGTTCGGTTTTGGTTTTCGGTTAACCGGGAAAACCGAATTTTCATGTGCTGTATAAAATCAGCAGATTAATATGCAGCGGACTTGCAGTTTAAATTGTCATATTACATAATAGACATTTTAGCATAAACAGGATATCCAAACACGATTAATACAAACATCAGCAAGTTTGTAGTACTAACAGCACAAAACATCATCACTGCTTCACAGAATCACAGTCACACAACTAAATAGCTAGACAAAATCATAGCACCACAAGTCAACTTCAAAATTCAGCAACATCCCTTCAAAACAGCAATATGCCAATCCAGCATGGAGGTCACCTTCCTGCAAACAAAGAGAAAATTGAAGCAGCTTAGCAGGAGCAGAGGCAAAGTCCTTCAGAACTCATCAGGATCACTTGTTATCATCATCACAGCCAATGTTTCAAAGAAAAATCAGCAGAACTGCATAAGTGAAGGACATGTATAAATGCTTACCTAACAAATGTACCATAACTTAAAAACAAAACAGAATTATGTGCTTTCTTAGGGCATGTATAACCTGAAAACGGAACATAATAACCTCAACACAGAACCTGAAAATCTGAAAATAGCAGAAATAAAGGACAGAATTATAACTCACCATTAGGGAACAGAATTAGGTGTTTTCTCACCAGACTTTCCAGCCTTATGTTGTTCAATTAACTCTGAAATGAAAAAATAAGTAAAATTTTAATTATTTACAAGAGAACATGTAAACATGTTAATTACAGCCTTACCTTCTTCTAGTTTTGCTAGCTCTTCCATATCTTCTTCAACATTTATAGGAGTTGATCGTCGAAGCCAATCTTGTGTACAAATAAGAGCTTGCACCATGAATGGAGTTAGAGAGGTTCTAAAGTCATCTAGAATCCATCCACCTGTGCTAAAAACTGATTCAGATGCAACCGTTGAAATAGGAATTGCCAACACATCACGAGCCATTCTTGCTAGTATAGGAAATCTAGACTGATTCACTTTCCACCATCTAAGAATATCAAACTTATTGTTATCTTGCTCATTATCCTCACTAAGATACTTCTCAATTTCAGATTTGCTTGTAGTCATGAAAGAATGTCAATCCTCATTTTCTTAGCAACAAGAGACCTCATTAACTCTCGTCCCTTTTTTTTAGGCTGTTCCTCACTGCTAACTTCAACCGATGAATCATTTGGAGAATACATGTTTCTATACTCCTCATACAATTCATGAAAACATGTATTAATTGCATCCAAAACTATTTGCCCCTTTTCCTCACCAAACATTTCTCCAATTACAATCTTAGTGTAACTAGATAGTTTGTATCTTGGATCTAGAACCATAGCAATAAAGATGAGCAAGTTCATGTTCTCCTTCTCTCTCACTCTACCCTTCCCTCTCACGTCGACCTCATTCTCCTTCTCCTTCTCATACCAGTTGCCCCAATACTTGTCATATTTATCCTTCATTCTCTTTGCCATGGCTTGACGCAAAGGATCATCACTATCGGCCCAATTGCAAAGCAATACCTTAATTTCACCAATCTCATGAAAGAATTCATTAGCCCTTACATTTTGGGTAGCGGAAACACGAAGAGTGATTTCATAAAAATGGCGAAGAAAATCAGCCATCTTTCTAGCATTAGCCCAATCAAACTCATCGGGAATTCCAGGACCTTTTTCACCACATAACTCCATTGTGTAAGTCGGAACTTCATCCTCATACCTCACAAATACTTTTTCATATATGATTGCAGCATTTAACATAAGAAAAGTTGAGTTCCATCTAGTGCATATATCAACTTTCAAGAATGCATTACTGTCTAAATTCTCCTCCTCTGCAAGTTTCTTAAATTTGATCAACCTTGAGGTTCCATTCTTAATAAATCTAACGGCAGCCCTAACACGCTTCACTGAATTGTCCAACTCTTTTAAGCCATCAGATACAATCAAATTGATTATATGGGCAGCACACCTCATGTGAAGATATTTGCCTAAAGAAATATTAGTTTTGTGATTATTCATTTGTCTCCTTACAAAATTGACATCGGAATCATTGGAGCTAGCGTTATTCACTATAATTGTCATAACTTTATTAATCCCCCATTCAGCCAAACATCTCATAACAATTTTCCCAATATCATCCCCCTTATGACCCTTCACCAAGAAAAAACTTATAATTTTCTTATGCAATCTCCATTCACAATCAATAAAATGGGCTGTCACAGCCATATAACTATCTTGCTGTTGAGATGTCCAACCATCAGTTGTTAGACATACTCTTTCACAGTGTTGCTTGAAAAAATTTATAAGCTTTGCTTTCTCTTCAAACTATATAGAAACGGTGTCTCTAGTCACTGTTCTTCTAGAGGGCATATTCCAACGTGGACAAGCAACAGACATGAACTTTCTAAAACCAGCCTTTTCAGAACAAGCAAATGGTTGCTCATCTTCAATAACCATTTCAACAAATGCTTTTCTAATTGCCTCAGGATCAAACTTATAGATTCCAACACTATCCCCTTGACTTAATTCCAAACAACTTTGATTCTTATCTAAATTCCCATGAGGATTGCACTTGCAAGAATTAAAATGAGTGCGTAGAGCAGAAGTACCATTGATATTTGGGTCACACTTGATCTCGCGGTTGCAATACTTGCACTTCCCTTTCTTCAAATGACCATCAATACTTATCTTGTTGAAGTGTTTCCACATTTCCGACCTAGGTGCAATCTCTTTTCTTTTCTTGACCTCTTCTTCTTTCTTCCCTGTTGCCTTTGTTGCCTTCTCCTAGACCTAGACCACTTGCTCTGGTTGATTGGCATCGTTACGTATCTACAAGCATACAACATAGCATCATTGAAAAGAAATAAAGCAACCAAACAAAATAATAGGCATCTAGAATCTGCATACGTTGTTAGATGCTTGCTCCTCCAATGTTGTCAACTTGCAACTGGAATTAGGGATTGGGCACTGGGCAGCACTATAGCAGCTCGGACTCGGAGGCAAGACTAGTCACCTATAGCAAGAGAAACAATGTCAAGAAATTAACAGATGGGGAAGCACTAGACCATATTGGGGGCAAAGCAACGCTAGACGCAAAAAAATCACAGAAAACATATGCAGTACCTTGTTCGACCGGAGGAGGGAGGCGGCGTCCGTCGCGTCGGCCGTCGAGGAGTCGCTGACGACGTGAGGCGAGGGTGAGGCCGTGCCGTGAGGCAGCATGGGACGGGCGGGGGCGCGGGGTGGCGTTGCCCCGCGCGGGTGGAGACGGGCGGACCGCGGACGGCGGCCGCGTGGGGGCGCCGCGTCGCGCGCGCGCTGCTTGGAGACGGAGGCGGCGGTGCGGTGTGGAGATGGAGGGCCGGAGGCGGTGCGCGGCGGAGTGACCTCGTGGTCTCTGGTACTGGGAGGCGGCCAGTCGGGGGAATGGCCGAATGGGGAATTAGGAGAGGAGCCGCTGGAGACTGGAGTCCTAGGATTTTTGCTGGACTAATGGGCTTTTGGGCTGGACCGGGTTAATTTCGGTTTCACCCAATTAACCGAAGTTAAAAACCGAAAACCGAAAAAAAGTTCGGTTACTGCAGTTAGAGAACCGAAATAGCGACCGATTTTGCCGGTTTCAGTTACTTCGGTTCTGGTTCCGATTTTTTCGGTATCGGTTTTTGGTTTCGGTTTATTTTGCCCAGGCTAAGTATGGGTGCAGCGTAGTTTAATAATTAGGTCTGCTACTGGTATTGTATGGACCATTGGATGGGGCGGGGAATGAGAGTCAAGGAGGGCTACCCTGGGAACCACATGGCACATGAGGGGGGCCGTGGGTGGGAGAATGGAGATTCAAGCCTGCTGGTGAATCCTTAGTGGGTCCATACATACTATTAGTCCCTTTGTAAAAGCTATTTTGTGACCTCCTGGACACACACCAACAAAAGTGTGATAAGTCATGATAGAGGTTCTTTGTCACCGAAAGGTGATAAAATCACAAACATGTGGGTAAAGTGGTACAATCTCTACAGAGTGTTAAAAAGTATCATGATAGCTATGCACTCGGTTTTGAGCACCTGGACAACATCCATGATTAGAGTGGAACTGGTATTTGGGATGGTTACGGTTGGGTTATGGTTTGGTTTTGGTTATGGGTATGGATGGGATGGCGAATAATGGTATTGATTAATGATGATGGTCAGAAAATGGTATATGGATGGATAATGAATGATGGATAGGGAATATTATGTTATTCGGGATATGATGGGATTACTTCACATAGACATTATAGGATGCTTTTCACCTGTTTCAAATGTACTTTTCAGCAACTAGCCATTATTTATTATCATTCCTTGTTTAAGCTTCATGTCATTATTTTCTCACACTTGCTGAGTACGACATGTACTCACCCTTGCAATTCCCCCACCAACAATATCATGTGATGTTTTGGAGTATCCTGAGGATAATGCGGAGTACTAGGTTGTGTGTTGCCGTCGACTTGCATGTGGTGTTGCTTGGAGCCATGCATTCCCCTATGCTCAGTTTGCTTAGTTTCTTAATTAGATTATTTTCACTGCAGTTATAGTTCAATATTGATCATTAGAGTTGTAATTTGAGGATTATTTTAATATCATAGTAAAAGTACTTAATTAACTTGTGATGTGGTAATATTATGTATATCGTTTGTGATGCACTCATGTATGTGTGTTGAACATCCTGGACACACATATGCGTCACACATGGTTCATTTTCGGAACCGGGTGTCACAAATTGGTATCAGAGCCACAGGTTGACCGTAGGATGCAACCTAGATACAATGGACACTTTAGAGCACATAGGAGCACTTAGGAATAGTTGAGGTTTGTTTCGTGTGCTGATTGCTATGTAATGTTTGCTTGTGTGCTTAGTAGAGGATTGTAAGATGCTTTAGCGCTTGTCACATCCATATAGGCTAGTATAAGTAGTTGCTTAGTTTCACATCCCTTGATGCATATAGTTGGGGACGTTTTCTAAATTCTTCTCTTTTGCTCTTTCTTCAGATGTCGAGGACTCGCGACCAAAGGTATGCCAATGAGATTGAGGAGAACAATGGAGCACCTTAGAATAACATCAATGGACCTGGACCTGAGGCTGTTAACCTTTAGCAGTTGTTAGTTATGCAGAATCAACTTATGCAGACGATGATGCAAACCTTGGGACAGTTGCAGGCCAATAATCAGAATCAGCCCCACATGCCTCCACCACCACCACCACCACCCCCACCACCTCATAACAGATTGGGAGAGTTTATGAGGACTAGGCCACCCACTTTTGCTCAAGCCAATGATCATATGGAAGCTGATGATTGGATGTAATATGTCGACAAGAAGCTCGCTATTCTCCAGTACATCGACAGGGAGAAGGGTCTTTTTGCTTCCCATCAACTAGTTGGAGCACCTGCAGATTGGTGGGACTCGCTATATAATGCCCATGAAAATCAAGAGAGGATCACTTGGGCCGAATTCAAGGAGAGTTTCCGTTCTCACTTTGTTCCAGAAGGTGTTATGATACTAAAGAGGCAAGAATTTGAGAATCTAAGGCAGGGAATGTCAAGTGCGAGTGAGTATCTCAATAAATTCACTCAACTCTCAAGGTATGCTCTAGAAGATGTCAACTGGGACAGCCACAAGCAATATTTGTTCATGAGAGACCTAAATAATGAGATTCAAGTCCAATTGCTCAATTGTGACTATGCCAATTTCCAGAAGCTTGTGGACAAGGCCATTGTGGTTGAAAACAAGATCCGCGAGATGAAACAAGACAATAAGACAAAGATGTCATACCAAGGGCAGTCGCAGGGGAGCAATGTCCGTCCTCGCCTTGCACCACCAAATGTGCCATACTACAACCCCTCCGCTCCTGTTTATCGAACTGCTTATCCACCACGCCCAAACCAGCAGCAACAATGCCCTGTGTACACAGGGTATTGACAGTGGCCCCCCGGGCCCACCTCAGGGTGAGGCTTTGATCTCGAAGGTGGGGCCACTATCTCTTCCCGCTTTGATATTTCAATTTTCACTCGGGCGGTTGAAACGACGACACGCTCCTTTGCCATCAACACATGGCCCTTCTTGGTTTGGTAGGTGAGTTATGTGATATGCGGATGTCACGCAATTGAAGGTCACTGGTTCCCAATACAATTTCCATATTGTTTCCCAGCGCAATCTTTGTAGGGCTGTCAGGCTGCTACCTTTCTGGTTTCCACCTTCTCATCATGACGACGGTTCACCTGGTACGACTTTTTTGACAAAGTGGACCCAGGCTCCCTTGTCATTGATGAGGTAACTTCGTAGAGTGTAATCAAGGTCCGTGTGTAGTTACCATCCAAGCATTGCATAGGCTTATTAAAGGAAGGGGCATTGTAAGGAGAAGAACTTCTTACGCATCAAACTGTTCTTGTGCATAGAGCTCTCCACTTGACCCCTTGCATTGCGCCCTTCACTTTTTGCTCGACCTTGCCGCGATGGAACTAGGACTTCTCCCCGCCAAGATAAAG
The DNA here is from genome assembly GCA_036927565.1 of Tuctoria greenei. Taxonomy (NCBI): domain Eukaryota; kingdom Viridiplantae; phylum Streptophyta; class Magnoliopsida; order Poales; family Poaceae; genus Tuctoria; species Tuctoria greenei. The sequence continues at coordinate 147,723,527 of JAYESD010000007.1, forward strand.
AGCGATAGTGACCTGTTGAGAGTCCGAAAGCTGATGGGCTGGATAAGCAATTCCTTTAACAACTCGATCCGCTGTGGAAAGCTCCCCTTCAAGAAGGAGGGATCTGGCAAGATCATCTTCTTCTCAGCGTACACGATGGTGGGGCTTGTCCCGCCTTTCTCCAGCTTCCTCCTCATGCTGCAAGAGTTATATGGACTCCAGCTTCAGCACCTCAACCCCCATTCAATCTTGCTGGTGGCAATCTTTGTCCACTTCTGCGAGATGTGGGTGGATGTGCCGCCCTATATGCCACTGCTCTAGAGCTTCTTCACGCTCTGAGCAACTGGCAAAGATAACCAGCTGATCGACTTCTACTACTTTGTGAGTCACAAGAACCCCCCTCCCCTTCAAGTACATCAAGTCGTTTGCTTCCGGGAAGTGGGAAATCTAGAAGAAAGAGTGGGTAGTGATGCGAGTGGATCAACACGACAGGCTGGAACTACTGGTGGGTTTTCCTACAACTGATTCCGACTCTTGGGAAGAGCTCCCAGAGCTGTCGGAAGAATACAACCCGGTGTTGTTAAGGATCCAGATTTTGGTTGAAGGGGGATGTGACACCTGGTTCCAAAAATGAACCAAGTGCGACGCTTATGTTTGACGAGGATGTTCAACACACATACACGAGTGCATCACAAACGATATACAGAAAATTACCACAACACAAGTTAATTAAGTACTTTTATTACAATATTCAAATAATCCTAAAATTACAAACTCTAATGATCAATACTGAACTATAACTGCAGCAGAAATATTCTAATTAAGCAACTAAGGAAACTGAGCATAGGGGAATGCACGGCTATCAAGCAACACCACAGGCAAGTTGACGGTAGCACACAGCCTAGTACTCCGCATTATCCTCAGGATACTCCCAAACATCTCATGAAACTGTTGGTGGGGGAATTGCATGGGTGAGGACATGTCGTACTCAGCAAGTGTGGGAAAATAATGACATGAAGCTTAAACAAGGAATGATAATAACTAACAGCTAGTTGCTAAAAAGTACATTTAAAATAGCTGAATAACATCGTACAATGTCCATGTGAAATAATCCCATCATATCCTGAATAAAATAATATTCCATATCCATCATTCATTATTCATCCATATACCATATTCTTACCATCATCATTAACCATATCCATTATCCGCCATCCAATCCAAACCCATAACCAAAACCAAACTATAACCCAATCGTAACCATCCCAAATACCATGCCACTCTAATCATGGAAGTTGTCCAGGTGCTCATAACTAGGAGCACGGCTATCATGATAGTTTTTAACACTCTGCAGAAGTTGTACCACTTTAACCACATGTTTGTGATTTCATCACCTTTCAGTGACTAAGAACCTCTATCATGCATTATCACACTTCCGTTGGTGTGTGGCCAAGAGATCACAAAATAGCTTTTACAAAGGGATTACTAGTATGTACGGACCCACTAAGGTTTAACTAGCAGACATGAAAATTCTCCCACCCACGGGCCCTCTCATGTGCCATGCGGTTCCTAGGGTAGCTCTCCTCGACCCCCATTCCCCACACCATCCAATGGTCCATACAATACCAACAGCACACCTAATTATTCAGCTACACCGCACCCATATTTGGCCTTGTGGTGGAACTTTTGTCCTGACTTATTCTTGCATGAACCGGTCCTTAGATCTATAGCAAGCAAACCACCATAATGTCCAACTCAATCCACAATCCATGCTTGCTTAGATCTCCCAAGTCCCGTGTTTACCAGTTAATCATATTCAACAATTCTCATCATCCATAAGTTCATTAATTCACAATTAAGCCATTTGGTTGTTTTCCCATCCCAATTAATTAGAGCGAAGCAAAAAGGTAAAAAGCCCTTCCTGACTCTCTATAATATATTCCGAGCGACAAGGATGGTCAAATAAGACTACTAAACTCCTACCTTGGGTTTCCCATCAATTTGACACAAGCAAGAAGTTTTTCAAACAGAACTTTTAAAAACTGGATCAAAATGATCAAGGATACTTGCCTTGCTCCTGAGCTTGATTAGGGTGCTGGAGGTCCTCGACAGCACCCTCTAGGGCAACACCTTCTATTCTGCGCAAAAAACATAAAAAACAAACATTACAATCAATATATGCTTATATATTACTCAATATGCCATGACATGCATGATTAATGCAATTATGTGGTAATACTTGTTAATGAGTTGCTATTAATATTTACTCTCTAGTTACAATGGTTTTCAACAAGTTAGAACAGGTTTCGAATTGATTTGAATCAAATTGGGATTAATTCAGCAACTTTAGATTTAGGTGGCCGGACAAGTCCGTATTGGGGACCGGACTACTTTGCCCTGGACCAGAAAGTCGATCGGATTATTCCGCACAAAGCCAGACAAGTCCGCTTGCCTAGGGTTTTTGGGTAAATTCCAACTAGAGCATAGTTAAAGCTAATACAGGATCATAATTTACGTAGAAAAGGTTGGTCTAAGGTAATTATCGTGAATTCAAGAACTCAAGGGTCGAGAATTCGACGAAACTCGAGATCTTGATGTCTAGAACCAAAGTAGACGGAGAATTGGTGGAGAATTGATGATGATGTCAATAAGTTGACGAAGATTAATCTTGCTTGATCCTTCTCCTTCCTCCTTCCCTCCTCCTGGTTGTGATGAACTCCTCTTGACGGTTTCTCTCATGAACTAGGGTTCGGGGTTCCTTCAATTGTGGCAAAGAGGTGAAGGGGTGATATTGGGGTGCTTATACAGAGGTGGAGGTGGTAGGGTTTGATGGATTTCGAGTTCAAGGTGGTGGAAGCCATGTAGGGGTACCACATGAGCTCCAAAGGGGTTGGGCATGACGTTCTTGGGCCCAATTAAGGTAAAAACACCCAATAGAAAGTCATTGAGGAAAAGATTGGATTTGAGTCAGGCACACCGGGCAAGTCTGTTGGAAGTCAGAATGTTGAACGGATAAGTCCGGTTTCAAGCCGGACAAGTCCGCTTGGAGTTATTTTGAAGTTACAAGAAATTGAACGGAAAAGTTCGCTGCTAGACCGAACAAGTCCGGGTATGACTTAGTAAAACATCAGAAACATTTTTGGACTAGTCTGTAGCATTAACAGAATAAAGTCTAAAAAGACAATAGAGAGCAAAACCGGACTAGTCCGGGTTCCAAACCGGACAAGTCCACCCTACCCAAGGAGAACAACAGCGAGTTAGACAGACTAGTCCGAGGTCCAAATTCGGATAAGTCCGCACTACAACAGGTTTTTATCTGCTTGCATGATTATAATTTAATTTAAACTTATTCCTTTTGTGTTGCTTAATGCTAAACATGTATAAGAATGTATGCCATGCATGATGGATGAAAATGTGGGTGTTACAAACCTACCCCCCTTAAAATGAATCTCACCCTCGAGATTCGATGTAGAAGAAAAGTGATAGGGAAATTCTTTCTTGATCTCATCTTCTAGCTCCAAAGTTGCTTCCGATTCTGTATGATGCTTCCATTGTACTTTGCACCATCGAATCAACTTGTTTCCCTCTCCTTGTTTTCCAAAATTTTGACCAGTTGCTTGACATAAGTCAAATCTGCCTCTAATTCCAAATCCTCAATTGGCACTTGTTCTCCCGGTACCCTTAAGCACTTTTTGAGCTGAGAAATGTGAAACACATCATGAACATCAGCAAGATGTGCTGGCATCTCCAACTTGTATGCCACTTCTCCACGTTTGCCCAAAACCTTGAATGGTCTAATATAGCGAGATGCCAACTTGCCTCTGACATTAAACCGCTTATGACCTCGCATAGGTGATACTTTGAGGTATACAAAGTCTATCACTTCAAAGGCTAAGTTTCTCCGCCTATTATCCGTATAGCCATTTTGTCTTGGTTGAGCAGCCCTCAAGTTATCGCGGATTGTCTGAACTTGCTTTTAAGCCTCTTGCAACACATTCGGTCCAAACACTTGGTTCTCTTATGTCTCATTCCGCAACAAGGGTGTCCTACACTTCATTCCATATAAAGATTCATACGGCGACATATTCAAACTGGCTTGGTGACTGTTATTGTAGGAAAACTCAGCATACGACAAACTCTTCTCCCAACTGCGTCCATACTTCAAGGCACAAGCTCTCAACTTATCTTTGCAATACTTGATTTGTCCTCTCGGTTTGTCCATACGTTTAAGGTTGATATATAGATATGAAATTTAATCTTATACCCAAAGCTTCATGCAGTTTCTGCCAGAACCTATAGGTGAACTGAGAACCTCGGTCTTAAACTATTTTCTTGGGTACCCCGTGTCGGCATATAATTTTCTCCATATACAACTTAGGATTATATGTATGTTAATCCTTCTCATAAAGGGGGGTGAATGGTATAGTGTGATGGTAATAATCTGGAATATGGATGATGGCAATGAAATATGAACTGGTATTATGTTAACTACATGGTTTATGATGGGATTACTTCACATACATATAATATGCTGCTTTTCAAATGTTTTAATGTACTTTTCAGCATTTATCCGTTATTTTATTCGTCATTTGAATCAGCTACATGTCATACTTTCCACACTTGCTGAGTACGACATGTACTTACCCTTGCAATTCCCCCACAAACAGTTGCAAGTCAGGATTGGGAGTATAACGGTCATAATGCGGAGTTCTAGGTCGTGCCTGCCATCAGCTTTGCCTGTGGTGTTGCTTGGAGCCGCGCTACCCTTATGCTTATGTTGCTTAGCTGCTTAGTTTGCTTAATTAGTTTATTTCTACTGCATTAGTTCAAACTTGTCATTATAATTCATTAGAGCTTGTATTCGAGGATATTATGAATTCTATAATAAAAGTGGTTAACTAATCTTGTTCTGTGGAATTTGTTGTATATCCTTTTGTGGGTGCACTCATGTATGTGTGTTGAACGTCATGGGCACACATATGCGTTCACTTGGTTCATTCTCGGAACCGGCTGTCACAAATTGTTATCGGAGCCACAGGTTGACCGTAGGATGCAACCTAGGTAGAATGGACATTTTATAGCACATAGGAGCACTCAGAAATTGATGTGTTTTTGCTTGGTGTGCTATTTGCTTTGTATTGCTGCTTGTGTGCTTAGTAGAGGATTTTGGGATGCTTTAGGATTGCCATGTCCACATAGTCTAGTATAGTTAGTTGCTTAGTTTCATATCCCTTGATTCATATAGTTGGAGACGTTTTCTAAATTATTATCTCTTGATTTTCTTCAGATGGAGAGGACTCGCAACCAAAGGAATGGCAATGATGAGGAGGGGAACAATGGGGCACCTCGGAACAACAATGGACAAGGACCTGCTCAGGGAGCTATCAATATTGAGCAGCTTTTGGCCATGCAAAACTAGCTCGTGCAGACCGTAATACAAACTATAGGACAGCTGCAGGCTAGTAACAACAACAATCATCCCCACATGCCTCCACCGCCACCCTCACCGCTTCATAATCGATTGGGAGAGTTCATGATAACCAGGCCGCCAACCTTTGCTCAAGTTGCTGACCCTATGGACGCCGATGATTGGCTCAAGTCCATGGATAAGAAACTTGCAATAGTCCAATGCGGTGACCGGGAGAAGGTGCTATTCACATCTCATCAACTTGTTGGAGCAGCTGTCGATTGGTGGGATTCTCTATGCAACGCCCATGAAAATCAGGAGAGGATTATTTGGGATGAATTCAAGGAGAGCTTCCGTTCTCATTATGTGCCGAAAGGTGTTATGATCTTGAAGAGGCAAGAATTTGAGAACTTGAGGCAAGGAAGATTGAGTGTGGGTGAATACCTCAATAAATTCACTCAACTGTCAAGGTATGTGCCTGAGGATGTGAGACGGGACAGCTGGAAGCAATACTTGTTCATGAGAGGCTTGAATAATGAGATCCAAGTGCAATTGCTCAACTGTGATTATGCTAACTTTCAGAAGCTTGTGGACAAAGCAATTGTGGTTGAAACAAGGTCTGTGAGATGGAGCAAGACACCAAGAGGAAGGCGCCATATCAAGGACACCAACAAGGAAGCAATGTGCGCCCTCGCTTTGCACCACCCAATGCGCCTTATTACATCTCTTCTTCGCCTGCTCAATGCCCCGGTTATGCACCGTGTCCAACTCAGTTTGTGCAGCAACGCCCTGTAATGCAAGCACCTAGGCCTCCAATGCCTTTTGCACCTCGTGCCAACTTTCCTGGTGCAAATGCTCAGAACCAAGTCAATCCCAATAATTCTGGTGCAGTTAGGAAGTGTTATACATGTGGAGAAGCATGACACTTTGCAATTCAATGTCCTAAGTTAGGACTTGGTCAAGGAAGCAATGCTCAAAGACAAAACCCAAGACCCAATGGAGGATAGCCGCAAGGGAACCATGGACAACAGAATTTTGCTCGTGGCAACGTGAACCATGTCTCTACGGAGGAAGCTCAACAAGCGGATGACGTGGTTATTGGTATGTTTCTCGCAAACTCCAACCCGACGACTATGTTATTTGATTCTGAAGCATCGCATTCATTCATTGCATCGAACTATGTTGCCAAGTATAGTTTGCCTATCTCTCTTATGAAGTTTACTCTATTGGTTAAGTCTCATGGAGGAGAGATGAGGACAAATATAGTATGTCCAAAAGTAAGCCTTAGAATAAGGGTGGTAGACTTCTTTGCTAACCTCATTATTTTGGATTCTCAAGGATTGGACATTATACTTAGTATGGACTGGTTGAGGAAGCACAATGGAGTTATTGAATGTGGCACAATGACGGTGAAGTTGATCAATGAGAAAGGGATCACCATAGAGTTTGAAGCATCTCAACATGCTCTGAAGCAATTGGAGCTGAATCACATGGACGGTGCCACAATTGAGGAGATTTCAGTGGTGTGTGAATTCTTGAATGTGCTTCCGGATGAGTTGCCAGGTACGCCACCTGATCACGACCTTGAGTTTGTTATTGAATTAATACGTAGAACTGCACCTATAGCTAAGATACCATATAGGATGCCTCATAAGGAGTTAGCAGAGCTCAAGAAGCAAATTCAAGAGCAACTAGAGAAGGGTTTTATTCGCCCAATCTCTTCACTTTGGGGAACGTTTGTACTCTTTGTGGACAAGAAGGATGGGTTACAAAGGATGTGTGTGGATTACCGAGCTCTCAATGAGGTGACCATCAAGAACAAGTATACCTTGCCACGCATAGAAGACTTGTTTGATCAGATGAAGGGTGCTTGTGTCTTCTCCAAGATTGATTTGAGGTCGGGACACTTTAAAATGAACATTAGACCATCGGACATACCCAAGACAGCTTTTCGGACACAATATGGATCCTATGAGTATACAGTTATGTCCTTTGGATTGACAAATGCACCTGCGTACTTTATGTACCTCATGAATAAGGTCTTCATGGAGTACTTGGATATGTTTGTTGTGGTGTTCATTGATGACATTATGATCTACTTGAAGGATGATAAGGAACATGAGGAACACTTGAGGCTTACGTTGTAGAAATTGAGGGAGCATCAATTTTATGGCAAGTTCAGCAAGTACCAGTTTTGGTTGAAAGAGGTGTCATTTTTGGGTCACATCATCTCGGGAGGAGGAGTATTGGTTGACCCTGGAAAAGTGAGGGACGTGTTGAAATGGGAACCCCCACATAATGTAAAGGAGATCCGGAGTTTTCTTGGAATGGTTGGATCTTACCATCGATTTATCAAGGACTTTTCCAAAATAGCCAAGCCAATGACTGAGTTGCTATGAAGGGGAAAGCTTTCCGATAGACTCAAGCTTGTCAAGACAGCTTTGAGGAGCTAAAGAAGAGGTTAACAACCGCACCTTTGTTAGTTTTGCCGGATGTGAGCAAAAGCTTCAATATTTGTTGTGATGCATCACGACAAGGACTTGGATGTGTATTGATGCAAGAAGGTCAAGCGGTAGCCTATGCATCGAGACAATTGAAGAAACATGAGTAGAATTACCCAACACATGATTTGGAACATGCAGCCATGGTACACACATTGAAGATTTGGAGACACTATATCCTTGGGCATAGGTGTGAAATTAATACGGATCACAAGAGTTTAAAGTATATTTTCACACAAACGGACCTGAATTTGAGGCAACAAAGTTGGTTGGAACTTATCAAGGACTATGATGTGGGAATTAATTATCACCCAGGGAAGGATAATGTCGTGGCCGATGCATTGAGTAGGAAAGGAGTAAGTCACCAATTCACGGTCTGAGAGCTGCCATTCAAGCTTTGCAAGGAGTTTGAACGGTTGAATCTCGGATTTGTGAATGAGATGGGGATAATGGAATTAAATCCGAACTTGGAGCAAGAAATTTGAGAGGGGCAAACAAAGGATGAGGAAATTCAGGAGATGAAAGAAAGGACCCAAGAGGAAAAAGAATTCAAGTTTGATGAGGATGACCATGGTACCTTATGGCTTAAAAAGGATTGTCGTGCCTAATGTGATGCATATTTGAAAGACAATATTAAAAGAGGCACATGACTCGCCATACTCAATTCATCCCGGTTGTACGAAGATGTACAAGGAATTGAAGACATGTTATTGGTGGGCCAGCATGAAAAAGGACATAGCTGAATACATAGCGTCGTGTGATGTGTGCCAACGAGTCAAGGCAGAACATCAAAGGCCAGCCGAATTATTGCAGCCATTGAAGGTTCCGGAGTGGAAGTGGAAGGAAATTGGAATGGACTTTATAGTTGGTTTACTGCGTACCCAGTCTGGTTATGACTCAATTTGGGTAATTATGGATCGTTTGACCAAGTCAGCTCTTTTTGTTCCTGTCAACACCACCTATACCACCGCAAAGCTGGTAGAGCTATATATGGAGCACATTGCGTGCTAACATGGAGTTCCAAAGAGAACAGTCTCGAATAGAGGTTCTAAATTTACGTCCAGGTTCTGGCAAAAATTGCATGAAGCATTAGGAACAAGGTTGAATTTCAGCTCAACATATCACCAGCAAACGGATGGACAAACTGAGAGGACCAATTAGATTTTGGAGGACATGTTAAGAGCATGTGCTTTAAAGCACGGGAAAAGTTGGGAAAAGAGCTTGCCATACGCAGATTTTTCATACAACAATAGTTATCAAGCAAGCTTAAAAATGTCACCCTATGGATCACTATATGGGAGGAAGTGTAGGACACCATTGTTTTGGAATGAACCAGGGGAAAATCAGGTGTTTGGACCTGTTATATTGCAAGAAGGTGAGAAATAAGTCCAGATTATTCGTGAAAACTTGAGGGATGCTCAATTAAGACAAAAAGGCTATGCGGACAATAGGAGAAGGAAGCTAGTCTTTGAAGTGGGATACTTTGTTTACCTCAAGGTGTCACCCATGAGAGGTCATAAGAGTTTTAACATAAGAGGCAAGCTAGCACCTCGATACATTGGGCCATTCAAGATTTTGGACAAAAGAGGAGATGTAGCATATAAATTGGAGATGCCAACTTATCTTTCAGATGTACATGATGTCTTTCATGTTTTCCAACTCAAGAATTGTTTAAGGGTACCAGAAGAACAAGTGCCAATGGAAAAATTGGAACTAGAGGCAGATTTGACTTATGCCGAGCAACCGGTCAAAATCTTGGAAACCAAGGAGAGGGTCACAAGAAACAAGATTATTAGATGGTGTAAGGTTCAGTGGAAGCATCACACAGAATCAGAGGCAACCTGGGAGCTAGAAGATGATCTCAAGAAGGAATATCCCTATCTCTTCTCTTCTGCATCGAATCTCAAGGGCGAGATCCATTTTAAGGGGAGTAGGTTTGTAACACCCTCATTTTCATGCATCATGCATTGCATAAGTTCATATACATGTTTAACATTAATCCATATAAAAAGGAATGAATTTAAAATGAATTAGGAGCAAAACCGCACTCAAAAGTTCTAAGGAGTGCGGACTAGTCTATTTTTGGTGCAGACTAATCCGATTTCTCTCTGACCTTCTTCGGACTTGTCCTTTCTTCCTGCGGACTAGTCCGGTTTTGTCTCTGTACCAATTTCGGTCTTGTCTGGTCCCGTGTGGACTAGTTTGGTATTCCAATTCCTTGAAATTTTGCTAAGTCCCTAGACTTGTCCGGACTTGTCCGACATCTAGCGGACTTGTCCATTTCCCCTTTGACTAAGTTCGGACTTGTCCGATGTCCAGTCCGGACTTGTCCGATATCTCTCTGACTAACTTCGGACTAGTCTGGCCTTTTGCGGACTTGTCCGGTGATCGCGATTCCGAGTTGATCTTTTGTTTCACGACGTGTTTGGGTTTTACCTTAAGTGGGCCTAAGGACGTCATGTCTAACTCTTTTTGGAGCCCATGTGGGACCCCACACCGGCCTCCACCCTCCCCAAACTCAAAATCCATCAAACCCTAGCCCTCCACCTCTATATAAACAACCCCACCCCTTGATTTTACACCCTTTTGCCTCAATTGAAGAACCACAAACCCTAGATCGTGGAGAGCCGCCATCAAGGAGGGAGAAGGAGATCTCGAGAAAGAAGAAGAAGAGGAGTAAACGAAAGAGGATCAAGTCATCAAGATCTCCATCGAGTTTTCTTTCTTCATCAACAATTCACCTTCAAGTTCTTCATCAACCCTAGATCATCAAGATCCAAGTGTTGCCTCCAAAACCCTTGATTCATTGGAGTTCTAAATATATGGTATACCTTCTACTTCCTTTTTCTCTTGTGAATACAACCCCCTTTCTCCAAATTCACGTCGATCTAGAAAACCTTAGTTCGTTGTTCTGCGAAGGGCGGGCTAGTCCTACCCTATAGCGGATCAGTTCGATTTTGCTGTCTATTTTCTGCTGAATTAATTCTAAATTGACTCGAATCATTAAAAACCATTAGAACCAGTTAGTAAATATGATTAACAACTCATTAACTAGTTTTGATTCGCATTTGTATCAATCATTCATGTCATGTCATATTGAGTAATATATGTGCACTTATTGATTGTAATTCTTGTATTGTATGTTCGTTGCGCGGATTAGACAGTTTTGCGCTAGAGAGTGCTGTGGAGGACCTCCAGCACCAGGAATTTAAAGACTTTGACCCGAACCAAGCCCAGGAGCAAGGAAAGTGTCCTTGAACATAATGACATGTCAATTTGATGGAAATTCCTATGATAGGAAGTTTACTAGCTTTGTTTAACCACCCTTGTCACCGGAGATACATGGTATAGAGTCGGGAAGGGCTTTTCACCTTTTTGCTTCGCTTAATTAATTGGGATGGGAAAACAACTATGCCATTCAATTATGCATTAATGAGATTATGATTAATATGAACTGGTTAATATGATGTGGTAATGGGTGATCTAAGCAAGCCTGGTACGTGGATGGGTTGGAAGACATGGTGGTTTCGTTTGCTTTAGATCTAAGGACCGGTTCATGCGAGAATATGCCAGGACAACAGTGCCACCATGAGGACAAGTATGGGTGCGGCGTAGCTGATTAATTAGGGTATTGCTAGTATTGCATGGATCATTTGGCACACCGGGGAAGGGGAGTCGGATTGGGTTTGGATTTGAGGCGAGACTCCCTGGGATCTAGATAGCACAAGAGGGGGCCCTTGGTTGAAGATGTGCTCAGTTGGAGACATCGCCACCTGTGAAACCTCAGTGGGTCTGTACATGCTAGTAGTCCCTTTGTGAAGGCTATTTTGTGATTTGTTGGCCACACATCGAAGTGTGAGATGGCATAATGGAGGTTTCCTTTAGTCGTCGACGGGTGACGAAATCACAAACTTGTGAGTAAAGTGGTACAAACTCTGCAGAGTATTAAAACTATCATGATAGTCGTGCTCCCAACTAAGAGCACCTGGATGACCTACATGGTTAGAGGAACTTGGGATTTCGGATGATTACAGTTTGTAATATGGTTAATGGTAATGAGAAATCTGGTATATGGATGATGGTAATAATCTATAATATGGATGATGGCAATGAAATACGAACTGGTATTATGGTAAGTACATGGTTTATGATGGGTTTACTTCACGTACATATAATATACTACTTTTCAAATGTTTTAATGTACTTTTCAGCACTTAGCCTTTATTATATTCGTCATTTGAATCAGCTACATGTCATACTTTCCACACTTGCTAAGTACGACTTGTACTCACCCTTGCAATTCCCCCACCAACGGTTGCAGGTCAAGATTGGGAGTATAACAGTGATAATGAGGAGTTCTAGGCCGTGTCTGCCATCGGCTTTGCATGTGGTGTTGCTTGGAGCTGCGCTACCCTTATGCTTATGTTGCTTAGCTGCTTAGTTTTCTTAATTAGTTTATTTCCACCACATTAGTTTAAACTTGTCATTATAATTCATTAGAGCTTGTATTCGAGGATATTATGAATTATGTAATAAAAGTGGTTAATTAATCTTGTTCTATGATAATTTTGTGTATATCCTTTTGTGGTTGCACTCGTGTATGTGTGTTGAACCTCTTGGGCACCCATATGCGTTCACTTGGTTCATTCTCGGATCCGGGTGTCACATAACACGTATATACAAGAGCGAGAGATCGGTTAGGAGCCGACCCCAATCAAGGTTTATAAGAGAGTTCACAGGAGAAATGACCCTTTCCATCCTAAGTAGCTTAGTCAGCTCATGACCAATCGATTGGTAAGCACTCAAAATTCATCAATTTAATTATAACTAATACTATTATTCACAAGCTTACCCGATTTCTTTGGTTTTCTAGGAAAAGTACGTGTAGGAGGTCATGAAGATACATAGCGAAGGGTACTATTGGGAGAATGCGCCAATCGACCCTCAAGTCGTGTACGCAAGTGGAGGCGGGAAGGCCCATGGACGGTGAGTTGGTCATTTGTTTTTTCCTTCTTTTACTTATTATTTTTCTTTCTTTTGTAGGTTTTCCATTTTTTATGGAGTTGTCGACTCGAGGGTGGTGCGACCTTCGAGAGGCACTTCATCGATGCAGGCTTCGTCTGTTCGACCGTTAAGTGGCCGCCTCTCGCAGAAGGACCTGGAGTTCCATGCCATGAAGGCGATGCTGACGCAGACCCAGGAGGAGCTCGACAAGATGAAGACCATCCAAGAGTACTAGACTAGGTACATGGTCCAGATGCTGGCAACGATTGAGTTAAGTAATTTAAATTCTATAGTTTAATTTTGTAGCATTTCAATAATATGTATCTACTAATATTTTGCAATGATACACCTTAGATCGACAGAACAACCAAAAAATTGAGATTCCCGCATTTCAGCTGCTACAAGCGATCCCGGGACAGGCGGCCCCAACATAGGTGCTCCCGACACAAGTAATAAACTCTTTAATATTAATGTATTCATTTAACATAGGGAATAAGAAGGTGGAACATATGGTGAGGGGGAGAGATTGAGAGACAGGTGGAGTAAGTGAGACAGACAGAGGGAGAGATAGAGGGAAAGAAATAGAGTGGTAGAGAAGGAGTGCCAAAGAGAGGGAGAGAGGGAGTGCGAGAGGGAGGGTAAAGTGAGAGAGAGAGGATGCTAGAGAGGGAGAGGAAGAGAGTGAGGGAGAGAGAGGATGTATGGAGAGACGGAGAGGAAGAGAGTGAGAGACAGGAAGAGATTGAGAAAAGGAGAGAAAGAGAGGGAGAGGAAGAGAGTGAGACAAAGAGAGAAAGAGAGGGAGAGAATGTGAGTGAGAGAAATAGAGGGAGAGGAAGAGAGTGGGAGAAAGAGAGAAAGAGAGGGAGAGGAAGAGAGACATAGAAGGAGAGGAAGAGAGGGAGATGAAGAGAGAGAGAGGATAGAAGGTAGAGAGAGAGAGGAAGAGTGAGAGAAAGAAAAAGAAAGATGTCTAACATGTCGCTAATGTGCTTTGCATATTTCGGTGATGGAGGTGCAAACTCCATTGCCAGAGCTACCAGTACCTGGAGGGATGCGCGGAGATGAGTTCTTAGGCTTTCGAGGTAGTCGAGGGGCTAGTGTGTAGCCCGTTTGGGGTTTGTATTGTTGTTGATGCCTTTGGATCTCAATTGACTGTTTATTGCTGCTGTGAATATTAGTTTGTGTATGTTTATTTCTGTGTGAGCTAGCCATCATGCCAGGTTAATTAGTTTCTATTTAAAAAAATTACAAACTTAACTTACGATGGCCCAAAAACTCACCGCCGTAAGTTATCCCAGGCTACTTACGTCGGCCATATGTTGGCCAGCTGACACTGTCGTAACTAGCAGGCTACTTATGCCGGCCGAAGTAAGCTGTCGTAGGTCATTTGGCCCAGCCCGCATCCCAGATCGTGCACTTACTTACAACGGTGGTGGGCTGCCATCGTAAGTCACGAAAATTATGACGGTATTCGTCATAAGTTCACTTATTTACGACTAAACCATTACATTGGCCCATTACTGCCGTAATTAGCAAAAACCATCATAATTAAGGAATTTGCGATGGTTTAGGCCTTAATTATGGTGGCTACAACCATCATAAGTCAGTCGTATTCCTATAGTGGTGTACTTCTATCCAGCTGGCAAAATATCACAACAAAACATTTTTCTCTCTGTTCGTGCATGAACCAAGGCGTAACTCTGAAGGCACCAAAATGATTTTAGTGTTATGACCGTTGACCATTCATCATCTCGTTGTGCCAAAAAAAGTATGTTGGAAGGAGTGTATATATGGGATAGAAAAGAAGATTTGTGTAACACCCTCATTTTCATGCATTATGCATTGCATGCATCCTCATACATGTTTAACATAAAACAACCTAAAAAGGAACCTGATTAGAAATGAATTTATGTCTAATCAGAATTTTGAGTCTATCAGGGTACGGACATGTCCGGCGCCCAACCCGGACTAGTCTGATATTCCCCTTCTATTTTAGAATATTCAGTTTCTTTAAAACATGGACTTGTCTGACACATTGCACAGACTAATCCGGATTGAGTTTCTGATGTTTCTTCGGACTTGTCCGATTCTCAGAGGACTAGTCCGATCGTGTCTAATTTTTTATTCCAAAAGCCTTTTATTTTGCAACCCTGGACTTGTTCGGCCATCCATACCAGACTTGTCCGAAAAGCTCTCTATTCCAAAACAGACTTGTCTGCTCCCAATTGCAGACTAGTCCGGCCTGATGAATTTCACTCGAATTCTATTTTTCTCCCACAATTGGTTATTGGGTAATTGCCTTAATTGGGCCCAAGAACTCCATGCCCAACCTCAAAGGAGCCCAAGTGGACCCCACCTCAGCCCCTACTCATGCCCCACCGAAATCCATTTGGAATTCACCCCAAACCCTACCTCTCCACCCCTATATAAACAACCCCATACCCCACACCTCTCCTTCACCATTGAAAACCCTTGCTACCACCTTTTGCCTTGTGCCCTCGTCAAGAAGGAGTCCAGAAGCAAGGAGAAGGAGGAGGAGAGGGAGAAGAACCAATCAAGATTGATCTTTGTCAACTTTCGACATTGACGTTCTTCATCACCAAATCTTCATCAACTCATCTCCACCAACCCTAGATCGTCAAGATTCAAGGTTTGCATCCAATCTTCGACCTTTGGACCTCTAGACACATGGTACACCCTTTAAATCCACTTTTACACATGAAATGAACCCCAAATCTCCGCTGATCAGAAAACTCTAATTCATAGTTCTGATCAGGGCGGACTAGTCAGGCCCTAACAGCGGACTAGTTCGGTGTCTGAATCTGTTATTGCTGAATTGAATCCAAATTGCATCAAATCAATTTGAAACTTGTTCAAACTTATTATAAACTATTGTAACTAGTTAGTAAACATTAATAGCAACTTATTACCAAGTTTTACTTCACAATTGCACAAATCATGCATATCATGGCATATTGAGTAATATATGATCATTATTCAATTGTAATGTTTATTTTGCATGTTTGTTACACGGAATAGAAGGTATCGCTGTAGAGAGTGATTTCGAAGACCTGCAGAACTAGAGTTCTGAAGTCTTGATCCAAACCAAGCTTAAGAGCAAGGCAAGTGCCCTTGATCATAATCCAGGCTTTAAATGTTTTGTTTGGGAAATTGCATGCTTGTGTCAATTTGATGGCAAAACCAAATTGTAGGAGTTTACTAGTTTTGTATGACCACCCTTGTCACTTGAACACAATGTAGAGAGTCAGGAAGGGTATTTTACACTTTTTGCCTCGTTATACTCAATTGAGTTTGGGAAAAAATCATATTGCTTAATTATGGACTATTTAACACTTTAATGATGATAATTGATAACATTGACCCTTTAGCAACATGGTGCCAAGGGATCTAAGCAAGCCGGTTATGTGGTATGGATTGGAATGTTTTGGTGGTTTTGCTTGCTTTAGATCTAAGGACCGGTTTGTGGAGCGACCATCCAACACTTACAGTGCCACCATAGGGACAGGTATGGGTGCAACTTAGCTGACTAATTAGTGTATCGCCAGTACTATTTGGACCATTAGGAAGGCTCAGGGAAGGGGTAGTCAGATGGGTTTGTAGAGATTGGTGGGACTACCCTGAGATCCGAATGGCTCAAGAGGGGGCCCTTGGTTGGATGTGCTCAGTTGGAGACATTAATGTTATTTTGATTATTTTGGGAAGGACCACACTTAATGATAATATTATTGCATTTTCAAATGTTTTGAATGTACTTTAATGCAATTAGCCTTTTAATTATTATTTCTTGTTTAAGCTACATGTCATACTTCCCACACTTTCTCAGTACGATGTGTGCTCATCCTTGCTATTCCCCCAACAAATTCAGATGCAAGCGTCAATGAGGAGTACCCGGAGGTCTTTGAGGAGTTCTAGGCGTGCGTGTTACCGTCAAGCTTGCCTGTGGAGTTGGAGTCACTGGTGTTTAGTTTTCTGCTACAGTCTTTTAGAGCTTGTATTCAAGACTATTTGGTTTGTAATAAGGTATTGTTATTAGTGTTATTATTCGAGACATGGTTTTATTTGTTTATCATTTGTGAATCACTTCTGTATGTGTGTTAAACATCCTGGGCACACATATGCATTACGCTTGGTTCATTTTCGGAACCGGGTGTCACAGATTGGTATGAGAGCCATGTTTGATCGTAGCACGCAAGTCTAGATAGAATGGACAACACAAATTACTTAAGACTCCTTTTCTATTCAAAATTAGCCTATTTTGCATTATTTTGCCTTCCACTAGCTATATAATGTGGAAAAATTATTGTTTTTTGCTGCTGCTACAAATTTTGCCACTTTTCCATCTTTTTGAGCAAATGCACATCCTCTCATCTTAATTTATGGCTGCTGCAACTTCAGAACTGATATTTATGTTTTCCCCTAATATTCTCATGTTTTCTTATAAATGGCTCACACCAAAATGACAACCCGCAAGAGAGCTCGTTTGCCACCCCTTGGAAGCAAGCTTAGGCCTCGCAAGGAGAAAAAAATGGAACCAGCCCAAGAGGAGGAAGAAGTGAGTTCCCTGCAAAGGAAGTTGAGCATGAACACTCCAATACGACGGAAGAAGACCCTGCGATGGTAGAATTCTATGATGATGAAGAGGAAGAAGATCCAGAGTTGTTGGAAATCTATGATAGTGAGGAAGAGGAAGGTGAAGCCCATGAGGAGATTGAAGATGAAGCCCAAGATGAGGAGGAACCGCAAGAAGAGGAGGAACCTACTTCACAAGAAGAAGTACTCGAAGCCCAAAGGAATGTATCACGACCTAGTGAAGCCAAAAAGGACAAATGCCTAGTTTACCGTGATGCCCAAGAATTCTATTTTGACGGCACTAATGGAGGATTTGCAGCTAAGCAATTGAAGGAGTTCCTTGATTTATGCAAGATGCACCCAGAGTATTATGTCAAGACGATTCCTTGCCATGGACGTGAAGAATGGAGGGCTCAGGCTCCTGTTCTTGCCAAAGATGAGGTGGTCACCCGAAATTTTGCATCCACATGGAGATCTATCAGGGAGCAAGCTATTGATGATGTGGCTTGGGATGCACTCACTAGATTGTGCCACATCTACCGAGAGCAAGTTGGAGGTACTAGTTTTCCGCTGCACCCGCAATGCAAGAAGGGAACAAGGGAAGTCTTAAGACTGCAAGATGGAGCTCAAATCAGTTCTCGTGCCATTGACAGATCTCAAGAAGTATTGGTGAACTTGGGAAACCGCTATGCTGATGCCATGGAAGAGATTCGATACCTCCGTAAGAAGTTGTTCATCATGGAGAAGCAAGAGGAAGTCCGTGCCACCGTGGAGGTCAATAGTGTAGCAACCTCTCCAGTGCCTACATGGATGGCCAACTCACCTTGGCGTACGCCCATGTATGCCTCGCCATTGATGTCGCCTTCGCCGCCTCACAGCCAGGACAGCCACGGCTCACATAATTAAGTCTAGGTCTCCTATCTAAAAGTAGGAAAACATTTAGATCATTTTAGTTGTATTTGGTGTGGTGTGCTGAATTTTCTTGGTGTGTGCTTGTGCTTGTGTGCTTGGTGCAAGTTGTGGAACGCTTAGCGTTTTGTACACATCTACACATAGTCGAGAGTTATGAGATCATTGTCCACATCCTCTAGTAGGGTTTTTAGTATTAATAAGAGAGTTATTTAGTTACATACACCTTGATGCATATAGTTGGGGTGTTTCCTTTCAAATTCTAAATTCTTCCGTCTCTACTATTCTTTCACCAACAGATGTCGAGGACTCGCAACCAAAGGAATGTCAATGGTGAGGAGGAGAACAATGAAGCACCCCAGAACAACCAGGGACCTGCACATGAAGCTATTAACCTTGAGAAGCTGTTGGTGATGCAGAACCAGCTTATAAAGACCATGATACAGACGATGGGATAGCTGCAAGCTAGCAACAACAATCAGCCTCACATGCCGCCACCACCACCACCCCCGCCACCCCACAACCGTTTGGGAGAGTTCATGAGGACCAGGCAACCTACCTTTGCTCAGGCCACCAATCCTATGGAAGCTGATGATTGGGTGAAGTCTGTAGAGAAGAAATTTTCTATTGTCCAGTGAAGTGACGGAGAGAAGGTTTCTTTTTGCATCACACCAGTTGGTTGGAGCTGCTGCAGACTGGTGAGAATCCCTTTGCAATGCTCATAAAACCCAAAGAGGATCACTTGGACTGAATTTAAGGAGAAGTTTTGTTCTCACTATGTACCTGAAGGAGTCATGATACTGAGAAGACAAGAATTTGAAAACATCAGGCAAGGAAGGATGAGTGTAAGTGAATATCTCAAAAAATTCACCCAACCGTCAAGATATGCTCTAGAGGACATCAGCACACATAGAAGGAAGCTCAGTTTCTATGACACCCGGTCCCGAAAATGAACCAAGTGAACACATATGTGTGCCCAGGACGTTCAACACACATATACGAGTGCATTCACAAAAGGATATACAGAAAATTACCACAGAACAAGATTAATTAACCAAATTTTATTAAACAAACCATATTATCCTCGAATACAAGCACTAATGATTATTAATAACAGGTTCAAGTAATGCAGTGGAAATAAACTAAATAAGCAAACTAAACAGCTAGGCAGCATATGCAATAGGGTATAGCACATCTCCATGCAACACCACAGGCAAGCTGACGGCATACACAACCTAGAACTCCACATTATCGCCATTAAACTCCCAATCCTAGCCTGCAACTGTTGGGGGAGGGGGGGCTTGCAAGAGTGAGTACATGTCGTACTCAGCAAGTGTGGAAAGTATGACATGTGGCTGATTTAAATGACGAATATAATAATGGCAAAGTGCTGAAAAGCACATTAATACATTTGCAAAGCAATATATTATATGTATGTGAAGTAAACCCATCATAATCATCAGTAATATCATAATACCAGTCTGATGTCATTACCATCATCAATAATTCCAGATTTCACCATTTGCCAATAACCATATTCAATACCAGAAATTAATCCATAACATGCCATAACCATTACCAAACCATAACCATCCCAAAAATCATCCCAATACCAAGTTTCCTCTAATCATGTGAGGGTCCAGGTTGCTCATAACCGGGAGCACGGCTATCATGATAGTTTTAGACACACTCTGCAGAGGTTGTACCACTTTACCCACGTGTTTGTGATTTCATCACCTTTTGATGACTATAGAATCTCAATTGTGCCGTCTCACACTTATGTGTGTGGCCAAGAGATCACAAAATAGCATTTACAAAGGGATTACTAGCCTATTTAGACTGCACTGAGGTTTCACCGGTGGCGATGCCTCCAACTGAGCACACCTTCAACCAAGGGCCCCCTCTTGAGCCATTCGGATCCCAGGGTAGTCCCACCAATCATCAACAAATCCAATCCGACTACCCCTTCCCCGAGCATCCTTAATGGTCCAAATAGCACTGGCAAAGCCCTAATTAATCAGCTACGCCGCACCCATACTTGGCCTCACGGTGGCACTATAAATCCTGGATGGTCGCTCCACGAACCGGTCCTTTGATCTAAAGCAAGCAAAACCACCATAACATCCAACGCATCCACTTACGAGGCTTGCTTAGATAGCCCATTACCATATCATATTAACCAACTCATGTTAACTATAATCTCATCCATGCATAATTAAATTGAGTGGTATAGTTGTTTTCCCATCCCAGTTGATTAAGCGAAGCAAAAGGTAAAAATCCCATCCGGACTCTCTACCTTATATCCCTGGTGACAAGGGTGGTTAAAAAAATCTAGTAAACTTCCTATCATAGGATTTCCATCGAATTGACACAAGCATGCAGTTTTGCAAACAAAACATTTATTGTCAAAACAGGATCAATATGCTTCAAGGACACTTGCCCCTTGCTGTTGATTAGGGTCAAAGCCTTCAAACTCTTGGTGCTATAGATCCTCCGCGGCACTCTCTAGCACAAATCCATCTAATCCACCCAATAAACATACAAGACAAGAAACACAATCAAAGAGTGCACAAATATTACTCAATATGACATGATATGCATGATTGATGCAAATGCAAAGTAGAACTCGTTAATAGATTACTTTTAATGATCACTAACTAGTTCTAATAGATTTTAACAAGTTTATACAGGTTTGGATGTGATTAGATCTAATTTTAGAATTAATTTAACACAATTTAACTATCAAAATCGGACTAGTCCGCTAGGGACCGGAGAAGTCCGCACTTTGCAGAACGGGTGAACTAGGGTTTACTAGATCGACGTGAATTTGGAGTTTAGGGGTTGAATTCATGTAAGGGAAAGAGAATAGAAGGTATACCAGGTGTTTAGGACTCCAACGAATCAAGAAACTTGGAGGTAACACTTGGATCTTGACGATCTAGGGTTGATGATGAACTTGGAGATGAATTGGTGATGAAGAACGAAACTTGATGGAGATCTTGATCCTCTTTCGTTTCCTCCTCCTCTTCTTCTTGCTTAGGATCTCCTCCTCCCTCCTTGGTGGCGGCTCTCCACGAACTAGGGTTTGGCTGGGGTGGAAAAGTGGCAAATAGATGTCAAGCCAAGGGGTGGGATTGTTTATACAGAGGTTGAGGCTAGGGTTAGGTGGATTTCTAGTTTGAGATGAATAGAGGCCGATTTAGAGTCCCACATGGGCTCTTAAAGAGTTAGGCACGACGTTCCTAGGCCCACTTAATGTGAAACCCACGAAACAAGTCATAAAACAAAATATCAACTCGGAGTCGCGAAATATCGGACAAGTTCGAAAAGGACCGGACTAGTCCGAAGTTGTCCAGAGGGAAAACAGACAAGTCTGGCAAAGAATCGGACAAGTCCGACTTTAGTCAGGGAGGAAAACAGACAAGTCCGCTGGAACACCAGACTAGTCCGGAAAAGTCCAGGAACATAGCAATTTTTCAAGGATTCTTGGAATATCAGACTAGTCCGCACAAAATCAGACAAGTCCGAAAGTGTCCAGAGGCAAAAATGGACTAGTCCGCAGCAAAAATGAACAAGTCTGATTTTAGTCAGAGAGAAATCGGACTAGTCCTCACTAAAATCGTACTAGTCCGCACTTTTTAGCATTTTAAGTGTGGTTTTGTTCCAAATCAATTTTAAACTCGTTCCTCTTGATGTGGGTCAATGTTAAACATGTATATGAATGTATGTAGGGCATGATGCATGAAAATGAAGGTGTTACAAACCTACCCCCCTTAAAATGAATCTCTCCCTCGAGATTCGATGCGGAAGAGAAGAGATAGGGAAATTCCTTCTTGAGATCATCCTCCAATTCCCACGTTGCTTCTTTTTCTGTCTGATGCTTCCATTGAACTTTACACCATCGAATCACCTTGTTCCTTGTGACTCTCTCCTTGGTTTCCAAAATTTTGATCGGTTGCTCGGCATAAGTCAAATCTTCCTCTAGTTCCAATCCTTCTATTGGCACTTGTTCTTCCGGTACTCTCAAACACTTCTTGAGCTGGGAAACATGAAACACATCATGAACGTCTGAAAGATGAGTTGGAATCTCCAACTTATATGCTACTTCTCCTCTTTTGTCCAAAATCTTGAATAGTCCGATATAGTGAGGTGCTAGCTTGCCTCTTATGTTAAAACTCTTATGACCTCTCATCGGTGACACCTTGAGATAAACAAAATCTCCCACTTCAAAAGCTAATTTCCTTCTCCTATTGTCCGCATAGCCTTTTTGTCTTGATTGGGAAACCCTCAAGTTTTCATGAATTATTTGGACTTGCTTTTCAGCTTCTTGCAATACATCCGGACCAAATAATTGGGTTTCTCCTGCCTCATTCTAGAATAAAGGTGTCCTACACTTCCTTCCATAAAGCGCTTCATATGGTGACATTTTCAAGCTTGCTTGGTAACTATTGTTGTATGAAAATTCTGCATATGGCAAGCTCTTGTCCCAACTTTTCCCATGCTTTAAAGCATAAGCTCTTAACATGTCCTTCAAAATTTGATTGGTCCTCTCGGTTTGTCCATCCGTTTGAGGGTGATACGCTGAACTAAAATTCAACCTCGTTCCCAATGCTTCATGCAATTTTTGCCAAAATTTGGAGGTAAATTGAGAACCTCTATCCGACACTATCCTCTTCGGAACTCCATGCAAACATACTATTCTTCCCATATATAGTTCCGCCAATTTCTCTCCATTATAGGTGGTCTTGACGGGAATAAAGTGGGCTAACTTAGTTAACCAATCCACAATTACCCAAATTGAGTCGTACTCGGACTGAGTACGCGGTAAACCAACTACGAAGTCCATTCCAATTTCTTCCCACTTCCACTCTGGAATCTTCAATGGTTGCAATAATCCAGCTGGTCTTTGATGTTCTGTCTTGACCCGTTGACACACATCACACAATGCTACATATTCAGCTATGTCCTTTTTCATGCTATCCCACCAATAACAAGTCTTCAAGTCTTTGTACATCTTTGTACAACCAGGATGAATTGAGTATGGTGAGTCATGTGCCTCTTTTAATATCATCTCCCGAACATGCTTCACATTAGGCACGGCAATCCTTTTTCCCAGCCATAAGGTACCATGTTCATCCTCATCGAATCTGGATTCTCTCCCCTCTTGGGTCCTTTCCTTGATTTCTCGAATTTCCTCATCCTTGGCCTGTGCCTCTTGAATTTCTTGCTCCATGGCTGGGTTTAACTGCATCATCTCCATCTCATTTACAAATCTAAGGTTCAACCTTTCAAAATCCTTACATAACTCGGATGGTAACTCTCGAACTGTGAGTTGATGACTTACTCCTTTCCTACTCAATGCATCAGCCACAACATTAGCCTTCACTAGATGATAATTGATTCCCAAGTCATAATCCTTGATGAGCTCCAACCATCTTTGTTGCCTCAAGTTCAGATCCGTCTGTGTGAAAATATACTTCAAACTCTTATGATCCGTAAAATTTCACACCTATGTCCAAGAATATAGTGTCTCCAAATTTTCAACGCGTGTACCACAGCTGCAAGTTCCAAATCATGTGTTGGGTAATTCTGCTCATGTTTCTTCAATTGCCTAGATGCATAGGCGACCACTTGACCTTCTTGCATGAGCACACATCCAAGTCCTTGTCTCGATGCGTCACAATAAATATCGAAACTCTTGCTTACATCCGGCAATATCAAAACGGGGGTTGTTGTTAACCTCTTCTTCAACTCCTCAAAACTGTTTTGACAAGATTGGGTCCATTGGAAAGCCTTTCCCTTCATTAGCAATTCCGTCATTGGCTTGGCTATCTTGGAAAAGTCCTTGATGAACCGACGGTAATATCCAGCCATTCCCAGAAAACTCCTTATTTCCTTTACATTTTGCGGGGGCTCCCATTTTATCACGTCTCTCACTTTTCCTGGATCAACCAAAACTCCTGAAATTGTATGACCCAAGAATGATACTTCTCTCAACCAAAACTAACACTTGTTGAACTTGGCATACAATCGATGCTCCCTCAATTTCTGCAACATAAGCCTCAAGTGTTCCTTATGTTCCTTCTCATCCTTGGAGTAGATCATAATATCATCAATAAACACCACGACAAACTTATCCAAAAACTCCATGAAGACTTTATTCATGAGGTACATAAAGTAGGCAGACACATTTGTCAATCCAAAAGACATCACGGTGCACTCATAAGATCCGTACTGCGTCCTAAAAGCTTTCTTGAGTATGTATGATGGTCTAATCTTCATTTGAAAGTATCCCGACCTCAAATCAATCTTAGAGAAGACACAAGCACCCTTCATCTGATCAAACAAATCCTCTATACGGGGCAAGGTGCACTTGTTCTTGATTGTTACCTCGTTGAGAGCTCGGTAATCTACGCACATCCTTTGGGATCCATCCTTCTTGTCCACAAACAACACAGGCGCTCCCCAAGGTGAAGAGCTTGGGCGAATAAAACCCTTCTCTAGTTGCTCTTGAATTTGCTTCTTGAGCTCCGCTAATTCCATAGGAGGCATCCTATACGTCCTCTTAGCTATAGGTGCAGTTCCAGGTATTAAATCAATAACAAACTCAATGTCTTGATCAGGTGGCATACCTGCCAACTCGTCTGGAAATACATCCAAAAATTCACACACCATCGGAATCTCCCCAATTGTGGCATTTTCCATATGATTGAGCTCCAATTGCTTCGGTGCGGTTTGAGATGCTTCAAATTCTACGGTGATCCCTTCTTCATTGGTCAACTTCACCGTCTTTGTGGCACATTCGATAACTCCATTGTGCTTCCTAAACCAGTCCATACCAAGTATAATGTCCAATCCTTGGGAATCCAAGACTATAAGGTTGGCAAAGAAGTATACCCCCCTTATTCTAAGGCTTACTTTTGGACATACTATATTTGTCCTCATCTCTCCTCCAGGAGACTTAACCAATAGAGTAAACTTCATATGAGAGATAGGCAAACTATACTTGGCAACATACTTCGATGCAATGAATGAATGTGACGCTCCAGAATCAAACAACATAGTCACGGGGTTGGAGTTGGCGAGAAACATACCAATGACCATGTCATCCGCTTGCTGAGCATCCTCCGTAGAGACATGGTTTACGTTACCACGAGCAAAATTCTGCTGTCCACGGTTCCCTTGTGGCTGTCCTCCATTGGGTCTTGGGTTTTGCCTCAGCGCAATGCTTCCTTGACCAAGGCCTGACTTAGGACATTGATGCGCAAAGTGTCCAGCTTCTTCACATGTATAGCTCTTCTTAACTCCACCAGAATTATTGGGGCGAGCTTGGTTTTGAGCATTTGCACCAGGAAAATTAGCACGAGGTGCAAAAGGCATTGGAGGCCTAGGTGCTTGCATGACAGGGCGCTGCTGCACAAACTGAGTTGGGCGCGGTGCAAATCTAGGGTGTTGAGCAGGAATAGGAGAGCTGAAGTAAGGCGCATTGGGCGGTGTGAAGCAAGGGCGCACATTACTTCCTTGTTGTTGTCCTTGATATGGTGCCTTCCTCTTGTTGTCTTGTTCCATCTCGCGGACCTTATTTTCCACCACAATTGCTTTGTCCACAAGCTTTTGGAAATTTGCATAGTCACAATTGAGCAATTGCACTTGAATCTCATTGTTCAAGTCCCTCATGAACAAGTATTGTTTTCGGGTGTCCCGGCTCACATCCTCAGGCGCATATCATCAGAGTTGAGTGAATTTGTTGAGATATTCACCCACGCTCGATCTTCCTTACCTTAATTTCTCAAATTCTTGCCTCTTTAGAATCATAACACCTTTGGCACATAATGAGAATGAAAGACCTCTTTGAATTCAGCCCAAGTAATTCTCTCTTGGTTCTTATGAGCATTGCAATAAGAATCCCACCAATCCCCAGCTGCTCCAACTAGTTGATGAGAAGCAAATAAGACTTTCTCCTGGTCACTGCATTGGACAATAGCTAGCTTCTTCTCCACGGACTTGAGCCAATCATCCGCATCCATAGGGTCAGCGGCTTGAGCAAAGGTCAGCGGCCTAGTCCTCATAAACTCTCCCAATCGGTTATGAGGAGGTGGGGGTGGCGGTGGAGGCATGTGGGGCTGATTGTTGATGTTACCAGCCTGCAGTTGTCCCATTGTTTGTATCATGGTCTGCATGAGCTGGTTCTGCATAGCCAAAAGTTGCTCAATATTAATAGTTCCTTGGGAAGGTCCTTGTCCATTGTTGTTCTGAGGTACCCCATGGTTCTCCTCCTCATCATTAGCATCCCTCTGGTTGCGAGTCCTCACCATCTGGAGAAAAGCAATAGGTAAGAATTAGAAAACATCCCCAACTATATGCATCAAGGGATATGAAACTAGACAACTAACTAGCCTACGTGGACATGGCAATGCTAAAGCATCCCAAAATCCTCTATTAAGCACACAAACAAGCAATATATATAGCAAACAGCACACCAAACAAAAACACATCAATTCCTGAGTGTTCCTATGTGCTCTAAAGTGTCCATTCTATCTAGGCTGCATCCTACGGTCAACCTATGGCTCTGATACCAATCTGTGACACCCGGTGTCGAAAATGAACCAAGTGAACGCATATGTGTGCCCAGGACGTTCAACACACATACACGAGTGCATTCACAAAAGGATACACAAAAAATTGCCACAGAACAAGATTAATTAACCAAATTTTATTAAACAAACCATAGTATCCTCAAATACAAGCACTAATGATTATTAATAATAGGTTCAACTAATGCAGCGGAAATAAACTAAATAAGCAAACTAAACAGCTATTGTCCTATGGAAGCTGATGATTGGCTGAAGTCTGTAGGGAAGAAATTTGCTATTGTCCAGTGAAGTGACGGAGAGAAGGTTCTTTTTGCATCACACCAGTTGGTTGGAGCTGCTGCAGACTGGTGGGAATCCCTTTGCAATGCTCATAAAACCCAAAGAGGATCACTTGGACTGAATTTAAGGAGAGGTTTTGTTCTCACTATGTACCTGAAGGAGTCATGATACTGAGAAGACAAGAATTTGAAAACCTCAAGCAAGGAAGGATGAGTGTAAGTGAATACCTCAACAAATTCACCCAACTGTCAAGATATGCTCCAGAGGACATCAGCACACATAGAAGGAAGCAATATCTGTTTATGAGGGGTATCAACAATGAAATTCAAGTTCAGTTGCTGTGACACCCGGTCCCGAAAATGAACCAAGTGAACGCATATGTGTGCCCAGAACGTTCAACACACATACACGAGTGCATTCACAAAAGGATATACAGAAAATTACCACAGAACAAGATTAATTAACCAAAGTTTATTAAACAAACCATATTATCCTCGAATACAAGCACTAATGATTATTAATAACAGGTTCAACTGATGCAGCAGAAATAAACTAAATAAGCAAACTAAACAACTAGGCAGCATAAGCAATAGGGTATAGCGCAACTCCATGCAACACCACAGGCAAGCTGACGGCAGACACGGCCTAGAACTCCACATTATCGCCATTAAACTCCCAATCCTGACCTGCAACTCTTGGGGGGGGGGATTGCAAGAGTGAGTACATGTCGTACTCAACAAGTGTGGAAAGTATGACATGTGGCTGTTTTCAAATGACGAATATAATAATGGCAAAGTGCTGAAAAGTACATTAAAACATTTGAAAAGCAATATATTATATGTATGTGAAGTAAACCCATCATAATCATCAGTAATATCATAATACCAATCTGAATTCATTACCATCATCAATAATTTCAGATTTCACCATTTGCCAATAACCATATTCAATACTAGAAATTAATCCATAACCAGCCATAACCATTACCAAACCATAACCATCCCAAAAATCATCCCAATACCAAGTTTCCTCTAATCATGTGAGGGTCCAGGTTGCTCATAACTGGGAGCACGGCTATCATGATAGTTTTAGACACACTTTGTAGAGGTTGTACCACTTTACCCATGTGTTTGTGATTTCATCACCTTTCGATGACTATAGAATCTCAATTGTGTCGTATCACACTTCCTTATGTGTGTGGCCAAGAGATCACAAAATAGCCTTTACAAAAGGATTACTAGCCTATTTAGACCGCACTAAGGTTTCACTGGTGGCGATGCCTCCAACTGAGCACATCTTCAACCAAGGGCCCCCTCTTGAGCCATTCGGATCCCAGGATAGTCCCACCAATCATCAACAAACCCAATTGGACTATCCCTTCCCCGAGCATCCTTAATGTTCCAAATAGCACTGGCAAAGCCCTAATTAATCAGCTACGCCGCACCCATACTTGGCCGTGGTGGCACTGTAAATCCTGGATGGTCGCTCCACGAACCGGTCCTTTGATCTAAAGCAAGCAAAACCACCATAACATCCAACCCATCCACTTACCAGGCTTGCTTAGATCACCCATTACCATATCATATTAACCAACTCATGTTAACCGTAATCTCATCCATGCATAATTAAATTGAGTGGTATAGTTGTTTTCCCATCCTAGTTGATTAAGCGAAGCAAAAGGTAAAAATCTCGTCCTGACTCTCTACCATATATCCCTGGTGACAAGGGTGGTTAAACAAAGCTAGTAAACTTTGTATCATAGGATTCCCATCGAATTGACACAAGTATGCAGTTTTGCAAACAAAACATTTATTGTCAAAACAGGATCAATATGCTTCAAGGACACTTGCCTTGCTCTTGCTGTTGATTAGGGTCAAAACCTTCAAACTCTTGGTGCTTGTGACGCCCGATTCCGAAAAATGAACCAAACTAACGCATATGTGTGCCCAGGATGTTCATCACACATACACGAGTGCAATCACAAAAGAGTATACAGAAAATTACCACAAGACAAGATTAATTAACCAAATTTTATTACACAAACCATTATCCTCGAATACAAACTCTAATGAATATTTATGACAAGTTCAACTAATGCAGCGGAAATAGACTAAATAAGCAAACTAAACAGCTAGGCAGCATAAGCAATAGGGTATAGCGCAGCTCTAATCAACACCACAGGCAAAGCTGACGGTAGACACGGCCTATAACTCCGCATTATCACCATTAACTCCCAATCCTGACCTGCAACTGTTGGGGGGGATTGCAAGAGTGAGTACATGTCGTACTCAGCAAGTGTGGAAAGTATGACATGTGGCTGATTCAAATGACGACAATAATAATGGATAAGTGCTGAAAAGTACGTTAAAACAGTTCGAAAGCAATATATTACATGTATGTGAAATAAACCCATCATAGTCATAAGTAATATTACAATACCAGTCCATAATTCACCATCCTCATCCATAATTCCAGATTTCACCTTTTGCCAATAACCATATTCAATACCAGAAATAAATCCATAACCAACCATAACCATTACCAAACCAAAACCATCCCAAATACCATCCCAATACCAAGTACCCTCTAATCATGGAAGTTGTCCAGGTGCTCATAACCGGGAGCACGGCTATTTATTTAACTCTGCAGAGTTTGTATCACTTTACCCACGTGTTCGTGATTTCATCACCTTTCGATGACTAGAACCTCTATTATGCCGCCTCACACTTCCATCGGTGTGTGGCCAAGAGATCACAAAATAGCCTTTACAAAGGGATTACTAGCCTATTTAGACCCCACTGAGGTTTCACTGGTGGCGATGTCTCCAACTAAGCACATCTTCAACCAAGGGCCCCCTCTTGAGCCATTCGGATCCCAGGGTAGTCCCACCAATCATCAACAAACCCAATCCGACTACTCCTTCCCCGAGCATCCATAATGGTCCAAACAGCACTAGCAAAGCCCTAATTAATCAGCTACACCGCACCCATACTCGGCCTCGTGGTGGCACTGTAGTCCCGGCTTATTCTCGCATGAACCGGTCCTTAGATCTAAAGCAAGCAAACCACCATAACATCCAACCCATCCACATACCAGGCTTCTTAGATCACCCATTACCATATCATATTGACCAGTTCACATTAACCAGAATAACATTATGCATCATTAAATGTGTAGTGTTGTTTTCCCATCCCAGTTGATTAAGCGAAGCAAAAAGGTAAAAAGCCCTTTCTCGACTCTCTACCATATATTCCAGGCGACAAGGGTGGTTTAGCAAATCTAGTAAACTTCCTACCATAGGATTTCCCATCAATTTGACACAGCATGCAGTTTTGCAAACAAAACATTTATTTTCAAAACAGGATCAATATGCTTCAAGGACACTTGCCTTGCTCTTGCTGTTGATTAGGGTCAAAGACTTCAAACTCTTGGTGCTGTAGATCCTCCACGGCACTCTTTAGCGTAAATCCGTCTAATCCAAACAATAAACATACAAGACAAGAAACAAAATCAAAGAGTGCATAAATATTACTCAATATGACATGACATGCATGATTGATGCAAATGCAAGGTAGAACTTGTTACTAGATTGCCTTTAATGATAACTAACTAGTTCTAATAGCTTTTAACAAGTTTATACAGGTTTGGATTCAATTAGATCAAATTTTAGAATTAATTCAACACAATTTAACCAAAAAGATCGGACTAGTCTGCTAGGGACCGAACAAGGCCGCACTCTGCGAGATCAGCAGATTAGGATTTTCTAGATCGACGTGAATTTGGAGATTAGGGATTGAATTCACGTAAGGAAAAGAGAATAGAAGGTATACTAGGTGTTTAGGACTCCAATGAATCAAGAAACTTGGAGGTAGCACTTGGATCTTGGTGATTTAGGGTTGGTGATGAACTTGGGGGTGAATTGGTGATGAAGAACGAAACTTGGTGGAGATCTTGATCCTCTTTCGTTTCATCCTCTTCTTCTTCTTGCTTGGGATCTTCTCCTCCCTCCTAGATGGTGGCTCCCCACGAACTAGGGTTTGGGTGGGTGGAAAAGTGGCAAATAGATGTCAATCCAAGGGGTGGGGCTGTTTATATAGAGGTGGAGGCTAGGGTTAGATGGATTTCGAGTTTGGGATGAGTAGAGGCGGGTTTAGAGTCCCACATGGGCTCTAAAAGAGTTAGGCATGACGCCCCTAGGCCCACTTAACATGAAACCCAAGAAACAAGTCGTAAAACAAAAGATCAACTCGGAGTCACGAAATATCGGACAAGTCTGAAAAGGACCGGACTAGTCCGAAGTCGTCCAGAGAGAAAATCGGACAAGTCTGGCCAAACACCGAACAAGTCCGACTTTAAATAGAGAGGAATTCTGACAAGTCCGCTGGAACACAGGACTAGTCCGGAAAAATCCAGGGACTTAGCAAATTTTCAAGGATTCTTGGAATACCGGACTAGTCCGCACAAAATCGGACAAGTCCGAAAGTTTCCAGTGCAAAAAATCGGACTAGTCCGCAGCAAAAACGGACAAGTCTGTTTTTAGTCAGAGAGAAATTGGACTAGTCCTCAGCAAAATCGGACTAGTCCGCACTTTCCTGCATTTTAAGTGCGGTTTTGTTCCAAATCAATTTTAAACTCGTTCCTCTTGTTGTGGGTTAATGTTAAACATGTATATGAGTGTATGCAGGGCATGATGCATGAAAATGAGGGTGTTACAGTGCTGTAGATCCTCCGCGGCACTCTCTAGCGCAAATCTGTCTAATCCACACAATAAACATACAAGACAAGAAACACAATCAAAGAGTGCACAAATATTACTCAATATGACATGACATGCATGATTGATGCAAATGCAAAGTAGAACTCGTTAATAGATTGCTTTTAATGATCACTAACTAGTTCTAATAGATTTTAACAAGTTTATACAGGTTTGGATGTGATTATATCTAATTTTAGAATTAATTTAACACAATTTAACAAGCAAAATCAGACTAGTCCGCTAGGGACCGGACAAGTCCGCACTTTGCATAACGGGTGAACTAGGGTTTTCTAGATCGACGTGAATTTGGAGTTTAGGGGTTGAATTCACGTAAGGGAAAGAGAATAGAAGGTATACGAGGTGTTTAGGACTCCAATGAATCAAGAAACTTTGAGGTAACACTTGGATCTTGACGATCTAGGGTTGATGATGAACTTGGAGATGAATTGGTGATGAAGAACAAAACTTGATGGAGATCTTGATCCTCTTTCGTTTCCTCCTCTTCTTCTTCTTGCTTGGGATCTCCTCCTCCCTCCTTGGTGGCGGCTCTCCACGAACTAGGGTTTGGGTGGGGTGGAAAAGTGGCAAATAGATGTCAAGCCAAGGGGTGGGGTTGTTTATATAGAGGTGGAGGCTAGGGTTAGATGGATTTCAAGTTTGGGATGAATAGAGGCCGGTTTAGAGTCCCACATGGGCTCTAAAAGAGTTAGGCATGACATACCTGGGCCCACTTAATGTGAAACCCAAGAAAAAAGTCGTAAAACAAAAGATCAACTCGAAGTCGCGAAATATCGGGCAAGTCCGAAAAGGACCGGACTAGTTCGAAGTTGTCTAGAGGGAAATCGGACAAGTCTGGACAAAAATCGGACAAGTCCGACTTTAGTCAGAGAGGAAAATGGACAAGTCTGCTGGAACACCGGACTAGTCCGGAAAAGTCCAGGGACTTAGCAAATTTTCAAGGATTTTTGGTCGGACTAGTCCGCACAAAATCGAACAAGTCCGAAAGTGTCCAGAGGCAAAAACGGACTAGTTCGCAGCAAAAATGGACAAGTCTGATTTTAGTCAGAGAGAAATCAGACTAGTCCTCATTAAAATCAGACTAGTCCGCACTTTTCAGCATTTTAAGTGCGGTTTTGTTCCAAATCAATTTTAAACTCGTTCCTCTATGTGGGTCAATGTTAAACATGTATATGAATGTATGTAGGGCATGATGTATGAAAATGAGGGTGTTACAGTTGCTCAATGCTGATTATGCAAATTTCTAGAAGCTGGTTGACAAGGCCATTGTGGTTAAGAACAAGATTCGTGAGATGGAGCTAGACCACAAGATGAAGATACCATATCATGGACAACCGCAAGGAAGCAATGTCCTCCCTTGCTATGCACCGCCTGCTGTACCATATTCCAACTCGTATGCTACTGCATATCGCCCTGCTTATCCACCGCGACCGCAAAAGCCAATGCAGCAACGCCCTGCTATGCAAGCGCCTCGCTTACCTATGCAGCATGCACCGCACCCAAATATGCCTACCTATGCCCAAAATCAGCCTCACCCTAACTTTGCTCGCACCACTGGTGGAAAGACTTGCTATACTTGTGGTCAAATGGGGCATTTTGCAAATCAATGCCCAAGAACAGGTCAGGGACAGATGAACAATGTCCCAAGGCAGAACCCAAGACCCAATGGAGGAGCAACTCAAGGCAACCGAGGACCACATAATTTTGCTCGTGGCAAGGTGAACCATGTATCTGCAGAAGAGGCCCAACAACCTGAAGATTATGTGATTGGTATGTTTCTCACAAACTCCAACCCCGCTACTATATTATTTGATTCTGGAGCATCCCATTCATCATCTCATCAAAGTATGTTGCAAATCATAACATGCCCATATCATACCTGAAGTATACTCTGTTGGTTAAATCTCGTGGAGGAGAGATGAGGATGAATATAGTATGTCCAAAAGTAAGTATTTTCATAAGGAGGGTAGATTTCCTCGCCAACCTTATAGTACTGAATTCACAAGGCTTGGATATCATACTTGGAATGGATTGTTTAAGAAAGCATAACAGAGTGATTTAGTGTGCCACTCGGACAGTGCAACTGACAAACGAAGAAGGAGTCAATATAGAATTCAAGACAAATTAGCCAACAATCGAGAAGGCAATGGTGAATCATGCACAAGGAGTAACTTTGGAGGAAATTCCAATTGTTCGTGAGTAACCACATGTGTTTCTTGAGGAATTGCCAGGTATGCCACCTGATTGTGACATCGAGTTCGTCATTGATTTAATACCTAGAACTGCACCTACAACAAAGAAGCCATAGAGGATGCCTCCTAAGCAGATTTACCAGCAGTTAGAGAATGGTTTTATACGCCTGAGTCCGTCGCCATGGCGAGCCTAGTGCTTTTTGTAGATAAGAAGGATGAATCCCAAAGAAAGTGTGTGGATTACCGGTCACTCAACGAGGTGATGACCAAGAACAATTATACGCTGCCCCGCATAGAGGATCTATTTGACCAAGTGAAGAAAGCCATAATATTCTCTAAAATTGATGTTCGGTTGGGATATTTCCAAATGAAGATTAAATCATTAGACGTACCCAAAACGGCTTTCAAAACACGATATGGATCCTATGAGTATACAGTTGTTGATATTTCTTACGTCACAGATCATCTCTCAAAAGAGATGAGTTCTGCAAGCGCACGGAAACTATCGTGTAGCATTTCACCCAAGAGTATTCCCAAGGGTATCTTATTTATCTCAAAGGAAGGCAATGGAGTAAAGTAAACGCTACTCTTATGATCAAGCTATGGGATACTAATAAGTTATCAAGATAGGGGTAAGTTGATAGTATGGGTAGTGTGACACACACCTAAGCAATCTACTGTAAGGGTAAGGTTGTCCTATCGAGGGTTAGACTACGAGACGGAGATACTCCTACTATGATCTAATTACTCATATACATAGTCTAATAAAGTACACATTATTATGCTAATAGTGAAAATACTAGGGCTTAGTGGTCCAACATATCGGGCACGGGTTTACCCGTAGCAACACTAGGCGACTCCTGCCAAGAGCCTGTGGCATAGCCGAACGCCAAGCATTACAAAGGACGGATAGGGCTGTCACCATCTACTGCCTACATCTTCAATCCGTTGGTCTACGAGACATCCAATACTACTTAACTATCCTAGCACCATGCTAGCATATTAAGTAAATACCTAAGGGGCCGCGGCACAAGCCACCCTAAGGCAATGACTAACCTAAACATTGTATTTTTTCCTCTTTTTTTCTCACGCTCTTGTACATGAGCATGCACTTTCTTTTTCTTGTGGCCATGTCTTCTACTCCTCTTTTCAAATAATTTTGAGAGAGTATTATGCATGAAAATCATGGAGTATATTTTTGGTGGTGGAATGGTATGATAGAATTTTGCTAACTTCTAGTGTAGAAGATTAGCACGTGTCCGTGTAATCTTGATCTTAAAAGTATGAAAAGATTCTCACATAGGTCTATACTAATTTGACAAAGCTCAATGTGAAGGCAAATAGCATATGTATAAGGTTTATCTAATTGAAATCAGCATATGGCTTTGGTAGGAATTTGTATCAAATGAGGAACTCCCATTTTAAATTTCTCCGTCAAAGCAAGGTTCACTTTCAATTAGGATATTAGCAGCTCTTATTACTATATCATATCCCACAACAACCTAGAATTGGACTTTGCCTTTGCTATCCACAATTTCTAAGTTTCAGGCAAGAATATTCTAAGCCAATAAACCCAATACTTGGAGAATACTAAGTTGTATGCAAGGGACTAGAGAAAATAAAACAGAGCAACTATTCATCATTTCAACATAAGCAAAGTAAAAATATTCTTACCGCACATTCTTTATTTTATTAATCTAACCTATACTAGATTATTATTAATCTTTTTTTAAGATGCAAATGTAGTGGAAAGAAATAAATAAAATAATGGAATGCAAATTGGATGTGAT
Organism: Tuctoria greenei; assembly: GCA_036927565.1. Lineage (NCBI taxonomy): Eukaryota > Viridiplantae > Streptophyta > Magnoliopsida > Poales > Poaceae > Tuctoria > Tuctoria greenei. The sequence continues at coordinate 147,759,549 of JAYESD010000007.1, forward strand.
ACAAGTTACCACAAGTGGGTGTCGTCCTCCAAGCTTGTTCTTGGTCAAAGTCCGTGATAGAGGTTGAAACCCTAACAACGGATGTAGGCCATGAGGTTGACCTAATCTTGTTGTAGCATGGCTTTGTCATTGGAGGGTTGAGTGTCGATGTTTGATTGCCTTCCATTGGCTTTATGAGTGTGGTCGAGGAGAGTGTTGTCGATGTCGCTCATCCACACCTCAAGGTTCCCATGGGTTGTATATACTTGGTTATTCCATGGCTAAGGTAATGATAACCCTTAGTACAAAGGAATGATGTGCACTCAACATGGTTGAGTGTGTTTCATCATTCTTTGGCTAAGGTGTATCATACCTTCTTGCCATGAAGGAACGACTTGTACCCCTCATGCATTAGATGTGATCCGTCATTTCATGACTAAGGTAATGATAACCTTTAGCCACAAAGGAGTGACATGTACCCAACATGTGTTTAGTACGATCCGTTATTCTTTGGCTAAGGTACAATAAACCTATAACCACAAAGGAATGATGCACACTCAACATGGTTGAGTGTGATCCGTTGTTTCCTAGCTAAGGTATAAAATACCTTTGGGCCACATAGGAACAACTTGCACCCAATATACATTGGATGTGATCTTTTCATTCCTTGGTTAAGGCACATCATACTTTTTAGCCACAAAGGAACAACTTACACCCAATGATGGTGGCAATTCTCTTGACCTTGAATGACTGCTTAGAATAGTTGAGAGCATAATGCTCTCTCATATTCGTAGCAGCCCATTGGTTGCTTACGCAGGGTTTCCATGTCAAATCTCTGGCCTTGTATAGTTATGGTTGACCTTCGGGCTTAATTTCCGATAGGTAGCAACCATCCTCATTTACTCCTTGGCCAAGAGATATTGAAATGGAATCCTCTTAGGGTTTCCAACAATTGGATCTTTGTGTGCCTGCATAGTTATTTTACTCCTGCAAACTTCCTCTCTTATGATAGAGGGGGATGGTTAGCTCCCGACACTTGTACAAATGAATTTTCGGATTAGGTAACTGAATCTTCATTTGTACGTACGGGGAAGAGCAAAACCAAAGATGCATTGGGTCCAATTTCAAGTCTATATATGAACAATGTAGTATTCATTGATAAGAGTGGTGCTTTATGGATAAATCAAGTTTAACATTTTCTAAAGCTCCTACTCAAAGCAATGCAAGTGATATAGATACACTATATGGATCCCTTCATCTTAAAATTTCTAACCATCATAGCTTTTTTTACAAGAGAAAATTTCTATCAATTGGATCATGGAAACCAAGATTCTCAATTTTATCCTCTTGAACATTTTTAATTTCTTGCCTAGGAATTTGAATTTTAGTGATCCATGCATGAATGATTTTCAAATCAAAATTATGGACATGACTATTACTAGGTTGTTACATACCAATTCAACCATTAAGTCATTCCATAAGCATTACCTCAATTTGAAGAGCAGTCTTGGTTGAATGTCGTTGTGTGGGAAATTCACGACCATGGATTTTGGTGTAATCTTCATGTTCAATGCCAAGTTGAGGTTGGAGTTGAATGTGCTTCATATTTCTACTCCATTGGGCCACCCTCTTGAGTATTCCTCCACCATGAACTAAAAAATGAGATCGTTGGAGAGGTATGCACTTGATGGGGCCTTCCAACCTCTTTGCAAATTTTGTTTTGGCTGCACTATAATCAAGAACAAATATAAAACTCGAAAACAGGTTACGTTAGCTAAAAAGCATGTTGTACCCTTTGTCAAATTGTTTTGCCCAACTGCCCAACTTGAAACAACTTGCAAATTCAATGAATATTTAAGGGAAATATTTTTTTGTTTGAGTTAGGAAGATGAATTCAAGAGGTTATGACCAAGGTTCATATCCAAATAAATTTATTTCCTAATTCAAAATTTTAGTTTTATGATGGTTGGAAATTTTATTTTCCAACATGCAAATGTGAGAATTCAAACATGCTAAATGCAAATGCAAAGATTGATGGTGAATTCAAATATGCTATTTGCGAAGCAAATAAGAGATTACTACCAATTAACCTATTGGCAAGGACTCACTGAATTTTTGAAGTCCGATGAGTGAGACTTACCTCTATCATGTTTAGTGCGATGATTTGTTGTCCAATCCCGGAGTTGAAGATGTGGGCAAATTCTCTTGATTGACATGCCAAATCTCAATTGGCATGTCAGTTGGATATGTGAACCATATGATGGTCCTAGCCTCTCCATCATTTTGATGAAGACTTGTTGATGTAGTGACAGCTTTTCCTCTTGAAGATACTCTCTTGTGAGCATGGTGAGGCTTATCCTTCTTTAGGGGTGTCACTACGACTTTCTTGATGTTCTTTTGAGTTAACCAATACTTTGATCATGATCAAAATCTTACTTGGGCATGGTGACATGTGGACTCAACAATCAAACAAGAAACGCTTCATCCACAATGTCACTTGCCCTAGGTTGCATGGGCTTGGTCGAAGGATAAGAATCCCAACAAGTAATTGTGGGACATCTTGGATCTTGAATGCTCTTCAATTTTCTTGTTCTTGGCCAAGAGATTCATGCAAATGTTGTCTTAGTTTCTTGCTTGGCCATGGACAAGATACTTCGAGGTAGGCTAGTTGAACTTAAATCCTTTGAAATCCTCATAGCCTCCCTGATTACAAGGGTGATGTCGATTCCACCCTTGACCTCCATGTTGGTGATATCCATTGGAGTTGTGTTTGGAAGGAAGAATCCCATGGGTCTTAGGGAAATGATTCCCCAAGTGGCTCATGTTGACATGGATTTTCACAAATCATGTGAATATCCATGACTTGGATAATTCCAAACACTTCTCCATTGACTTGATCTATCATGATACTTCAATGGGAGGTGTAGTTACATAGCTAGCATGTCCACCTTGTTAAGTGGTGTGCGTGCGAAGCTAAAGGAACTAGAGCACTCTTCAATCCACCCCTTGAGTGGAGATCATATTCTCATCCATGATGAATAAGAATAGGACTCCTTCAGCTCCAGCACAAAGATGGTCATGGATTGGTGGACCAACCCATGACATGAATGTTGGACGAGGAGCCAACTATCCACCCTATGGTGGAGGCAAACCAAGAACAAATCTTGAGGCCTCCTCCAAGCTTGGGGATAAATGATTTTGGATCCTACTGGAAGCCGAAGTTCTTCCGCGGAAGGCAATGGTGTTGCCTAGCGGACATTTGTTGAGGTACAACTTGAATCATCTTAAGTTGAGCAATTGCGTCCTCTTTGGCCATCCCATGAAATGGGTTGGCCAACACTACCCTGTTTTCACTAAAAAAGTAGAAAACAAACATGGGTAATCCTGTCTAATAATTGTTAGCACCTATAGCTTAATCACAGGTGGTAGCTATTCTTAACTTCCTTTGCCTTCCCCAGCAACGGCGCCAGAAATGCTTGTTGACGTTTCTTACATCACAGATCATCTCTCAAAAGAGATGACATCCGCAAGCCCACGAAAACTATCGTGTAACATATCACCCAAGAGTATTCCCAAGGATATCGTATTTAACCAAAGGAAGGCAATGGAGTAAAGTAAGCACTACTCTTATGAACAAGCTATGGGATACTAATAAGTTATCCAAATAGTGATAAGTTGATAATATGGGTAGTGTGGCACACCTAAGCAATCTACTCTAAGGGCAAGGTTGTCCTAGCGAGGGTTAGACTACGAGACGGATATACTCCTACTATGCTCTAATTACTCATATACATAGTCTAATAAAGTACACATGGTTATGCTAATGGTGAATACTAGGGCTTAGTGGTCCAACATATCGGGTCGGGTTTACCCCTAGCAACACTAGGCAACTCCCGCCAAGAGCCTGTGGCATAGCCGAACGTGGAAGATTACAAAGGACAAATAGGGTTGTCACCACCTACTGCCTACCTCTTCAATCTGTGGGTCTATGTGACATCCAACGCTACTTAACAATCCTAGCACCACGCTAGCATATTAAGTAAATACCTAAGGGGCCGCGGCACAAGCCACCCTAAGGAAATAACTAACCTAAACATCGTTGAACCAATGTTGGGACCAAGCACTAACATATTCATATTAACATTATTATATTATTACCTAATTAGACTATAGTGGTGGTGCATGATGTTTATGATAACATGATAATGGAATTATGTATAGATCATAACAACATCTACACCTAGCACATACATGGACTCCACAACCAAACAAGAAACGCTTTGCCCAAGTATATAAGTAAATAAAGACTAATAATGATATTATTATAAATCACAAAGTCACAAATACAAGAGATGATACATGAGCCATACCTTTCCCAATTTGGATTTGGGACTAGAGGCTCCTCTCTACATCCTAACCTCCACTAAGGAACTAGGAGAACTAGTGTATACAATAGAGTGATGCTCAAGTGGTATGTGTTGAATTGAGGGGTGAGGGGTCCTATTTATAGCTTGGAGAAGGGTTAGTTCCCACCACCAAAAGCGCGCAAATCAGTCATCATTTACTTCTCCAAGCTAGGAGGATCTAACACGTGGAGTTTGACCGAGTTTGGCACCAGTAAGGGGTCGGCTGACCACCCTAGTCGGTCGACCTGGTCCTGGCTCCAAACGGCCAGTTCTTCCTCCAAGTGACTGATAGGTGGGTCTCATTCCATAATATGGGTGCTACACCGTTGGATGGCCTCGGATACTTCTATTTGTGAGCCATTTGATCCCTGTGGTGCCACGTGGCGACGGATGATTGGTCGGGATGGCATTTTATAGGATCCATCCCCTTGTTTCACTTCAATTTTGCCTATAATAAGTGCATGCGTCAATTTCTCCAAGTACAACTGGAACTAGGTTATTCCTAACTATGATGTGTGTAAGAAATATTCATTCCTTCACATAAATGAGTTATATTGACGGTAGAGATTGGTGTATAACGACCGTCAACAATGGTCATGTCATTTGGATTGACTAATGCACCCGCATACTTCATGTATCTCATGAATAAGGATTTCATGGGGTATTTGGATAAGTTCGTTGTAGTATTCATAGATGACATCATGATCTACTCGAAAAGTGAAGAGGAGCACGACGAGCATTTAAGGCTGATGTTGCAGAAATTGCGAGAGCACCAGTTGTATGCCAAGTTCAACAGATGCCAATTCTGGTTGAGAGAGATATCATTCCTTGGCCATGTCATATTTGGAGGAGGAGTGTCAGTCGACGCAGGAAAGGTTATAGATGTGCTAAAGTGGGAACCGCCGCAAAATGCGAAGGAAATAAGGAGTTTTCTGGGAATGGCTGGATATTACAGTCGGTTCATCAAGGACTTTTCCAAGATAGCGAAGCCCATGACTGAACTGTTAATGAAGGAGAAGACTTTCAGGTGGACTTAAGCTTGTTAGGACAGTTTTGGAGCTAAAGAAGAAGTTGACAACAACACCTGTGTTGGTATTGCCAGATGTAAGCAAGAGCTTTGATATCTACTGCGATGCTTCAAGGCAAGGACTTGGTTGTGCATTAATGCAAGAGGGCCGAGTTGTAGCCTATGCATCCAGGCAATTGAAGAAACATGAGCAGAATTATCCGACGCATGATCTCGAACTTGCAGTCGTAGTTCATGCGTTGAAGATTTGGAGACATTATGTTCTTGGCCATAATGCAAGATCTATACGGATCATAAGAGTCTCAAGTACATATTCACGCAAACATATCTGAATTTGAGGCAACGACAATGGTTGGAACTCATTAAGGATTACAATGTGGAAGTTAATTATCATCCAGCAAAAGCCAACATAGTGGCCAATGCTTTGAGTCGAAAGGGAGCAAACCACCAGCTCACCGTCAGGGAATTGCCACTCAAGCTATGCAAGGAGTTTGAACGGTTGAATCTTGGATTTGTGAAAGAGATGGGAATAATGGAGTTAAATCCGACCTTGGAACAAGAGATTCGAGAAGGTCAAACCAAGGATAAGGAAATCCAGGAAATCAAGGAAAGGACCCAAGAGGGGAGAAAATTTAGATTTGACGAGGATGACCATGGTACTCTTTGGCTTGGAAAACAGATTGTTGTGCCTAATGAGAAGCATCTCCGACAGTTGATATTAAAGGAGGCAGAAGACTCAATTTACTCTATCCATCCATACTTTACAAAGATGTACAAGAATCTGAAGATACACTATTGGTGGGATGGTATGAAAAGGGACATAGCTGAATACGTCGCATTGTGCGATGTACACCAACGAGTCAAAGTTTAACATCAAAGGCTAGCTGGATTGTTGCAGCCGTTGAAGATTCTGAAATGGAAATGGGAAGAGGTTGGTATGGATTTGATAGTTGGTCTACCTCACACTTCAGTGGGTTATGATTCAATATGGGTTATTGCGGATCAATTGACGTAATCAACGCATTTCATCCCTATCAAGACTACTTATAGTGGAGCGAAGTTGGCAGAATTGTACATGGGAAGAATAGTGTATTTACACGAAGTACCAAAGAAAATATTGTCTGATAGAGGTTCTCAATTTACCTCAAGGTTCTAGCAAAAGCTGCACGAGTCTATGGGAACTCAAATGAATTTCAATTCTGCATATCACCCTCAAACGGATGGACAAACCGAGAGAACAAATCAGATATTTGAGGATATGCTAAGAGCTTATGCATTAAAGTATGGAGGAAGTTGGGACATGAGCTTGCCATATGCTGAATTTTCCTACAACAAAGTTATCAAGCAAGTTTGAAGATGTCTCTGTATGAAACATTGTATGGGAGAAGGTGTAGAACACTATTGTTTTGGAATGAAACAGGAGAAACTCAAGTGTTTGGAACTCATGTAATACAAGATGCCGAGAAGCAAGTTCAAACAATCCACGAAAACTTAAGAGCTTCCCAGTCGTGACAAAAAGGTTATGCGAACAATAGGTGAAGAAGCTTGTCTTTCAAGGTGGGAGACTTCGTATACCTCAAAGTGTCAGCTATGCGATGTCACAAGCGATTTAATGTCAAAGGCAAGTTGGCACCTCGCTATATTGGACCATTCAAGATTTTGGACAAATGGGGAGGAGTAGCCTATAAGTTAGAAATGTCAGCACATCTTTCTGATGTCCATGAGGTGTTTCATGTTTCTTAGCTCAAGAAGTGCTTGAGGGTTCCGTAAGAGCAGGTACCAATGGAAGAGTTGGAGCTTGAGAAAGACTTGACCTATGCTGAGCAACATGTCAAAGTTTTGGAAACCAAGAGAGAGTCACAAGGAACAAGGTGATTAGATGGTGCAAAGTGCAATGAAAGCATCATACAGAATCAGAAGGAATATGGCAGCGAGAAGATGATCTCAAGAAGGAATTTCCCTATCTTTTTCCTTCCACGTCCAATCTTGAGGGCAAGATTCATTTTAAGGGGGTTAGGTTTGTAACAGCCACATTTTTCATGCATAATGCATTGCATGCATCCTCATACATGTTTAAAATAAAACAACCTAAAAAGGAACCTAATTAAAAATGAATTTAGGCCTAATCAAGAATTTGAGTCTATCAGGTTATGGACTTGTCCGGCCTACAACTCGGACTAGTCCGGTATTCCCCTTCTATTTTAGAATATTCAGTTTCTTCATAACACAGACTTGTCCGACACATTCTACGGACTAGTCTGGATTGAGTTTCTGATGTTTCTCCAGACTTGTCCGATTCCAAGCGGACTAGTTCGATCATATCTAAATTTTCAGTTAAACCTTTTATTTTGCAACCTTGGACTTGTTCGGCCATCCATACCAGACTTGTCCAAAAACTTCTCTGTTCCAACATAGACTTGTTCGGTCCCAATTGCGGACTAGGCCGACCTGCTGAATTCCACTCGGATTCTATTTTTCTCCCACAATCGGTTATTGGGTAATTGCCTTAATTGGGCCCAAGAACTTCGTGCCCAACCTCAGAGGAGCCCAAGTGGACCCCACCTCGGCCCCTACTCGTCTCCCACCAAAATCCACTTGTAATTCACCCCAAACCCTACCTCTCCACCCCTATATAAACAACCCCATAGCCCACACCCCTCACTGCCACCTTTTGCCTTGTGCTATCATCAAGAAGGAGTCCAGAAGCAAGGAAAAGGAGGATAAGAGGGAGAAGGACTAATAAAGATCGATCTTTGTCAACTTTTGACATTGACGTTCTTCATCACCAAATCTTCATCAACTGATCTCCACCAACCCTAGATCGTCAAGATTCAAGCTTTGCTTCCAATCTTCAACCTTTGGACCTCTAACACACGGTACACCCTTTACATACACTTTTCCATGTGAAATTAACCCCAAATCCTCGCTGATCAGAAAACCCTAATTCACAGTTCCGACCAGGGCGAACTAGTCCGGTGTCGGAATTTGTTATTGTTGAATTGAATCCAAATCGACTCAAATCAATTCGAAACTTCTTCAAAGTTGTTATAAACCATTGTAACTAGTGAGTAAACATTAATAGCAACTCATTAACAAGTTTTACTTCACAATTGCACAAATCATGCATATCATGGCATATTGAGTAACATATGAGCATTATTTGATTGTAATGTTTGTTTTGCATGTTTGTCGCGCAGAATAGATGGTATCGCTGTAGAAAGTGATTTTGAAGACCTGCAAAACTAGAGTTTCGATGCCTTAGATCCAAACTAATCTCAAGAGCAAGGCAAGTGCCCTTGATCATTTTGATCCAGGCTTTAAATGTTTTGTTTGCAAAATTCATGTTTGTGTCAATTTGATAGGAAAACCCAATTGTATGAGTTTACAAGTTTCGAGAAGGGTATTTTACACTTTTTGCCTCGCTATACTCAATTGGGTTCGGGAAACAATCGTATTGCTTAATTATGAACTATTGAGCACTTTAATGATGAGAATTGATAACATTGACCCTTTAGCGACATGGTGCCTAGGGATCTAAGCAAGCTGGTTATGTGGTATGGGTTGGACTGTTTTGGTGGTTTTTCTTGCTTTAGATGTAAGGACCGGTTCATGGAACGACCATCCAGGACTTAAAGTGCCACCACAGGGCCAAATATGGGTACTAGTTAGCTGACTAATTAGTGTATTGCCAGTACTATTTGGTACCATTAGGAAGGCTCGGGGAAGGGGTGGTCGGATGGGTTTGAAGAGATTGATGGGACTACCCTTGGATCCAAACGGCTCAAGAGGGGGCCCTTGGTTGGATGTGCTCAGTTGGAGACATCACCATCGGTGAAACCATATTGAGGTCTAAATATGCTAGTAATCACTTTGTAAAGGCTATTTTGTGATCTCTTGGCCAAACACCAAAGTAAGTATGAGACGACATAATTGAGATTCCATAGTCATCGAAAGGTGATGAAATCATGAACTTGTGGGTAAAGTGGTACAACCTCCGCAGAGTGTGTTAAAAACTATCATAATAGCCGTGCTCCTGGTTATGAGCAACCTGGACTCTCACATAATTAGAGTTATGGACCTTTAATATGGTTTAATGGCTGGAATTGAATTACGAGTTGGTATTGGTAAATTAATTGGCTTTGGAATATGAAATTGATGAAATTGAGACATATGAGCAGTTATGAGTTGATTATGGATTATTATTGTTGGTATTGGTTACTTAAGTTGAAATTAATGTTATCTAGATTATTTTTGGAAGGACCACACTTATTGATAATATTATTGCATTTTCAACTGTTTTGAATGTACTTTTATGTAATTAGCCTTTTAATTATCATTCCTTGTTTAAGCTACATGCCATATTTTCCCACACATGCTGAGTATGACATGTGCTCACCATTGCTATTCCCCCAACAAATTCAGACGCATGCGTCTATGAGGAGTACCCGGAGGTCTTTGAGGAGTTCAAGGCGTGCGTGTTACCGTCAAGTTTGCCTGTGGAGTTGGAGTCATTAGTGTTTAGTTTTCCACTGCAGTCTTTTAAAGCTTGTATTCAAGGCTATTTGGTTTGTAATAAGGTATTGTTATTAGTGTTATTATTCAATATATGGTTTGATCTGTTTATCATTTGTGGATCACTTGTGTATATGTGTTAAACATCCTGGGCACACATATGCATTACGCTTGGTTTATTTTTGGAACTGGGTGTCACAATTTGGAAATTGGACTAACAAAATAGTGGAAGAACCGCTTCATGGAGTGGGTGCTGCGGTGGCGACGTAGGCAGAGACAGATGATAGGACAAAAAGCAGGTGAAAAAGTTAAAAAGTTTCAAAGAATTGCAATTTTTTGACGTGCCATTAAAAATTTATCGATCCTTATTATGTGGGAAATGACTGAAATTTTGTAAAGATCACATGATCACCATGTTCGGATACGACTCGACGATTATCTATAGCACCTTACAGATATGAGCTACACTCAATTTACGGGACTGCATTGGTGCCATCGCCCAAAGTAGAAGGTACTGAGTGATTCTGATGCCTCAATTGCAAACCCGTACGCGATTTCTCTCCTCCCATGCATACTTTTGTTCAGATGGTAAAATATCTCTTTGTCTGTGCATGAACCAAGGCATAACATTGAAGGCACTAAAATGATTTCGGTGTTATGACCGTTGACCATTCATCATCTAGTTGTGCTAAAAACAAATGCCAGTAAGGAGTGTATATATGGGACAGTAAAGAATTTCTGAAAATTGTATTAATAAAATAATGGAAGCACCGTTTCCTGGAGTGGGTGTTGCGGCTGTGGCGTAGGCAGAGGCGGAGGATAGGGTAAAAGGTAGGTGAGAAAATTAAAATGTTTCAAAGACTCGCAGTTTCTTGACATGCTAGTTAAAAATAATTCGTACTTACTATGCGGAAAATTGCTTGAATTTTCGTAGAAATCACAAGATCACCATATTTGGATCCAATTCGACGTTTGTCTCTAGCACCTTACACGCAAAGTGTAAAATCCCACTTTTTCCTTTTATGAGAAGTTCAACCACAAGTGGTTTATCAAACAAAATGGAGGGCAACAAAATTGTGCACATAAGCTTGACCTCACTAAAAAGTTTTCTTTCTACAAAGTTGGGAAGTTATTGATTGCAATGGCTAGTGCAAATTATATGGCAGCAATATAAAAATCAAAACCAATGTTATTTGATTATGTTGCTATGCATATTAGGCCCTGCCAAAAAGATTCAAATCCAAGGCTCCAAATTTTTCCTTGGACTCTTAAATATCTAAATAGCTTCTCAGAAAATTTTCAAGATTTTTGAAGTACATCTTCCATTTGTTTGGACACGTACAAAGGACTCGTTTCGCGCCGACATAAAAATTTGCTTTGCACTAAACTTTGCAAAAATCAACCCCTAAATTTTTCTAAGGCCTTTTATGGTTCAGGAAACTTGATTTCAATGTTTAGAGATTTTTGGACCTCAGATGCTATTTAATTCAACAAGGTTTATACCCATATTGGAAATTCAAATTTGAATTTGAATTTGATGCAAACTAAGTCCAAATTGAATTCTGATTGCAGAATTGAATTCCCCATATTTTTCTTAGTCTACCTGTAAATTTTGGGAATGAGGAATGGATAAGAGAGAGAGGTGGGGCCCACAGGTTAGACAGTGAAAACGTTTCACTACCTCTGTTTCTCACCCCCGGTCGACACCACGATGCATGCAAGCGCCAGCTCGCCGTCGGCATCGGTCGCCTCCAGCTGCCCCCCCCCCCCCCCCCCGTCGACGGAGTCCTCACCCATTCATGGCACCACGCCATTTTTCATCGTCGCCACGATCTACCCAGTGCCGCTCGACGCCGCGCGACCTCGCCGTCGATACAAGCGCCCTCATCCTCTTCGGTCAGTAACAAAAAAGGTGCGCAATGACCTCGTGCAGCTTCTGGTTAAGCTTGAATCCCTATCATGCATCCTAGCTCTAGTATTCTTTAAAATCTCGAAGCACTTTTATCACGTTGAGGCTAGATCATCGGTTTAATTCCGATTGTATGTATGAAATCTTTTCGATCCAGTTAGAGGACATGATCTATGTGGCCTAGCGCACCTTCCCTCCAAAAATCAGAAGAAACCATCGACTAATTAGCAAGATCTTCAAGTTTTCCCCTTCCGCCATAGATGGAGCTCCGTGCGCCATCGACTTCGGTGTTACCAGCGATGACACGAGCTCTAAACCCTCCTAAGACCTTCCCCATGCAACCACGATGCTTCCCGAGCTTTCAAACGAGAAGTTTAGCTAGGGAATCGAAGGTCTCCACTGCACCAAAACCCTAGCCGCCGCTGCCGCCATCGGGAATTGTTTTCCGGCCATCCCTCGCCGTTGGGAGCTAGTCCATCGTGTTCCCCGTGCGAAAGTGTGTGGGAGCGGCGAGTCCCAAGGCCTCCCGTAGGCCGGAGGCTATCGCCGGCGAAAGCGCCGCCGCGCGCCGGTGAGAACGCCGCCGCCCGCGCCGTGGACCGAGGTGGAAGAAGACCAGGACGCGGGACCCACCTGCCAGTGAACGCAACGCGCCGGATCTGTGAGTGTCCGTTGGATCCCGTGTGGCCGCGTGGAGAAATTTATAACTCCTGGTGTGGCTGGCCCCTGATTGGATGATTTTAAATCCAGTGGGCCCTGGTGCCAAATTAAAAAGATGAATTTTCCCTTTTGGTGCAGAACCATTTCCAATGTTTGAAAATCAATATCTTTTTGTAGGATGCTCCAAAAATATTCAAACAAATTTTGATTGAAACCCTTGAGCTCTAGTTTCTATCAGTACCAATTAGGTTCTGTGAAACTCGAAGTTAAATTCTGTAGAAAATAATCTTTCCGAATGCCAATAGAATTTTTCCAGGTAAGATAGCCACTGGAAAAATCCCCAAAATTCACAAAAAGTTTCTTGTCCTATTCTTGACTACCAGAAAATGTTTGGGAGCCATTGCACCGGTTTAACCCTCTGTATTGTTCAATTACCTTTTTCAGTTATTGAATTTTCACATATGTTTAGTTGCTTTATTATGTCCCAAATTTGGACTGAGTCTTCCTTTAGTCATATACTAGCTCCTGTAAATATCATGGATTTAATTGACCTACTATACTAGTCCCAATTCAGTTACAAACTAAATATTGATTAAAAGGCTAAAAATTCAATTATAAAATAAATCCAGAAATTCTTGCCAACTTAGAAATACAATAACTCCTTCAACAGAGCTTAGAAAATTATGAAACAAATTTTGCTAGAACCAGGACAATTTCCTCTATCTTGATCATCAACTGCTAGCTATGTTCAAGCTACAGTTTCTTCTCTAAAATTTTTGGAAGATAATTGCTTGCCATAATTTTGGAGACAACAACCTACTTTGATCATCTCCTGTTCTTTGCAAGAGCATCTCTCATATTACCTAGTATCTACCTTCAAAGTTCCAAAGCCAATTAGATCATTATCACATAGTGGACACCATAAATTAAATCATGGTCTTGGTAATAATTATTTTTCAAAGTCATTCATATACGTATTCTATGCACATCGTATAGTGACCAAAGTCGAGGAGGAGCCAGAAGCCTTGGAAGAGCACCTTCCAAATATTAACTCAGACTCTGACCTGCAACAATGCAAGCCCCGGTTTGCATTTAAGTCATTTATAAAATTTTGTTTTATCACTATGATGAGTAGTATATGAATTGTGCATTACGTTTAGGATGATTGATACTCCACTTGCATGACCAAAAATCCCAGGGATTGGTTGGAACGAGTTACAGTTTGACCTGTAGTAACTGCTTTGCTAATGCATAGGAAATCCGGTAGAAGTCGAGTAGTTGGAATCTACTCGCGAGAAATGTAGGACATATCTCACAGAATTGGTTAGATAGAAAATGGCATAATATGATGAAACTGAGACTGGGCATGGAACGGATAGGAAGCGGCGAGAATCGAGTCTCCGTCGCATAGCCCTGCTTGTGTTGATTAAGGCCCGTCCGTATGCAGCCCCTTCGGACAAGCTTGAATTGTACCGGCAACATAATGGACATATGGAATCCAGTAAACTGATGTAACTCGATAACTGGGGTGTCGAGGCCCACTAACTTACCATCGATAGGGGTGGTCTGAGGACAGTAAGGTGTAAATCGGTCGGCAGACACATGAGGTGTTCCGTGCGGAGACCTTCTGTTTGTGGAGGTGAGATGGGTTCGGCGTTCGGGTTTCTTGTGAAAGGTGGCCATATACACCTAGTACTGAAGTGTTATGTAGGTACAAGTGTGCTCGCTGACACTTCCAAACGACGTATGTGTCGTGTTGTCCGGGTGTGTCCTGATTGCAATCACCGTCCCTCGTGGTAATAGAGTACCACTTGTTCACTGAGCGGTGGCGTAGTAAATACTAAAGAAACCAGAAAATTATATTGTATTGAATTCTAATTGCTTTGCAACCTTGTATGATTTAGAGATAGTATAATTAAAAGTTTACAGTTTCCCCATACTTTACTTGTAATAGCATTATGTGCTTTGGGCATGTCATATCATCGGCAAAGCATTTCTTGTTTGATTGTGGAACCCATGATGTGCCGTGCTTGGAGAATGTCATTTGCTACTTAAAACATGATTATAAGGATCCACTTATAGGCGAGTCTATTTATGCTATTCCTTACCTATGTTTAGTATTCACCCTGCATATGTCTAGTGAGACGGATTAGTCTTGCTGAGCCTTATGCTCACGTTTGCAGTTAACAAGTTTTTGCAGGTTATATAATGGATGAAGGGTTTGATGATGAGGCTGCACCCCCTCCAGGGTGTACAGCCGAGTGGGAACCCTGCACGCCGCCGTAATTGAGTGTTGCTAGTGCAAAGTATCCAAGGCATGGATAACTTTGCTTTTGCATAGCTAGTGCTGAGAGCATAGCTATGATATATATGTTTCTTTCCTTACGCTAGTATTGTAAAACTTCTGCTGTATGATAAATAAAAGACTTCATCTTGTACTTTATTCAGGTTCTATTCTTGTATACTGTTGGGTGTCGCATCGCACGACACCACCCAATGAGATCCTCGGATGTCGGGATTCCGGTCCCCACACAAAGTGGAAGGTATTGAGCAATTCTGATGGTGCAATTGCAAATCGGCACATGACTTCTCTCCCCCTACGCATGCTTCTATCTAGGTGGCAAAATATCACTATACAAATTTTTGCTCTCCATGCGTGCATGAATCAAGGCGTAACTCTAAAAGCACCAAAATGTTGGTGTTATGACCGTTGACCCTTCATCATCTAGTCCACATACTCGGGCAAAACCCGCTTTTAATCTGTTCTCTTGCCTTTTGAGCTCACATAGATCACAGAAGACTCACACTGGACATAGGGCCTTTTTTACCCAAAGCAGGATAAATTTGTTGTCTTTGCAAGCTAGCCATATAGAGACGAACGTGATTCATTAACTTTGCACTACTCGGTTTACTAAAGGCCAACAGTTGGCACGACAGGTAGGGGAACGCTATTGCGCATTCTCATGAGCTTTGAATGGCTTCATCAACACCGTGTACCGTCTCGGAGGCCCTCGTGGGCTCAATAGCGTCAACATCGCAGGCGACAATCAGGAAATGCCCTCCTGAGAAATAGATGACGACACGTCACTTCCCCTCTTTGAAATACTGGAAGATACTGCCGGATGCTATCTCACCTCCAGCTTTGGCAGTGAGGTAAGCGATCATTTTTGCAGGAAATGTCGTCGCGCGAACATCGGCATTGGCGTACGAACACTTTCATAAGCCACATCCCTGCAATAGGGAATGCAGCATGGGGAGCCTGAAAAGAAACCTGCATGCAGCTCTACCCCAAATAACCACTTCCAGCCAGGGTGCACCATGCTCGATTCTGAGCAGACGCACCCAGAGTTGGACCGAACCGCCTTTCAGGCCAAATCCCACCACGGAAATCCAGGCGCATCACGCTCTCACGTGCGCTCCGCCTGGACCGGTGTCGCCACTAGCACTACCTAATCCCCTCACTCTGAGCGGGTACGCCAGAACACCACGGATGTCCGTAGCGGCGTACAAGCACTGAAAGTGCATCTAGGCATCCTTTGTGGGTTTTGGTTGATTTTATGACAAACAAATGAGATCCTAACTAAATTGTTGAGATGAGCGCATGCTTTAATGAAATCATGAAGAAAGCACAAAAAGAAGGGACAGTGAGGAATCAAGTTGAAAGGAGCTCAAGAAATGATTATAATACTCTGTGTGTATGGAGTGCGTTGGAGAAACACACCCCGAGAGCTCAAGCAAATTTTAATCACTCTCACTGCACAAAGTTATACAGGTCTGGACTAGTCCGATTCACCCCGGACTAGTACGATTTCTCTCTATCTAGAATCGGACAAGTCCTCCGAGAATGGACTTGTCTGCACAGTCCAGTTTCCACAGACTGGACTAGTCCGATATCACCACTGACTAGTCCAATATCTCTCTGACTAAGATCGGACTAGTCCTCCCCAGTGTGGACTAGTCCTCATGACTTCACAGTTTGCACGAAGACAGACAAGTCTGATATCACCACGGACTAGTCTGATATCTTGCTGACCTAAATCGGACAAGTCCGATATCTGCACGAACTAGTCTGAAAACCTTCTGACTAAAATCGGACAAGTCCTCCAAGTGCGGACTTGTCCTCAATTAACCAAGGGTTTCACCACATCGGACTAGTCCGATATGTGCTGGACTAGTCCGAATATCTCCAGAGAAAAAATTGGACTAGTCCGCCCCTGGCCGGACCAGTCCGATAATTTAGGACACTTAGGGTTTCCCACACGCCGCAAACTGGAATAGTCTGGAGTCCACCACAGACTTGACCGGACTTTGAAAACCCTAACGGTAACCTTTGGAAACCCTAGTATAAATAGAGGTGCACGGCCCCTAATGAAACTCTCTCGACCCCCTGCGCTGTCACACCTTCCAAGAGCCTAGAAAACACGTCTCTTCACACAATTAAACGCAAGAAAGATCAAACCCTTGAGGATTAACTCTGGATCAAAGGAGAGACACGTTCTTCATGACTTGAGCTCTTGGGTTTGATTCTCTCGCACACTCTCATTGTTTTATTGCAGGTCTTTTAGTGTGTTTGGTGGTGTTTTGAATTGTAAATCTTGGGGGAGCCCTCAACTTGTGAGAAGGCCCCTTGAACACGGTGATTTACTCCTTGTGATTAGTGGAAGAGAATTGGCCTTTGTGGTGATTCGATGAGGGTAGGGTTGGTGAAGACCCGGTCCTTTGTGGGCTCCTCAACATGGATATAGATTTCCTCTATGGAATCGAACCACGGGATAAAAATCATTGTGTCCTTGTTTTTGTTCTTACTATTCATTGTAATCTAGGGTTTACTTGATCTTATTCAAACTATGTTAAATATTGAAACTAAAGTTAACTTGTGCCACATCTAGTTTCATTAAAGCAATACACTTGGGTTACAACTAAATTTTTGCTGCATAGTATACTTGCATCGAAATCTTCGATCAAACTTGATCGATCTTGTCCACGCACACCGGACTAGTCCGCACCCAACCAAACTAGCCCGATTTCCTAGTATTTGATCAAGTTGCTAAGTGTTGCAGGTTCTGACAAAAGAAATTCAAAAAGCCTATTCACCCCCCTCTAGGCTACATTCAATTGGTACCAGAGCAGGACTCTTCAAAAAGAGACTAATCGCTCGAAGATAAAATGTCAGATATGAAGGATGTGCACAAGAGCCTCAACCAAGAGAAGGTTGAAGATGAAAAGGCTCAGAAATTGGAGAAGCTCCTCGATGCCATTCAGGACTTCGAGGATGATGATGATGAGGAGACGCTTGAACTCAAGGCGCTCCTAAGGAACAAAGCACTCTCCAAAGGGAAGATGAAGATCGAAGATGAAAAGAAGAACAAGAGGAGTAGTCACACCGACTACTCCTGATATTCTTTTAATTATGATCGCTTGAATTCTAACAACAACCATTACTTGTCGATCCCACTAGAAAAATCCCCATACTTTGATGGAAATGATTATTCAATGGGGAGGCAAAATATGAAAATGCATCTAATCTCACTTAACCCCAGCTTGTGGCATATAGCGTGTAAAGGAATAGATATCCCGGACGATGTTGAAGAGCTCACCCCAAGCCAAGAGCAAGCGATTCATCAGAACGCTCAAGCTGCAGCAGTCATCACATCATCATTGAGTCGAGATGAGTTCACCAAGGTGGACGGACTCGAGATTGCAAAAGAAATATGGTACACATTACAAACTGCACATGAAGGCGATCGTCATGTGCGAGAAGCCAATATTGAGATGATCGAAGGCGAATTGGGAAGAGAAGAAGATGAGTCACCGCAAGACAAGTACAATCGGCTGAAGACTCTCGTTAATAAAGTTCGATCATATGGAAGCAAGAAGTGGAATGATCACGAGGTAGTGAAACTAATTCTCAGAGTCTTCATGCCTCGCAACGTGACTCTATGTTCAATGATTAGAGAAAGCCCCGATTACAAGAAAATGACCCCGGACGAATTGCTTGGAAAGATCATCAACTTTGAGATGATGGATAAACAAGCAAAACATGTCAAAGAGATTGCCGACCTCACCTCTGCAAATAAGAAGTGGGTCGCCTTGAAGTCTACTTGCAAGCCCTTGTCAAAAGAAGCTCGAAAGACTCAAGAAGAAGATGACAGTGATGATGAGAGCAGTGACATAAATGAAAAATACATGATCCTATTTATGAAGAAATTCAAGAGGATGATGAAAAGAAGACAAGGGGGTAGATCAAATGAGGGAAAATACAAAGATAAATCAAGACCAAAGTTGAGGCGGGCATGCCATAACTGTGGTGAATATGACCACTTTATAGTTGATTGCCCTTATGAAGAAAATAAGAAGAAGACCAAGGAAGCAAAGCCTCAACCCAATAAGACCTTCAAGAAGAAAAAGCTAATTAGACAAGTGCATCTAGGAAAGGAGTGGGACTCAAATGATGAGTCCTCATCCGAAGAGGAAGAGGAGATGGCTAGCATAGCCATCGAGAAGGCAACCAAGAAATCCACCCTCTTCCCAACTATCGGCGCATGGAAGGGCAACGACGCATGCCTAATGGCGAAGGAAGGTAAAAGAAAGGTAACAACAAAATCTTCCTCCTCACATTCTGTTAATAGTTATAGTGATAACTATGTGATGATGAAGATATGCTAGTTGGCTTAGACAAGAAAATTGCTGCTAAAATGAAATTCTGGATGGACAATCTTGTTGATAGGGAGGGGCTAATTGATCGTCAAGAAGATATGATTATCCTCCCAAAGGAAGAGTATCTCAAGATCAATGAGCTCATTGAACTTGAAAAGGAGCAAAGCAAGTCACTAGAACTTGAGTTAGCTTCAAGCAAGAAAGCTTGCTTGAAGTTAAGCAACTCAAATGTTATCATCAAGGATGAACTTGCTAACTTAACCGTTAACAAGATCCTTGAGGTACGAGTTGAGTCACTCAAGCAAAGTGACCCTTCATCCTCTTCAAGCTCACCTACTCAACACTTAAAATCTGAAACTACTATTACTTGTTCATGTGCTAAACTTGAAACTAGCTTGAAAGACAAGTCAAACTTGACCAAGGACAAGCATCCTTCGCGGAGTGGCATATTTTACAAGGATAAGGTCAATATGCACGCAGTGCATATTTGGCCACAAGACCTCCTAATGTCAAATATGGTATTGGGTATTCCTATGGTGAAAAGCAAAATGCTATAAGCCATAAGAATAACAAGGAGCACATTGTCTTTGTCAAGGGAAACTCCTCTCAAGCTAGAAAGCCCAATAAAGTTGATAAGTCTAATATGGTTAACACACATGAACAATAACTCTTATTTAGAACTTTTGATGTATCTTATGTTCTTATGAAAAGCAACTTTGGTAAAGTGTATGCCAAATATGTTGGGCCACACCATGAGAACACCAAGTCCCATGTGTGGGTGCCCAAATCACTTGTGACTAACCTCAAAGGACCCCAAGCAAGCTTGGGTACCTAAAACCATGGCGTAATTGGTTTTTGCGGGCCTACTCCTCCGGTGGATTGATATGGATGCTAGATAGTGGATGTACCAATCACATGACCAGAGAACGAAGGATGTTTGTTGAAAAATGAAGAAAATGAGGATCCAAGCGAGGGCATCTATTTTGGAGACAACATTCAAGGAAGGGTGCTCGGTACCAGTAAAATTGCAATATCACCTCAACACACTCTTTCTCATGTTTTACATGTTGATTCCTTAGATTATAACCTTCTGTCCATATCTCAATTATTTGACAAGGGTTATAATTGCTTGTTGACTAATGAGGGTGTGACCGTCTCTAGAAGGAGTGGTGACTCGGTTGCATTCAAGGGTGTGTTAAAGGGAAAACTTTATCTTGTTGACTTCAACAAAGATAAAGTCGAACTTGACACATGCTTGATTGCAAAGACCAACATGGGCCTTGTAGCGTGTGCCAAGCCAGGAAGCAAGTAGGAGCACCTCATCCTACGAAGAACATCATGACAACGACAAGACCGCTCGAGCTACTTCACATGGATCTATTTGGTCCAATTGCTTACATAAGCATCGGCGGTAACAAATACGGCTTAGTAATTGTTGACAATTTTTCGCGCTTCACGTGGGTTTTCTTTTTGCATGATAAGAACGAAACTCAAGGAACCCTCAAGAAGTTTCTAAAGCGTGCCCAAAATGAGTTCTCATTGAAGATCAAGAACATACGAAGTGACAATGGCATGGAGTTCAAGAACACCCAAGTTGAGGAGTACCTAGACGAAGAAGGCATAAAACATGATTTTTTAGTACCATACTCCCATCAACAAAATGGAGTAGCCGAAAGGAAGAATCGAACCCTCATAGAGATGGCGAGAACAATGCTTGATGAGTACAAAACTTTGGATTGATTTTGGGCTGAAGCGGTCAACACCGCTTGTCACGCCATAAATCGACTCTATCTTCATTGCCTACTCAAGAAAACATCATATGAACTACTCTCCGGTAACAAGCCTAATATTTCCTATTTTCAAGTTTTCGGTTCTAAATGTTATATTTTGAACAAGAAGCCTAGGACTTCAAAGTTCGCTTCAAAGTCTGATGAAGGTTTCTTGCTTGGCTATGATTCGAACTCCTACGCCTGTTGTGTCTTCAACAAGGTCTCTGGACTTGTTGAAGTAGCACGTGACATAGTGTTCGATGAAACTAACGGCTCTCAAGAAGTGCAAGTTGATCAATATGTGCTAGATAGAGAAGAAGCTCCATGTCAAGCATTGATAATAATGGCATTGGGCGATGTTCGACCACAAGTGCCACCTCCAAATGCAAATGAAGAACATCAACCGGAAGTGGAGGTAATTGATCAAGAGGGAGATTCTACACAAGATCAACCTCATGAAGATCAAAGTGACCAACAAATCAATGAGGGCAACCATCTAGGGGGAGAAGAATATGACCATGAAGATTCAAGACCACAAGTGCCACATCCAAGAGTACACCAATGCATCCAAAGAGATCACCCCGTCGACAACATAATCGGTGACATCCAAAAGGGAGTAACAACTAGATCTCGAATTGCTAATTTTTATGAATGTTACTCGTTTGTATCCTCTTTAGAACCTCACAGGGTTGAAGATGCATTGAAAGAACCAGATTGGATGGCGGCAATGCAAGAAGAATTGAACAACTTCAAACGGAACGAGGTGTGGGAACTTGTCGAAAGGCCCAAGTTCAATGTCATCGGCACTAAATAGGTCTTCCGCAACAAAAAAGATGAACATGGGATGGTGACAAGAAACAAGGCGCGACTTGTGGCCAAATGGTATTAGCAAGTCAAAGGTTTGGATTTTGTCAAAACCTTTGCTCCCGTAGCTAGGCTTGAATCGATTAGAATATTACTTGCATATGCTACTTACCACGATTCCAAGCTCTATCAAATGGATGTGAAAACTGCCTTCCTCAACGGACCAATCAAGTAGAAGGTGTACATGGAGCAACCCCCCCCCCCCCCAGATTCGAAGATCAAGAGTTCCCCGACCACGTGTTCAAACTGCGTAAGGCTCTCTATGGCCTCAAACAAGCTTCTAGAGCTTGGTATGAGTGCCTTAGAGATTTTTTAATTGAAAATGGATTTAAGATTGGCAAAGTTGATTATACCTTGTTTACTAAGCACTTCGACAATGATCTGTTCATTTGTCAAATTTATGTTGATGATATTATCTTTGGTTCAACTAACAAATCCTTTTGTGAAGAATTTAGTAAGATCATGACAGATAGATTCGAGATGTCCATGATGGGAGAATTGAAGTACTTCTTGGAATTCCATGTGAGGCAACAAAAGGAAGGGACATTCAAAAGGCAAACCAAGTACACTCAAGACATACCCAAGAAGTTTGGAATGGACAAGGCGAAGCCAATTAAGACTCCCATGGCAACAAATGGACACTTGGATCTCAATGAAGACGGACCAAGCGTGGATCAAAAGGTATATCGCTCCATGATTGGATCCCTACTTTACTTATGTGCATCTAGGCTTGATAATATGTTGAGTGTATGTTTGTGTGCAAGATTTCAAGGCAATCCTAAGGAGTGTCATTTGACAGCCGTAAAAAGAATCTTGTGATATTTAGTTCATACACCCAACCTAGGCCTTTGGTATCCTAAAGGTTCCAAATTCAATCTCATTGGATACTCCGATGCGGACTATGCTGGATGCAAAGTAGATAAAAAAGAAGTACCTCCGGTACATGCCAATTCCTAGATAGATCCCTAGTTTCTTGGTCCTCCAAGAAACAAAACTCCATTGCCCCATCCACGGCCGAACCGGAGTATGTTGCAGCCGGGAGTTTTTGTGCTCAACTCCTTTCGATGCGACAAACTCTAAGGGATTACAGTTACAATATGAGCTGTATTCCACTCCCTTGTGATAATGAGAGTGCAATTAGAATTGCCCATAGCTCCATTGAGCACTCGAGGACAAAACACATAGACATACGACATCACTTTTTGAGAGACCACTGAATGAAAGGAGACATAGCCATTTCCCATGTCAACACCAAAAAACAACTAGCTGATATATTTACCAAGCCACTTGATGAAAAACGTTTTTGTGAGCTCTGAAATGAACTAAATATCCTTGATTCTCGGAACGTGGCTCAAAAACTTGCATACCTGTATGGCTTCTTCAAAATCCATTGACTGTGTTATGAAAATCATCTCTCTTTATTTTCTTCGAAAAACTATGTTAATTACTTGATCTTGGTGAATTATGGTCATAGCTTGAATATTCTATGTTTACTGATCATATTCATCAAGATTATTGTGTGTTTTTCCCCCTATTTTTATTTGTAAGAACCTTCAAATATATACGAATGGGCTAAGTATACCTGTTCTGGTGACCACGGACTAGACCGTGGTTACCCGGACTAGTCCGCACACTGCAGACTAGTTCGCAGAGGTTCGGTAGTCCGGACTAGTCTGGTCGACCACGGACTAGTCCGATTTTTTGACTCCATAACCCTAAGGATGGCCAAACCCTAATCCCCTTCACCCTCACAACGTCTCTCACACTCTCCCTCCTCACTCAAGCGCTCCCAAAGCAATTTCTCCGTGGGAAACGATCTTCATCGCAAGAGGATTGAAGACCACGGACTTGTCCGCACCAACAATGCCTCCAACCTCAAGAATTGAAGAATTTTGGTACGCTTTCTCAAAAACCCTAGAACCTTCAATTTCTTGTATTGTGGACCAAATAGCTTAGCTCTACTTGTTAGCACATGATTCCTTGTTGTATCTTCGCCTTGAGAACCACCATTAATCTGATTGTTAGGGTTTGAACTGCTGAACACTGGACTAGTTCGGTCTCGATACGGACAAGTTCGGTAATCCGGACTAGTCCACACTTGAGCACCGAACAAGTCCGATTCTTAACAGAACTCAACCCTAAATTCCTCTACTCAATGCGTTTCCTTTCCATAAATTCTAATCCTTGCATTGTTAATCCTCTTGTCAGGACAATGTCGAGCTCCAATGATGAGATATCTGATTTTCAGGCCAAGTTAGATCAAGAGTCTTTGCTTCAGTCCTTGACGGACCAAAGCAAGAAAAGGCAACATCGTGCCGCTGACCCGTCATCCACTCCACCTCAAGTGCGACGAAAGGTCATGGCCAAGAAGCCGGCATCCAAAGGAAAGGATGCAACTGGCCCTAGCTTGGCAGCTCCTCGCCAAGCTAAGGGCAAATGGAAAGGGGTCGCAACCGGTCCAATTGGCCCCCTCCAGATGAATGCACCGAGACAGGGGAACAGAGACCCTGCTGAACAGAGATTTAATGGCAAAGGAAGCGACATAGCTTCAAAGCTCAGGGGCATTGACTGCTACAGCAGTTCCAGGAAGGCTGCAGATGCAAGGTTTTGGAAAAACTTCCACGCGGATTACTACAATTCTGTTTACATGCAGATGAAGACTCCAGTGGTCAAGAGTCACTGGATTGACAGGAGTCACTTTGAGAGGAAGAGATCTCCACCTTTTGATGAGGTGATAGAGGTTGTGGAAGGACATGGCCTCATGGACCTATTTGCCTTCAGGTATGACTGGAATGATGAGGTCATTGCACAATTCTTTGCGACCTGCTATTTTGCCAGTGATGACGAGGAGAGGGTGACTTGGATGACTCACGGATCCAAGTAAACCGTGACTTATGATGAATTTGCAATATTTTGCATCTAGAGAACACCGACAACAATGCAGTTGTGATTCACAATATCGGTGTCCTGGAGAAGGACAAGATGGAGTTCCTTTATGACACTCGACTGAAGTTCAATCCTCCATCAACCAAGAACATGAAGCCCTTCTTCATAGTTCTGAACAAGGTGTTAAGGAATACAATAGCTCCAAAAGAAGGAGATGCAGGAAGTGTCCAAGGCTACTTAAGGACACTGATAAAGGTGATAAGCAAAAGCAGGAAGTTTGATGTTTTTGACTATATTTGGAATGACATGGTTAATATCTCTTGCAAACCAAACCGTTCATGTGGCTATGCGCCCCAACTCATGTTCATGATTGAGAAAGTCACATGAATTGAGTTCGTGAAGGATGTGGAGCACACTTCCCTGAGGCCTCAGAAGCCCTCCAAAGCCACTCTCCCAGCTGCTACATCTCTTGTATCTAGTGAGGAGGCTCCTAGGAGGGCCCAAGCCGAAGCAAGACCTCCATCAAGTACAGGAGCTACTACTTCCAATAAGGGGTCCCCCAGTGGCATTTTGAAGTACTTGGCCGCCATCTTTGGCTCCTGCAACAAGGCTGAGGTAAAAATCCATAAGTTGAACAAGGCAAGGAAGGAGGATATGAGATAAATAAAACAAAATGTCATGTAAATCTGCCAGAAGCTGGAGATTGAGCCCATTGGATCTCCTGTCATCTCCGAGGACTCTCCCTCTGACTTCTCGGAGCTTCCACCCCTTTCACCTTCTGAACTTGCCTATTTTGGCATTGGGGGCACTTCAAGTGGATCCGCTCCCCCTCCTCCTCCTCAACCTGAAGATGAAGACGATGAGAGAACTGACAGCGAGGAATGGGCCTCTAGATACCTCCTCTCCTTATTTTTGGTGCCTTGATGCCAAAGGGAGAAAGATTGAGGGGGAGTCACTAGGTCCTAGCTGTAGGTTGCGAGAGGAGAGGTCTATTTGTGTTTCATTTTGGTTGTAAAACTTTGACTGTGCTCTCTTATGCTATTGAACATGTGGTGTGAAACTATGAGTTTGTTATGCTTATGACTTATGTGTTATGCTCTGAATTTGTGCTTGATAACCTTGATGCTGTCATGATTATGCCATTGATCTTATTCATATCAAGATTATTGTTCACACACATGTAGTTTTGCATCCCACCATAAAGAGTGCACATATATCTCATGTTTTCATTGCTTAATCTGTTCCAAACTCATATGTGCACCCTTTATGAAAATTCTGCACTTTTAATCATATTTGTGAAATCTCAATTGGTTGTCATCAATCACCAAAAAGGGGGAGACTGAAAGTGCATCTAGGCATCCCTTGTCGGTTTTAGTTGATTTATGATAAACAAATGAGATCCTAACTAAATTGTTGAGATGAGCGCAGACTTTAATGAAATCATGAAGAAAGCGCAAAAAGTAGGGAGAATGAGGAATCAAGTTAAAAGGAGCTCAAGAAATGATTATAATACTCTTTGTGTATGGAGTGTGTTGGAGAAACACACCCCAAGCAAATATTCATCACCCTCACTGTACAAAGTTATACAGTCCGGACTAGTACAATTCACCCCGGACTAGTCAGATTTCTCTCTGTCCAGAATCGAACAAATCCTCGCAGAGCGGACTTGTCTACACAGTCCAATTTGCACAGACCAGACTAGTCCGATATCACCATGGACTAGTCTGATATCTCTCTGACTAAGATCGGACTAGTCCTCCCCAGTGCGGACTAGTCCTCAACACTTCACAGTTTGCACGAAGACGGACAAGTCCGATATCACCACGGACTAGTCTGATATCTTTCTGACCTAAATCGGACAAGTCCAATATCTGCACAGATTAGTCCGAAAACCTTCTGACTAAAATTGGACAAGTCCTCCAAGTGCGGACATGTCCTCAATTCACCAAGTGTTTCACCACACCGGACTAGTCCGATATGTGCCGGACTAGTCCGAACATCTCCAGAGACAAAATCAGACTAGTCCGCCCCTAGCCGGACAAGTCCGATAATTTAGGACACTTAGGGTTTCCCACACGCCGCAAACCGGACTATTCTGGAGCCTCCACGGACTAATCTGGACTTTGAAAACCCTAACGGTAACCTTTGGAAACCCTAGTATAAATAGAGGTGCACAGCCCCAAATGAAACTCTCTCGACCCCCTGCGCGGTCACACCTTCCAAGAGCCTAGAAAACACGTCTCTTCACACAATTCAATGCAAGAAAGATCAAATCCTTGAGGATTAACTCTAGATCAAAGGAGAGACACGTTCTTCACGACTTGAGCTCTTGGGTTTGATTCTCTCGCACACTCTCGTTGTTTTATTGCAAATCTATGAGTGTGTTTGGTGGTTTTTTGAATTGTAAATCTTTGGGAGCCCTCAACTTGTGAAGGCCCCTTGAACATGGTGATTTAACCCTTGTGATTAGTGGAAGAGAATTGGCCTTTGTGGCGATTCGACGATGGTAGGGTTGGTGAATACCCGGTCCTTTGTGGGCTCCTAACCGTGGATGTAGATTTCCTCTGTGGAATCGAACCACGGGATAAAAACCATTGTGTCCTTGTTTTGTTCTTACTATTCATTGTAATCTAGGGTTTACTTGATCTTGTTCAAACTATGTTAAAATATTGAAACTAATGTTAACTTGTGCCACATCTAGTTTCATTAAAGCAACACACTTTAGTTACAACTATATTTCCACTGCATAATATACTTGGATTGAAATCTTCGATCAAACTTGATTGATTTTGTCCGCGCACACTGGACTAGTTTGCACCCAATCAGAGTAGTCCGATTTCCCTGTATTTGATCAAGTTGCTAAGTGTTGCAGGTTCCGACAAAAGAAATTCAAAAAGCCTATTCACCTCCCCTTTAGGCTACATTCAAGCACACTCAAAGATCACATCCCTGCAGTGGGAGACGCGGTGCTAGGAGCTTGGAAAGGAGCCCGCACGTGGTCTCACCCCCAAACTACCACATTGAGACAAGGCGTGCCCGCTCGATTTCGAGCAGACGCGCCAGAAAACAACCGAGACCTCATTCCATATCCAAGTCTATCACCATGCTGGTCCGGACAAGGCGCACCTTCATAAGCATCTCTGTAGGATCGAAGAGCACGTAAAAAGCTACCAGAGGGGGGTGAAAGGTAGATTTAAACTTTTTTAGCGTAAGCAACGAAAACCCCTTGGCAGAAAATCAATATGTTAAGAAACCCCTTGATAGTCTGAAGCAAAAAGCACATGTAGCTCACGTGACTGAAAGTTTGGACAGTGCAAAAAGGATTCCCTCAAGTTCGAACAGTCTGAAGTCGGCTTTTCAGCAATATTCAAAACTTTTTGTGTGAACCCTCACTTTTATTTAAATTGCCAATGCATTGAGCACACATAGGTCTCACAATCTTGCCCGGTTCGATGCCACCACCGGCACCGCTGATGCCTCATGCTTAGAGCGGATAAGACAAACATTGTGGAAGTAGCCTCCTCACGGCGTGGCACGTCCATACCGGCCAAAAACCAGATTCAGACCAGCCAGTCCGGATCCCCTTTCCCTAATGGATCACGCTGCACGCATTCACGCAGACAGGCACCACCACAAGTACTACACCAACGACTATCCCCGATAACTGGGAAAGATGCCTCAGTTCGGACGAGAACTGCTGACAAGACCGGGTCATCAGCCTGCTCGTCTGCGCCGACTTTGGCATGAGAGCGACTCCCGATCTTAACCTAACACCTGACGTTCGGGAGATCAATCGCGAGGGGTTCACAAGACTTCCCTCCGAGCCGCCACGACTCCATATGGGAAGCGGACACTATGGCAACGGGGAACGAACCGACAGCCACGCACCAAGCAAGGTCGGCCTTAGGGCCACCTTCAGCAATGGCCATCTCTAGGGGACACATGAGCGCCCCGGTCATCTCAGAAAGCTTAAAAAATGTCGGCGAGGGCCGAGCGAAACACTTTGTGGGTGCATACAGCGATTCCCTGAGAAATATGACAAGTTTTATAAAGCTATCGACACAGACATCATCTAGGCCTTCCTCTCGAGGTTGGCTTGCAAGATCCCGACGTCCAAGCTCGCCTGCGTCAAGCTGAGGTGCGCGAAGAAGTTGTTCGGCATTGCTTCCCATGTCACCCCGAATGAAGGAGCCAGCAGGGGTCCGTCCGCCTGTCAAAAAAAAGAGGGGGTAGAAGATTGGCCCCAACCAAGGTGATCCACATACGTCGGCCATGAGCACGGTTGCGGCCACCAACCATTGTAGATGCCGGAGATTGGCCTGGCAGGCGGCCACCTATTTCCAGAAGATGCTCTAGGAACCTTACACTCATCACGCCAACCATACAAACCACACACTGAAGGAATGCATCCTCCTCCGGTGTTACCTCGAGGGCAAGCTCAGCGCTCTCGGTGGCAGGAAGAAAAGGACCACCGGCCGAGGCCTCAGTTCAACAGAGTCAACCTCCGATGATGGTGGCGGCTGCTTCATGATCTACGAAGACGGCTCCGCACTGGTGATCCCATTCAAATAGGGGAAGGTGCTCCAAAGGATGGGGCCCGCTGAGCCAGGTATCCAATGTTATCTCTAATGGTTTGAAACAACGGTCACTTTCGACAGGGCAGACCACCCGGATTTCATCTCGAACCTTAGACAATATTCTCTGGTGGTCGATTCGATCGTAGGACCCGCACGCCTCACTTGAGTGTTGATGGACGGGGGAAGCAGCCTCAACGTCCTCTACGTTGCCACCCTGGACCTGATGAAGATCCCACACTCTCAGCTTCGCCCCCCGCGGCGACCCTTCTAGGGAATCGTACCTAGAGTGCGATCGATGCCACTCGGGCGCATCGACCACCCGTCACGTTTGGGAGCTTGGCGAACTCCCACACGGAGATCCTTACCACGCCATCATGGCACAGTCCTGCTTTGCCAATTTCATGGCAGTCTCCAACTACACCTACCTAAGGCTGAAAACCTCAGGACCCAGGAGGTCATCACTGTAGACTCCACAATACAGATGGCCTTACTGTGTGAGTTGTACAACTGATGTAAAATCCTACCGACAATAGTGCCACCACCAAGCAGAGCACTAGAGGAGAGGGTTGCTGTCCAATGCGACCTCAACTGTGCCCCGTGCCCCGTCTCCTGGCGTCCCCGAACCCGACAAGGGCATCAAGAGAACCTCCAGACTATGGCAGGAGCCCGACCAAAATGAGCCCGAACGATGTGCATCGCTTGAAGGACAAAAAAGCATGCTTGGCGGGGCTATGCCAAGCTGACGCCCTGCACCCCCCCCCCTCGTGTCGGAGGATGGAAGTCCCACGACTTGCTCGCCACTGGGACAAGGCACAACGCGACATCACGGGCGGAGCGATTAGCAATTGACCATGCCAAATGCCGCGCTCGAAGGACAACTGCCACGACAGTCAAATTTCTAGGCTGAGACCCGAGCCACATTCACAAAGGCTCGGGGGCTGTGTCCTTATTGAAGGCCCAGCCTCACTTCAAAACTTTTCCCCTTGGAAACTCCCTCTCGCCCGACCGTTCCATTCATGTCACACGAATCGCTACTCACAAACGACGAAAGTTTTGAGTGCCGCAATTCAAACGAGACAAAGGGATGAAAAAATGAATTGTAAGAAAAGCATTTTTGATTCATTATAAAGGATTCGTAATACATCGTGGCTTGCACGAGTAGAAAGAAGAAGAAGATTACATCTTGGGTCCAATTCTCACCTAGGACTACCCTACCCCGCAAGGACTGGTGGAGTTGCTTCTCAGTCCCTTCAGCAGGAAGATGATTGCAGTTTCTATCAAAGCATACCAGGCTTTCTACACGGAAATGTCTGCTGAAAAACCAAAATGCCTTTTGCTGAGAGGAGCAGATCCCCCGACGGGCGAGAGGGCCACGTATCTCCAAGTACATTGGCCATCCTGCTTATGCCAGTAGGATTGCCTCTCATCTCCAAGGCTAAAGGCGATGATCCTTGTCGGTGGTTGAGGCCGGACGTGAAGCCACAACCTATTGAGAAGGGTCGTGAAGCTAAAGCGTCCAACATATTCCGCGATCAATCTGATGCCACATCAGAAGCTTTGGTCACACGGACTTACGCGCTGCATCTGGACCAAATTAGCCTCCCCTTCGAACTCCCGTCCGCACACACCGCCTGTGCACCTCCGAGAGGTTCCTCCAGTTCCTCTCCTGTTCGAACTTCCACATAGCTCCTCACCCACCGAACCTCCCTCCAATGTCGCATAGGTCAAGGCCCCACCGTCCATCTATTGGACATAGAGCGCTGACCACCATGCTCCCTCACAAGGCTAAAGCGATAGCGAATGGGGGATCTGCACTTGTCCATTTATAGCGCCACCGAGGGAGACAAAGAGACGTGGGCGGTGTTGACGGCTGTTATATACCAATTTCACCCATCAATATAACACAATTATGTGAAGGAATTGTCACTTCTTGCACACATCACCTTTCCATTTAATCTATTTCCACTTGTCCTTGGAGAAATAGTGCATGCAGGGAATTATTGCAGGAAATAAGGTAAAAGAGGGGGAGCAATCCTATAAAATAACATCCCAGCCAATCAAGCACTGACATGTGGCACAACATGGATCAAATGGCCAACAAACAGAAGTATCCGAGGCCATCCAATGGTGTAGCACCCACCTGACAAAGACCTGAAGAAAGCACACGAGAAATGGTGTAGAGACCAGGTCGACCGACCCTCCTAGTCGGTCGACTTGGTCATGATGCCAAATTTGCGTGCTGTTGGTGACGGGAACTGTGACACTAGGTTCTATAAAATGAACCAAGTGCAGTGTATGTGTGCCCAGGATGTTGCTTCACACATACACATCAACATCACAAATAATAGTCAGAATTTAACCATGTCACGAATAATAAATATACCTTGATTCTATTGCAGCGCTAAATAATCTAGCGTAGGCGACTCCAACTCCACAGGCAATCGACAGTAGTACGCATGCCTAGTGCTCCATGACGACCTCCAAAATATCTCTTGTAGCTAAATTAATTGTGAGAATAGCAAGGGTGAGCACATGTTGTACTCAGCAAGTGTGGGAAAATATGACATGTAGCTAAAAACAAGGAACGATAAGAAATAATGGCTATTTGCTGAAAAGTACATTAAAACATGTAAAAAGCATACTAAATGTTTATGTGAAGTTAATCCCATCATAACCCAAATAATTAACATAATATGAATCCATCATCATCATTTACCAACATATCGCATCCATCAATAATTATCCACCCAAATACAAAATTCTTACCATCATCATTAACCATGTCCATTTATCACCATCCAATCGATAACCATAACCAAACCATCCCAAATCCCAAGTTCCACTCTAATCATGTAGGTCATCCAGGTGCTCGTAATTGGGAGCACAACTATCATAATAGTTTTTAACACTCTGCAGAGGTTGTACCATTTTATCCACAAGTTCATGATTTCGTCCCATTTCGATGACTAAGGAACCTCCATTATGCCCATGACCCATCGGTCACATTACACACTTCCGTTGGTGTGCGGCCAACAGATCACAAAATAGCCATTACAAAGGGACTACCAGCATATTCATACCCACTAAGGTTTCACCGGTGGTGGTACCTCCAACTGAGCACATCCAACTAAGGGCCCCCTCTTGTGCTGTTCGAACCCCGGGGCAGTCCGCCACTATTGCAAACCCAACCGACTCCAATTACTTGCTCCCCCAAATGATCCAAGCAATGCTGGCAATACACCTAATTAATCAGCTAAGTCGCACCCATACTTAGCCTTGTGGTGGCACTGTTGTCCTGGTATATTCTCGCATGAACTGGTCCTTAGATCTAAGGCAAGCAAAAACCTGATCGTGGTATTTTTCTAGTTGTACTTAGATTCAACGTAAAAAACTGAACCTAGAGTGATTATTGCAAGGTGGAGGGCTTTTAACGATCATGGACCAAGAGTGGCTTGTACCTCCAGCGTCAAGATCTTGTGACAATGAAGATCGGCAGTGCGACTAAGTTGAGAAGACGATGGTGAGTTGTAGCCGAAGAAGAACACAGCAGTGGTGGTGATCGTGCTAGCTTCCTCCTTCTTCTTCTCCTTTCCTCCTTTCTTCCCTTCTACTCCCTTGTGGTTAGGTCTTTCTCCAGGCGGCAACTTTCTCCGGTCTTTCTCCGGTCTTTCTAATAGGCGTGGGCGCACGTCCATCTATTTTTATTTCCCAAGAACTCCATAAAAATGGTGTGGTGAAATTTAGAATCCGACTCAAAACCATAGGTGCTGGACTAGTCCGTTATAAACCGGACAAGTCCGTTCTTGTACAGTAAGGAACTTCGGACTAGTCCGGTGTTGATACCGAACAAGTCCGGGGTTGGATCGAACTAAATTAGGTGTTTTCGGACAAGTCTGAAGTGTTATACAAAGGCTGACCAGAATAGTCTGATGTCATAAAGGACTAGTCCGTTATTGTCTAGTAAGGCTGATAGGACTAGTCCGTGGTGATAAAGGACTACTTCCATGTTGTTCAGTAATGACATTCGGACTAGTCCGCTGTTTTTCAGACTAATCCGGTGTCTGGCTCAATTTTTACTTGCATCTCTATTTCTAATTCTTTTACGTTTGTTCCTTTTCACCCTACTTAATGATTTTGCATGAGTTCATCATATTATTAAAATATTATATATATATATATATATATATATATATATATCTCTTTAGTTTCATTTATTTCCTTTATCTCATATTTGTTATGACAAATAAACTACTTTTAGCGTATTTATTTTGGTAACAAATTTTCCATGAGGATGAATGCAAAATGCAAGATGTGGTGCATATTTTTTATATTTTTTTTATAAAAACCATTTCTTCCTATTATTAACTCTAAATTCCCATTTAAGTTTTTAATTTGCCAAAACTCGAAAAATCAGGGTGTCACAATTCTACCCCCCTTATAATGAATCTCGCCCTCGAGATTCAGATGAGTTGAAGAAGAGATATGGAAGCAACAATTTTAAATTCCCTTTTATATTTGAATTTGCCATGTTTGAAAATTTCAGGATGTTACAATCTACCCCCCTTAAAAGGAACCTCATCCTCGAGGTTCGGACGGATTGGAGAAGAGATGAGAAAACTCTTGATAACATCTTCACACTCCCATGTAGCTTTGTCCGGGATAGTGATTCTCCTAGTGGTGACCATCTTCTGCGGGAGTAGAGGCGAGAATGAAGATAGAAGGAATCCCAACCTATATGCATGCATCAAGGCATATGATCATAAATAATGCATTATTGGATGAGGACGTGGATATATATAAAAGTGTTCCACAATGCACATCCAAGCATACAGACATACAAGCAAGCAATCAAATAGTCATTGCACCACCAAACCTAGCGCACTAACAAACTAAGCGTTTAGTATAATTTAACCAAGATTAGACTTAAATTGTAATTAAAAGTTATAAAATTATCGAGTTGAAAAGTGAAGGCATATATATCTTTTTTTCAAAACGAGTTTGAGGCAGGTCCAAGGTGGCAATCTAGGTGGGGTGAAGAATGATTTCGGCTTTTCGGATCTTCACGAGCGGCTCCCCCAAGCAGGTGACGTGCTTCACATGAGCTTGATTGTCGGCGGAGATGCAATCTTCAGTTCTCCATTCTTAGTGTCCAGAAGGTCTTTATCTTGAAGTGTATGCTTCACAAATTTTCTTTTGATTTTTTTCCTCCTATGTCTTTGTTGGGAGAGCTAGCAGGGGTGCGGTCATCCTTATAGGTTGGTTGTTCATGCTCTATGTGTATTGGTGCGAGATGTCTACATGGAATGAAAATTTTCATCACCAAAGAGGGACAAGAAAAGAGAATAGGGCAGCGAGGATGAAGCAGAAAAACCAATTTTAACGCTGCAGCAAAGACATATGGGAATAAGAAAATTATTTAGTGGAGAGTCTTTTAAAATGCAGCAGCAAAGAGGATAGAAAAACAGAGGGTGTGCAGCAGCAAAAAGAGAGGGAAAAGGATGGAATTGCAGTATTTAGCAAAATAGTTTACACACAACTAGCAGCAGCAAAACCACACATTTTTACACGAAAATATTATCAACAATTGCAGCAGCAAGCACATCAAAATATGGCTGAAATTGCATTTAAAAAGCATCAGCATAAAGAGATGAAAAACGGAAAACGCAGTAGCGAGCAAAGAGCAAATATTCAAGGTACCGCAGCAGCAAAAACACATACATTTTTCAAGGAAATATTAGCAAGAAAAACAAAATAAGCGCAGCAGCAAGCAGCTCAAGGTGTAGCTGAATTAGCAATAGAGACATGTTGGAGTTTGATCTCCACGGGAAGCGGTCTCTGGACCGTTTCCACCCCATGTACCGCCCTGATCGGGGGCGTTCAACCACGATCTGGCTGTGGTCCCCCTTTTGCGTCGTGCCATGTATAAGAGGAGATTAAGGGATAACAAACGGGAGTTAGGTTGTCCTAATCACCACTACTGTCAGATCTGATCACTAAGGGCGCCAAAGCAAAGGAAATCACTAAGGGCGCCAAGGCAAAGGAAATGACCAATGGCGTCTACGGTTGTCCTCCCGCACGCCATCACCGACCAGCCTCCGCCCGCCGCTGCAAGGCCGACGTTCCGACCGTCATCCTCCGATACCATCTGTTGTACTCGAAGGTATGTTGTACTAAGGTATGGACAACCTCTGTTCAGATTTTGTTCTCATTCCATTAAGCACCATGAACTCTCCGTTTTTGCTTTGATTTGCCTTAGATCTCGGTAGATAGACCACTAGGAATGAGCAGCAAATCCGACAAAACACGGTAGAAAACAACACTTTATAGTGGCTGAATCGGCAAAAACAAAATGCAGCAGCATGCAATTCGAAAATAGCTTTTTAGAAAATAGTTTGTATGTGATTTGTAGTGTCCATTCTACCTAGGCTTGCGTCCTACAGTCAACAGGCTCAGATACGAATTTATGACACCCGGTTTTGAAAAACAAACCAAGTACATTGTATGTGTGCCCAGGATGTTGCTTCACACATACACATCAACATCACAAATGATAATCAAAATTTAACCGTGTCACGAATAATAAATATATCTTGACTCTATTGCAGCGGTAAATAATCTAGCGTAGGTAACTTCAACTCCACAGGCAATCGACGGTAGTATGAATGCCTAGTGCTCTATGACGACCTCCAAAATAGTTCTTGTAGCTGAATTAATTGTGTGAATAGCAAGGGTGAGCATATGCCGTACTCAGCAAGTGTGGGAAAATATGACATGTAGCTAAAATCAAGGAATGATAATAAATAATGGCTATTTGCTAAAAAATACATTTAAAACACATAAAAAGAATACTAAATGTCTATGTGAAGTTAATCTCATCATAACGAAAATAATTAACATAATATGAATCCATCATCATTTACCAACAAATCGCATCCATCAATAATTATCCATCCAATTACCAAATTCTTACCATCATCATTAACCATGTACATTTATCACCATCCAATCAATAACCATAATCAAACCATCGTAAATCCCAAGTTCCACTCTAATCATGTAGGTCATCTAGGTGCTCATAATCGGGAGCACGACCATCATGATAGTTTTTAACACTCTGCAGAGGTTGTACCACTTTACACACAAGTTCGTGATTTCATCCCCTTTCGGTGACTAAGAAACCTCCATTATGCGTGTGACCCATCAGTCACATTACGCACTTTCGTCGGTGTGCGGCTAAGAGATCATAAAATAGTCTTTACAAAGAGACTACTATCATATTCAGACCCACTAAGGTTTCACCGTTGGTGATGCCTCCAACTGAGCACATCCAACCAAGGCCCCCCTCTTGTGCCGTTCAGATCCCAGTGCAGTCCCGCCACTATTGCAAACCCAACCGACTCACATTCCCCACCCCTCCAAATGATCCAAACAATATTGACAATACACCAAATTAATCAGATAAGCCGCACTCATACTTGGCCTTGTGGTGGCACTATTGTCCTGGCATATCCTTGCATGAACTGGTCCTTAGATCTAAGGCAAACAAACCACCATAACATCCAACCCAATCCACAAACCATGCTTGCTTATATCTCCCAAGTCCCATATTACCAATTAATCGTGTTCATCAATTTACATCACCCACAAGTTCATTAATTCATAATTAAGTATTTTGGTTGTTTTCCAATCCCAATTAATTAGAGGGAAGCAGAAAGGTAAAAGTACCCTTCCTGACTCTATATGATCTAACCCAAGCGACAAGGATGGTCAAACAAGTCTAGTAAACACCTATAATGGGTTTCCCACCGATTTGACACAAGCATGCAGTTTTGAAAACAAAACATTATAAAATAGGATCAAAATGGTCAACGACACTTGCCTTTATGTCCCGCACTTTGATGCTCAAAGTCTTGCACATGAAGATTCTCGGACATTCGCTCCTTTATCGTAACCTCTTGAGCGTACCCGTCTACTCAAAATCAAGCACATTCAATCATTACAATGGACACATACTAATCAATATGCAATGATGCAGAAGTATGCACAATTTTAAGTTTCACACATGTTATTAATTCACCACTGTTGTTTACTAATTACTTTCAACTAGTTTTCAATTGCTTATGTGAGTTTTGGGTCAATTATAGTGGTTCTTGTGACAATTAGAGGTTGCTGAAATTTTAATATCGGACTAGTCTGCAGTGGGGCAGGACTAGTTCGTGGTGGTGCAAGGGACGTGAAATTTTGGCTTGATCGTGGTGTTTTTCTAGTAGGGCTTAGTTTCAACATAAAAACCTGAACCTAGAGTGATTTATGCAAGGTGGAGGGTTTTTAATGATCATGGACGAAGAGTGGCTTGTACCTCTGGCGTCTAGATCTTATAATGATGAAGACCGGCAGCGCGACGTAGATGAGAAGACGATGGTGAGTTGTAGCCAAAGAAGAACGCAGCAGCAGCGGCAATCGAGCTAGCCTCCTCCTTCTTCTCCTTTCCTCCTTTCTTCCCTTCTCCTCCCTTGTGGTTAGGTCTTTCTCCGGGCGGCGGCTTGCGGCAAGGCAGGGCGGTGGGGTTTCTTTACGTGCAGAAATTCGGGTGGGATGTGGCTTCTTTATATAGGGGTAGGGGCAGCCTAGGGTTGGAATCCCAATAAGATTCGGTGGGGATAGGGGTGATCAAGGTGGGGTACTACTCAGACTCAAATAGGCGTGGGTGCCCGTCCGTCTAATTTTGTTTCCCTAAAACCCCATAAAAACGGCGTGGTGAAATTTAGAATCTTTCAAAACCATAGGTACCGGACTAGTCCGTTATAAATCGGGCAAGTCCGTTCTCGTACAGTAAGGGACTTTGGACTATTCTGGTGTTGATACCAAACAAGTCCGGGGTTGGATCGGACTAAATTAGGTGTTTTCGGAGAAGCCTGAAGTGTTACAGAAAGGCTGACCGGACTAGTCCGGTGTTATAAAGGACTAGTCCGTCATGGTCCAGTAAGGCTGATAGGAGTAGTCCGTGGTGATAAAAGACTAGTCTGATGTTGTCCAGTAATGACATTCGGACTAGTACGCTCTTTTCCGAACTAATCCAATGTGTGGCTCAAATTTACTTGCATCTTTATTTCTAATTCTTTTACGTTTGTTCCTTTTTCATCCTACTTAATGATTTTGCATTAGCTCATCATATTATTAAAATATTATATATATATATATATATATTCATTTATTTCTTTTATCTCATATACGTTATGGCAAAAAAATTACTTTTGGCGTATTTATTTCGGTAACAAATTTTTCATGCTTGAGGATTAATGCAAAATGCAAGATGAGGTGCACATATTTTATCTTTTTCTATATAAAAACAATTTCTTCCTATTATTAACTCTAAATTCTCATTTAAGTTATTAATTTGCCAAAACTCGAAAAATCACGCACAATTCTACCCCCCTTAAAATGAATCTCGCCCTCGATATTAGGATGAGTTGAAGAAGAGATTTGGGAACAACAATTTTAAATTCCCTTTTTATATTTGAATTAGCCAAGTTTGAAAATTTCAGGATGTTACAATCTACCCCCCTAAAAGGAACCTCATCCTCGAGGTTCAGATGGATTGGAGAAGAGATGAGAAAACTCTTGATAACATCTTCACGCTCCATGTAGCTTTGTCTGGGATAGTGATTCTCCTAGTGTTGACTATCTTCCGCGGGAGTAGAGGCGAGAATGAAGGAAGATAGAAGGAATCCCAACCTATATGCAATAGAATCATGGTATATTTATTGTTCGTGACATGGTTAAATTCTGATTATCATTCGTGATGTTGATGTGTATGTGTGAAGCAACATCCTGGACACACATACACTGCACTTGGTTCATTTTTCAGAACCGGGTGTCACAAGAACCGACCCTTCTCCACCTATAAATAGGACCCCCTACCCTCACTTCACACACACACACACCACTTGAGTATTCATCCATTGTATACACTATTCTACATAGGTTTAGAGGAGTTTAGGCTGTAGAGAGCAGAGCCTGTAGTCCATAGTCCAAGTAGGAGAGGAGAAGAAGGAGTCTCTTCCCAATTCCTAATTTGAAAAGGTATGCATCTCATATTCCTATTTGTATTTGTTACTTTTCTCCTAATAAAGATGCTATCTTTAGTCTTCTATTGTTCATATACTTGGATGAAGCATTTCTTGTTTGATTGTGAATTCCATATATATGGTAGGAGTAGCATTTATGATTATGCTACACCATTCTCATTATATCATCATAACACTACAAACCCCCACTATAGTCTAATTAGCTATGACATGATTATGTTAATATGAATCACTTATGCCATGTATTAACATTGGTTCAACGATAATTTAGTTCATTGCCTTAGGTTGGCTTGTGCCTAGGCTCTTAAGGTAACTACTTAATATGCTAGCATGGTGCTAGGATAGAATAAGTAACCTTGAATGTCTCGTAAACCCACAGATTGAAGAGGTAGGAAGTAGGTGGTGACAACTCTATCTGTCCTTTGTAATCCTCCATGTTCTTCTATGCCACAAACTCTTGGTGGGAGTCGTCCTAGTGTTGCTAGGGGTAAACCCGTGCCCGATGTGTTAATCAACATAGCATGAGAATTCATAATTGATATGATCATTAGTATATAACTTAGGCTATGTATATGTATATTAGAAGCACAATAGGAGTATCTACCTAACTCATAGCCTAGTCCCTCTTTACCTCATTTACACCATTTAGGATAGAATGCTCTTGTGTATGTCACACTACCTCCAATTATCATTTACCATCCTTGCTAGAACCCTACCTAGACCAACCTATCCTCTCCAGTTGACGATTGTTTTGCTTCCACCTAGCCTTCCTTTGGGAGAATATAAATGACACCCTTTCGGAATACTCTAAAAGGAGAAATGCTACATCGATAGATTTCACGCGCTTGCCGATTTATAACTGTGACTTATGAACTATCAACAAGCATTTATGGTGCCTTTGCCGGGGATGAATTGTTAGTAGAGCATAGGAAATATCAACAAGAATTTTTTGCGCCATTGCCGAGGAAGGCAGAGGATGTATTGCATGATTGAGTGAATAGGATATTACCCTAGGTAGGTTTTAGTAGGATAACCCTTCTTGTTTTCGCATTTTATGTGAAAATGGGGTAATGTATGTCTGGTTTCCGGTTGCCGGAAAACATTGTTGAAGATCCTGAATCCTCTCCGAGAGACCGACCTCATGTTGTTACTCATCAGAAGCTTCGAGCGGCAAAGCAAGCTAGCAAAACTGCATCAACAACCGAAATGCCAATGGCCCAAAAGACCCTTCGTGAGTTTTTGGCTCTTTCTGCTAACAATGTGCCTATTGGGCCCACTGTT
Source organism: Tuctoria greenei (assembly GCA_036927565.1). Taxonomy (NCBI): domain Eukaryota; kingdom Viridiplantae; phylum Streptophyta; class Magnoliopsida; order Poales; family Poaceae; genus Tuctoria; species Tuctoria greenei. The sequence continues at coordinate 147,800,164 of JAYESD010000007.1, forward strand.
AACACGAGAGATGTGAACTTCAATATCAAGACCGGTCTGATCACTATGGTGCAAGCAAACCCATTTTGTGTGAAGGCTAACGAGGATGCAAGTGCTCACCTGCAACAGTTCCTTGAGATCTGCATCACTTTTAAGATCAAGGATGTATCTCCCAATGCTATCCGTCTACGCGAACTGAAGTTCTCTCTTCTTGGGAGGGCAAAGAAGTGGTTGTACACGAACTGAAGTGTTGTAGACTCTTGGGATAAGTGTTCTACGACATTAATTGCATGTTTTTCTCGATGGGAATGACCAATGCCCTATATGGAAGAATTTCCAACTTCTAGCAAGATGCCAAGGAATCTATTCCCGAGGCTTGGGAAAGGCTGCAGAAGTATATCCTAGCATGTCCCCACCAATGGATGGATTATTAGCTCCTTATCCAAAACTTATACAATGGACTAATGCCTTCTGCCTGTGACCATGTTGATGCTACTGCTGGAGGTGCCTTTTTCTCATTGATAGTGCCCAAAGCTAAATATTTGATTGAGAAGACAGTGTCAAACATGGTTGGAGCGACAAATGTCTCCATACCCGCCAGCGAGGCATGCACACCTTGAAGGAGATGGGCATGATCGCTACCAAATTGGACCTCCTTATGAAGAAGATAGATGGACAAGCCAATGGTGAGGTATGTGGCAATGCCTATGCCCTAGAATCTCACATCACTTGTGAAGTATATGGCAACACGGGCCATTTGGGCAATGACTTCCCAAAATCTCGTGAGGATGCCCTATAGTAGCCAACAATGGCTATCGTCCAGGAGGTCAAGGGTGGGGCCAACCATGCCCTTTCTTTCAAGGAGGGTACAACAACAATGGAAATAATGGAAATCAACCCAACTTGAGAGAACTTGCCATTAGCCAACTGAAGATCAATGGTGCTCTGTCCAAGAAACTATCGGCTAATGACAAGACCCTAGAGAGCATTAATGCCAAGATTGAAGGACTATCCTTGGCCTTCATGAATCAACTGAGCTTCAACAAGATGTTAGAAACTCAGTTGGCTCAACTGTCAGCTGATGTTCCACCAGTGGAGAATGGCAAGATGTCAGGGCAGCCCGAACCTCCCGTGGAAAATGTCAACATGATTTCTCTATGGGGAGGCAACTGGTTGAAAGACAATGGATACCCTACAATATCATGCTCAATTGGCGCTCACCACTTCGACAAGGCACTTTGTGACCTTGGAGCAAGTGTGAGTGTGATGCTCAAGGTGGTCTTTGACCAACTCAACTACACAGAGCTTACTCCAACACCAATGCAGCTCCAACTGGCTGATTCTTCAGTCTGTTATCCAACAAGTATTGCTAAAGATGTTCCGGTGAAAATCCGGAATTGTTCATACTCGTGGATTTCATGGAGCTCGACGTGGAGGTAGAGAAGGATACACCGCTCATTCTTGGGCGACCATTCCTTAGCACCGCGAAGGGTCGCATAGATGTGGGAGCTGGAGAAATCCACTTCCATATCAATGGCAAGGAGGAGAAGTTTAACTTTCGCCCAAAGTTGAAGCAATGCTCCATGATCCGTATCAAGTATGGGCTGAATATTAAACACATTCAAGAGGTTGAAGTCACACCTTGAAAGGTGGACCCACTCATTGCATTCATGAGGAATTTGATCTATGCGGAAAATCTGTCTTATCGTCCACACCGACACCCCAAGAAGACGGAGAAGTTTGGACCTCCCAAAAGGCTCAACTCCATCAAGCCACCAAAGAAGGAATGGTGGAAGAAGCAAGACAAGCCGTCTGAGTCCATCCCTCCGGGCACGAATGTCATGAAATGAAGAAGGAGGAATGTCCATCTCATCGGACGGTGGTGAGACCTAGCCAATAGGTTAAATTGATAGTTATCCTTTCTTTGATTTTTATTTTCTCTTCATTCGGTTTTTCCCCCATTTAGTTTGATTTCCCCACTACATATTTGAGTTTTCTTAGCAAGTTGAGAATCTTATATTCTCAATTATTATTTTTATTTCTTTATTTTTCACAAAAAGAAAATTGTTGGGTTTGAAAAAAGCGCTTTTATTCGAAAAAAAATTCTGAGCTGCAAATGTGGCATTTCACCAACGTACTAATTTTATAGCCGTTGAGGAGCCACCTGCCAGAAGGGAGAACAGGGGGGCCAGCATTGTAGTGTGGCCAACCCCCCTATTCGGCTGACTAGGGGAAAGAGCCATTTTGGCTCTCTCTCCTCCGGAGGGGACATTTGATTTCCTTGTGACCGTTGGGGAGTGTACACTATAAATGGTGGCCATCAGGAGCACTCCTCTTCACACTTCACCTCATTTCATACCTCCCCAAAGTCACCCTTGCTCAAATTGTTTTTCTTGCTCTTCATTGAAGCATGCTTGCTCAAATCCAACCCAAAACATTTGCTTTTGTTTGGATTTACAAATTGCTCTCGAGATCTTCAAGGGAAAATTCGTCGAGGATTTTGCTTTCACTAACATCACCTCTTTTGAGTTTTTGCTTTGTTGTGTTCTTGTTTGTTGTTGCCATGAAAGGAATGAAGAGGTTTTTGTGAAGGGGAAGGAGGTTGCAAGCCCAAGCCATGGTGGAGACTCAAGTGCACGTCCATATTCCGTTGCTACACCAAGTTCATGGAGGAGGAGTGTATGTGATGACACTTCCATGGGTGAGAGGAGAAACCCGCACCAACTTCTCCACGATGATGACCTCGACATACAAAGTGAAGTTGAAGATCAATCACGCAAGATCCTTCAAGATAGTGAGTTTTCTCATACGAAATCTTATGATCCGGATTTGATCTCCAAAATATGTATTGATTCCAAATTCTTTTCCATTTGGTGTGCACTAGGATGGGACAATTTTGCTCACATAGAGGAGAGAGGTTCACGCATTCTCCCCATACAATTTCTTTGCACACTTAAAATGGGATTTGATGGTATTTCTTTTAGATTATTTCAAATAGAATACAACATCCTATGGATAGAATTAAGTAAAACCCTAGGCTTCCATAAACGTTATTTGCTAGATTTATACGCTTTGCCTAAGTTTAACAAACAAAGTTTTTGGTAAGAATTAACTAGTGAGGTCAGATGTAGTGCACCTAGGAATAGCCACTTACAAAATCCTACTATAAGTCTCATGCATAGATGGGTGGCTATGACTATATTTCCTAGAGGAGATGTAAGAGTAGTGCATGAAGATGAGATAAAAAATTTATTTGTCATGATTAAAAAGATAAAAGTTGCACCAGTTGTTGCAATGATGACACAATGGTTAGACTACATTCCAAGAACAGGGCCAATTGAATGCACTTCATTGATTACCCGTATTGCTACTAGGGTAGGAACACTATAATATTCTTCATTCGAGTATATTGAAAAATAAAAGAGAATTAATTAATAAAGATTATTTAGTGCAAGGACATACCCTTAAGCATGATCAAGATGGCTCTTTGTTATTTTATTATCCTAGCTTTGTCAATGAAATTCGGTTACCTAACTCGGATTATCATTTGTACAAATGCCAGAGGCTAACCATTGATCTTCTTTCCCCCGAGAAAGCCCGAAGAAGTAATGTCTCTGGCAGGGTAATGTGACACCCGGTTCCGAAAATGAACCAAGTGCGACGCATATGTGTGCCCAGGACGTTGATCACATAAACGAGTGCACCACAAACGATATACAAAAATTACCACAGCACAAACTAGTAAATAAGTACTTTTATTACAATATTCAAATAATTCTCAAATTACAACTCTAATGATCATTATTACTAATAAAATCAGCAGCGGAAATAATCTAAGCATTAAGCTAAGCAAACTAAGCAAAGGGATAGCGCAGCTCCAACACATCCATAGGCAAGTCGATGGTAGCACACAACCTAGAACTCCGCATTATCCTCAGGGTACTCCCAAACATCACCAGAAACTGTTGGTGGGGCAATTGCAAGGGTGATCACATGTCGTACTCAGCAAGTGTGGGAAAATAATGACCTGTAGCTTAACCAAGGAATGAAACAATGGCTATTTGCTGAAAAGTACATTTCAAACATATGAAAAGCATTCTACAATGTCTATGTGAAATAATCTCATCATGTTCCAAATAAACATAATAATTCATATCCATCATTTATTATCCATCCATATGCCATATTATTACCATCATCATTAACCATGTCCATTTATCACCATCCAATCCATAACCATAACCAAACCATCCAAAATACCAAGTTCCCTCTAATCATGGAAGTTGTCCATGTGCTCATAACTGGGAGCACGACTATCATGATAGTTTTTGACACTCTACAAAGGTCGTACCACTTTACCCACAAGTTTATAATTTTGTCACCCGTCAGCGACTAAATAAACCTTCCTTATGCCATTTACACTTCCTTAGGTGTATGGCCAAGACATCACGAAATAGCATTTACCAAGGGACTACCAGCATATTCAGACCCACTAAGGTTTCACCGGTGGTGATGCCTCCAACTAATCACATCTAACCAAGGGCCCCCCTCTTGTGCCATTCATATCCCAAGGCAGTCGTGCCACTATTGCAAACCCAACCGACTCCCATTCCCCGCTCCCCCCAAATGATCTAAACAATGCTGGCAATACACCTAATTAATTGGCTAAGCCACACCCATACTTGGCCTTGTGGTCGCACTGTTTTCCTGGCTTATTCTTGCATGAACCGATCCTTAGATCCAAGGCAAGCAAACCACAATATCTTCCAACCCGATCCACAAACCATGCTTGCTTAGATCTCCCAAGTCCCATGTCACCAATTAACCATATTCATCAATTCACATCATCCATAAGTGCATCAATTCATAGTTAAGCCATTTGGTTGTTCTCCCATCCCAATTAATTAGAGCAAAGCAAAAAGTAAAATACCCTTCCCGACTCTCAACAATATATTCCAAGCGACAAGGATGGTCAAACAAGACTAGTGAACACCTATCATGAGTTTCCCATCAATTTGACACAAGCATGATGTTTTTCAAACAAAACATTAAAAAATAGGATCAAAATGATCAAGGACACTTGCCTTGCTCTTGAGATTGGTTAGGATCGAAAGCTTTGAAATTCTGGTGTTGGAGGTCCTCGATAGCACCCTCTAGAGCCAAAGCTTCTATTCCGCGCAATAACATACAAAACAAACATTACAATCCATAAATACTCATATATTACTCAATATGTCATGATATGCATGATTGATGCAATTATGTGGTAATGCATGTTATCAAGTTGCTATCATTGCTTAATAACTAGTTACAATTAAGTTTTACAAGTTAGAATAAGTTTTAAGTCATTTCGGAGAATATTAAAAAAGTTTCAGGAATTTCCAAGTTTGGAGGACTGGACTAGTCCGCGGTAGGGTCGGACAAGTCCGTTCTGGAACAGAGAAGAAATCAGACTAGTTCACACTGGGACCGGACAAGTCCGTTATGGCTAGGTTTTTGGCAAATTTTCAACTAGGGCATAGTTTGATTAATCATGGAACCATAATTTATGTAGGAAAGATGAATCTAAGGAATTCACCATGAATCCAAGGGTTCAAAGGTCGAAGACTAGAGAATTATACGTCTAGATCCAAGGAGACGAAGAATTGGTGGATACTTGACTATGATATCGATGAGTTTACAAAGATCGATCTTGCTTGATCCTCCTATCTTCCTATTCCTTCCCCTGGCTGCGAGCTCCTCTCTCCTTGATGGCGGCTCCCACATGAACAAGGGTTAGGGTTTTCTTCAATTGTGGCAAAGAGATGAAAGGTGGGTAGTTTTGGTGTTTATATAGGGTAGAGGTGGTAGGTTTTGGATGGATTTCAAATAGAATTCAGTGGGGGCGAGTAGGGGTCATGGTGGGTACACTTGGGATCCACAGGGGCGGGGAACTATGTTCTTGGGCCCACTTAAGGCAAATACCCAATAACATGTTATGGAGGAACAATATAATCAAAGTCGGGCACATCGGACTAGTTCGCACGAGGGCCGGACAAGTCCGATTTTAAACAGTGAGTAACAGACAAGTTCTGCTTTGGTCCGGACAAGTCCGAAATGACCAGAGAGCAAAATAGACAAGTCCAGTATGAGGCCGTACAAGTCCGGATATTTGTCCAACATTTCAAAAACTGGACCAAATTGAGGATTTACTAGGCAACTCCGAAAAATTGCAGTACAAAGATCGGACTAGTCTGTACTCAATAACGGACAAGTCTGGAAAACAACAGAACCAATTTCGGACTAGTTCGAAGCAAAAGCAGACAAGTAAGAAGGACAACAGAGAGAAAAACAGACTAGTCTGGGGTCTAGTCCTAACAAGTCTGCACTGAAACCAGTTTTTAGTTGTTGTTTTGTTTCTAATTCATTTTAATCTTGTTCCCTTATGTGTTTCTTAATGTTAAACATGTATAAGAATGTACGCAATGCATGATGGATGATGAGGGTGTTACAAACCTACCCCCTTAAAATGAATCTCGCCCTCGAGATTTGACGTAGAAGGAAAGAGATAGGGAAATTCGTTCTTGAGCTCTTCTTCCTGCTCCGAAGTTGCTTCCGATTCTGCATGATGTTTCCATTGTACTTTGCACCATCGAATCACCTTGTTTCTTGTGACTCTCTCCTTGGTTTCCAAAATTTTGACCGGTTGCTGGATATAAGTCAAATTTGTCTCTAACTCCAATTATTCCATTGGCACTTGTTCTTTCGGTACCCTTAAGCACTTCTTGATCTGAGAAACATGGAACACATCATGAACGTCAGAAAGATGCGCTGGCATCTCCAATTTATATGCCACTTCTCCATGTTTGTCTAAAATCTTGAATGGTTCAATATAGCGAGGTGCCAACTTGCCTTTGATGTTAAATAGCTTATGACCTTGCATAGGTGATACTTTGACATATACGAAGTCTCCCACTTCAAAGGATAAGTTTCTTTGCCTATTATCCGCATAGCCCTTTTGTCTTGACTGAGCAACCCTCAAATTCTCGCGGATTGTCTGAACTTGCCTTTCCTCTTCTTGCAACACATCAGGTCCAAATACTTGTTTCTCTCATGTCTCATTCCAAAACAAGGGTGTCTGTTCTAGTGTCTCACTTCCTTCCATATAGTGATTCATATTGCGACATCTTCAAACTTGATTGGTAATTGTTATTGTAGGAAAATTCAGCATACGGCAAGCTCTTGTCCCAGTTGCGTCCATGCTTCAAGGCACAAGCTCTCAACATATCTTCCAATATTTGGTTGGTCCTCTCGATTTGTCCATCGGTTTGTGGATGATATGCTAACCTAAAAATTAACCTTGTACCCATAGCTTTATGCAGTTTCTCCCAGAACGTAGAGGTAAATTGTGAACCTCGGCCAGACACTGTTTTCTTAGGTACTCCATGTCAGCATACAATTTTCTCCATGTACAACTCAGCTAATTGTGCAGCGGTATACTTGGTCTTGACAGGAATGAAATGAGCTGATTTCGTCAGCCGATCCACAACCACCCATATGGAGTCATAACCGGACTGGGTTCGAGGTAATCCAACTATGAAGTCCATACCGATCTCTTCGCACTTCCACTGCAGAATCTTCAATGGCTGCAATAATCCAGCTGGCCTTTGATGTTCCGCCTTCATTCTTTGGCACACATCACATAATGCAACATAAGTCGCTATGTCCTTTTTCATCCTAACCCACCAATAGCAAGTCTTCAAGTCCTTGTACATTTTCGTACAACTAGGATGAATTAAGTAAGGTGAGTCATGTGCCTCCTTTAATATCGTCTCGCGAATTTGCTTTACATTAGGCACAACTATCCTCTTCCCAAGCCATAGAGTAACCATGATCGTCCTCATCAAATCTGAATTCTCTCCCTTCTTGGGTCCCTTCCTTGATTTCTTGGGTTTCCTCATCCTTTAATTGACCTTCTCGAATTTCTTTTTCTAAGGTTGGATTTAACTCTATTATTCCCATCTCATTCTCAAATCCAAGATTCAACCGTTCAAACTCCTTGCATAGTTTGGATGGCAATTCCCGAACCGTGAGTTGGTGGCTTACTCCTTTCTGACTCAAAGCATCGACCACTACATTAGCCTTCCCCGGGTGACAGTTGATTCCCACATCATAATCCTTGAGAGCTCCAACCATCTTTGTTGCCTCAAATTCATGTCCGTTTGTGTGAAAGTGTACTTGAGACTCTTGTTATCCGTATAAATCTCACACCTATGACCAAGGATGTAATGTCTCCGAATCTTCAAGGCACGCATTACGACTGCAAGTTCAACATCATGCGTAGGATAATTCTGCTAATTCTTCAACTGCCTCGATGCATAGGATACCACTTGACATTCTTGCTTGAGAACACATTCGAGTCTTTGTCTTGGTGCATCATAATAAAAATTGAAACTCTTACTCACATCTGGCAAAACCAAGACTGGTGTCGTGGTTAACCTCTTCTTTAACTCCTCAAAACTGTTTTGACAAGCTTGAGTCAATTGGAAAGCGTCTCCCTTCATTAACAATTATGTCATGGGTTTGGCTATTTTGAAGAAAGCATTGATGAACCGGCGATAATATCCAACCATTGCAAGAAAACACGGATTTCCTTCACATTATGTGGCAGTTCCCATTTTAGCACATCTCTCACTTTTCCTGGGTCAACCAATACTCCTCCCCCGGAGATGATACGTCCCAAAAATGATACTTCTCTTAACCAAAATTGGCACTTGCTGAATTTGGCATATAATTGGTGTTCCCTCAATTTCTGCAATGTGAACCTCAAATGCTCCTCATGCTCCTCCTTGCTTCTCAAGTAGATCATAATGTCATCAATGAACACCACAACAAATTTATCCAAGTACTACATGAAAACCTTATTCATGAGGTACATAAAGTATGCAGGTGCATTTTTCAATCCAAAGGACATAACGGTATACTCATAAGATCCATATCGTGTTTGAAATGTCATTTTGGGTATATCTGATGGTCTAATCTTCATTTAGAAATAACCTGACCTCAAATCGATCTTAGAGAAAACACAGGAGCCCTTCATTGGATTGAACAAATCCTTTATACGGGGCAATGTATACTTGTTCTTAATCATCACCTCATTCGGAACTCGGTAATCCACGCACATCCTTTGGGATCCATCATTCTTATCCACAAAAAGCACCGGAGCTCCCCAAGGTGAAAAGCTTGGGCGAATGAAACCCTTTTCTAGTTGCTCTTGAATTTGCTTCTTGAGCTCTGCTAACTCCATAGGAGCCATCCTATATAGCCTCTTAGCTATAGGTGCAGTTCCAAGTATTAATTTAATAACGAACTCGATGTCACAGTCAGTTGGCATACTTGGCAACTCATCCGAAAACACATTCGAAAACTCACACACCATTGGCATCTCCTCAATTGCTGCACCATCCATTTAATTTGGATCCACCTGCTTGGGTGTGTGTTGAGATGCTTCGAATTCTATGTTGACCCCTTCTTCATTTGTCAAATTCATCGTCTTTGTGACACATTGAGTTATCCCATTGTGCTTCCTTAACCACTCCATACCAAGTATTATTTCCAATGCTTGAGATTCCAAAACAATGAGGTTGGCGAAGAAATCTACCCCCTTATTCTAAGGATTACTTTTGTACATACTATATTTGTCCTCATCTCCCCTCCAAGAGACTTAACCAACAAGGTATACTTCATATGAGATATGGGCAAACTATACTTGGCAACATACTATGATGCAATGAATGAATGTCATGCTCCAGAATCAAATAACATAGTCGTCGGGTAGGAGTTTATGAGAAACATACCAATCACCATGTCATCCACTTGTTGGGCCTCCTCCGTAGAGACATGGTTTACCTTGCCACGAACAAAATTCTGCGATCCACGATTGCTTTGTGGCGCTCCTCCATTTGGTCTTAGGTTCTGCATCAGAGCATTGTTCCCTTGTCGAAGGCCTGACTTAGGACATTGAGATGCAAGGTGTCCCACCTCACCACAAGTATAGCACGACCTTGCCGCACCAAAATTGTTAGGATGAGCTTGATTTTGAGCATTGGCAGGAAAATTAGCACGAGGTGCATGAGACATTGGAGGGTGAGGTGCTTGCATAGTTGGGTGTTGCTGCATGGGCTGAGCTGGGCACAGTGGAATAGTAGTGTGATATGAAGGAGCAGAGGGGTTGTAGTATGGTGCATTTGGTGGTGCAAAGCGGGGGCGAACATTGCTCCCTTGTGGCTGTCCTTGATATGGTGCCTTCCTCTTATTATCTTGCTCCATCTCGTGAACCTTGTTCTCAACCACAATGGCCATGTCCACAAGCTTCTGGAAATTTGCATAATCACAATTGAGCAATTGGACTTGAATCTCATTGTTTAGGCCCCTCATGAACAAATATTTCTTGCGGCAGTCTCGGTTGACATCCTCTAGAGCATACCTTGAGAGTTGAATGAATTTATTGAGATACTCACTCACACTCGACCTTCCTTGCCTTAAGTTCTCAAATTTCTGCCTCTTCAAGATTATAACACCTTCAGGAACAAAATGAGAATGGAAGCTCTCCTTGAATTCAGCCCAAGTGATCCTCTCCTGATTTGCACGGGCATTGCAAATGGATTCTTACCAATATGCAGCTGCTTCAACTAGTTGATGGGAGGCAAAAAGAACCTTCTCCCAGTCATGGCACTGGACAATAGCGAGCTTCTTCTTCACAGATTTTATCCAATCATCAGCTTCCATAGGATCATTGGCTTGATCAAAAGTGGGTGGCCTAGTCCTCATAAACTCTCAAAATCTGTTATGAGGTGGTGGAGGCATATGGCTGATTCAGGTTATTGGCTTGTAGCTGTCCCAAAGTTTGCATCACAATTTGCATGAGCTGATTCTACATAGCCATCAACCGCTCAAGGTTGCTAGCCTCAACTCCAAGTCCATTGTTGTTCTGAGGTGCTCCATTAATCTCCTCTTCCTCATTAGCATTCCTTTGGTTGTGGGTCCTCGACATCTGAGGAAGAGCAAAAGATAGAAGAATTTAGAAAATATCCCCAACTATATGCATCAAGGGATATGAAACTAAGAAAACACCTATATAAGCCTATATGGATGTGGCAAGTGCTAAAGCATCCCACAATCCTCTATTAAGAACACAAGCATACAAGCAAACATTACATAGCAATCAGCACACCAATGAACCTACAACTATTCCTGAGTGCTCCTATGCGCTCTAAAGTGTCCATTCTATCTAGGCTATGTCCTACGGTCAACCTGTGGCTCTGATACCAATTTGTGACACCCGATTTCAAAAATGAACCAAGTGTGATGCATATGTGTGTCCAGGACATTGATCACACATACACTAGTGCACCACAAATGATATACAGAAATTACCACAACACGAACTAGTAAATAAGTACTTTTATTGCAATATTCAAATAATTCTCAAGTTACAACTTTAGTGATCATTATTACTAATAAAATCTGCAGCGGAAATAATCTAAGCATTAAGCTAAGTAAACAAAGCAAAGGGATAACGCAGCTCCAACACATCCACAGGCAAGTCAACAGCAGCACACAATCTAGAACTCCTCATTTTTCTCAGGGTACTCCCAAACATCATCTGAAATTGTTGGTGGGGGAATTGTAAGGGTGAGCACATGTCGTACTCAGCAAGTGTGGGAAAATAATGACACATAGCTTAAACAAGGAATGATAATAAACAATGGCTATTTGCTGAAAAGTACATTTGAAATATATGAAAAGCATCCTACAATGAATATGTGAAATAATCCCATCATATTCCAAATAAAGAGAATAATTCATATCCATCATTCATTATCCATCCATATACCATATTCTTACCATCATCATTAACCATGTCCATTTATCACCATCCAATCCATAACCATAACCAAACCCTCCCAAGTACCAAGTTCCCTCTAATCATGGAAGTTGTACAGGTGCTCATAACCGGGAGCACGGCTATCATGATAGTTTTTAACACTCTGCAGAGGTTGTACCACTTTACCCATAACTTCGTGATTTCATCACCCGTCAGCGACTAATGAAACCCCCCTTATGCCATTTCCACTTCCTTATGTGTATGGCCAAGAGATCACAAAATAGCCTTTACAAAGGAACTACCAGCATATTCAGACCCACTAAGATTTCACCGGTGGTGATGCCTCCAATTGAGCACATCCAACCAAGGGTCCTCTCTTGTGCTATTCGGAACCTAGGGTAGTACTGCCACTATTGCAAACCCAACTGACTCCCATTTCTCGCTCCCCCAAATGATACGAACAATGCTGGCAACACATCTAATTAATTGGCTAAGACGCATTCATACTTGGCCTTGTGGTGGCACTATTGTCCTGATTTATTCTCGCATGAATCGATCCTCAGATCCAAGGCAAGCAAACCACCATATCTTCCAACCCAATCCACAAACCATGCTTGCTTAGATCTCCCAAGTCCCATGTCACCAATTAACCATATTCATCAATTTACATCATCTATAAGTGCATCAATTCATAGTTAAGCCATTTGGTTGTTCCCCCATCCCAATTAATTAGAGCGAAGCAAAAGTAAAATACCCTTCCCGACACACAACAATATATTCCAAGCGACAAGGATGGTCAAACAAGACTAGTAAACACCTATCATGGGTTTCCCATCAATTTGACACAAGCATGCAGCTTTGCAAACAAAACATTTAAAAGTAGGATCAAAATGATCAAGGACACTTGCCTTTCTCTTGAGATTGGTTAGGATCGAAAGCTTCGAAATTCCGGTGCTTGAGGTCCTCGATAGCACCCTCTAGAGCAAAACCTTCTATTCCGCGTAATAACATACAAAACAAACATTACAATCCATAAGTGCTCTTATATTACTCAATATGCCATTATATGCATGATTGATGCAATTATGTGGTAATGCATGTTATCAAGTTGCTATCATTGCTTAATAACTAGTTACAAATTAGTTTTACATGTTAGAATAAGTTTTAAGTCATTTTGGAGAATATTAAAGAATTTCCAGGAATTTCCAATTTTGTAGGATCGGACTAGTCTGCAGTAGGGTTAGACAAGTCCGTTCTAGAACAAAGAAGAAATCGGACTAGTCCGCACTGGGACCGGACAAGTCCGTTATGGCTTGGTTTTTGGCGAATTTTCATCTAGAGCATAGTTTGATTAATCGTGGAACCATAATTTATGTAGGAAAGATGAATCTAAGGTATTTACCACGAATCCAAGGGTTCAAAGGTCGAAGACTCGAGAATTAGACGTCTAGATTGAAGGAGACAAATAATTGGTGGAGAATTGACAATGATGTTGATGAGTTGACGAAGATCGATCTTGCTTGATCCTCCTATCTTACTCCTCCTTCCCCTGGCTGCGAGCTCCTCTCTCCTCAATGGCAGCTCCCTCATGAACAAGGGTTAGAATTTTCTTCAATTGTGGCAAAGAGATGAAAGGTGGGTAGTGGGGTGTTTATATAGGGTGGAGGTGGTAGGGTTTGGGTGGATTTCAAGTAGTATTCAGTGGGGGACGAGTAGGGGTCACGGTGGGGTCCACTCCGTAGGGGCAGGGCATGACGTTCTTGGGCCCACTTAAGGCAAATACCCAATAACATGTTGTGGAGGAAAAATAGAATCAAAGTCGGGCACACGCGACTAGTCCTCTCGAAGGCCGGACAAGTCCGACTCAGAACAAAGTGTAACAGACAAGTCCAGCTTTGGTCCGGACATGTCCAAAAACGACCAGAGAGCAAAACGGACACGTCCGATACGGGGCCGGGCAAGTCTGGAGATTTGTCCAACATTTCAAAAAGGGACCAAATTGAAGATTTATCGGACAACTCTGAGAATTTCCGACATGAAGATCAGACTAGTCCGTACTGGATAACGGACAAGTTCAGGAAACAACAGAACCAATTTCGTACTAGTCCACAGCAAAAGTAGACAAGTTAGAAGAACAATAGAGAGAAAAACAGACTAGTCCTGGATCTAGTCCGGACAAGTCTGCACTAAAACCTGTTTTAGTTGCTGTTTTGTTTCTAATTCATTTTAAACTTGTTCCCTTATGTGTTTCTTAATGTTAAACATATATAAGAATGTATGCAATGCATGATGGATGAAAATGAGGGTGTTACAGGTAACTAGAATCCGTACAAGGAGAGCGGCCATGCCTCCGACAACTTCCACAGTCCATGAGTATGAAGAGGAAGAGAACCCAACAGGTGATACACCCGGATGGACTCAACCTCCATCATATGATATCGAAGGTCCGTTCGGGCATGGATGGCCAGGTGCCGCGTGGGAGCCACCCCTATCCACTTCAAACTTTAGCAGCATGCCTTCAACATCAATGAGATGATGTAGTTCCTCTTCGGCTAGAAGTCATCGTGACTATAGCCATGGAATGACGGGTCTTACTAGATGTATGGAAGACCTTGAAGTTAGAATGGGTGACATCTACAACACTCTCCAAGAGCTTGTCCAAGGTACCCAAGACTGGCAACAACACATGGATGCTCAATTCACCACCATCAACTCTATGCTACAACAACAACAAGCCGATATTGCGGCATACTTCCGTCATCAAGGGTTCAACCCATATCATGGAGGTGAGTGAAGAACAAGCTTGGGGGTGGACACCCACTTGAGGTAAATTGTATCACACCCCTTGCATATTTATTTTTTGTTCACCCCTCATCCACCTTGCATATAAAAAAAGTAAAGTAGTATAGATTTATTTTCAAATAAAATAAAAGATGTGCAGTAAGAATGACTTGGAATTCACATAGATGAAATAATGAATAGTTGCTCTGTTTTAGTTTTCCTAAGTCCCTAGTTTACAACTTACTACTCTCCAACATATTGCTCTCATTAGCTAAAATTGCTTTTTCCTTGATTTGGAAATTATGGGTAGCAAAAGCTTAATCCATTCTAAGTTGTTGTGAGATATGATATAGTGATAGGGCTGCTATTCCTAGTCTGAATGTGAAACTTAGATTTCTATAGAAAATTCTAAAAAGATTTAAGTTACTCTCATTTGATTGCAAATACCTACCAAAGCCATATGATACATTACATTAATAGACCTGATGCATATGTTATTTGCCTTCACATTGAGCTTTGTCAAACTAGTATAGACCTATGTGAGATTTCATTCATTTCTTTTTGAATTCAAGACTTCAATTGCACATGCTTTACTTCTACACTAGAAGTAAGCAAATTCCCATCATACCACCATTCCACAATAAAAAGAGAAACACCATACCCTTCATGCTTAGTATTCTCTCAAAATTTATTGCATAAAAAGAGAGTAGAAGACATGGCTATAAGAAAAAGAAAAAGAAAATGAATGCTTACATCATAAGCATGATAAAAAAATAAGGAAAAAAGAAAAGTAGCCATATTTGATCCCTACAAAATAAGAGAGTCCACTCAAAAAGGAGTCATCTCAAATATCCACATCCACTCCAGTCTATCACACATGCACAAGTCTTGAATCAAATAGTTTTGAATAGACTTTTCGTAAGGCTTGCTTTTTTGACTTAGCAATATCATTTGTTGCAAATATGCCTACTATTCCCTACCAAGTTCCACATACGAGCCTTATTTAGAGGTAGGATGAATTTAGGCAAAATGCCTTGGTTAGGACATATTTCCACGACACATAAAGGAGAGACTGAGAGAATCAAATTGAAGTACTTAAAGTGTTAATTGTGTAGGATCAAAGAGCACGTGTAAAGCTACCAGAGGGGGGTGAATTGTAGATTAAAACTTTTTTAGCAGAACCAACAAAAACCCCTCGGGAGAAAATTGATCTGTTAAAGAAATCGTGTGTGACTAATCTAGACATGATAAACTGTGACAAAACCAGTATAGATTGTGGAGAATCAAGTCATGAAGACGTAACAACAAGAATAAAAAAATCCTCCAAGAAAACCTCAAGTTACGATCGAAAGATCCAACAAAGGTCAATCTGTCCTACCCGGGGAAAAACAAATCTGCAACACTGCAAAGAAACACGTGTAGATCTGAAACCACAAATCCAATGACCTTGAAATTTTCATAGGTGGTAGATGATCAAGTTTTTAAGATAACCCAAAAATAATTGCATCAATTGGATCTATAAAACTCGAGTTATGATAAAACAAACAAAGCAAGGTAGTGTTGTGTAGAAACTCGATGAGAAAAACTTGTCAGAAACAAGTCGGACGAACAAGGCAAAAAAGTTCCATTAAACTACGATCATTATTCAATAGAACACAAGAGGAACAGCTCAAAATTCGTCTACCATGAGCTCCGGCTTACCTTGCTTATATAACCAGCCATTAGGCCAACCCAAATCAAACTAGGACTCGTATCCTATTCAGTTTCCACCGAAACTTTCCATAACTGCTCAAAGCACTTCTATACGCAGATAGAAGCAATCTTAAGAATTACAAACACCTTAGGAACGTATTACAAATTCCTAAAACAACTCAAATTCGTGACCCACACGAAATCCTATCATAACCAACTCAAATATTTCCATATTTGAACCATAACCGACTCAGCCGCAGCCTGAGTCCATAACCTAGTCGGTTGGACCTTTCCGACCAATTATTTGTGTCCACATCTTTTCATCAAGCCTTGTAACCATGTAGCCACGTCCATGCACTCCTTGCACATGTGCAAACATCTTCCAATGAGGTCTACGATATCTTCATATGCATTGTTCTTGATTCAAACATGTTGCGCGACCTTCCAATCAGCTCAACCACAATTCCTCCCAAACTTTGTTATTGAACCTCATCTTATCCCTAAGACTAGTTCAATGGATCCCATCACCAGCCATTTCTTGAACTCAAGCGACACCTGCACATGAATAAACAACCGATACTTCCGAGCACAAGTCCTTGACTTGATTCTCGTTAGTTCAGAAACCACAACACCTTACGTTAGCACCTCACATAAGCATGTTGCAAACCGTAGAAAAATGATATCATCCATAACCACTGAAACACACCAAAAACTTAGTAAAATAATACTAAGCAAGCTTTCCATAATCCAAAAAGCAAGTTTGATACATTTAAGTTAAAAGCATAATCATTTCAATTTAGCACCGGACCTTGCCAAAGGTAACTGGACCTTGAAGCGGAGCTTACTAAAGCTACCAGGACCTAGCGCTGGAGATAACCAAAGCTAGTCGGACTTAGCACTGTAGCTTACCAAATCTAGTCAGACCTAGCCGCAACAAGTCAAACCTAACCAAAATAAGTCAGACCTAGCCAAAATAAGTTGGACCTAGCCAAAATAAGTCGGCCGTAGAAAAAGAAGTCGGACCTAGCTAAAGTAAGTCGGACCTTATGTCAGACCTTGCCAGAGCTATCAAAAACTAGTCGGACCTAATGTTGAACCTTGCCAGAGCTACCCAAAACAATTAAGACCTATTGTCGGACCTTGTAGGAGCTCAGACCTAAAGACAGACCTTGTTAAAATGGTGTTTTGGTAGTATTCAAAACCTTTATCGTCATAGCCCATGTATTGAGCACACATAGGTCTCACAATCTTCCCTTTGATGAATGCATTGGCAACACCACTTAAAATCCGAACATTGGTTTTGAAAAGTTTTGAAAACAATCAAATGAGAAAGAAGGAAATTTCAAAACAAATATTTCTCCCCCTATACTTATTTGTCCCTCCTTGTGAATCGGAAATAAGTGAGAAGGAAAACAAAAATCTCCCCTGAGAATAATCGTGCCAAAACACTTGTGAGTATGTGCAATGTGTGATCAATTTAGTGATCAATTTCTCCCCTTTTGACAATGTATTCAGCAAGGTACAAAAGAGAAATTTTAATTTTTTATGA
Source organism: Tuctoria greenei (assembly GCA_036927565.1). Taxonomy (NCBI): domain Eukaryota; kingdom Viridiplantae; phylum Streptophyta; class Magnoliopsida; order Poales; family Poaceae; genus Tuctoria; species Tuctoria greenei. The sequence continues at coordinate 147,818,031 of JAYESD010000007.1, forward strand.
TCATATTATAACATATGCATATAAAGAAAGCTTACCCAAGTTATACTATCAAGTAACTTACACTATCACATCATGGAAATACATAAAGTAGTGTAAACCATGCTAGAGATCAAATGTAATTTTCAATTTAAGCAAGTCATGATCTCACAAACTTAACTATTTCAAAACCTGAAAGCATGACACGTGTTGCTGCATTTGTCATTTTTCAATATTATTTAAAGCACAAATTCTAATCATATAACATTTGCAAGAGATTATATGCCGCATCTGTCTTATTCTAACCAACCAAGTGCTAAGCCTATGTCATTTGACAATCAGAAGCTTAAGGACATGGTTTTAGTCGTACACAACTTCTTCCAAGTTCATATCTAAGTGCAATGATAAGGCATGTCAAAAGAAGAAGTGGGATGCATGCATATTCTCTTGATCTTTTCTCATTTCTTATTTGATCATAAAAGCTCAACATGTGAGTTGATTACTTGATTAATTATTCATTATTAAAAGCACTTGTGAGCATGCAACAAGTTCAAAACAGCAAGAAAGTTTGATCATGACCAGATTTAGTGTAGGTAATAATTCCAATTACTAGTCATGGAAAAAACTACAAAATGTATAACATGAGTAATGTAGTAAGAACTTTCAGCATGTAAAAGGAATCACAAAGTCATATATGTATGAAATACTATGCTCATATTATTTTAAATTCGGATTCACACATAGACTTCCCAAGTTTCAAAACTCCCCCTCAATTTGAGCCATGAGGATGCATAACTCCTATTTCACTACGAATGAAACAAAAATGAGTTAAATCCAAAGGTTTTGTGAAAATGTCAGCCAATTGTTGTTCGATATCTACATGGTGAAGCACAATATTTCCTTTTCAACATTATCATGGAGAAAGTGATACCTAATGTCAATGTGCTTTGTTCTAGAATGCCGCATGGGGTTTTAGCAATGCAAATGGCACTAGTGTTATCACAAAATAGTAGAACAGTATCTAGGTCAACCCCATATTCTTTAAGTGTTTGAACAATCCAAAGAATTTGTGAGCAAGCGCTAGCAGCAGCTACATATTCAGATTAGGCTGTGGATTGTGCAACTGGGTTTGGTTTTCTAGAGGATCAAACAACAAGTGAATTACCAATAAAATGACATGCACCCGAAGTAATATTCCTATCAATCCTATAACCCCCAAAATCAGCATCCGAAAACGCTTTCAAAGTAATGGTTGAGGAAGAAGGAAGAAAAATGTCAAATTCTTTAGTTCCATATAAGTACCTGAGAATCCATTTGACAGCTTGACGATGTGAAGAACGTGGGGAAGCTTGAAATGTGCACAAAGACATATACCGAGTTGTATGTCCGGTCTTGAAGCCGTGAGGTACAAAAGGGATCCGATCATGCTTCTATATTCTTTTTGATCCACGGGTTCACTATCTTCATCAAGTTCAAGTGTCATGGCTGTACCCATTGGTGTCCGAAGAGGCTTGCTTTTGTCCATGTTAAAGAGCTTAAGAAGGTCTCTTGTATACTTCGTTTGATGCACAAAGGTACCTTCCTTGGTTTGCTTGATTGCAGCCCCAGAAAGTATGTGAGTTCTCCCATCATACTCATCTCAAATTCTGAACTCATCATAGCTGAAAACTTGGACAAAAGATCATGAGATGCACTACCAAAGATAATATCATCCACATACACTTGAACGAATAATGAGTCATTGCCATGCTTTAGCACAGAAAGAGTTTTATCAACCTTGCCCATGGTAAACCCCTTTTCAAGTAAGAATGTTTTTAACCTATCATACCATGCTCTAGGGGCTTGTTTGAGACTGTACAAGACTTTGGACGGTTTGTAAACATGATTAGGAAAATATGGATTTTCAAAACCCGTTGGTTGCTTGACATAAACCTCCTCATCTATATAGCCATTAAGAAAAGCAATTTTAACATCCATTTGATATAACTTGAAACCTTTAGATGCAGCAAAAGCTAATAAAATTCTTATGGATTCTAATATAGCAACAGGAGCAAAAGTTTCATCAAAATCTAGACCTTCAATTTGTGTGAAACCTTGAGCAACCAACCTAGCCTTAATCCTAATCACAACCCCATCCTCACTTTGTTTATTTTTAAACACCCATTTAGTTCCAATTAATGTGTGACCTTGAGGTGGAGGTAAAAGTTTCCAAACATTATTTCTTTCAAAATTTTCTAACCCTTCTTGCATGGCAATAATCCAAGATTCATCAGTGAGTGCGTGTGATATATATTTGGGTTCAAAAGAAACAACAAAAGCAGGATGAGAATGAGAGTTTGGATCGCAAAACCTGGACCGTGTGACTCATTCGTGCAAGCTCCCAATGATTTGATGTGGGGGATGGCTTTTGAGGATTCAGAGGGGAGTAGACACTTCACAAGCTCCTTGTTCTTCATGTTAATCACAAATCGATGATCTTCTGACTTGAAGATGATCTGTACTAGCAATGGTAGTCGTCGGGGGTGGTTGTGAATCAACATCCGGAGCTGGAACAATGTCATTAGCTGCTGAATTTTCGGACAACAGCTCCACTTCTTCCTCATCTTCAATGAAAATACTCTCCCCCTGCGGATATGGATCCGGATCTGAAATATTTGAGCTAGAACCTGGGCTATCTTCATCAAAAGAAACCTCACAAGTATCCACAATTTAGTTAGTATCAAGTAAAAGCACACGGTAGCCTCTAGTATGAGATAGATAACCAAGAAACATGCCATCAATAGATCTAGCTTCAAGTTTATCAAAATTACCATGTTTCTTAACAAAGCATTTGCAACCAAAGCCCCGAAAGTGTGTAACACTAGTACTATGTCCAAACCGTAGCTCATATGGTATTTTTCCTAGCTTAGCACGCAAGAAAACACGATTTGAGACATAACAAGCGGTTGCAATTGCATCTGCCCAAAATTTTCTAGGAGTTTGATATTCATAAAGCATAGTCCTAGCCATCTCAATAGAGGTTTTGTTCTTTCTCTCTACAACACCATTTTTTGAGGTACATAAGGTGAAGAAAATTGGTGATCTATTCCATTTTTAGCACAAAAGTGATCAAACGATTGATTTTTAATTCGGTTCCGTTATCACTTCTAATTGTTTTTAATGATCCCGTGTGATGAATTATAATCTAAGAAAAAAAGTTCTAAAGTGACTAAAAGCTTCATTCTTAGATGCCATAAAGTAAACCAAAGAGTATCTAGAATAGTCATAAAAAATCACAAGAACATACCTTTTAGTTCTGAAGGATTGAACACGTGATGGTCCTACGGTGTCAAGGTGCAAAAGTTGACCCTGTTCAGTTGTCATGGTCATTGTGAGAGGAACATGTGAACCTGCAACCATCTTAGCATGTCTACAAGAAGAGCACACAATTTCTTTGTTCCCTTTAAGCTTAGGCAGCCCACGTATGCGATCAAGAGCACTAACACGCGTTAGATGATCAAAGCCTACATGACCAAGTCTACAATGCCAAAAATATAAGTCCTTTGAATCTTTAGCAACTAGACACCTAGCTTAGAGGATGACATAACAAAATCAGCTTTAAAAACTCTTACAAACTAAGACATGTTAAAAATAAGCTCATTGTCTGAATTTACAACCTTGCAGCAATTTTTAGTGAAAATAATTTCCAGATTTTCATCTAGAAACTGTGAAACAGAAGGCAAGTTGTATTTCAAATTTTTAACAAGTGTCAGATCCTTTAAAGTGTAGTGATTATTTACTTTAACCGAACCTTTAGCAATTATAGGAGTTGAATAATTATCAGCAACAGTAACATTCTCTACAAGTGACACAAAAGAGAGGGAGGAGAAACATTCTTTGTTACCAGTCATGTGGCACGAGCAACCTGAATCCACAATCCAAATGTTCTCCTTCCTCAAACGTGTAACCTACATAGAAGCACAATGCATCGATGACTCAATACTGGAGTTAGTCAAAAGGTATTTAGGAATCCAGTACTGAGTCACACAACGTGCAGCAGGAAAAACACGCAAAAGCTGAGACAAAACAGCAGGTTTATGAGCCAAAGTTTGAGGATTTTTGTACCCAACTACTAACTTATGAGGTGTTATATGTGTAGCATGAAAAACAGTAGGTTTGGAAGCAAACTTTGCATGTTTTTGACTGATAACAGCAGGTTGCATGTTCTTGATATTTGGTTTAGCATGTGCAATAAATATTGCATGAGAGTTATAAGATCAAGCTTGCATTCTTTCCTTTTTCTGTTGTTTAGCTAGTCTATAACAAAAATCTATGACATGACCATCTCTACCACAGTGGGTACAATGAAATTTAACTTTGTGTTCATGTCTAGATGAGCAAGCAACATGTTTATTAGAAGTTGAATGAGACAACACCACTGCAAATTTGAAAACCACTTCTTTTTGTTTAGGAACTGTTTGAATCAAACCACTTCTGAATGACATTACAATTTTAGTTGGATGTGCCTTAGCATGAGCATGAGAATCAAAACCTAAACCAGTTTTATCATTACAAGAATTGGAAGAATTCAGCAGCAAGTTTAGGTTCTTATTTGCATTACAAAACCGATCTAATTTCCTATGCACGTCATCAAGTTTATTGGATAGATCAAGGCAATTTTCACATGAAGTTTTTCCTTTTAATTTGCAATTAGAACAATTTTTAACTTCATGAGCACGTAAAGAATTGTTCAAAATAGAAATTTGATCCATAGCATCATGTAGTTTCTTATAAAGATCATCACAAGTAGAACAATGCAAATCAATTGTAGAATAGTTAGCATCTTTCAAGTTTTTATCATTAAGTGCAGCAAGCTCTCTGTTCTTTTCAATTTCTAACTCAAGTTTATCAAGTGTGGAGGTGTGTGCACTTCTTAGAGAGGACAATTGTTCATATATTAAATCACATGACGAACAAGAATCATCACTAGGAATCAAAGATTTCAAACGATTAATATCAGATTCTGGTGACTCAATTTAACAACATTGTCCCTAAGCTTTTTGACATTTTTCTTAACCATAACAGTTGCACGAGAAATAGCATCACACATTTCTTCGCAAGTAGGACATACCTCTTCATTGTCGCTGTTGTGTTCTGCCTCCTCCATACTTGATCTTGAATTGCCCGCCATGAAGCACAGGTTGCCAAATCATCTTCATCTTCATCACTTCTGATGTCCACATCTCTATAAGTTCTTGAAGTGCGGAGATAAAGCTATTCACCAATTGGCGTCCTGTAAAAATCTTCTTTTTCTTGTTGTTGTTTGCAGAGGAGTGTTTCGTCCTTGTTTGCTTTTCATCATGGGAAGTAGTACCTGAAAGGTTAGGACAATCCGTGTGAAAATGTCCTGTCTTACCACATTTGAAGCATCGTTGAGGTCCGACACTTCCTCTCCTTCTAGTTCTCACTTTTGAAATGCTTTTGAGAATCGGGTAGAGATGAGTGCAAGTTCTTCCTCTACAAACTCTTCAATTCGTTCAAGGGTTAGAAAGAACAACAAAACATCGTACGCAGATTGGAGGTGAGCAACATGGTCAAAGTTGCTTTAAGTTATTCCTTGTATGATCAAGTTCCGAGTCTTGTTGTTGTTGTTGACATCCCTCATATTTGTAGTCGTAACTTGATCCTTTGACAGTACTTCATAAGGCACCTTTTCCTATATTTCATTGTCTTGTGCCTGGATGAAAGCCTCCATGCGTGTCTTCCAAACCTGAAAATCAATACCACTAAACATACAAGGTTTGGTGGAGTATTTCACCATGATGATTATTCAAAAAATGTGAAAATCTCAAAGATTAAAGCACTGTTACTCTAATACCAATTTTAGGATCGAAGAGCACGTGTAAAGCTACTAGAGGGGGTGAATGATATATTAAAAGTTTTTAGCAGAAGCAACAAAAACCCATGAGTAGAAAATTGATCTGTTAAAGAAATTATGTGTGTGACTAATCTAGACGTGATGAATTGTGACAAAACCAGTATATATTCTTGAGAATCAAGTCACTAAGATGTCACAGCAAGAATCACAAAATTCCGTTGAGAAAAACTCAAGTTACGATTGAAAGATCGAACAAAGGTCAATCTGTCCTACCTGAGGAAAAACAGATCTGCAACACTGCAAAGAAACTCATTTAGAACTGAAAACACAAATCCAATGACCAGGAAATTTTTACAAATGATAGATAATCAAGTTATGAATACAACCCAAAAAGAATCACGTCAATTGTATCTGAAAAACTCAAGTTCCGATAAAACCACCGAAGCAAGGTAGTGGTATGTAGAAACTCGACGAGAAAAACTTGTCTGAAACAAGTCGAACGAACCAGGCACAAAAGTTCCTTTAAACTACGATCTTTATTCAATAAAAAACAAGAGGAAAAGCCCAAAATCCGTCTACCACGAGCTCTGGTCTCCTTGCTTATATAACCAGCTATGAGGTCAACCCAAACAAAACTAGGACTCGTATCCTATTCAGTTTCCACTGAAACTTTCCATAACTGCTCAAGACTCTTCTATACGCAAATAGAAGCAATATTAAGACTTCCAAACACCTTAGGAACATATCCCACATTCCTAAAACAACTCAACTTCATGACCCACATGAAATCCTATCATAACCAACTCAAATCTTTCCATATTTAAGCCATAACCGACTCAGCCGCAGCCTGAGTTCATAACCTAGTCGGTTGGACCTTTCCGACCAATTCTTTACGTACACATCTTTTCATCACGCCTTGGAACCATGTAGCCACGTCCATGCCCTCCTTGCACACATGCAAACATCTTCCAATGACGTCCACAATATCTTCATATGCATTGTTCTTGATTCAAACATGTTGCGCGACCTCCCGATCAGCTCAACCACAATTCATCCCGAACATGATTGTTGAACCTCATTTTCTTCCTAAGAATAGTTCAATGGATCCCGTCACCATCCATGTCTTGAACTCAAGTGAAACCTGCACATGAATAAACAACCGATACATCTGAGCACAAGTCCTCGACTTGACTCTCATTAGTTCTGAAACCACAACACCTTACATGAGCATCTCACATAAGCACGTTGCAAACCATAGCAAAATGATATCAGCCATAACCACCAAATCACACCAAAAACATAGTAAAAGGATACTAAGCAAGCTTTCCATAATCCAAAAAGCAATTTCGAAACATTATAAGTTAAAAGCAGAATCATTGCAATTTAGCACCTGACCTTGCCAATGCTAACCGGACCTTGAAATAGAACTTACCAAAGCTAGTAGGACCTAGCGCCACAACAAACCAAAGCTAGTCGAACCTAGAACCGGAGCTTACCAAAGCTACTCGGACCTATCCACAGCATGTCGGACCTAACCAAAATAAGTCGGACCTAGCCAAATAAGTTGGACCTAGACTAAGAAGTCGGACCTAGCCAAAGTCGGGCCTTACGTCAGACCTTGGTAGAGCTACCTAGAACTAGTCGGACCTAATGTTGAACCTTGCCAGAGATACCCAAAACAAGTCATACCTACTGTTGGACCTTGCAAGAGCTCGGATCTAGAGACGGACCTTGTTAAATGGGTGTTTTGGCAGTATTCGAAACTTTTATCGTCATAGCCAATGTATTTAGCACACATAGGTCTCATAAATTGAACTCTCCAGTATTTGAGTGCAACTTGATTTCTAGGGTATGTGTGCTCCATTTGCTATTCTATTTTTCAACCACCCATGAATAAGAGAAGGCATAATCCCCACAATGACTTAAGATGGGTGAAGTATGATGCCAATTTTTGCAATACTAGGTAGAGTATTCTGTTGTGCACATGGTACTTTTGAAAAGTAGAACGTTGTAGCAACTCCTGATCATCAACCTAAAATCTTGGGGGGGGGGCTTGTTAACGGTTGTTATATACCAATTTCACCCATCAATATAACTTAGTTATGTAAAGGAATTCTAATTTCTTGAACACATCACCTTTCTATTTAATCTATTTCCACTTGTCCTTGGAAAAATAGTGCATGTAGGGAATTATTGCAGGAAATGAAGTAAAAGAGGGGGAGCAATCCTACAAAATACCATCCCAGCCAGTCAAGCGCCAACATATGGAGCCACATGGATCAAATGGCTCACAAACAGTAGTATCTGAGGACATCCAATTGTATCAAACCTATATCAAGTGATGGGACCCACCTGGCAGTGACCTGGAGAAAGCACACGAGAAATGGTACAGAGACCAGGTCAGCTGACCCCCCTGGTCGGCCGACATGGTCCTGGCGCCAAATTCGGTCAAACGCCACATGTTGGCTCCTCCCGGCTTGAAGAAGTCAGTGGTGACTGATTTGCGCGCTTTTGGTGGCGGGAACCGACCCTTCTCCACCTATAAATAGGACCCTGTCGATACTCTGTATACCAGGTATCCCTTCATACCAGAAAAAGACGTGTCGAGTTCCACCTTCTAGTATTGTGGACTTCCGAAGGCAACATGTGTCCTGTAATGTCGGACATGCCTCCCTCCTTAAGGTGGCTCTGGCACTGCCACATGTCCAGGGGCATCGGACCTGCCTCTCCGACAGGAGAAGCTCTAGTGCTACCACGTGTTCAGGGGCGCCGGACCTGCCTCCTCGACAGGGGAAGCTCCAGTGTTGCCATCTGTCCAGTTGCTCCGGACCTGCCTCCCCGTAGAGGGAAGCTCCAGAGCTACCACATGTCACACCTCCGAACCTATATCTGCAACGGGAAGACTGTGGGATCTCCAACGGCGCAAACATTCAAGAGCCATTTATCGGCCGTTATAAGGCCTGGTTAATGCGTCATTAATGATATATTAATGACACATGATCAGAGGAATATCAAGACTGGTAATGCTGCTATTAAGGAACATTATCACAATAATAACCACCTTTAACGCCATAGATTGTGTATATGGCAGTTTATTACAGTCAGGGCCACATCTCGGGCCATGGCACACACTATAACAGCCAGTCCTTGGCATATAAAAGGGTCGCGTTGCACGATAGAAAGAAGAGGTGATCTAAGACCAATCCAATCTCAGCTAAGCTCAAGCTTACGTACACTCATACAATACACAAACACCACGTGGAGTAGGGTATTACGCTCAGGCGGCCCGAACCACATAAAATCCTCAATGTTTCACCCTTGTTCTTGATCTTGATTAGCATCGCATCCGAATATGAACCTCCGCGGGCTACTTCTTAGTAGTACTGGCGGGAAGTGTCTTAGTCCACACTATGACATTTGGCACAACAGGTAGGGGGCACGTAGCTTTTTCAAGATCTCCAAGATGGTGAACTCTGCTGCAGCATCCAACGGACCGACTGCACCATCCAATGTTCAGCAGCCGGCCAATGTTGTTGTCCTAGTGGACGTCGTTTCACCACCACCACCATCTGCTACAGCAGTCAATGATGGACAGCAGGATGGTGAATTTGCATCGATTACAACATCAACAAACAACCCGTAGAACACATTGAATGCACCGCAGTCGAAATGTAGCAATGACACTTCTCCCGGTACTACTAAAGTGTAGCCCGCGGAGGTTCTTGTTTCGGTTGGGGCAAGCAGAGATCAGGATCAAGATGGTAACACTAGAGATTTACGTGGTTTGGGCCGCCTGAGTGTAATACCCTACTCCATGGAGTTTGTGTTGTGTATTGAGTGTCGCTAGTATGCGCGGTGTATGGATTCACTTCCCCTGTGTATCGTGCAGCTCAACCCTTTTATAATCTAAGGACTGACCGTTACATCATTAGCCTGGGTTGACATGTGGCCCTGGCATATTTAATAGCCTAATACGCTGTCAATGAGTATTAAGCATGGTTAATAGTGTGATAACGTGCTTTAATGGTTGCGTTACCTCTATTAACAGTGCTTTGATTGTGTGTTGTTAATACGGCATTAACGAAATGCAATCAAGTCTTGTAATTGCCACTTTAACCGTCTTTTGAATGTTCGTGCTGAAGGAGATCTGCCAATGTATTTGTTGATGATGAAGGTCCGGAGGCTCCATACGTGGCAGCTTCAGAGCTTCCCCTTCCGGGGAGGTAGTTCCGGAACCGCTATACACGTGTCGGCACCAGAGCTTCCCTCTGCTGGGGGTTAGATCCGTGGTCGTTATACACGTGTAGATCATGGAGCTTCCCTGTGTTGGGAGTTTAGCTCCGGATTTACATTACATGTGTCAATCCCCGGAGCTACCCATATAAGGGATGCGGGTCCGGTGTCATATGACATGTGGGGCCTAATGAGACCTTCAAATTTGACGGGTAGAACTCTCTTGCACTTCTTGCGGTATCATAGGGTACCCGGTACACAGGGTACCGATAGTGGCCCCCGGGCCCACCTTTGGGAGAAACCCTTTGGTTAAGTTTATTCCACCAAATGTGGCCATCCTTGATTCTCGCGCATCGACTTTAAAAGTCTCCTACTGTGCCGTTGGGGCGATGATCCGGGATTAAACCATCGCTGCGTGGCTTGTTATTAATGCGGCAGATGAGATCTTTGAGTGCGGATCTCACGCAATTGAAGGTCGTCAGTTCCCAATACAAAAATTGTATCGGTTCTGAGCGCCTTGTCAGGGTGCCACCTTTGGGTCTCCCACCGCCCATCATGACAACGGTTCGCCTGTGGTAATAACCTTGATCTCTTTGTCGGGGTGGCCCCGAACACATTCGTCATGGACGGGGTAGATTTTAGAAATGTGACCCCACTCTTGTTGTGGTTTCCATCCAAGCGTCGTGGAGGCTTACTTAAGAAGGAAAGTATGCGCGGTTTGAGGACTCTTTACGCTTTCGATCAAACTTGCGCTCAGAGCCTCCCAAACTTCGCCTAGCTTTCTCTTACTTGGCTCCACTTTGCCGCGATGGAGTTGGGTCTTCCCAAGAGCCGCCTCAAGAGCAAGGACGATTTGATGAAGGTCCGGACCTGTATGGGGTGGTCCAGTGATTCCTTCAGCCACCTGATCTGCCCCGGCGAGCTCCCGTTCAAGAAGGAGCATAATGGCGACATGGTGTACTTCTCTGTGTACACCATGGTGGGATTGATCCCACCTTTTTCATCCTTTCTTTTAATGTTGCTGGACTTTTATGGTCTCCAGCTGTATCATCTTGGCCCCCATTCTCTTCTGCTAATGGCGACCTTCGTCCACTTTTGCAAGATGTGCATGGGTATTCCCCCGTGCATCGAGCTGTTTTGTACCTTCTTAACCGTCCACACCACCGGAAAGGGGACTGAGCTTCTTGGCTTCTAGTATTTCGTAGAGTGCAAGAACTGCCCCTTCAAGTACTTGAAGTCATTCCCTTCCAGCAAATGGGATGACTGGAAGAAGGACTGGGTCCTCATTACAGTGGAGGAGCACGAGAGGTTGGAGCTGCCCCAAGGACTCCCCAACATTGATACCGACGCTTGGAGTGTGGTTCCGGAGCTGTCAGATGCCTTCAACCCCGTCCTAACCAGGATCATCGAATGCGTGGAGGGTGGAGTGACCCCTCAAATTGTCTTCTGTAACTTCCTGGTCAACAAATGGGCTCCGCTGAGGAAGAGGGAGAAGCTCGCCTGGGCTCTCTGCAGTGTGATGGATGACGACCGGATTGAAACCAGTCTGAAGTCCAACTTGGATGACGAAGCTCTGAAGCTTCATCTCAAGAAATTTCAACGTGGGATAAATGTTGACAGCGACGACTTGGTTCTACCGACTGCTTTCCTTCCTCTGAACATGGAGCCATAGTTCAGCAGAGAGCTCCGGAGGAATATGCCGGTGCTTGATGACCTTGGTGAGGTGGAAAGGCGTCCGAACTCTAGAGTGGTAATCCCCAGAGCTTCTGAAGGAGGGCCTGCCTCCGCCCCAAGCCGTAGGGTTGAAGACATCGGCAAGGGCAAGAGCAAAGAGCCAACCGAACCCTCCAGCCGGAAGAGGAAGCTGAAGCATGTTGATGGGAGGTCCATCAGGGCTACTCCCTCCACAACAGCTCCTTCTCCCCGACGGAGGCAGTCTTCTGTGGCTGCACCTTCTCTGGTGTAGGCATCTTCAAGAGGCGCTAGCTCCGGGCAGTCAACCCCGGCCTTAGTGTTGGATAAGAGCTCCAGGCCTGGGAGTTCTTCCCGACCAAGAGAAGCTTCGGTCGAGAGGACATCGGTGGCTGCAAGTAGTCCTCAGCTGCAGTCTGAAGTCGTTGTCTCACAAGACTTGGTGGGCTCTGGCTCCGGGCTTTAGAAGAAGAGGTTCTGAGGCAACTAGGGCGGTAGCATCCCTAGGTAAGCATCGTGTGCTTGCCATAAAATGCCGATATTGTTTTTGTTGTGTTTTTAATCATCTCATCCCTTTATTTCTATGGTATCGAAGAAAGGGTCAGGAACTTCAGCATCTGTTGCAGCGACTGTGGATGCGCATGTCGAAGCTCTGACTTTGACCACTGAGCCTCCTCCTCAAGTGGTGGCAGAAGTCATGGCAGCTCCGACGCCAACTGTCGTGGACTTGGATTCAGAGTCCTCGTCGGAAGGTCCCATGGTAGCGCTAGACCACGGGGGAGGAGTCGAAGATGTACCTCCGGCAACATTGCCCGAGGCTGATGCTCTAGTACCGGAGATGTCAGAACCCCCGGCCTTAGAGCTGGAAGTCATTGAAGCCCTGGCCGCTGAGCCAGAGGCAATTGAAGCCCCGACGATTGAGCCGGAGATGGTTGAAGCTCCGGCCCTTCGGCCAGAAGTTGTTGAAGGTCTGGTGGCTGAGCCGGAGATGCTTGTAGCTTCGATCGCTGAACCGGAATGGACTGACGTGTCAGCGTCTGAGCCGAAGGTGATAGGGGCACCGGATGAAGCTCCAGCCGCTACCCTGGAGATAGCTGCTCCGAAGGTGTCTGGACCAGAGCCGGAACAGCCTGAAGAGGTGGCGATAGGTCCTCCACCCTCGGAACTGGTAATTGAAGACCCAAAAGCAGCGCCTTTGACTTACTGTCTGGAGGTGGAAGTTCCCCCCGTGGGTTCTTCCTTTGCTTCTGCTGAAGGGCTTCCAGAGAGCGGCCCTAGTGCTGCAGGAGCTCAGGGGACCACCCTTGTAGAGTGGGACCCAATTTTTGTGATGGAAAATCCTTTGGAGCCTGTAGAGTTGGTCACAGTAGGTGTGGAGCCTATCCCTCTGGAATTGTCCATAGACAATGCTGCTCGAGCCTCCGACAAGTCCAGCTCGCCTTCGATCATGAGAGCAAAGCCCTGTACGAGGAGCGCAACACCTTGAGGCATTGGCATAATAGACTCCACTTCGAGACTAGGCTTGCACAGACAAGGCTGGCTGATCAGAAGGAGTGGATCAATAGGGAGAAGGCCCGATTGGAATACTGGGACAAGCTGCTGGAGGAGAAGAAAGCTGCCATGAGGGCGCTCGACGCTAATTCTAGGGAGATCCTTGAGCAAGCCAAGGAGAGGCGTGATGCTGTTGATGATCATCACAAAAAGCTCAATGAATTGAATGAGGTCCTCCTGAAGCACCGAGCGGACCTTGAGGCAAGGGAAGAAAAGCTCCTGGAGCTGCAGTAGGATGTTGTGAAGAGGGAGGTAGAGGTCACCCATAAGTTGACTTTGGGTGAACAGAATTTGGCAGATCGCAGCAAAAAGCTGGATATATGGAGCAAAGAGGAGAAGGAGAAGTATTGGAAACGGGAGCAGGAGCTCTCGAAAAGAGATGCTGATGTTGCCACCATGGAAGGGAAGGTGAGGGGCAGGGAAAAGGACTTTGCATAAAGGCGGAACCGCATCCACCTCTGGGAGACGGAGCTGACCAATCGTGAGAAGCAAGTTGCTGAGAATTTGCAGCGGCATGCTAAATGGGTCGAGCGCCTCGCTCAGGAAGGTTCGGAGCTTGCGGCCGCCCGAAAGTCACTGGAGGAGCTGCGGAGCTTGAAGGAGACTGAGTCCATCCAAGTATGGTACTTCTTAGGATGAGCCAACGACGCGCCGACGCCACTAGGCTTTAGTCCTGTACGTCCGAAAAATCCAGACCTGGACCTGGACTGAGCACTGGTGGCCCTCAATGCTGCTGGCGCCAAACTCGACGCAATGGGTGACGTCATCGCTGACCAGCTAGAGACGGAGGGGAAATCTCTGGCTACAAACGTCGCAGAGTATGTGCTGACGTGTTATGTGAGCCGAGATCCCCAATTCTCTATGGACCCAGTGCTCCATGGTCCTGTTGCTTAAGAGGAGGACGCTGCCAAGGCCAGCATCCAAGAAGTTGTCAAGGAAGTCACCTCATTCTTCCGCGGGACTTAGATCCTCCAGTAGCTAGGACTTCTTCCTTTTGCTTCTGTCGTAATCCCAATTTTGTAATCCAATGCTTTGATTTAATGAAATCCACTTTGCCATGAACTTCATTTTATTGTTGTTTTTTCTTCAATATAATGTGCTTTGTCTTGTTGGCCCCCTAGTATATGTGCACAATTAAAGTGTGTACATGTACCAAAGGATTTGACAGTATATTGATGACTTGAATGCTTCGCACTTGTAGATTTTAGGTTCGAAGTCTTTATTTCTGACGCGACGACGTCGGGCCTCCTGGGATTGGCGGAGCTTGGTAGCTCCAGTGGTACCCACCATCAACGTATGAAACGTCGACAGCGGGCCCTCTAGGTTTTATCAGGGCTTGGTAGCTCCTGATGTCGCCGCACGAATAGTTGAAGGTAGGCTCCTCAGGGGTTGTCGAAGCTTTGTAGCTCCGACATTACCCACTATCAACATATTAAACATCGACGGCGGGCCCCCTCGGAGGATGTCGGAGCTTAGTAACTCTGGCATTGTCCACCATCGCTATGAATTTCTGTTTTTCCTGCACATTAAATACATGAAAAGAGTAAAATTCGTCCTCTTGTCTATAAATCATTTGTGACTTATTGTTCTTATTTGAGTTTTAAATCCAAAGTAACTCGATATGGTTATAAGTATATTGATGTAATCCTTCCGGACCCATATGCTTTTTTAGTAATCACCCTATTAAGGCCTGCCGAGGTGTAGGTAGAGTGGCGTACTTAGGGTGCAGGACCAGGCGAAGTTGATAGCACAGTCTGGACCTATGTTGGATTGGCGTTCAGGCAAGTAGACTATACAGCATGTTAAGACCCAAAGAGATCAACACTTTAACTTGCAACGCATATGAATAACTTGGGTAAAAACTAAAAAAGAATTGCACAACTTCATTATATACAAGAAGGTTAAAAACAATAATTTGATAGATCGAGCCTTGTACAAAAATAAATGCACGTGGATTCGGGTTTCACACAACAATATCTTTCATTATAGGTCCGGATTATAGGGGAGACAAGGACGTACTTAGGGTGCAGGACCAAGCTAAGTGCACTATACATCTTGTACTAACCCAGGGTAGGTATTTACACTTTTAGTACGGTGACTGTATGAAGTGTACTTGAACTTCCCGGACCCTCCCGGAGGAGTCCGGATATTCTCCCATAGGACCTACTCATGTCTGTTTAGTGACTCTATAACATACATTGTGTGTAATTATAGACTCACCTCTGTGATTCTAAGCATAAAACTTACGGAGGTGCTCAATGTTCCAAGGATTAGGAAGTGGAATCCTGTCCTCAGTTGCCAAGCGAACGCATTCAGGTCGGGATACTTTGATCACTCGAAAAGGACCTTCCCAGCCAGGGGAAAGTTTGTTCATCCCTTCACATGTTAGTATCCTCTGAAGCACCAGATCACCTTCCTTGAGTTGTCGGTTGTGCACATGCCTTTGATGATAGCGCCGGAGCGCTTGGCGATAATGTGCATTCCGAACAGCTGTTTGGCACCTTCCCTCGTCGACGAGGTCAAGGTCTTCACATCGGAGCTGGTCCTGCGCGGCTTCGTCGAAGGTCCGAACTCGGAGGGACCCCAAGGTGATGTCCGGAGGAAGGACTGATTCAGCTCCGTACAACAGAAAGAAGGTTGTTTCTCCAGTTGATTGGTTAGGTGTCGTCCTGTTCGCCCACAATGTGGACGAAAGCTCTTCAATCCAGTTGGCTCCGTGATTTTTCAGGTGCTCATATGTGCGCGTCTTGAGTCCTTTTAAGATTTCTACATTTTCTCTCTTGGCTTGGCCATTACTTGTTGGGTGAGATACTGAGGCGTAGAAGAGTTGAATGCCGAGGTCTTCGCAATATTCTTGAAATGCAGCACTTGTGATTGGGTTCCGTTGTCAATTATGACTTTGTTTGGAACTCCAGATCTGCATATAATAGACTTCAATAACTTGATTGTTGATTGCTTGTTGATTGTCACAACTGGAGTTGCTTCCGACCACTTGGTGAACTTGTCGATAGTGACATATAGAAACCTGTAACCTAAGACGACTTTTGGGAATGGTCCCATAATGTCCATGCCCCACACAGCGAAGGGCCATGTAGGAGGTATCATTTGTAGTGATTGAGCCTGTGTGTGAATCCGTTTTGCATGGAACTGGCACGCTTAACATTTTTTCACTAGCTTAACTGCATCCTGCAGTGTTGTAGGCTAGTAAAAACCATGCCGGAAGGCTTTACCAACCAACGTGCGGGAGGTTGCGTGATTCCCACACTCGCCTCCATTGATTTCTGCGAGGACCTTGCAGCCTTCTTCCCTTGCAATGCACCGCATTAGGATGCCATTGGCACCATGCCGGTAGAGATCCCCTTCTACCAACGTGTATCTTTTAGCCAATCTGACAATCCGGTAAGCGAATACACTGTCTTCAGGAAGGATATTGTCTTTCAAGTAGCTTCGGATCCACGAGATCCATGCATCGGGGCTAACTTGAGCTTCTGAGTCTTGCGTGCTGGGTTGCTTGGAGCTTCTGGCAGCACCTATGACCCTTGGTGATCGCCATGGTAACGGGGCCACCGGGACTGCCAGCTTCGTGGTGCTGGTCTCGCCCCCTTCGCTCAGTTCGGCAGGCTGAGTTGTTGGTCTTGACAACCTCCAGTTGAGGCTTTTGTCGAGAGTTCGTCAGCTTTAGCATTGTGAAGACGCTGAAACATGGTGGAGATCCAGGACTTCGAAGTCTTTCTAAAGCCTCTGGACTTCAAGGAGATAAGCAGCTAGTTGAGGATTGTTACAGGAGCATTCACCTTTGACTTGTTTGATGATGAGTTGTGAATCTCCCTTCACCAACAGTTGTTTGACACCATAAGATAGTGCCACCTTGAGTCCGTAGATGAGAGCTTCATACTCCGCCATGTTGTTGGTCGCCTTGAAATCAAGGTGAACCATGTACTTGACCTTCTCCCAAGTCGGAGCAAGGATAAGGATTCCAGCTCCGACCCCCTGCTTCTGCACGGAGCCATCAAAGTAGAGAGTCCAGTGAGGCTCGATGAATACCAGAACCTTGGGTTCTGGTTTCTGCTCACTGTGGCCCCCAGGGTTTGACGGAGAAGGAGTCCATTCCGCCACGAAGTCAGCCAAAGCTTGACTTTTGATTGCTTGTCGCGACACGAATTCGAGATCGAACTCAGCTAGTTTTGCTGCCCACTTTGCAATGTCCCGGTAGAATTAGGGTTATGCAAAATAGCATGTAGTGGAAAAGAAGTTACCACAGATATTTTGTAGGCTTGGAAGTAGTGACAAAGCTTCTTTGAGGCAATAAGAACTGTGTAAAGCATCTTATGCACCTCAATGTATCTTGTCTTGGTGTCGTAGAGTACTTCGCTGATGAAGTACACTGGGCGTTGGACGGTCTGGACCCTTTCGGAGGGGCTCAGAGCTTCTTCTCCATCGATTCGGACCCTCCCGGAGGGGTCCGAACCATCATGCTGTGCTTCTTGGACCCTCCCGGAGGGGTCCAAAACTCCTTCTTGTTCGACCGGGACCTTGCTGGAAGGGTCCAGATCATCTTGGTCAGTCAAGTGAACTACCTCAGGTGAATGAGGTTGATCTCCTAGCGTTTCGCCTTGAGGTTCCGTGTCTGGGGACTGGGACCCGAACACGCCTTTAGGTAACTCCGGACCCTCCCTGAGCAGTCTGGTCTCCGGGACTGGATGTGGCTCTGGTCTTTCCACGACCAAAACCATACTGACAACTTTGGTGGTTGCTGAAATGTAAAGCAATAAAGGTTCACCAGGATTTGGAGCTACCAATATCGGTAGTGTGGAGAGGAGTTGTTTCAGCTCTTGAAACGCCTTTTCTGCTTCTTCAGACCAATGAAATGGTCCAGACTTCCTCAAGAGTTTGAAGAAGGGTAGCGCCCGTTCTGCCAGTCTTGAGATAAACCGGCTGAGCGCAGCTAGACATCCAGTTAACTTTTGGACAACCTTGATGCGGGTTGGGAGCCGCATATCTTCTATATCCTTGATCTTCGCCGGATTTGCTTCAATTCCTCGCTGAGTCACTAGGAAACCTAGAAGCTTCCCGGAGCTAACCCCAAAGACACATTTGTTTGGGTTCAGCTTGGTGTGCGTGATACGCAACTTGTCAAAGATAGCTTGTAAATTGTCAAGGAGTGACTCCTTGCTCTTGATTTTCACGACGATGTCATCGACGTACACCTCCACCAAGTCTCTAATTAGCTCTCCAAATGTTTTGTACATAGCTCGCACAAATGTTGAAGTAGCATTTTAAGACCAAATGACATGGCAGTATAACAGTACAATCCATCTACTGTTATGAAGGCAGTATGCTCTTCATCTTCCTTAGACATTTGGATTTGATGATATCCAGAATATGCATCTAAGAAACACAATAGCTCACACCCGGAGGTGGAGTCCACTATCTGATCTATTCTAGGTAGTGGGAATGGATCCTTTAGACATGACTCATTTAAGGTGGTGTAGTCGATACACATCCGAAGCTTCCCGCCAGCCTTAGGCACCACGACTGGGTTTGCCAGCCATTTAGGATGAAACACCTCCCAGATGAAACCAGCTTCAAGCAACTTCTTGATCTCCTGTCGGATGAAGTTTTGCCGCTCGATTGATTGCTTCCGGAGCTTTTGGTGTACAAGCCGTGCGTCAGGGTAAATCTTCAGATTGTGCACAATCACCTCCCTAGGGATCTCGGGCATTTGTGATGGTTTCCAGGAAAATACGTTGACATTAGCCCAGAGGAAAGTGATGAGCGCGAGTTCCTCCAGCACCAGGAGCTCCTCCAGCCGCACTAGAACAGTGGTGCGCTGACGTCGAGCACCTAGTTGAATTCGCATACACAACGCTCAACAATCAAGGTCTACCCCATGCAGGGCATGGACCTTCACATAATAGGACCCTGTATGGAAAGCTTGGTCTTGCAGCGTCGGAGCACAAGAGACGTGCGCCCTCTCAGCACGCGATGTCACTACCCTTCAGGGCTCGCCGTACCCACACAGCGTCGAGGATCCCGACTCAGGATCTTCGATCGGAGCTCGATCACCGATACATGAGGTAGGACGGCCGCATCAACATCGACTGTTCTCACGAGAGGCAAATTGCTCGAGAAAACCCTTCTGCTCTTGGAGCCGAGCGCGACTGTTCGGCTCCTGCCATGAATCTTCGCATGGTGGAGTAGCCACCTAAGTTCCGACCTCATCTGTCAAAGAAATACGACGGTACAGTCAACCCCGTCGAGTTTCTTCAAATCTACTCCATCGCCATCCTCACGGCTAGAGGCAATGAGGCCATGATGGCTAATTACTTCCCTATGGCTTTAACTGGGACTGCAAGGTCCTGGTTTATGAGCTTACCTCCCGACTCCATCTACAGTTTGGGGGGGGGGACTCTGTCGCCAGTTCACCCCCAATTTTGGGACCTCCTAAACCCGGTCTGGCACTGAGCTGGACCTCTTCACCATGCAATAGAAGTCGGGAGAGTCACTACGATCCTTCATCCAGCAATTATCTCAGGTACGGAACACCACCCCTTCTGTCTCCAATGCTTCTATCGTTGTTGCATTCAGATAGGGAGTTAGAGACAAGAAGATGTCAGAGAAGCTGGCCACTGAGAATATCAGCAGCGTCATGAAACTCTTCATCTTGGCCGACAAATGTGCCAGAGCTGCAGAGGGCCGTGAGATGCACTCCAAACCAGCTGCGGAGGCCTAGCAATCTACCTCCAAAGCTGAAGCTACTGCCTTTGGCAGTAGTAAAAAGAATAAAAATTCAAGTGGCAAGAAGAACTCACTTGCCGGCACACCTACCATTGATGCTGCCGCAACACCTGGTGGCTTGGGGCCACGCCCCGACAAGCGACCTCGACCATCGTCTGATGACGGTGAAATGATGTGGTGCCCGATCCACAAATCCACGGGCCACAATCTTGAAGACTGCTATGAGGTCAAGAGTCTTGTTGAATGCAACAACAAGCGTCAATATGAAACCCCTTTCCTTCAGTAGGAAGGGAAGCAAAAAGTCGACAAAGCTCTGCCTGATCAGGAGCTAGGCTTCCAAGACATCAAGAAGGAGTTGAAGGCGATCTACAACACCATCGAGGACGACTCCGATTTCTCCGACAATGAGCATCGGTAGACTCTCCATATGATGTATGGAGGGTCCTGCGACATCACCTCCCGGCGCATTCTGAAGACTGCGCGTCGAGAGATGGCTGTCGCTGCTCCTACCACCAAGGCGGAGCCACATCGGAAGTGGATGTATACTTCCATAACCTTCGATGCTTCAGACTACCCAAAGAACATGGGGGGATTGGACAATTGCCCTTGATGGTCTCTCCATGTATCAACAATATCCAGCTCTTCCATGTCTTGATGGATGGAGGCTCGACGCTCAACCTCCTCATCTTTGCAGCTTTTGTGAAGCTCCAACTCAGCCTCTCAGACCTCAGGCCCCCACACCCATTCTCTTGAGTAGGTCCTAGAGCCATCACGCCTCTCGGGTCAGTTACTCTACCGATGAATTTTGGGGCACGGGATATCTATAGGTTCAAGAAGCTGGTATTTGATGTGGCACACATCAATCTCCCCTTCAACGCAATCCTAGGCAAGCCACCCCTGTATAGGTTTATGTCCATGGTCCACTACGGCTACTTCGTGTTGAAGATGCCAACTCCGTCAGGCGTCCTCTGGATCCGAGGGGACCGCACTGCTGTGGTTAATGCGCTGGAAGAACTTCATGCACTTGCAACAATGCAAGAAGAGGAATCCGGCAAGGAGCAAGCTGCTCAACAACCACCGAGCTTGCGCCAATGCGGCTCATCCTCTGCAACTCTTGTGCAACCAAGCGGTGACACCGACATTTTTGTCAAAGTCGTCCAAATCAGTTCTGATGCTACCCATACCACTCGTATGTCGGGAGGTCTGGGTGACAAATAGGAACTCGCGCTTGTCACTTTTCTTCGAGCAAATGTCAACGTGTTTGCATGGCAACCATCACAAATGTCTGGGATCCCCAGGGAGGTGATTGAGCACCGTCTGAAGATATACCCTGACGCACGACCTATACAACAAAAACCCCATAAGCAGTCTGTTGAGCAACAAAACTTCATCACAGAAGAAGTCAAAAAGCTGCTTGATGCTGGATTCATCCGGGAAGTTCATCATACATGGTGGGCCGCAAACCCTGTTGACGTGTCGAAGGCTGGCGAGAAGCTACGGATGTGCATCGACTACACCATTTTGAATAAGGCATGTCCAAAAGACCCCTTTCCACTACCAAGAATATATCAAATAGGGGATTCTACCTCCGGGTGTGATCTACTATTTTTCCTAGACACTTATTTTAGATATCATCAAATTCCAATGTCTAAGGAAGATGAAGATCATACCACCTTTATCACAGTAGATGGGTTTTATTGTTATACTGCCATGCCTTTTGGTCTTAAAAATGTTGCCTCTACTTTTGTGCGATACATGCACAAAACTTTTGGGGAGATGATTAGGAACTTGCTAGAAGTCTACGTCGATGACATCGTTGTGAAGGTAAAGACCAAAGACTCACTCCTCGACAATATTCAATCCATCTTTGACAAGTTGCGCCTGATGCGCACGAAGCTCAACCTGGACAAGTGTGTCTTTGGGGTTAGCTCCACAAAGCTTCTTGGTTTCTTGGTGACCCACCGAGGAATTGAAGAAAATCTGATGAAGAGTAAAGCCATCGAAGAGATGCGACCTCCAGCCCGTATCGAGGACGTTCCAGAGCTTACTAGGTGTCTAGCTTTGCTCAGCCGGTTCATCTCAAGGCTGGCAGAGTGGGCACTTCCCTTCTTCAAACTCTTGAGGACGTCCGGACCATTCCATTGGTTTGAAGAAGCAGAGAAGGCGTTCCAAGAGCTCAAGCAGCTCCTTACCACACTACTAATCATGGTAGCTCTAGAGCCTAGAGAGCCTCTTCTGCTTTACATCGCTGCAAATATGGAGGTTGTCAGCATGCTTCTGGTTGCGAAAAGACTAGACACATTTTCAACTCAGGAACCTAGACCCCTCTGGGAGGGTCTGGAGCTAACTGAAGGCGAGTCTGGTTCCCAGTTCCTAGACACAAATCCTAAAGGCAAGATGCATGTGGATCAACCTCCCTCGTCTGAGGGAGTACTAACTCAAGAACGAGATATGGATCACCCCCCCCCCCCCCCCCAGGAGAGTCCAGGTTGATGAAGAAGAAGCTTCGGACCCCTCCGAGAGGGTCTGAACTGTCCAACAACCAGTGTATTTCATCAGTGAAGTACTTCATGATGCCAAGACTCGGTACATTGAGGTGCATAAGCTGCTGTACATAGTACTTATTGCCTCAAGGAAGCTTTGTCACTACTTCCAGGCCCACAAGATATTAGTGGTAACTTCCTATCCACTATGAGCTATTTTACATAATCCCAATTCAACGGGAAATATTACCATGTGGGCTGCAGAGCTGGCAGAATTCAATCTTGAATTCCTGCCTTAATATGCAATCAAGAGTCAGGCACTGGCTGACATTGTGGTGGAGTGGACATCTTCTTCATCGACTCCAGGGGGCCTTAACGAGCAGAAGCCGAAACCTAAGGTCCTGGTCTTCACTGAGCCTCACTAGACTCTCTACTTCGATGGCTCCATGCAGAAGTAGGGGCCAGAGATGGAATCCTTCTCCTCGCTCTGACCGGGGAGAAGGTCAAGTACATGGTGTGCCTCGAATTCAAGGCAACCAACAACATGGAAGAATATGAAGCTCTCATCGTCAGACTCAAGGTAGTGCTATCATATGGCGTCCGACGGCTGCTGGTGAAGGGTGACTCGCAACTCATCATCAAACAAGTCAAAGGTGAATGTAGTTGCAATAACCCTCAGCTTGCTGCATATCTACTTGAACTCCAGAAGTTACAGAAAGACTTCCACGTCATGGACCTCCACCATGTCCATCGTCTCAACAATGCTGAAGCTGACGACCTCTCGATAAAGGCTTCAACCGAGGATCAAGCACCCGATGGGGTTTCTGTCAAGAGATTACCAGTACCTACCGCTCAGCCTGCCAAACTGAGTGATGGGGGCGAGACCAGCATCCCGAAGCTGGCGGTCTCGGTGGCCCTGTTACCATGGCATCCACCAAGGATCTTAGGCGCTACAAGAAGCTCCGAGCAACCAAGCACGCAAGATCCAGAAGCACAAGTCAGTCCTAATGCATGGATCTCAGAGGTCCGGGACTACTTGAAAGACAGCATCTTTCCTGAAGACGGTGTATCCGCTAAGCAAATTGTCAGATTGGCTAAAAGATACACGTTGGTAGAAGGGGATCTCTACCAACGTGGTGCCAACGGCATTCTAATGCGGTGCATTTCTAGAGAAGAAGGTTGTGACCTCCTCACAGAGATCCATGGAGGTGAGTGCGGGAACCACACATCATACCGCACGTTGGTTGTAAGGCCTTCCAGTGTGATTTTTATTGGCCAACAGCACTCCGATGCAGTATATCTCGTCAAGAAGTGTGAAGCGTGCCAGTTCCATGCGAAGCTGATTCACACACCGGCGCAGTCACTGCAGATGATTCCTCCCACGTGGCCATTCTCTGTGTGGGGGATGGAAATTTTGGGACCTTTCCCAAAAGCAATCTGAGGGTACCGGTTCTTATATGTCACTATCGACAAGTTCACAAAGTGGTCGGAAGCTACTCAAGTTGTGACTATCAACAAGCAATCAGCCATCAAATTCTTGAAGTCCATTGTCTGCATATTTGGAGTTCCGAACGGAATTATCACTGAAAACAGAACCCAATTAACAAGTGCAGCATTCCAAGAGTACTGCGAAGACCTCGGCATATCAATTAGCTATGCATCAGTAGCTCATGTGGCACGCAATGGACAAGCTGAGAGAGCAAATGAAGAAATACTCAAGGGACTCAAGACATGCACTTATGAGCACTTATGGAAACATGGTGCCAACTGTATAGAAGATCTTCTGTCTGTGTTGTGGGTGAACCAAACAACACCCAGCCGGGCAACAGGAGAGACACCCTTCTTCTTGGTGTATGGAGTTGAAGCGGTCCTTCCTCCGGAGATCATCATGGGTTCTCTTCGGGTCCAGAACTTCAACGAAGCCATGCAATACCAACTCCGACGTGAAGACCTGGACCTCGTCAACGAGGCAAGGTGCCAAACAACTATCCGAAATGCGCGCTATCGTCTGGTGCTCCAGTGCTATCACCAAAGGTATGTGCGCAACTGGCAGATAGAAGAAGGTGATCTGGTGCTGTGGTGAATACTTACTTGTGAAGGTATGAACAAGCTTTCCCCCAGCTTGGAAGATCCCTTTAGAGTAGTCAAAGTTTCCCGTACCGGATGCATTCACTTGGCAACAAAGGATGGGATACAACTTCCCAATCCCTGGAACATTGAGCATCTTCGTAAGTTCTACACTTAGTTACACGAAGGTGAGTATGAATTTGTATAAAATGTATTTCATAGAGTCTATGAACAGAGCCAGGTTGGTCCTAGATCAAAAGCACACTTAACTTGGTCTTGTACTTTAGGTGTGCCTTTACCTTCCCTGGGTTTGTACAAGATAAATAGCACACTTAACTTGGTCCTGTAATTTAAGTGTGTCCTTGTCTCCCCTGTTATTCGAACCTATAATGAAATACATTTATGTGAAAACAGACTCTACGCGCATTAATTCTGCGCATGCTCATTATTTTTATCGTCTTTTACCTTCTTGTCAACAGCAACATTGTGCAATCTACTTGAAATTTAGTCCTATGAATTCAAGTGATATATAAGTTTTATTGGTAATCTTCTATCGTACTTAGTATTGCTAGATGGTCTACTCGCCTGAAAACCAAAGCCAATAATAGGCCCGGAGTGCGCTATCGACTTCGCCTGGTCCAGCACCCTAAGTACGCCACTCTACCTATTCTGGTGGGTCTCAGTAAGGCTGGTCCGGAAAGCATTCGGATAAAAGGAAGTTTAATCAGTATACTTATGTTGTCACAGTGAGTTTGTTAGGATCTAAAATCCAAATAAGGATATAAGCCGCAAATAATCTTTAGGCAAGAGGACGAATTTTACTGCTTTTCTTGTCTCTCATGCGCAAGAAAAATAAATAATTAACTGCAATATGCATGGCGATGGTGGATGTTGTCGAAGATACTAAGCTCCGGTAACCCCCAGGGGCCCCGTCGTCGACGTTTTACGCGTTGACAGTAGGCACCGTCGAAGCGGACAAGCTTTAACAACACCCAGGGGGGCCGCCGTCCACGTTTTCCGCGTTGACAGTGGGTCTCGTCGAAGCAACTAAGCTCTGCCAAACCCCAAGGGGCTGCCATCGACGTTTTACGCATTGACAGTTGTCAGTACCATGCATACCAGGTACCCCATGATACCGCAAGAAAAGCCAAATATATCCACCTGTCCGAGTTGAAGAATTCTAAAGGCTCCACGTGTCCCGCAGCACTGGACCCGCCTCCCTCCTTTGGGTAGCTCCAACAGTACCACGTGTATTGCAAGAACGGACCTGACTCCCTCTACAGGGAAGCTCTTGTCATGCGTGTGTACAGTGGACCCAGACCTAACCACTAGTAGAGGGAAGCTCCGGTGCTGCTACGTGTTTAGTAGCTCTGGACCTACCTCCCCACAGAGGGAAGCTCCGGAGCTTCCACTTGTTGATCCCTCGGATCTAAGCTTGCAACGGGAAGACTGTTGGATCTCTAACGGCGCAAAACATTCAAGAGGCTATGAAGACAGCTGTTACAAGACCTGATTATGTGTCATTAATGTTGTATTAATGGCACACAATCAGAGGACTATTAGTACTGGTAACACTGCCATTAAGGCAGGTTATCATGTTGTTTAATCATACTTAATACATGTAGATCGTGTATTAGGGAATAGAATACCGCCAGGGCCACTTGTCGGGCCAGGTAACCTTTGTAATAGCCAGCCCATAGAATATAAAAGGGTTGCGCCGCACGGTAGAAACCAAACCCTATCAACTCGAACCAAGCTCATACACACACAAGCAACGACACACTCATACAATCAACAATCACCTCGTGGAGTAGGGTATTACGCTCAGGTGGCCCGAACCACGTAAAAATCTCCTGTCTCACTGTCTCGTTCTAAATCTTACGTGCGCCCCAACTGAATACGAACCTTTGCG
The DNA here is from genome assembly GCA_036927565.1 of Tuctoria greenei. Classification (NCBI taxonomy): domain Eukaryota; kingdom Viridiplantae; phylum Streptophyta; class Magnoliopsida; order Poales; family Poaceae; genus Tuctoria; species Tuctoria greenei. The sequence goes on from JAYESD010000007.1 coordinate 147,844,540, forward strand.
GACTATATTTTAGTAGTACAGGGGAAGTTTCCTAGTCCACACTTCAACATTTCGTGCGCTAGGTAGGGGGAGCTCTAAATTTTGAGATTGTGAACTCCGCTGCAGCATCGTCCAGCAGCCATGCTCGACAGCCTCATGGAGGGAATCCCTCCAATGTGCAACAGTCAGCTGGTGCTGTTGTTCCGGCAGGCGTCATTCCAACACCACCACCACCTGCTCTGGCAAACAACGCCAGACAACATGATGGTGTCTTCGCGTCAGTCACTGCTTCGACGCACAACACCAAGAACGTGCTCAACGCGGCACAGATTCTTCTACAGCGTCCAACGGCACTCGGAGCACCTCAGGGTGCAACAGAGGAATGGCGTGCTGATGTGGAACATCTGGTTGCAGATACAACCAATGCCATCATCAGCCAAGGTCCGCCCCCTGCAGGGCAGGCACCTTCTCAGCGTAGGACCTTGTCTAGCAGACTTGGTCCTCAAGTTTCACAGGGCAGGTGACGTGTTGTGTCCCAACAAGTGACAGCGCTGCCCTCCAGGGCAGCCGCACCCATACTGCGACGAGGCTCTCAACGCATGATCTTCGGTCAGAGATCGACCGTCGATACAGGCGACAGGTTAGTCGCATCCATATCGAGCGCGCTCGCGAGAGATAAGAGGCTCACGAAAACCCTTCTCCTCTGGGAGTAGGGGCGCCTGTTCAGCCCTGGCCATGCATCTTCGCATGGTTCAATGGCCACAGAAGTTTTGGCCACATCTGCCGGAGAAGTACGACGGGACTGTCAACCCCGTCAAGTTCCTCCAGATTTACTCCACCGCTATCCTCGCGAATGGAGGCAATGAGGACATGATGGCCAACTACTTCCTAGTGGCTCTAACCGGGAAAGCCAGGTCCTGGTTCATGAGTGTACCACCTGACTCCATCAACAGTTGGGCGGAGCTTTGCCGCCAATTCATCGCCAACTTCGGGAGCTCCTACACCCGACCCGGCACTGAGTTGGACCTGTTTGTTGTACAGCAGAAGACGGGAGAGTCGCTGCGATCGTTTATCCAATAGTTTTCTCAGGTACGGAACACAATCCCTTCTATCTCCAACACTTCCGACGTTGTCACATTTCGAGAGGGGGTTAGAGATAAGGAGATGTTAGAGAAGCTGGCAACAAAAGAAGTCAGCAGCGTCACAGAGCTCTTTAGCCTAGCTGAAAAATGAACTAGAACTGCGGAGGGCCGAGAGATGCACTCCAAACCAACTCCGGAGGCTGGTAAAAACTCCTCCAAGACTGGAGTCATTGCCTCCAGTAGTGGAAAAAAGAAGAAAAAGTCCAACGGCAAGAAGAAGCCATCAGCTGACACGCCAACTGCTGCTGCAGCTGCAGCTCCAGGTGGCCGGAGGCCACGCCCCAAAACACATCCTCGACCATCGTCTGAGGACGGCGACGGTCAAAAGATGTGGTGTCCGATCTGCAAAATGGACAAACACAATCTTGAAGATTGCTGCGAGGTCCAGCACCTTGTGGAATGCTTCAACAAGCGCAAAGAAGAAGATCCTTTTCGTGAGCAGGAAGGAATGCAGAAGGTCGACGAAGCTCCAGCTAATCCGGAGCTAGGCTTCTAGGACCCCAAGAAGGTCCTGAAGGTTGTTTTTAACACCGTCGATGATGGTTCTGACATCTATGACAATGAGCATCGGAAGACTCTCCATACGATATATGGAGGGTCATGGGATATCACCTCCCGCCGTATCCTCAAGACCGTGCGTCGGGACATGGCTGCCAAAGCTCCCACCGCCAAGGAAAAAACCCCATTGGAAGTTGATGGGCACTCCCATCACTTTTGATGCTTCAGATTGCCCAAGGAACATGATCGGAGCTAGTCAACTGTCATTGATGGTTTCTCCTACTATCAATAATGTCCATCTCTATCATGTCTTGGTGGATGGAGGTGCGACGCTCAACCTCCTCAGCTACAAAGCGTTTGTCAAGATCCAGCTCAGACTCTCAGACCTTCGTCCCTCACGTCCATTCTTTGGAGTAGGTCTGGGAGCTATCAGTCCTCTCAGATCAATTACACTCCAGGTGACCTTCGGGACTTGGGACAGTTACAGGACCGAGAAGTTGGTCTTCGACGTAGCGCACATCAGCCTTCCCTTCAATGCCATCATAGGCAGGCCAGCCCTTTATAGGTTCATGGCCAGAGCTCACTACGGCTACTTGGTGTTGAAGATGTCGACACCTTCAGACATTCTCCGGATCCGCAGGGACCGCACTGCGAGAGTCACAGCGCTAGAAGAACTCCACGCGCTTGCAACAGCGCAGGAGGAAGCATCCGGCAAAGAGCAAGCTGCTCAACCTCTGAGCTCTCGCCACCAAGGCTCAACCTCTGCACCATGCGTGCAGCCAAGCAGCAACACCGACATTCCCATAAAAGTCGTCCAAATCGGTTCTCATGCTGCCCAGACCACCCGTATATCAGGAGGTATGGACAACAAATTGGAACTCAAGCTCATCACTTTCCTCTGGGCAAATCTTGACGTGTTTGCATGGCAACCGTCATAGATGCCTAGGATCCCTAGGGAGGTGATTTAGGATAGCATGAAGATATATCCCGATGCATGGCCAGTACACCAGAAGCCCCAGAAGCAATCATCGAGCGGCGGAACTTCATCAGATAAGAAATCAAGAAGCTATTCAAAGCTGGTTTCATTCAGGAGGTTATCATCCATGATGGCTGGCAAACCTAGTCGTTGTACCCATGGCCGACGGGAAGCTTCAGATGTGTATCGACTACACCACATTGAATAAGGCATGTCCAAAAGACCCATTTCCACTACCTACGATAGATCAGATAATGGATTCCACCTTCGGGAGTGAGCTATTGTGTTTCCTAGATGTGTATTCTGGATACTATCAGATCCAAATGTCTAGGAAAGATGAAGACCATATCGCCTTCATAACAGTAGATGGGTTGTATTGCTATACTGCCATGTCTTTCGGTCTCAAAAATGCTACTTCAACTTTTGTGCGATCCATGCACAAAATATTTCGAGAGTCATTAGGGACTTGGTGGAGGTCTACGTCAGTGACATCGTTGTGAAGGTGAAGAACAAGGAGAGACTCCTTGACAACCTGCAAGCCGTCTTCAAGAAGCTGCGCATAACACGCACCAAGCTAAACCCGGACAAATGTGTCTTCGGGGTTAGCTCCGGGAAGCTCCTTGGATTCTTGGTGACTCACCGAGGAATTGAGGCAAATCTGACAAAGATCAAGGCTATTGAAGACATGCGGCCCCCAGCCCGCATCAAGGATGTCCATAAGCTAACTAGATGTCTAGCTGCGCTCAGCCGGTTCATCTCAAGATTAGTAGCGCGGGCGCTTCCCTTCTTCAAGTTATTGAGGAAGTCCGGACCATTCCACTGGTCTGAAGAAGCAGAAAAGACGTTCCAAGAGCTCAAGGAGCTCCTCACCACACTACCAATCCTAGTAACTTTGGATCGTGGTGAGCCTCTTTTGCTTTACATTTCGGCAACTACGGAGGTTGTCAACATGGTCTTGGTCGCGAAAAGACCGGAGCCACCCACAGTTTAGGAGCTCAGACCCCTCCGGGAGGGTCTGGAGCTACCTAAAGGCGAGTCTAGGTCCCAGCCCCCAGGCACAGATCCTAAAGGCAAGTTGCCTGAGGATCAACCTCTCTCATTCGAGGGAGTTCTCATTGCTGAAGAAGAAGTTATGGACCCCTCCGGGAGAGTCCAGGAAGCTCAATAAGAAGGTCTGGACTCCTACAGGAGGGTCCGGGTTGATGAAGAAGAAGCTTCGTACACTTCCGAGAAGGTCCAGACCGTCTAGTGACCAGTGTACTTCATCAGCAAAGTACTACATGATGCCAAAACTTGATACATTGAAGTGCATAAACTGCTTTACGTAGTTCTTATTGCCTCAAAAAAGCTACGTCACTACTTCCAAGCCCACAAGATATCAGTGGTAACCTCCTATCCACTGCATGCTATACTGCACAATCCAAACTCTACTAGAAACATCGCAAAGTGGGCAGCGGAGCTGGCATAATTCGATCTTGAATTCTGGCCTTGACATGCTATCAAGAGTCAGGCATTAGCTTACTTCATGGCAGAGTGGAACCTTTCCTCATCAAATCTAGGGGACCCCAGTGAGTAGAAGCTGGAACCCAAGGTCCCGGTCGTCACTGAGCCTCACTGGACTCTCTACTTCAACGGCTCTGTGCAGAAGCAGGGGGCTGGAGCTAGAATCCTTAACCTCTCTCCGACTGGAGAGAAGGTTAAGTACATGGTACACCTTGACTTTAAGGCAAACAACAACATGGCAGAGTATGAAGCTCTCATCTACCGACTCAAGGTGGCGCTATCATATGGCATCAAGCAGTTGATGGTGAAGGGTGACTCACAACTCATCATCAAGCAAGTCAAAGGTGAATGTATTTGCAACAACCCACAACTCGCTGCTTACCTCCTTGAAGTCCAGAAGCTACAGAAGGACTTCGACGTCCTAGACCTCTGCCATGTCCAGCGTGTCAACAACGCTGAAGCTGATGAACTCTCGACAAAAGCTTCAACAGGAGCTCAAGCTCCCAATGGAGATTTTGCCAGGAGATGGTCAGGACCAGCCGCTTAGCCTGTCAAACTGAGTGATGGGGGCGAGTCCAGCACCCAGAAGCTAGCGGTCCCGGTGGCCCTGTTACCATGGCACCCACCAAGGATCGTAGGCGCTGTAGGAAACTCCGAGCAACCCAGCGCGCAAGATCTGTAGGCTCAAGTTAGCTCCGATGTATGGATCTCGGAGATTTGTAGCTACTTGAAAGACAACATCCTTCCTGAAGACGGTGCTTCCACTGACTGAATCGTAAGATTGGCTAAAAGATACACGCTGGTAAAAGGGGATCTCTACTGGTGCGGTGCAAACAGCGTTCTAATGTGGTGCATCGCTCGGGAAGAAGGCCGCAAGATCATCGCGGAAATCCATGGAGGCGAGTATGGGAACCACGCGTCTTCCTGCACGTTGGTTGGTAAAGCCTTCCGGTATGGCTTTTACTGGCCCACAGCTCTCCAAGATGCAGTTGAGCTGGTAAAAAAGTGTGAAGCGTACCAGTTCCATGCAAAACAAATTCACACACCGGCTCAGTCACTGCAAATGATACCTCCTACATGGCCATTTGTTGTGTGAGGCATGGACATTTTGGGACCTTTCCCAAAAGTCGTCGGAGGTTACAGGTTCCTATACGTTTCCATCGACAAGTTCACTAAGTGGTCGGAAGCTACTCCAGTTGTGACAATTAACAAGCAATCTGCTATCAAATTCTTGAAATCCATAGTCTGCAGATTTGGAGTTCCAAACAAAGTCATCACTGACAATGGCACCCAATTCACAAGTGCAACATTCCAAGAATATTGCGAAGACATCGGCATACAAGTTAGCTCATCCGACAAGTAATGGCCAAGCCGAGAGAGCAAATGCAGATATATTAAAAGGACTCAAGACGTGCTCATGTGAGCACTTGAAGAAACACTGAGCCAACTGGATTGAAGAGCTTCCGTCTGCATTGTGGGTGAGCTGGACAACACCTAACCGGTCAACTGGAGAGGCACCCTTCTTCATGCTATACGAAGCTGAAGCAGTCCTTCCTCTGGAGATCACCATGTGTAACACCCTCATTTTCATGCATCATGTATTGCATAAGTTCACATACATGTTTAACATTAAGCAACATAAAATGGAACAAGTTTAAAATAAATTAGAAGCAAAATAGCACTTAAAAGTCTGTAGAAGTACGGACTTGTCCGGTTTGTACCACGAACTAGTCCGGTTTCCCCCTCTGTTGCCCTCCGGACTTGTCCATTTTTGCTGTGGACTAGTCTGATTGAGTCTCTGTGTCTATTCCGTACTTGCCCGTGATTGAGTGCGGACTAGTCTGATATTTGGTCCTGTTTTCGAATAAGTTACCAAATCCTCGGACTTGTTTGATCCATGCCGAACTTGTCCGTTTTCCTCTCTGGACAAGACCGGACTTGTCCGGACACCCTACCGGACTCATTCGTTTTCGTCTCTTTCCAATATCGGACTAGTCCGGTCCCCTAGCAGACTTTTCTGGTGTGCCCGACTTTGATTCAATCTTTTCCTCCACGACTTGTGTTTGGGCATTTACCTTAATTGGGCCCAAGGAAGTCGTGCTTAACCCCTGTGGAGCCCATGTGGGACCCCTACACGGTCTCCACCCACCCCAAACTCAAATCCATCGAACCCTAGCCTCCACCTCTATATAAACAGACCCATCCCTTAACTTTACATCCTTTTGCCTCAATTGAAAGACCACAAGCCCTAGTTCATGGGTAGCCGCCACCAAGGAGGGAGAAGGAGATCCCAAGCAAGAAGAAGAGGACGAAACGAAAGAGGATCAAGATCTTCATCAAGTTTTCGTTCTTCATCAACAATTCACCTTCAAGTTCTTCATCAATCCTAGATTGTCAAGATCCAAGTTCCATCTTCAATTCTTGATCTTTGGAGTTCTAAACATGTGGTATACCTTCTACTTTCTCTTTTTCCACAACAATTCAACCCCAATTCTCCAAATCCTTGTAGATCAAGAAAACCCTAATTTGTAGTTTGTCCAGGGCGAACTAGTCCGGCCCCTGAAACCGGACTTGGCAGGCTTGTGAATCAGAATTGTGCTGAAATAATTCCAAATTGACTCAAATCAATTCCAAACTTGTTAAAAACTATTAGAACTAGTTAGTGAACATTAATAATAACTCATTAACAAGTTTTACTTCATAATTGCATTAATCATGCATGCCATATCATATTGAGTACTATATGAGCATTATTTGATTGTAATTACTGTTTTGTATGTTCGTTGCGCAGAATAGAAGGTTTTGCGCTAGAGAGTGCTATGGAGGACCTCTAGTACCAGAATTTTGAAGACTTTCAGCCGAACCAATCTCACGAGCAAGGCAAGTGTCCTTGAACATATTGATCCTGTTTCGACAATAAATGTTTTGTTTTCAAAACTGCATGCTTGTGTCAATTTGATGGGAATCCCTATGATAGGAGTTTACTAGCTTTGCATGACCACCCTTGTCACCTGGAATTCATGGTAGAGAGTCGAGAAGGGCTTTTTACCTTTTTGCTTCGCTTAATTAATTGGGATGGGAAAACAACACTACACATTTAATTATGCATTAATGAGATTATGGTTAATATGAACTGGTCAATATGAAATGGTAATGGGTGATCTAAGCAAGCGTGGTATGTGGTTGGGTTGGATGTTATTGTGGTTTTCTTGCCTTGGATCTAAGGATCAGTTCATGCGAGAATAAGCTAGGACAATAGTGCCACCACGAGGCCAAGTATGGGTGCGGCGTAGCTGATTAATTAGGGTATTGCTAGTATTGCATGGATCATTTGGCGCACCGGGGAAGCGGAGTCGGATTGGGTTTGGATATGGTTTGCAGGACTCCCTGGGATCCGAATGGCACAAGAGGGGGCCCTTGGTTGAAGATGTGCTCAGTTGGAGACATCGCCACCGGTGAAACCTCAATGGGTCCGTACATGCTAGTAGCCCCTTTGTGAAGGCTATTTTGTGATCTCTTGGCCTTACACCTATGGTACTGTTTTGGCATAATGAAGGTTTTTTTTAGTCGCCGACGGGTGATGAAATCACAAACACGTGGGTAAAGTGGTACAAACTCTGCAGAGTATTAAAACTATCATGATAGCCGTGCTCCCGGTTAAGAGCACCTAGATGACCTACATGATTAGAGGGATTTTGGTGTTGGGATGGTTGGGTATTGGTTATGGCTGTGAATTGAATTATGATAATTGGACATGGATAATGATGAAGGTAATAATATGGAATATGGATGATGGATATTGAGTATGGACTAGTATTATGGTAATTACATGGTTTATGATGGGTTTACTTGACATACATGTAATATATTGCTTTTCAAATGTTTTAATGTACTTTTCAGCACTTAGTCTTTATTATATTCGTCATTTGAATCAGCTACATGTCATACTTTCCACACTTGTTGAGTACGACATGTACTCACCCTTGCAATTCCCCCACTAATAGTTGCAGGTCAGGATGGGGAGTATAACGATGATAATGCGGAGTTCTAGGCTGTATCTACTGTCAGCTTTGCCTGTGGTGTTGATTGGAGCTACGCTATACCCTATGCTTAGTTTGCTTAGTTGCTCAATTAGTTTATTTCCGCTGCATTAGTTCAAACATGTCATTATTATTCTTTAGAGCTTGTATTCGAGGATATTCTAAATTGTGTAATAAAAGTGCTTAATTAATCTTGTTATGTGGTAATTTTCTGTATATCCTTTTGTGAGTGCACTCGTGTATGTGTGTTGAAAGTCCTGGGCACACACATGCGTTTACTTAGTTCATTTTCGAAACCGGGTGTCACACCATGGGGTCACTCCGGGTCCAGACCTTCGACCAATCCACGCAGGATAAGCTCTGTGTAGGATTGAAGAGCACGTGAAAATCTACCATAGGGGGGTGAATGGTAGATTTAAAAAATCTTACACATCGGAAACAATTAAATCCCAACCCCTTCGGCAGAAAAACGATTTGTTAGAGAAATCGTGTGAGACTAATCTAAACGTGTTTCGCCGGGATAAAAGTGATATATATCAGAGAGAATCAATTCACGAAGAAAACACAAGAAGAATCACTCAAATCCGTTGAGAGAAACTCAAGTTATGATCGAAAGATCGAACAAAGGTCAATCTGTCCTACCCGAGAAAAACAGTTCTGGAATGCTGCAAAGAAACTCATGTAGATCAGAAACCACAAATCCAATGACCTTGAAATTTTGATAGATGGTATATAATCAAGTTTTGAATACAACCTAAAAAGAATCACGTCAATTGGATCTGTAAAACTCGAGTTATAATAAAACCATCGACGAAAGGTAGTCCTGTCCAGAAACTCGACGAGTAAAACTTGTCTGGAACAAGTCGGATGAACAAGGCACAAAAGTTCCTTCAAACTACGAATTTTATTCAATGGAACACAAGAGGAACAGCCCCAAAGTCGTCTACCACGAGCTCTGGCCTCCCTTGCTTATATAACCAGCCCGGAGGCCAACTTAACTCAAATCAGAACTCTAATCCTACTCTATTCACGAATCGAAACTTTTCATAATTGCTTAGGACTCTTCTATACGCATATAGAAGCAATCTTAAGACTTCCAAACACATTAGGAATGTATCCTACATTCCTAAAACAACTCAAATTCGTGACCCACACGAAATCCTATCATAACCAACTCGATACTTTCCATACCGAGCCATAACCGACTCTGCCACAGCCAAAGTCATCAACCGATCCGATCCGATCCTTCCAACCAGATCTTCCCATCCATAAACCATCTTCGGAACCATGTTGTCACGTCATGCACCACATGCATACGTGCAAACACCTTTCTTCGACGTCCAGTAACCTTCATATGCATTGCCCTTGATTCAATCATCCTGCGCGACCTCCTGACCCGCTCAACCACAATTCCTCCTGAATTTGGTTGTTGGAACCTCATCTCTTCCCTGAGACTAGTCCAAAGGATCCTGTCACCAACCATGACTTGAACTCAAGCAACACCTGCACATGAACAAACAACCAATCCGTACGAGCCCAAATCCGTGACTTGACTCAAGTCAGTTCTGAACACAACACCTTACGTGAGCACCTCATATAAGCATGTTGCAAAGCATATCAAAATGATATCAGCCATATCAACCAAAACGTACCAAAAACTTAGTAAAAGAATACTAAGCAACCTTTCCATAAGTGTAAAGCAAGTTCGAAACATTTCACATGAAAATTTGGAACATTACGATCAAGCTCTGAACCTTGCCAAAGCTAACAGGAGCTTGAGTCGGAGTTTACCAAAGCTAGTACAACCTAGTGCCGGAGCTTACCAAAGCTAGTACAACCTAGCGCCGGAGCTTACCAAAGCTAGTACAACCTAGCACCGGAGCTTACCAAAGCTAGTCGGACCTAGCAAAACATAGCGGAGCTTAACAAAGACATGTCGGAGCTATCAAAGACATGTCGGAGCTAAAGGCAAAGCTCACCGGAGCTACCCAAAAACGTGTCGAATCTAGACAAAGAAGGTCGGATCTATTGTCGGACCTTGCAGAAGCTCAGAGCTAGATTCGGACCTTGCCAAAAAGATGTTATGGCAGCATTCAAAACTTTTATTGTGAAAGCCAATGTATTCAACACACATAGGCCTCACACTCCAGCATGAAGACCTAGACCTCGTCGATGAGGGAAGGTGCCAAGCAGCTGTTCTGAACGCACGATACTATGAGGCGCTCCGACGCTATCATCAAAGGCATGTGCACAACTAACAGCTTGAAGAAGGCGATCTAGTGCTGCGGAGAATACTGACTCGAGATGGGCTGAACAAACTCTCCCCAAGATGGGAAGGTCCCTTCTGATTTATCAAAGTTTCCTGCCTTGGATGCGTTCGCTAGGCAACAAAGGATGGGACCCCACTTCCCAATCCATGGAACATTGAGCACCTCTGTAAGTTTTATGCTTAGTTTCACGGAGGTGAGTCTGTACTTACACATAATGTAAATTATAGAGTCTATGGACAGAGTTGGGTAGGCCCTCAAGAAGAACATCTGGACCGCTACGGGAGGGACCGAGCAGTTCGAGCACACTTAACTTGGTCCTTGTACTTTAAGTGTAGCTTACCTACCCTGGGTTAGAACAAGATGAATAGCACACTTAGCCTAGTTCTGTACCCTAAGTGTGTCCTTGTCTCACCTATAATTTGGACCTATAATGAAAGATATTGTTGTGTGAAAATAGACTCCACGTGCATTAATTTTGTACAGGCTCGTTTCTTTAATTATCTTTTCCTTCTTGTCTATAACGAAGTTGTGCAATTCTTTTTGAGATTTAGTCCGAGTTATTCATATGATATACAAGTTATATTGTTGATCTTTTTCGGATCTTAGCATTGCTAGATGGTCTACTTGTCTGAACACCAAAGCCAATGACGGGTCCGGAGTGTGCTATCGACTTAGACTGGTCAGGCACCCAAGTATGCCACTCTACCTATATTCCGGCAGGTCTCAGTAGGGCGGGTCTGGAAGGCATTCAGATCTAAAGAGATTGTATTGATATACTTGTTATTATGTTGAGTTCCTTTGGATCTAAATTTCAAATAAGAACAGTAAGTCCCAAACAAGTTATAGACGAGAGGACGAATTTTACTGCTTTTCTTGTCTTTAATGCGTCGGAAAAATGAAAAACTCATGGCGATAGTGGACGATGTCGGAGCTGCTAAGCTCCGACAACTCCCAGGGCCCACCGTCGATGTTTTATATGTTGAAAGTGGGTGTCATTGGAGCTAACAAGTTCTGACAACTCCCATGGGGGCTAGCCACCGACGTGAAAAATTAATGTCAATATATATGAATATGGTGGAGAAATCACCCCGAGGGAGTCCGCAGTCAATGCATTATATGTTGACAGGGGACACAATTGAAGCCAGGAAGCTCCGACAACCCCTAGGGGGTCCGCCGTCAACATTCTACCCATTGACAGTGGGCACCGTCGAAGCTACGGAAGCTCCGACAACCCCAGGGGCCCCACCGTCAACATTTTACATGTTGACAGTGGGCGTCGTCGAAGCTACAAAAGCTTCGACAACCCCCAGGGGACCCGCCATCAACGTTCTACGCATTGATAGTGGGCGCCTCCGAAGCTACAAAGCTCCGACAACCCCTAGTGAAAGTGCATCTAGGAATCCCTTGTGGGTTTTGTATGATTTATGACAAGCAAATGAGATCCTAACTACTTTGTTGAGATGAGCACAGGTTTTAATGAGAAAATGAGCAAAGAGCCAAAAAGAAGGGAGAATGAGGAGCAATGTGGAAAAGAGCTCAAGGAACAAGTGTAGTAGATCATTGTGTATGGAGTGTGTTAAGGAAACACACCCCAAGAGCTCAAGCACAAATAATCACACACATTGCACAAGTTTATACAGGACCGGATTAGTCCGACTTACACCGGACTAGTATGATATCTTTCTGCACAAGATCGGACAAGTCCGATATAACCACGGACTAGTCCGATATCACTCTGACTAGAATCGGACTAGTCCTCCACAGTGCGGACTAGTCCTCAAAATACTTCACAAGTTGCACAAAATTGGACAAGTCCGATCACACAACGGACTAGTCCGATATCATTCTGATGTAAATCGGACAAGTCCAATATTGGCACGGACTAGTTCAAAAAACCCTCTAACCTAAATCGGACAAGTCCTCCAAGTGCGTCCCCAATTCACTTAGGGTTTGACCCATCCGGACAAGTCTGATGATTATCGGACTAGTTCGAAGATTTCCAGAAGCGAAATCGGACAAGTCTGCTTCTAGCCGGACTAGTACGATATTTCGGGACACTTAGGGTTTGCTACACATAGCACACAAGACTAGTCGGGTGTCCAGCACGGACTAGTACGATATTCCTAAACTCTAACGGTCACTTTTAGAAACCCCATATAAATAGATGTGCACAGCCCAACTTTTACCACTCTCGAACCCCTGCGCCGTCACACCTCCCAAGAGCCTCAAAAACACATCTCTCCACAAAATCAAAAGCAACAAAGATTAATCCCTTGAGGATACACTTTGGAACATTGGAGAGACACGGTTCATCACTCATTGAGCTCTTGGTTTGATTCCTTAACACACTCCTGTGATTTTCATTGTAATCTCTCGAGTGTGTTCTTGGTGGAGTTCTTGTTGTAATCTTGGGGAGACCCTCAACGTGTGAGAAGGCCCCTTGAATTTTGTTATTTACCCTTTGTGATAAGTGAAGAGGATTGGCCTTCGTGGCGATCCGACGAGGGTAGGGTTGGAGAAGACCCGGTCCTTTCATTGACTCCGCAACGTGGATGTAGGTTGTCTCTGTGGGAACCGAACCACGGGATAAAATCATTGTGTTCTTTCTTTGCGCTCATTGTTCTTACATTTCATATATACATCTAGGGTTTTGATCAATCGTGCTCACTTTATGTTGAAACATTGAGTTTAAGATTAAATTGTGTTACACCCTAGTTTATATTTGTGCTACACTTAAATTACAAGTATAATTATGTTGCTTACACCCTAGAATCAAGTTAATTGATCAAATTTGATTAACCTAGTCGGTACACACCGGACTAGTCCGCACTAGACCGGACTAGTCTGATATCTCGAGATTTGATTTGTTTGTTAAGTGTTGCAGGTTCCGACAAAATTCAAAAAGGCCTATCACCCCCCTCTAGGCCACATTCAATTGGTGTCACAGCAAGGTTCTTCAAAAGGAGACTAATCGCTCGAAGAGATCATGTCGGACATGAAGGACGTACACAAGAGCAACAACCAAGAGAAGGTTGAAGAAGACAAGAACCAAAAATTGGAGAGGCTCCTCGAGGCCATCAAAGACTTTGAGGATGACGATGAGGAGATGCTGGAACTAAAAGCGCTCCTAAGGAAGAAAACTCTTTCCAAGGGGAAAGTAAAGATTGAAGATGAGAAGAAGAAGAAGGGGAGTAGTCACACCGACTACTACCGATATCCTTTCAACTATGATCGGCTTAACTCTAGCAATAATCATTACTTATCTATTCCACTTGGAAAAGCCCCACATTTTGACGGCAATGACTACTCAATGTGGAGGCGAAACATGAAAATGCATTTAATTTCTCTCAATCCAAGTTTGTGGCACATAGTATGCACAGGAATAGATATCCCTAATGATGATGAGGAGCTCACACCTAGCCAAGAGCAAGCGATCCATCGAAACGTCCAAGCTGCTGCAGTTATCACTTCATCGCTCAGTCGTGATGAGTTTACAAAAGTAGACGGACTCGAGATAGCAAAAGAAATATGGGATACATTGCAAACCGCACATGAAGGCGATCATCATGTGCAAGAAGTGAAGATCGAGATGATTGAAGGCGAGCTGGGAAGATTTGCAATCAAAGAAGATGAGTCGCCACAAGACATGTACAACCGATTAAAGACGCTCATCAACAAGGTGCGAGCATACGGAAGCAAGAAGTGGAACGACCACGAGGTAGTGAAGCTCATCCTTAGAGCTTTCATGCCTCGCAATGTCACCTTGTGCTCAATGATATGAGAAAGCCCCGGATACAAGAAGATGACCCCAGATGAGCTACTTGGAAAAATCATCAACTTTGAGATGATGGAAAAACAAGCCAAACATGTTAAGGAAATTGTCGACCTCACCTCAGCAAAGAAGAAAGGGGTCACTCCAAAGTCCACCCTTAAGCCCTTGTCTAAAGAAGCTCGAGAAGCTCAACTAGAAGAAGACGGTGATGATGAAAGTAGTGACTTGGATGAAGATGACATGATACTGTTCATGAAGAAATTCAAGAAGATGATTAAGAAGTGACAAGGCGCTAAAACAAGTGAAGGAAAATACAAGGAAAGATCAAAGCCAAAGTTGAGGCGGGCATGCTATAATTGTGGTGAGTATAGCCACTTTATAGTTGATTACCCATATGAACAGAACAAGAAGAAGACCAAAGAAGCCAAGCCTCAACTTAAGAAATTCTTCAATAAGAAGAAACAAGCCGAACAAGCGCACATAGGGAAAGAGTGGGACTCAAATGATGAGTCCTCATCAGAAAAAGAGGAAGAGATGGCTAGCATAGCCATCGAGAAGACATCCAAGAAGTCTACTCTCTTCCCTACTCTCGGCGCATGGAAGGGAAACGGCACTTGCCTCATGGCAAAGGAAGGTAAATGCAAGGTAACAACAAAACCCTCTTCCGTGCATTCTTATTCTAGTGATAGTGAAATTGCTACAGCCGCAAAAATGAAATTCTTACTTGATCAACTTGTTGAGAAGGAGAAGTTGATACATCGGCAAGAAGACATGATTATCTCCCAAGAGGAGGAATATGTCAAACTTGACAAGCTTCTAAAACTTGAAAATGAGCGAAGCAAGTCACTAGAGCTTGAATTAGCTTCAACAAGGAAGCTTTCTTGGAGTTAAGCGACTCAAATGCTACAATAAAGGATGAACTTGCTAACCTAATCAAGGTTAACAAGATTCTTGAAGTGCAAGTTGAGTCACTCAAGCAAGGTGACCCCTCATCCTCTTCAAGTTCACCTTCCCAATCCATTAAAACTGAAGTTGCTTCTACTTGTACATGTGGTAAAGTTCACACCAGTTTGAAAGACAAGTCAACCTCTACCAAGGACAAGCATCCTTCACAAAATGACATATTTGACAAGGAGAAGATCAAATATGCACGTAGTGCATAGTTGGTC
This sequence comes from Tuctoria greenei, assembly GCA_036927565.1. Classification (NCBI taxonomy): domain Eukaryota; kingdom Viridiplantae; phylum Streptophyta; class Magnoliopsida; order Poales; family Poaceae; genus Tuctoria; species Tuctoria greenei. The sequence continues at coordinate 147,859,889 of JAYESD010000007.1, forward strand.
ACAAGACCTCCAAATGTCAAATGTGGCATTGGTTACTCTTATGATGAAAAGCAACATGCTAGAAGCCATAAGAATAACAAGGAGAGCAATGTCTTTGTAAAGGGAAGACTCTCTCAATGTGGAAAATCCAAAATTAATGAATCCAACACGCATGATCACCAAACTAGTCTGGTCGAGATCCGGACAAGTCCGGTCCTCCGGACAAGTCCGATCTCCTAGACTAGTCCTATGTATAAATAACAAAAGTTTCTATTTAGAACTTTCGATGCATCTTATGTCTTAATGAGAAGTAATTTTGGCAAAGTTTATGCTCATTATGTTGGGCCACACCATGGGAACACCAAGTCTCATGTGTGGGTACCCAAATCCCTTATGACTAACCTAAAAGGACCCAAGCAAGCTTGGGTACCTAAAACCAAGGCATAATTTTTTTTAGCAGGCCTACTCCTCCTGTGGATCTAAATGGGTACTAGACAGTGGCTGCACCAACCATGTGACTGGAGAAAGAAGGATGTTCATTGAGTATGAAGCAAATGAGGATCCAAGCGAGGGCATCTATTTTGGAGACAATAGTCAAGGAAAGGTGCTCGGTACCAGTAAAATTGCCATATCACCACAACACACTCTTTCTCATGTATTACATGTTGATTCCTCAGATTATAACCTGTTGTTCATATCTCAATTATGTGACAAAGGTTATAATTGATTGTTCACTAATGAGGGTGTGACCGTCTCTAGGAGGAGTGATGGTTCCATTGAATTCAAGGGTATGTTATAAGGCAAAGCGTTACCTTGTTGATTTCAACAAAGATAAAGCCAAACTTGACACATGCTTGATTGCAAAGACCAACATGGGATGGCTGTGGCATAGACGGCTAGCGCATGTTGGTATGAGGAATCTTCAAAAACTCCTCAAGGGCGATCACATCCGAGGTTTGAAGGATGTTGTTTTTGAGAAAGATAGGCCTTGTAGCGCGTGCCAAGCCGGGAAGCAAGTTGGAGCACCTCATCCCGCGAAGAACGTCATGACTACAACAAGACCGCTCGAGCTACTTCACATGGACTTATTTGGTCCAATTGCCTACATAAGCATCGGCGGTAACAAATATGGTTTAGTAGTTGTTGATGATTTTTCTCGCTTCACTTAGGTTTTCTTTTTACATGATAAGTCAGAAACATAAGGAATACTCAAGAAGTTCTTCAAGCAATCTCAAAATGAATTCTCATTGACAATCAAGAACATTTGAAGCGACAACGGCATGGAGTTCAAGAACACACAAGTGGAGGAGTACCTAGATGAAGAAGGCATAAAGCACGAGTTTTCAGCTCCTTACTCCCCTCAACAAAATGGAGTTGCTGAAAGAAAGAACCAAACCCTCATAGAGATGGCGAGAACAATGCTCGATGAGCACAAGATCTCGGATCGATTTTTGGCGGAAGCAGTCAACACCGCTTGCCACGCCATAAATCGACTTTATCTTCATCGACTACTCTAGAAGACATCATATGAGCTACTCACCGGTAACAAGCCTAATATTTCATATTTTTGAGTTTTTGGTTCCAAATGCTACATTTTGAACAAGAAGCCTAGGACTCCAAAGTTTGCTTCGAAGTCCGATGAAGGTTTATTGCTTGGTTATGATTCGAACACTTACGCCTATCGTGTCTACAACAAGACCTCTGGACTTGTTGAAGTAGCACGTGACGTAGTGTTCAATAAAACTAATGGCTCCCAAAAGGAGCAAGTTGATCCATGTGTGCTAGATAAAGAAGAAGCTCCTTGTGAAGCATTGAGAAGAATGGCATTAGGCAAAGTTCGACCACAAGAGCCATCTCTACATATGCATGAGGAAAACGAACAACAAGAAGAGACCAATGGCCAAGGGGGAGCTTCCATACAGGATCAACCTCAAGAAAGCGAAAATGATCAACAAGTCAATGAGGGCAACCACTTAGGGGGAGAAGAAGATGATCATGAAGATTCAAGACAGCAAGTACCACAGCCAAGAGTACACCAATGCGTTCAAAGGGATCACCCAATCGACAACATCATCGGTGACATCCAAAAGGGAGTAACTACTAGATCTCGCATAGCTAATTTTTGTGAGAATTACTCGTTTGTGTCCTTTTTGGAACCACGCAGGGTTGAGGATGCATTGAAGGATCCGGATTGGGTAGTGGCCATGCAAGAAGAACTCAACAATTTCAAAAGGAACAAGGAGTGGGAACTAGTCGAAAGACCCAAATCAAACGTCGTCGGTACCAAATGGGTCTTCCGCAACAAACAAGACGAACACGGGGTGGTGACAAGGAACAAGGCACTACTTGTGGCCAAAGGGTATTCACAAGTCAAAGGTTTGGATTTCGATGAGACCTTTGCTCCCGTAGCTAGACTTGAGTCCATTAGAATATTACTTGCATATGCTACTCACCATGATTTCAAGCTCTATCAAATGGATGTGAAAAGTGCCTTCCTCAACGGACCAATCAAGGAGGAGGTGTATGTGGAGCAACCCCCCGGGTTTGAAGATGAAGAATTTCCCGACCACGTATTTAAATTGTGTAAGGCTCTCTACGGCCTCAAACAAGCTCCTACAGCTTGGTATGAGTGTCTTAGAGATTTCTTAATTGAAAATGGCTTTAAGATTGGTTAAGTAGATTATACATTGTTTACAAAGAACTATGACAATGATCTCTTTGTTTATCAAATCTATGTTGATGATATAATCTTTGGTTCAACTAACAAATCTTTTTGTGAGGAATTTAGTAAAATTATGAAGATAGGTTTGAGATGTCCATGATGGGAGAGCTAAAGTACTTCTTGGGTTTCCAAGTAAGGCAACAAAAGGAAGGGACGTTCATAAGTCAAACTAAGTACACTCAAGACATACTCAAGAAGTTTGGAATGGACAAGGCGAAGACCATAAAGACTCCCATGGCAACGAATGGCCACTTGGATCTGAATGAAGATGGACCTAGCATCGATCAAAAGGTATATCATTCCATGATCTGATCTAGGCCAGACATTATATTGAGTGTATGTTTGTGTGCAAGATTTCAAGACAATCCTAAGGAGTGTCACTTGACAGCCGTAAAACGGATTTTGAGATATTTAGTTCATACACCCAACCTTGGTCTTTAGTATCCAAAAGGCTCCAAATGCAATCTCATTGGTTACTCCGATGCAGATTATGCCGGATGCAAAGTACATAGAAAAAGTACTTCCGGTACATGCCAATTCCTAGGTAGATCCCTAGTTTCTTGGTCCTCCAAGAAACAAAACTCCATTGCCTTATCCAGAGCCGAAGCGGAGTATGTTGCAGCTGGGAGTTGTTGTGCACAACTCCTTTGGATGCAACAAACTCTATGGGATTACGGTTACAATATGAACCGTATTCCACTACTTTGTGCTAATGAGAGTGCCATTAAAATTGCCCATAATCCAGTTGAGCACTCTAGAACCAAACACATAGACATCCGGTATCACTTCTTGAGAGACCACTCCATGAAAGGAGATATAGCCATTTCCCATGTCAACACCGAAATGCAATTGGCCGACATATTCACCAAGCCACTTGATGAAAAACGCTTTTGCGACCTTCGAAATGAACTAAATATCCTTGATGCTCGGAATGTGGCTTGAAAATTTGCATACCTGTATGAATTCTTCAAAATATGTTGATCGGATTGTGAAAATCATCTCTCTCAATTTTCTCCGAAAAACTATGTCAATTAATAGATCTTGGTGAATCATGGTAATTGCTTGATTGTTGTTTGCTTACTAATCATATTCATCAAATTATTTGATTTGATTTGCCTCCCTATTTTCTAAATAAGCACCTTCGAATATATACGAATGGGCTAGGCATTTCTTCCCTGGTGACCACGGACTAGTCTGTGGTTACCCGGACTAGTCCGCGGAGCGCCAGTTAGGCCGGACTAGTCCGGCAGACCACAAACTAGTCCCATTTAGCCTCTGGAAAAGTTCAGACTAGTCCGATCATTTTCGGACTTGTCCGATTTTTTGTGTCCATAACCCTAAGCCGCCGCCAAACCCTAATTTCCTCACCCCCACACTTGCCTCAAGCTTTCTCTCTCCACGCTTGAGCTCCCCAAGGCGATTTGACAACTCCTCCATCAAAAAGCTCCAAGTTTGGGTGGAAATCAAGCTCCTTCGCTCAGGGATTGAAGTCCCCGGACTTTTCTGCCCTTCAAAACCCTCCTCTCCGAGAATCAAGCGATTTTTTGGTAAATTTTTCCCCAAACCCTTGAAATCTCTATTTCCTTCAATGTTGATCAACTAGCTTGGTTCCTATCACCATATACATGCTTCCTTGATGTATTACATTGATGCTAAGCTAGTTGTGCATTAGGAATCACCATTTGTCTCATTGTTTAGGTTTTTGAGGATGCATACCGGACTAGTCTGAACACCGGACTTGTCCGATGTTTCTGAACTCAACCCTAACCTTTTAATTCCTCAATGCAAATTCCTTGTCATCCATTCTCATCCATACCTTGTATAATCCATTCTCAGGGCATATCAAACTCTCACGACGAAGTCTTCGACTTCGAAGCCGAGATGGACCAAGAAGCCTCGCTTCGGTCCTCGACAGACCAAAGCAAGAAGCGCCCCTCTGAGCCAGCCCCCTCTCCTCCTCAGTCTCAAAAGAGGGTGGCTCGACGTAAGGTGCCTGCTTCCAGGGCTTCCGCTGGTGGTGGCCCTAGCTCGGCAAGTTCCCGCCAAGCCAAGGGCAAGGGCAAAGGGATTGCAACGTGCCCAATTGGCCCTCTAAAGATGTCAGCTCCGAAGCAAGGGGCTCGGGATCCCACAGAGGAAAGGTTCAATGGGAAGGGCAGTGACTCAGCGGCTAAGTTCCAAAATGTTAATTGCTATAGCCGTCTGAAGCAAGCTGCCGATGGAAGATTTTGGAGCAATTTTCATACAGATTTCTACCAGTCTGTATACCTCCCAATGAAGACACATGTAGTGCGCAGCCAATGGATCGATTGGGCGCATTTTGAGAAGAAGGTCTACTCAAGTTTGTTGAAGTGGTGGAGGCAGTCAAGAGGCATGGCCTGAAGGATCTCTTTGCCTTCAAGAACAATTGGAATGATGAGGTCATCGCACAGTTCTTTGCGACTTGACATTTCTCAAGTGACGAGGAAGAGAGTGTGACTTGGATGACTCACGGATCCAAATACGATATAACTTATGACGAATTTGCAAGACTGCTACACCTTGACACCTCAAGTAATGAAACCTTGATCATCCAAAACATAGGTGTCATTGAGAAGGACAGGATGAAGTTCCTCTATGATCCCAACTCCAAGTTCAACCCCCCTTCTACAAAGAACATGAAGCCTTTCTTTGTGGTCATGAACAGAGTCCTGAGGAAGACAATTGCCCCCAAGGATGGGGACTGGGAGTGTGTAGGGCTATCTCCGGACCTTGATGAATGTCATAAGAAAGGACCACAAGTTTGATGTTGTTGACTATATCTAGAACGATATGGTCAACATCTCTTGCACACCCAACAGGTCATGTGGCTATGCTCCTTATCTGATGTTCATGATTGAGAACGTCACTGGCATCGAATTCGTCGAAGATGTGGAGCACCTTCCCGTGAGGCCCCAGATGCCTCAAAAGCCAAGCGTACAAGCTGCTCCATCTCCGGCCTCCAGCCCTGAAGCTCCAACGAGAGCCAGTGCCGGTGCTAGAGATGCCCCTTCCACTAGAGCAGCTCCTCAAAAGGGATCTGCATATGGCATCTTCAAATACCTAGCAGCTATCTTTGCCTCCTGCAGAAAGGCCGAGGTGAAGGCCCACAAGCTTAACAAGAGAAGAAAGGAAGACATGAAGTATGTCAAGGAAAATGTGAAGCATATTTGCCAAAAACTGGAGATCGAGCCCATTGGATCTCCAGTAATTTCTGATGACTCCAACTCCGACTACACCGAGCTCGGGCCCTTCACTCCCTCCGAGCTTGCCTATTTTGGCATGTGGGGCTCGAGTGGCTCCGTTCCTCCTCCTCCTCTTCATCAGCCCGAAGATGAAAATGAAGACGATGAGAGGACCGACAGCGAGGCTTGAAGACTTTAGCTCCCTCCTCTCCTTCTTTTTGGTGTCTTGATGCCAAAGGGGGAGAGATTGAGGGGGAGTCTTAGGTCTTAGGTCTTAGCTGTAGGATGCGAGGAGAGCTTCTTTTATGCTTTTTGTCTATTTTGTGGGTTGTAAAACTTTTAATATACTCTTATGATTCTTATGGTCCTGTGATGCAATGATTTGAACTTCTTATGAAGTAATTGATGAAATCTGTAATTTTGCTCTAAGAATGACATGTTTGCTTGTTGTTGATGTGTTGATGTCAAATATGTCACTCTCATTATGATTATTGCCTCTATACACTTAGTTCTGCATCCCACCATAAAGAATGCACATATGGATCATGTTTTCATTGCTTGATGTATTTTAGACTCATATGTGCACACTTTATGAAAATCTTAACTTTTTATCATATTTTGTGAAATCTCAATTGGTTGTCATCAATCACCAAAAAGGGGGAGATTGAAAGTGCATCTAGGAATCCCTTGTGGGTTTTGGATTATTTATGACAAGCAAATGAGATCCTTACTACTTTGTTGAGATGAGCACAAGTTTTAATGAGAAAATGAGCAAAGAGCCAAAAAGAAAGGAGAATGAGGAGCAATGTGAAAAAGTGCTCAAGGAACAAGTGTAGTAGATCATTGTGTATGGAGTGTGTTAAGGAAACACACCCCAAGAGCTCAAGCACAAATAATCACACACATTGCACAAGTTTATACAGGACCGGACTAGTCCGACTAACACCGGACTAGTCTGATATCTTTCTACACAAGATCGGACAAGTCTGATATCACCACGGACTAGTTCGATATCTCTCTAACTAGAATCGAACTAGTCCTCCCTAGTGCGGACTAGTCCTCAAAACACTTCACAAGTTGCACAAAATCGGACAAGTCCGATCACACAACGGACTAGTCCGATATCATTCTGATGTAAATCGGACAAGTCTGATATTGGCACGGACTAGTCCGAAAAACCCTCTACCATAAATTGGACAAGTCCTCCATGTGTGGACTTGTCCCCAATTCACTTAGGGTTTCACCCATCCGGACAAGTCCGATGATTATCGGACTAGTTTGAAGATTTTCAGAAGCGAAATCGGACAAGTCCGCTTCTAGCCGGACTAGTCCGATATTTCGAGACACTTAGGGTTTGCTACACATAGCACACCGGACTAGTCCGATATCCACCATGGACTAGTCCAATATTCCTAAACCCTAACGGTCACTTTTAGAAACCCCATATAAATAGATGTGCACAGCCCAACTTTTACCACTCTCAAACCCATGCGCCGTCACACCTCCCAAGAGCCTCAAAAACACATCTCTCCATGAAATCAAAAGAAACAAAGATAAACCCCTTGAAGATACACTTTGAAACATTGGAGAGACATGGTTCATCACTCATTGAGCTCTTGGTTTGATTTCCTAACACACTCCTGTGATTTTCATTGTAATCTTTCAAGTGTGTTCTTGGTGGAGTTCTTGTTGTAATCTTTGGGAGCCCTCAACGTGTGAGAAGGCCCCTTGAATTTGGTTATTTACCCTTTGTGATAAGTGAAGAGTATGGACCTTCGTCGCGATCCGATGAGGGTAGGGTTGGAGAAGACCCGGTCCTTTCGTGGACTCCTCAACGTGGACGTAGGTTGCCTCTGTGGGAACCGAACCACGGGATAAAATCATTATGTTCTTACATTTCATATATATATCTAGGGTTTCAATCAATCGTGCTCACTTTACATTGAAACATTGAGTTTAAGATTAAATTGTGTTACACCCTAGTTTATATTTGTGCTACACTTAAATTACAAGTATAATTCTGCTGCTTACATCCTAGAATCAAGTTAATTGATCAAATTTGATTAACCTAGTCGGTACACACTGGACTAGTCCGCACTAGACCAGACTAGTCCGATATCTCGAGATTTGATCTGTTTGTTAAGTGTTGCAGGTTTCGACAGAATTCAAAAAGTCTTATTCACCCCCCCCCCCCCTCTAGGCCACATTCACCTAGGGGGCCCGCCGTTGACATTCTATGCGTTGACAATAAGTGATGTTGAAGCTACAAAGCTCTGACAACCCCCAGGGGGGGCCGCCGTTGATGCTCCACGTGTTGGCAGTTGGCGCCGTCGAAGCTACAAAGCTCCAACAACATACATGGGGCCCGCCGTTGAAGTTCTATGCATTGACAGTGGGCGCCGTCGAAGCTACAAAGCTTTGAAGACCCCAGGGGGCTCGCCATTGATGCTCTACGTGTTGGCAGTGTGCGACGTTGGACCTACCTAGCTCCGACAACTCCCAGGGGGCCTGCTATCGACGTAACAAAGGGTCCCAGGAGATGTCGGAGGTAAACTTCGGAACTCGGAGCTATCGTTTTGGCTACGAGTGAGAAGTGAAGTCATCAAGACATTGTTAGATCCTCTTGGTACATGTTCGCAATGAAATTGTGTACATCTACTAGGGGGCCAACAATATAAAGGGCAATGCATTGAAGAAAAAATGAATTTCATTCATTCAAAGGAGTGGATTTCATTCATTCAAAATTGGAGAATTACAAGTGTAGGCAGAAGAAAAAAGACCTAGCTACTAAAGGTTCTATGGAAGAATGAGGCAACTTTCTCGGTAGATTCTCGAACGCTGGCCCTGGCGGCATCTTCTTCTTTGACAATGGGTCCTTCGACTACCGGATCTAGAGAGAGTTGGGGGTCCCAGATTTTGAAACACGTCAACACATACTCGACGATATTCTTAGACAGGGACTTACCCTCTGTCTCCAGTTGGTCGACGATGATGTCACCCATTACAACAAGTTTGTTGCCAGCAGAGCTCAATGCCACCAACGCCTTGTCCAGCTCCGACTTCGGGTTATCTAGACGTACCGGACTGAAGCCAAGTGGCATGAAAACTTTGTTGGATCGCCCCAGGAAGTCCTAGGCTCGCTGGGACTCATTTGCCCTCAAGCTCCTCAGTTCCTCCAGTGACCCTCTGGTGGCCGCAAGCTATGAACCTTCCCGGGCGATGCGCTCGACCTTCTTGGCATGCTGCTTAATACTTTCAGCCACTTGCTTTTCGCGGTCAGCAAGCTCTGTCTCCCGAAGTTGGATGCAGTTCCGATGGATCCCTTGATTCTTCTCCATGCCCTTCACTTTCTCCTCTCTGGTGTAGACTTCAGTCTCTCTCTTGGAGAGTTCTTTTCCCACTTGTCAAATCCTCTCCTCCTCCTGCTTGGACCTCTATTCAAACTTCTGGGTGTGATCAGCCAAACATTGCTCCCCCAATGTCAGCCTCTGGGTGAGCTCCTCCTCCCTCTTTAGGAGGTCCTCCTGTTTCTCCAAGAGCTTTTCCTCCCTATCGTCGAGAGCCTCCCGGCGCTTGAGGAGTACTTCATTCAATTCATTGATGTTGTCCTCACGGTCGTCAGCAGCCTTATTGGTCTCCTTAGCGTACTTGAAGATCTCTTGAGTCTTCGCATCGAGGGCCTTGATAGCAGGCTCTTGCTCATTTAGCAAGCGGTCCCACCATGTCAGTCGGGCCTTCTCCTGGTCGATCCACTCCCATTGGTCCACAAGCCTCGATTGCATCAGCTTAGTCTCGAAGTAAAGTCTGTTGCGCCAGCGCCTCAAGGCATGGCGCTCTTCTTCATGGACATTGCTATCATGGTTGAAGGCAAGCTGAACCTGACAAAGACTGGAACAGGTGTTGTTGATCGACAGCGCCAAAGGAATTGACTCCAGACCAACCTGAATTTCTTCTGCCAGCTCTAGTGGGTCTTCTAAGACGACTGAGGGGCCCCAAGGCGTGAGCTCCCTCTCCACCAACTCCATGTCGGCTGGGCTGATCGATGGAAGCTCTTCCATCTCCACATCACTCGAAGCTAATGAGGAAGGTCCCACTGTCGGATCTTCGATTATTGGCTCGGTGGGTGGAGGACCCGCAGCCACCTCCTCTAGGTGCTTTGGCTCGGACATGGACACCTCTGGAGTAGTCATCTTAGGGGCTAGCATTAAAACTTTGCCCGGAGCTACCACTACTTCCATCTTAGGGGTCGGAGCTTCAATCACTTCTGACTAAGGGTCCAGAGCCTCAATTCCTTCTGGCTCAGGGGCCGGAGCTTCAGTTATTTCTGTCTCGATGTCGAAATTTCCGCTCTCTCTAGCTCTACAATCGGAGCTTCAGCCACCGGCTCTGAAACCATCGGTGCTTCTTCACAAGTCTCTCCCCCGTGGTCCGACGCTACCATGAGAGCTTCTGGCATCGTCACTGGATCCAGCTCCACAACAGCAAGCACCAGAATTGTCGTGTCTTCAGCCACCACTTGAGGAGGCACAGGGATTGAAGCAGGAGCCTCTGCGTGCACAGCCTCAGTTGCTACAGCAGGGGTCGAAGCTTTGGTTTTCTTTTTTGACACCCTGAAAACAAAGGATCAAAAAATTCAAAATAGGGTCAAAACAAAAATTGCAACTCAAGGTGAGAAGACAATGCTTACCATGGGAGGCTTCCGCTCCAGTTGGCACGGAACTTCTTTGGGCGATCGGAGCCAGAACCGACCATAGTTGGTGTGGTGGATGCTGCGGGTGCTGTCTAGAACTCGCCACAGCCGTCGGCGTTGCCTCAGCTAGGACCTCCCTCACCTGGGAAGGAAGCCCATAGCCGGTACTGGGGCCGGGGTCAATTTCCCAGAGCTAGTGCCCCTTGTGGACACCGGCTCTGAAGAAGGCATGCCCGCCAAAATTCTGCTCGGTCGAGGGGGGGGGGGAGTGAGGCTGCTGGAGATGGAGCCGACCTGATGGAGCTCCCAGCATCATGTCTCAGCTTCCTCTTCTGGCTGGAAGATTTGGCCGCCTCCTTGCCCTTTCCCTTGCCCTTGCCGACATCGTCAACCTTTTGGCTTGGAGCAGTGGGAGCCACCCTTTCTGAAGCTCCGGGAATGGCAATCCTAGCAGTCCTACGCTTCTCCACCAAGCTGAGGTCATCCGGCTCCGACATTCCTTTTCCAAGCTCCCTCCTGACCTAGGGAACCATGTTCAGAGGGAGGAAGTCCGCCGGTAGGGTCAAGGCGTCTTAGGAGATAGCTCTGTGTTGAAACTTCTAGAGATGGAGCTTCAAAGCCTCATCATCCAAGTTAGTCCGAAGACTAGATTCAATGTGGTTGTGGTCCATCTCGCTGTTGAAAGCCCAAGCATACCACTCCCTCTTCATCAGTGGAGACCACCTGTTGACCAGGAAGTTGCCAAAGACCATCTGAGGGGTCACTCCACCCTCCACACATTGCATAATCCTGGTCAGGACGGGTTTGTATGCTTCGAACAAGACTGGAACTACATTTCAGGAATTGGTGTCGCCATTGGGGAGGCCCTTAGGCAATTCCAGACTGTCGTGGTGATCCACTGTAATGATCACCCTATCTTTCTTCCAGTTGTCCCACTTCCCAGAGGGGAAAGTCTTCAAGTACTTGAAGGGACAGTTCTTATGCTTCACGATGTAGTAGAAACCAATCAACTCAGTCCCCTTCCCCGTAGTGTGGACCGTGAAGAAGGTCTGGAAGAGCTCAATGTTTCGCAGCACGCTCATCCACATCTCGCATAAGTGGACGAAGGTCGCCACCAGCAAGAATGAGTGAGGTCTGAGGTGATCAATCTAGAGCCCGTAGAAGTGCAGCAACATCAGGAGGAAGCTTGAAAAAGGCGGGATCAACCCCACCACGGCGTACATCGAGAAATAGACTATCTCTTCGGCGTGTTGCTTCTTGAAGGGAAGCTTGCCAAGGCGGGTCGAGTTGTCGAAGGAGTCGCTGGACCATCCCATGTAGGTTCGGACCTTCGCCAATTCTTTATTGCTCTTGATCTTGCTGCAGGGAAGACCCAACTCCATCGCGGCAAAGCAGAGTGAAAGTTGGAAAATCTAAGCAAAGGTGGAGAGGTTCTGAGCACAAGTTTGAGTGAAGGCGTTAGGAGTCCTCAAACCGTGCAGGCTATCCTTCTTAAGTAAGCCTCTGCAACGCTTGGGTGGAAACCATGATGAGATCAAGATCACATTTCAAAAATATACCCTGTCAATGACAAATGGGCCCAGATCCACTTCGGCGGAAAATTCAAAGTTATCACACCAGGTGAACTATTGTCATGATGGGAAGTTGGAAGCTCGAGGGCGGTGGCCTGACAGGGTGCTTGGAACCGATACGATTTTGTATTAGAAATCGGTGACCTTCAATTGTGTGGGATCCGCATGCCAAGATCTCACCCGCCGCATCAAAATGGGTCACGTGGCGGCAGTGTAACTCTTTGTCATCGCCTCAACCGCCAACCAAGAAGATTTGAAGCTGCAGTGCAGGAATTGAAGATGGCCCCACCTTTGGTAGAAAAATTTCACCCAGAGGGTTTCTCCTAGAGGTGGGCCCAGGGGCCACTGTTGGTACCCTGTGTACCGGGTACCCCACGATAACGTAAGAAAAGCCAAAGAGTTCCACCTGTACGAGTTGAAGACTCCCGAAGGCTCCACATGTCCCGCAACATTGGACCCACCTCCCTCGTTTTGGTATCTTCGGCACTGCCACGTGTATTGCAAGGCCAGACATGACTCCCTCCATAGGGAAGTTCCGATCATGCCACGTGTCCAGTGGCCCTAGACCTAACCTCTAGTAGAGGGAAGCTCTAGTGCTGCCACGTGTTTAGTAGCTCCGGACCTGCCTCCCCACAGGGGAAAGCTCCAGAGCTGCCATGTGTAGAGCCCCCGAACATAAGCTTGCAACGGGAAGACTGTTGGATCTCTAACGGCGCAAGACATTCAAGAGGCTATGAAGATAGTCATTTCAAGAACTGATTATGTGTCATTAATGTTGCATTAATGGCACGCGATCAGACGACTATTAGTACTAGTAACGCCACCATTAAGGAGGATTATCATGTTGTTTAATCATACTTAATACATGTAAATCATGTATTAGGGAATTGAATATCGCCGGGGCCAATTGTGGGACCAGGAAACCTCTATAACGGCCAGCCCTTAGCATATAAAAGGGCTACACCGCACGGTACAAAGCAAGCCCAATCAACTCGAACCAAGCTCATACGCACACAAGCAACCACACACTCATACAATCAACAATCACCCCGTGGAGTAGGGTATTACGCTCAGGCGGCCCGAACCACGTAAAAATCTCCTGTCTCACTATCTCGTTCTAAACCTTACGTGCGCCCCAACCGAATAAGAATCTTCACGAACTAAGTTTTAGTAGTATCGGGGGAAGTGTCCTAATCCACACTTTGACAACAGTGGGCATAATCGAAGCAACTAATCTCCAACAAACCCCAAGGGGCCCCACCACCGACGTTTTATGCGTTAACAATGGGCGCCGTCAGAACAACTAAGCTCTGACAACTCCCAACGGGCCGCCGTCAATGTAACAAAGGGTCCTTCGAAATTTCGGAAGCAAGATTCGGACCTCAGAGCTAACATGTTGGCTACGAGTTCGGAGCAATCAAGTTTTCAACACATTGTAAAATTCCTTATGTTAGATGTCCTCAATCAATTGAACATATCTACCAGGGGGCCAACAAGATAAAGGGTAATGTATTGAAGACAAAAATGGAATTCAAAAGGATTTCATTGATTAAAATTGGAGATTTACAAGGTGAAGGTACAAAAAGAAAGGTCCTAGATACTGGAGTTCCTCATGAAGAATGAAGCAACTTTCTCGACGGCTTCTTGGACGTTGGCCTTCGCAGCTTCCTCCTCTTCGACGATGGGTCCTTCGACCACTGGAGCTAGAGACATCAAGGGGTCTCAGCTTCGGAAGCATGTCAGCACATACTCTACGACATTCCTGGCCAGAGACTTCCCTTCATTCTCGATCTGGTCGATGGCCACATCTCCCAGAGCATCCAGCTTAGTGCCGATAGAGTTAAGCGCCACCAGTGCCTTGTCCATCTCTGGCTTTGGATCAGTCGGTCGCATCGGGCTAAATCCAAAAGGTATTAGAGCTTCATTCGCCCGCCTGAGGAAGTTTGAGACCTGCTGGGACTCAATTGCTCTCGCACTTCGGAGCTCCTCCAGCGACCTCCTTGAAGAAGAGAGCTCCGCAGAACCCTCCTTCGAGAAACGCTCGAGCTCCTTGGCGTGCTATTGGATCCATTCAGCTAGCAACTACTCTTGGCCGGCGATCTGCTTCTCTTAGAGGTGTATGTGGCCTCGCTTTTCCGCAAGTTCCTTCACCTTTGCCTTGACCTTATGCTCCCTGGCAGAGACAACACTTTCTCTTTTGCTGACTCCTTCCCCTGCAAGCCACACTTGGTTCTTCTCTTGTTCGCACAATGACTTGAATTTTTCCATGCGGTCAGCCAAGTCCTGCTAGCCGCGTGCCAGCTTCTGAGAGAGTTCATCCTCCTCTTCTAGATCTCATCCTCTCTTTTTTGGAGTTCATCCTTCTTATTGTACAATTCATCCTAACGTTTGAGGTGTTGTTCCCTCACAACATTGAGACTCACTGTTGATATTTCCTATGCACTACGAACAATTCATCCCTAGCAGTGGTGCCAGAAATGCTTGTTGGTAGGCTTTGATTCTTAATTGAACGTCCGCAAGTGCACGGAAACTATCAATTCAACATTTCCCGTTTTAAAAGTATTCCCAAAAGGCGCCATTTATATTTTCCTAAAGGAAGGCTAGATGGAAGTAAATCAATCATCAAGTGGAAAGGTTTGGTTGGCCTAGTGTAACACCCTCATTTTCATCCATCATACATTGCATAAGTTCATATGCATGTCTAACATTAATCCACATAAAAATAAATAAGTTCAAAATGAATTTAGAGTAAAACCGCACTTAAGAATTCTGGGAAGTGCGGACTAGTCTGGTTTTGGTGCGGACTACTCTGATTTCTCTCTGACCTTCGTTGGACTTGTCCGTTTTGTTGCAGACTAGTCTATTTTTGCCTCTGGACACTTTCAGACTTGTCCGGTTCATTGCGGACTAGTCCAGTATTCCAATTTCTATATAAACAACCCTACCCCTTGACTTTACATCTTTTTCCTCAATTGAGGACCACAAAACTCTAGTTTGTGGAGAGCCACCACCAAGGTGGGGGAAGGAGATCGCAAGCAAGAAGAAGAAGAGGAGGAAATGAAAGAGGACCAAGATCTCCATCAAGTTTCGTTCTTCATCACCAATTCACCTTCAAGTTCTTCATCAACCCTAGATCTTCAAGATCCAAGTGTTGCCTCCAAAACCTTTGATTCATTTGAGTTCTAAACACCTGGTACACCTTATACTTCCTTTTTCTCACGAGAATTCAACCCCGATTCTCCAAATTCACATCAATCTAAAAATTCTAATTCGTTGTTCCTGCGACGGGCGGACTAGTTTGGTCCCCTGCGGACTTGTCCGATTTATCGATCTGTTTCCTATCGAATTAAATCTGAATTGAATCGAATCAATTACTAACCTGTTCAAACTTGTTCAAATCTATTGGAACTAGTTAGTAAACATCATTAACAACTCATTAACAAGTTTTACTTCGCAATTGCATTAACCATGCATGTCATGTCATATTGAGTAATATATGTGCACTTATTGATTGTGATTCTTGTCTTGTATATTTGTTGCGATGTTTAGTGTAGGATCGAAGAGCACGTGAAAATCTACCAGAGGGGGGGTGAATGGTAGATTTAAAATCTTACGCAGCGGAAACAATTAAACCCCAAACCCTTTCGGTAGAAAAATGATCTGTTAAAGAAATCGTATATGAGACTAATCTAAACGTGTTTCATTGTGACAAAAATGATAGATATCAGAGAGAATCAATTAGCTAAGACAACACAAAAAGAATCACTCAAATCCGTCGAGAAAAACTCAAGTTATGATCGAAAGATCAAACAATGGTCAATCTGCCCTACCCGAGAAAAAACAGTTCTGGAATGCTGCAAAGAAACTCGTGTAGATCATATATCACAAATCCAATGACCGTGAAATTTTTACAGATGATAGATAATCTAGTTGTGAAGACAACCCAAAAAGAATCACGTCAATTGGATCTGTAAAACTCGAGTTATGATAAAACCACCGATGGAAGGTAGTGCTGTCCAGAAACTCGACGAGTAAAACTTGTCTGGAACAAGTCGGACGAACAAGGCACAAAAGTTCCTTCAAACTACGAATTTTATTCAATGGAACACAAGAGGAACAGCCCCAAAGTCGTGCACCACGAGCTCTGGGCTCCCTTGCTTATATAACCAGCCCTTAGGCCAACCCAATACCAACTAGGACTCAAATCCTACTCAGATCATGAATCGTAACTTTGCATAACTGCTCAAGATTCTTCTATACGCAGATAGAAGCAATCTTAAGACTTCCAAACACCTTAGGAACGTATCCCACATTCCTAAACAACTCAAATTCGTGAGCCACACGAAATCCTATCATAACCAACTCAAATCTTTCCATATTTGAGTCAAACTTGACTCAGCTGCAGCCTGAGTCCATAACCTAGTCGGTTGGACCTTTCCGACCAATTCTTTACGGCCACATCTCTTCATCACGCCTCTGAACCATGTAGTCACGTCCATGCACTCCTTGCACATGTGCAAACATCTTCTAATGACGTCCACGATACCTTCATATGCATTGTTCTTGATTCAATCATATTGCTCAACCTCCTGATCAGCTCAACCACAATTCCTCCTGAATTTGGTTGTTGGAACCTCATCTCCTCCCTGAGACTAGTCCAATGGATCCCGTCACCAGCCATGTCTTGAACTCAAGCAACACCTGCACATGAATAAACAACCAATCCATACGAGCCCAAATCCTCGACTTGACTCAAGTTAGTTCCGAACACAACACCTTACGTGAGAACCTCACATAAGCTTGTTGCAAAACCACGGTAACACAATATTATCCATATCAACCAAAACGCACCAAAAACTTAGCAAATGAATACTAAGCAATCTTCCAACAATGTAAAGCAAGTACGAAACATTGCAAATAAAAAGCAGAAGTATTGTGGTCAAGTTCCGGACCATCCCACAGTAAGCCGGAGCTTGACCCGGAGCTTACTAGAACAATGAAGCACCTGCCGGAGCTTACCAAAACTAGTAGATCCTAGCACCGGATCTTACCAAAAACTAGTCAAAACTAGTCAACCCAAAACCGGAGCTAGACAAAGTACGTTGGAGCTTAGCAAAAGCATGTCGGAGCTATCAAATATATACCAGAGCTATCAAAGACATGCTGGAGCTAACAAAGACATGCCGGATCTAAAGATAAAGCTCACCGGAGCTAACCAAAGCTAGTCGGACCTTACCAAGAAGTTGGACCTAGCATCGAACATAACCGGAGCTACCCAAACCAAGCCGGACCTACCGTCAGACCTTGCTGTAGCTCAGAGCTAGAGTCGGACCTTGATAAAAAGGTGTTTTGGTGATATTCAAAACTTTTATCATCAAAGCCAAGTGTATTCACTACAAGCCAATGTATTCAACACACATAGGTCTTACAATCTCCCCCTTGATGAATGCATTGGCAACACCACTTAATATCCGAACATTGGCTTATTCTCAATAAAAGTTTTGAAAACAATTTCTCCCCTTTTGTAAATCAGAAATAAAATGAGAAGAAAAGCAAAAATAAAATTCACATATCTCTCCCCCTTTATCATCTCTCCTTATGCACATATTTTCTTTCTCTTCATGCTTATCTCTCCCCCTTTGACAATGTATTCAGCAAGTCATGAACATATAAACAATTTATCTCTCCCCCTTTTGTTGTTATGAGCATATTATAACATATACATATAAACAAAGCTCATCCAAGTCATACTATCAAGTACCTCACATTATCACATCAATGAAATACATAAAGTAGTGTAAGCCATGCTAGAGATCAAATGTAATTTTCAATTTAAGCAAGTCATGATCCCACAAACTTAACTATTTCAAAACCTGAAAGCATGACACTAGTTGCTGTATTTTATTATTTTTCAAAGCATAAATTTAGATCATATGATATTTGCAAGAGATTATATGCGCATCTGCCTTATTCTAACCAACCAAGCCAAGCCTATGTCATTTGACAATCAGAAGCTTAAGGACATGATTTTAGTCATACACAACTTCTTCCAAGTTCATATCTAAGTGCAATGATAAGCTATCTCAAAAGAAGAAGTGCGATGCATGCATATTCTCTTGATCTTTTTTCAATTTATATTTGTTCATAAAAACTCAACATGTGAGTTGATTACTTGATTAATTCTTTATGATTAAAAGCATTTGTGAGCATGCAACAAGTTCAAAACAGCAAGAAAGTTTGACCATGACCAGATTTAGTGTAAGTAATTATTCCAATTACTAGACATGGCAAAAACTACAAAATGTATAACACGAGTAATGTAGTAAGAACTTTCAGCATGTAAAAGGAATCACAAAGTCATATATGTACGAAATACTATGCTCATATTATTTTAATTTCTGATTCACACATTGACTTCCCAAATTTCAAAAACTCCCCCTCAATTTAAGCCATGAGGATGCATAACCCCTATTTCACTACGAATATAACAAAAACGAGTGAAATCCAAAGGTTTTGTAAAAATTTCAGCCAATTGTTGTTCGGTATCTACATGGTGAAGCACAATGTTTCCTTTTTCAACATTATCTAGGAGAAAGTGATACCTAATGTCAATGTGCTTAGTTCTTGAATGTTGCACGGGGTTTTTAGCAATGCAAATGGCACTAGTGTTATCACAGAACAGTGGAACACTATTTAGATCAATCCCATAGTCCTTAAGTGTTTGAACAATCCAAAGAATTTGTGAGCAAGCACTAGCAGCAGCTACATATTCAGATTCGTCTGTGGATTGTGCAACTGAATTTTGTTTTCTAGAGGACCAAGCAACAAGAGAATTACCAAGAAAATGACAAGCACCGGAAGTACTTTTCCTATCAATCCTACAACCCCCAAAATCAGCATCCGAAAAAGCTTTCAAAGTAACGGTTGAGGAAGAAGGAAGAAAAATGCCAAATTCTTGAGTTCCATGTAAGTACCTGAGAATCCTTTTGACGGCCTGACGATGTGAAACACGTGGGGAAGCTTGAAACCGTGCACAAAGACATACGCTGAATTGTATGTCCGGTCTTGATGTCGTGAGGTACAAAAGTGATCCGATCATGCTTCTATATTCTTTTTGATTCACGAGTTCACCATCTTCATCAAGTTCAAGTGTTGTTTCTGTTCCCATTGGTGTTCGAAGAGGCTTGCTTTTGTCCATGTTGAAGCGCCTGAGGAGGTCTTTGGTATACTTCGTTTGATGCACAAAGGTACCCTCCTTGGCTTGCTTGATTTGCAGCCCCAAAAAGTAAGTGAGTTCACCCATCATACTCATTTCAGATTCGGAACTCATCACTGCTGAAAACTTGGACACAAGATCATGAGAAGCACAACCAAACATAATATCATCCACATACACTTGAACGAATAATGAGTCATTGCCATGTTTAAGCACAAAAAGAGTTTTATCAACCTTGCCCATGGTAAACCCCTTTTCAAGTAAGAATGTTTTTAGCCTATCATACCATGCTCTAGGGGCTTGTTTGAGACCGTATAAGGCTTTGGACAGTTTGTAAACATGATTAGGGAAATCTGGATTTTCAAAACCCGGTGATTGTTTGACATAAACCTCCTCATCTATGTAGCCATTAAGAAAAGCACTTTTAACATCCATTTGATATAGCTTAAAACCTTTAGATGCTGCAAAAGCTAACAAAATTCTTATGGCTTCTAATCTAGCGACAGGAGCAAAAGTTTCATCAAAATCTAGACCTTCAACTTGAGTGAAACCTTGAGCAACCAACCTAGCCTTATTCCTAACCACAACTCCATCCTCACTTTGTTTATTTTTATATACCCATTTAGTTCCAATTAAAGTGTGACCTTGAGGTGGAGGTACAAGTTTCCAAACATTATTTCTTTCAAAATTTTCTAACTCTTCTTGCATGGCAATAATCCAAGATTCATTTGTGAGTGCGTGTGATATATCTTTGGGTTCAAAAGAAGCAACAAAAGCAGAATGAGCATGAGAGTTTGGATCGCAAAACCTGGACCGTGTGACTCGTTCGTACAAGCTTCCAATCATCTGTTGTGGGGGATGATCTTTGTAAAAACGTAGGGGAACAGATGTCTCACAAGCTTCTTCTTCATTAGGTTCATCGTAGATTGTTGAGCTTGTGACTTGTGGATGATTAGGACCAGCATAGGTGATAGCCGGAGCTTTTTCAATGTCCGGAGCTGGACACGTGTCAACTTCGGAACTACTAGGCAGTATCACCGGCTCTTCTTCATCTTCGAAAATGCCCTCCCCCTGAGGATACGGATATGGTCCTGCAACATCGGAGCTAGTACCTGGGCTAGCTTCATCAAAAGACACTTCACAAGTCTCCACAATTTTGTTAGTGTCAAGTAAAAGCACACGGTAGCCTCTAGTATGAGATGGATAACCAAGAAACATGCCATCAATGGATCTAGGTTCAAATTTATCAATATTACCATGTTTCTTAACAAAGCATTTGCAACCAAAAACCCGAAAGTGTGTAACACTAGGCCTATGTCCAAACCGAAGCTCATATGGTGTTTTACCTAGCTTAGCACGCAAGAAAACACGATTTGAGACATAACAAGCGGTTGCTAATGCATCAGCCCAAAATTTCCTAGGAGTTTGATATTCATCAAGCATAGTCCTAGCCATCTCAACTAAGGTTCTGTTCTTTCTTTCTACAACACCGTTTTGTTGAGGTACATATGGTGAAGAGAATTGATGATCTATTATATTTTCAGCACAAAAGTGATCAAAAGATTGATTTTTAAATTCAGTTCCATTATCACTTCTAATTGCTTTTAATGATCTTGGGTGATCAATTGATAATCTAAGAAATAAAGTTCTGAAGTGACTAAAAACTTCATTCTTAGACGCCATAAAGTAAACCCAAGAGTATCTAGAATAATCATCAACAATAACAAGAACATACCATTTACCTCCGAAGGATCGAACACGTGAAGGTCCTACGGTGTCAAGATGCAAAAGTTGACATGGTTCAGTTGTCATGATCATTGTGAGAGGAGTATGTTAACCTGCAACCATCTTAGCATGTCTACAAGAAGAGCACACAATATCTTTGTCCCCTTTATGCTTAGGCAGTCCACGTATGCGATCAAGAGCACTAACACGCGTTAGGTGATCAAAGCCTATGTGACCAAGTCTACGATGCCAAAAATATAAGTCCTTTGAATCATTAGCAACTAGACACCTATGCTTAGAGGAAGACATATCAAAATCAGCTTTAAAAACTCTTCCAAAACGAGACATGTTAAAAATAAGCTCACTATTTGAACCTACAACTTTGCAGCAGTTTTTATTGAAAATAATTTCTAGATTTTCATCCAGCAATTGTGCAACAGAAAGCAAGTTGCGTTTCAAATTTTTGACAAGTGCCACATCCTTCAAAGTGTAGTGATCATTTATTCTAACCGAACCCTTAGCAATTATAGGAGTTGAATAATTATCGGCAAAAGTAACATTCTCTACACGTGACACAAAAGAGAGGGAGGAGAACCAATCTTTGTTACCGGTCATGTGGTGTGAGCAACCTGAATCCACAATCCAAATGTTCTCCTTTCTCAAACGTATAACCTACATAGAAGCACAATACGTCGATGACTCAATACTAGGGTTAGTCAAAAGGCATTTAGGAATCTAGTACTGAGTCACGCGACGTGCAGCAGGAAAAACACGCGAAAGCTGAGACAAAACAGCAGGTTTATGAGTCAAAGTTTGAAATTTTTTATTCTTGACTACTGACCTATAAGGAGTTACTTGTGTAGCACAAAAATCAGTAGCCCCGGAGGCAAAAACAGAAGGTCCGGAGGTAAACTTTGAATGTTTTTGACTCAAAACAGCAGGTTGTACATTCGGTTTAATGTGGGCAGCAAATTTTGCATGAAAGTTATGAGATCTAGCAACTATTCTTTCCCTTTTCTGTTTTTTAGCTAGTCTATAACAAAAATCTATGACATGACCATCTCTACCACAGAAGGTACAATGAAATTTAACTTTGTGTTCATGTGTAGATGAGCAAGCAATATTTTTATTTGAAACCGAATGAGGCAACACTCCTGCAGATTTGAAAATCACTCCTTTTTGTTTAAAAACTGTTTGAATCAAACCACTTCCTAATGATGTTACAATTTTAGGTGGATGTGCCTTAGCATGAGCATGAGAATCAAAACCTAAATCAGTTTTATCATTGCAAGACTTGGAAGAATTCAGCAGCAAGTTTAGGTTCTTATTCCCATTACAAAACCGATCTAATGTCCTATGTGTGTCATCAAGTTTGTTGGACAGATCAAGGCAATTTTCACATGAAGTTTTTCCTTTTAGTTTGCAATTGGAACAAAATTTAACTTCATGAGAACGTAAAGCATTGTTCAATATAGAAATTTCATTCATAGCATCATGTAGTTTCTTATCAAGATCATCACAAGTAGAACAATGCAAATCAATTGTAGAACAGCTAGCATCTTTCAAGTTTTTATCATTAAGTGCAGCAAGCTCTCTATTCTTTTCAATTTCTTCATCAAGTCTATCTAGAGTGGAGGAGTGTGCACTTCTTAATGTGGACAATTGTTCATAGATTAAGTCACATGAGGGACATGCATCATCACTAGGAATCAAAGTTTTTAAACGGTTAATTTCAGATTCTAGTGATTCAATTTTAGCAGCATTATCCCTAAGATTTTTGTCCTTTTTCTTGACAATAATAGTTGCACGAGAAATAGCATCACACATTTCATTGCAGGTAGAACATACCTCATCGTCTTTACTGTTGTGTTCTGCATCCTCCTGACTTGATCTTGATCTTGTTTTGCCCGCCATGAAGCATAAGTTGGCCAGATCGTCATCATCTTCATCACTTTCAAAGTCTACATCACTTGAACTAAGTTCTTGAAGTGCGGTGATGAAGCTGTTAATCATCTTGCGTCCTATGGTACCCTTCTTTTTCTTCGTATCTTTTGTAGAGGAGTGCTTCGTTCTTGTTTTCTTTTCATCCCGGGAAGTAGGACCTGAAAGGTTAGGGCAATCTGAATGAAAATGTCCTGTCTTACCACATTCGAAGCAACGTTGAGGTTCGGAGCTTCCTCTCCTTCTAGTTCTCACATTTTGCAATGCTTTTGAGAACCTCGTAGAGAGAAGTGCTAGCTCCTCCTCTGGAAACTCCTCAATCTATTTAAGGGTTATAGAGGACAACAAAGTAAGTGTACTACAAGATGAAGATTGGCCAGAGCTAGGCATATCACGTTGAGAAACAAAAGCAATAGACTTGTTGGGGTTCTTACGTGATATTATATCAATTTCATGAGTTTTTAGCTTGAAATATAGCACATCTAAAGTAAGTGTACTCATGACAGTAGATTCACGAATAGATGTAATTTTCATCTCCCAAATTGACATGTCTAATGCACTTAACAATTGCCTAGCATTTTCAGCATCTGAAAAATTAACATTGACGCTTCGCAAGTTGCTGAGAATTTTATTAAAGCGAGCAAAGAGATCATCAATTGACTCACCGCGTTACATCTCGAAGCGCATGTATTCTTTCTTGAACATGTCTCAACTTACCTCTTTGATCGTGTTGGATCCTTCGTGGTAGTCGCAAAGTGCTTTCCACACGTCGTATGCAGATCGGAGGTGTGCAACACGGTCGAAGTCGCTTTGTGTTAATCCTTGTATGATCAAGTTTCGAGCCTTGTTGTTGTTGTCAACATCTCTCAGATTTGTAGCTGTAACTTGATCTTTTGATGGCACTTCATAGGGCTTGTATACCTTCTCCCATATTGCAAAGCCTTGTGCCTGGATGAAAGCCTCCATGTGTGCCTTCCAAACCTGAAAATCAATACCAGCGAACACACAAGATTTGACCGAGTACTTCTCCATGATGATTAGTCAAAAACACGCGCAAATCACAAAGATTAGAGCACCATTGAATGTAGGCCTAGAGGGGGGGTGAATAGGCCCTTTTAAATTTTCTCGGTTCCTGTAACACTCAACAACGGAGTCAATACCAGAGATATCGGACTAGTCCGGTAAAGTGCGGACTAGTCCGGTTTTCACGGGCTAAGTTGATCAAGTTTAAACAATTTGGTTGATTCGTTAGTGTTTGCAGCGGAAATATAAACTTTAATGACAGTTTAATAGTTTTATGTTCAATTCTATTACAATTAAGGCTCTTGATCAACAATTTAACTCAAATTGAACAAAGTGAATCAAACCCTAGATTAAGTTGATCAATTAAGATGAAGAACACAAAAGGACAAGACACACGATTTATCCCGTGGTTCGGTTACCACGAAGGAAACCTACGTCCACGTTGAGGAGCCCACAAAAGGACCGGGTCTTCTCCAACCCTTTCCTCGTCGGATCGCCACGAAGGCCAATCCTCTTCCACTAATCACAAAGGGTAAATAACCAAGTTGAAGGGGCGTTCTCACACGTTGAGAGCTCCCTTGATTACAACTTACAACTCCACCAATAACACACTCGAAAATTACAAATTGAAACGCAAGAGTGTGTTAGAGAATCAAACCAAGAGCTCAATGATGTGTGCCAAGTGTCTCTCCAATGATCTAGAAGTGATCTTCAATAGATTGATCAATTTTGCACTCAACTTCGTGGAGAGAGGTGGTTTTTGAGTCTCTTGGGAGGTGTGATGGCGCTAGGGTTCGAGAGATTGTAAAAGTGGGTCGTGCACCTCTATTTATATGGGGTTTCTAAAAGTGACCGTTAGGGTTCAGAAAGATCGGACTAGTCCGTGGTGGTCACCGGACTAGTCCGGTGTGCTGTTTGTAGCAAACCCTAAGTGTCCAGGAATATCGGACTAGTCCGGTTGAAAACGGACTTGTCCGATTTCACTACTGGAAATCTTCGGACTAGTCCGATTGACATCGGACTTGTCCGAACATATGAAACCCTAAGTGTTTAAGATGACAAGTCCGCACTTGCAGGACTTGTCCGATTTATATCAGTGTGTATATTGGACTAGTCCGTGTATACACCGGACTTGTCCGAAGAGGATCAGAAAGAATATCGGACTAGTCCAGTTCACAACGGACTTGTCCGATTTTGAGTGACTTGTGCATTGTGTTGAGGACTAGTCCGCATTGGGGAGGACTAGTCCGAAGTGGATCAGAAAGATATCAGACTAGTCCGGTGGATACCGGACTTGTCCGATCTAGTGCAGAGAGTGATATCGGACTAGTCCAGATGATATCGGACTAGTCCGGTCCTGTATAACTTTGTGCATTGTGTGTGTGTGCTTGAAAATGATTGAGCTCTTGGGTGTGTTTCCTTAACACACTCCACACATAATAGTCTACTATTTTCTTCTTCTTGAGCTCAAATTCACTTTGCTTTTCATTTCCCTTCTTTTTGGCATTTTGCTCATTTTTCACTATTTGCCTGCATTCATCTCAACAAAAGGATTAGGATCCCAATTGCTTGTCATAAATCATCCAAAACCCACAAGGGAGTCCTAGATGCACTTTCAATCTCCCCCTTTTTGGTGATTGATGACAATCAATTGAGATTTCACAAAATAAGGCAAAAAAGTGAGATTTTCATAAAGTATGCACATATGACTCAAAAATACATCAAGCAACAAGAGAATTATCCATATGTGCATTCTTTATGGTGGGATGTGCATACTAAGTGCATGAAAACATTGAGAATGGCATAATTCACATTAATCAACCGATACCAAGTGCATATGACATTCAAGGAGCAAAAATGCAGTTTTCATCACATATTCGCAAATAAATGCAGTTTTCATCATATTGAGAATAAATGGAGCAATTCATCACAAGACCAAGCTTAAAATGAAAACAGAGTTAAACTATTACAACCACAAATAAAAGATAAAGAGAAGTCTCTCCTCGCACCCAACTACAGCTAAAGATAAGACTCCCCCTCAATCTCTCCCCCTTTGGCATCAAGACACCAAAAAGAAGGAGAGGAGGGTCCTAGGGTCTTCACTCTTCATTGTCGGTCCTCTCTTCATCGTCTTCATCTTCTTCGCTTTCAGCTTGACGAGGAGGAGAGGGAGGAGGAGCGGAGCTGCTCGAGCGCCCAATGCCAAAGTAGGTAAGCTCGGAGGGATTCAGAGGCCCGAGCTCGGTGATGTCAAGATCAGAATCTTCAGAAATTACTGGAGATCCAATGGGGTTGATCTCCAGCTTTTCACTCAGTTGCTTCATATTGGCTTTGATGTATCTCATATCCTCCTTCCTCTTCTGATTGAGTTTATGAAGCTTTACTTCAGTCTTCTTGCAGGAGGAGAATATGGCGGTCAGGTACTTGAGGATCCCACTAGCTGATCCTCTCTAAGGGGCTTCCCTAGAGGGGGGAGGAGCCCTAGCATCTCTTGCTCTTGCCGGTGCCTCAGGGCTTGAGGCCGGCGAGGGAGCAGCCTGGACACTCACTGGTTGAGGCTTCTGAGGCCTCAAAGGAGTGTGCTCCACATTCTTCATGAACTCAATACCAGTGACTTTCTCAATCATATACATGAGGTAGGGAGCATAGCCACATGACCTGTTAGGCGTGCAGGATATGTTGACCATATCATTCCAAATGTATTCCGCCACATCAAATGGGCGGTCCTTGCTTATGACTCTCATTAGGGTTCCATGGTAACCCTGCACGCTCCCAGCATCTCCATCTTTGGGAGCAATAGTCTTCCTCAGCACTCTGTTGAGGACCACAAAGAATGGTTTCATGTTCTTTGTAGAGGGAGGGACATACTTTGAGTTCGGCTCATATAGGAATTTCATCCTATCCTTCTCCATGACACCTATATTGTGGATGATCAGCCTGTCATGTCCAGAGGTGTCCAGATGGAGCAGATTATTGAAGTCCTCTTGAGAGATGCTATACTTAGATCCGTGTGTCATCCAAGTAACACTCTCTTCATCCTCACTCGAGAAGTAGCAAGTTGCAAAGAACTGTGCTATCACCTCATCATTCCAGTTATGCCTGAAGGCAAAGAGATCCTTCAGGCCATGCCTCTCAGCTGCTGCAATGACTTCATCAAAGGCTGAGCACTTCTTCTTCTCAAGGTGTGCCCAGTCAATCCACTGATTGCGCACCACCAGTGTCTTCATTGGGAGATACACCGATTTGTAGAAGTCTGCATGGAAGTTGCACCAAAATCTTCCATCGACAGCTTGCTTTGGCCTGCCATACCAGTCAATGCTTCTAAACTTGGCTGCTGAATCACTGCCCTTGCCGTTGAACTTCTCCTCAGCGGGGTCCCGGACCCCTTCCCTGGGAGCATGGAGCTTCAAGGGCCCGACTGGCCCCGTAGCTATCCCCTTGCCCTTGCCCTTGGCTTGGCTAGAGGATGCTCCTGCCTTTGACACTGGCTTCTTTGCCAGCACCTTTCACCGAACCTGGGGAGGAGAAGGAGCTGGCTCTGAGGGTCTTTCTTGGCGTTTCTTGCCAAGACCCGCCGAGGACCGAGGTGCCACCTCGTGGTCCAACTCGGCCTCAAAGTCAGTGACTTCGATGTCGGAGTGCGACATGATCTGAGAATGATTAAACAAGAATAATAACAAGTTATACAAGGCATAGGTAAGACAAGATAGCAATGGATGGCATTAAGGAATTAGGGGATTAGGTTTCAGGTTCAGAAACATCGGACTTGCCCGGTGCTCAGGCACGGACTAGTCCGGGGTACCGTACTTGTCCGTGCATGGACCGGACTAGTCCGGTGTTCATCCTCAAAAACCTAATAGATTGGACAAGGAATGATTCCTAATGCAAATCTAGTCTAGCATACACGTAGTACATCAAATAAGCATGTATCTAGTGAAGGATGCTAGGCTATACGATCAACAATGGAGAAAAACACGATTTCTAGGGTTTTGAAGAGTTTTTACCGAAGAAATCGATGGAGGCTTGAAGTTTTGGGGTTGGAGGCCGGACTAGTCCGCTAGCTTCAATCCCCAAGTCTTCAAGCTTGATCTCCGCCCAAAGGAATCGCTTTTCGACGGAGGATGCGAAAGATTGCCTTGGGAGCTCGAGCGCAAGAGAGAGGAAGGCTTGAGCAATTGTGGGGATGAGAAGATTAGGGTTTGGTGGCGGCTAGGGTTATGGACACGAAAAATCGGACAAGTCCGGACATGACCGGACTAGTCCGAAGTCGTCCAGAGACCTATATCGGACTAGTCCGGCCTAACCGGCACTCTGCGGACTAGTCTGCATGGGCGGACTAGTCCGGGCAACCACGGACTAGTCTGTGGTCACCAGGAAAGAATTGCATAGCCCTTTCATATATATTTGAAGGTTCAATAATAGAAAATAAAGAGGCAAAACAATTCAAGTAATCTTGATGAATTTGACCAATAAGCATACAACAAACATACAATGATCAAAATTCATCAAGATCTAATAATTGACATAGTTTTTTGAGAGAAAAATGGAGAGGGATGATTTTCACAATTCAATCAACATTTTTGAAGCCATCATACAGGTATGCAACTTTTCAAGCCACACTCAGAGAATCAAGAATATTTAGCTCATTTCGGAGTTCGCAAAAATGCTTTTCATCAAGTGGCTTGGTGAATATGTCAGCCAATTGTTTTTGGGTGTTGACATGTGAGATGGTTATGTCTCCTTTCATGGAATGGTCTCTCAAGAAATGATGTCTTATGTCTATATGTTTAGTCCTAGAGTGCTCAACTGATTGTGGGCTATTTTAATGGCACTCTCATTATCACAAAGGAGAGGAATACGGTTCATATTGTAACTGTAATCCCTTAGAGTTTGTCGCATCCAAAGGAGTTGTGCACAACAACTCCCGGCTGCAACATACTCCGCTTCGGCTGTGGATAATGCAATGGAATTTTGTTTCTTAGATGACCAAGAAACCAAAGATCTTCCTAGGAATTGGCATGTGCCAGAGGTGCTTTTTCTGTCAACTTTGCACCCGGCATAATCTGCATCGGAGTAACCTATGAGATTGAATTTGGAGCCTTTTGGGTACCAAAGACCAAGGTTGGGTGTATGAACTAAATATCTCAAGATTCTTTTTACGGTTGTCAAATGACATTCCTTAGGGTTGGCTT
This sequence comes from Tuctoria greenei, assembly GCA_036927565.1. Lineage (NCBI taxonomy): Eukaryota > Viridiplantae > Streptophyta > Magnoliopsida > Poales > Poaceae > Tuctoria > Tuctoria greenei. The sequence goes on from JAYESD010000007.1 coordinate 147,889,151, forward strand.
GAAATCTTGCACACAAACATACACTCAACATAATATCTGGCCTAGATGCACATAAGTAGAGTAAAGATCCAATCATGGAGCGATATACCTTTTGGTCGACGTTTGGTCCATCTTCATTGAGATCCAAGTGATCATTCGTAGCCATGGGAGTCTTTATGGGCTTTGCTTTGTCCATGCCAAACTTCTTGAGTATGTCCTGCGTGTACTTAGTTTGGCTTATGAATGTTCCTTCCCTTTGTTGCCGCACTTGGAATCCCAAGAAGTACTTCAATTCTCCCATCATTGACATTTCAAACCTGTCTGTCATAATTCTACTAAATTCTTCACAGAAAGATTGGTTAGTTGACCCAAAAATTATATCATCAACATAGATTTGGCAAATAAAAAGATCATTATCTAGATTCTTTGTGAATAATGTATAATCTACTTTGCCAATTTGAAAACCATTATCAATTAAGAAATCTCTAAGACACTCATACCAAGCTCTAGGAGCTTGTTTGAGGCCATAGAGAGCCTTACGCAGTTTATATACGTGGTCGGGGAACTCTTCGTCTTCAAACCCGGGTGGTTGCTCCACGTACACCTCTTCCTTGATCGGTCCGTTGAGGAAGGCGCTTTTTACGTCCATTTGATACAGCTTGAAATCATGGTGAGTAGCATATGCAAGTAATATTCTAATTGATTCAAGCCTAGCTACTGGAGCAAAAGTCTCATCGAAATCCAAACCTTCGACTTGTGAGTAACCTTTGGCCACAAGTCGTGCCTTGTTTCTTGTCACCACTCCGTGTTCATCTTGCTTGTTGTGGAAGACCCACTTGGTGCCCACTATATTTGCATCGGGTCTTGCCACAAGTTCCCAAATCTCGTTCCTCTTGAAGTTGTTCAACTCTTCTTGCATGCCACCACCCAGTCCGGATCCTTCAATGCATCCTCAGTCCTGCGTGGTTCCAGAAAGGAGACAAACGAGTAATGCTCACAAAAATTAGCTACACGAGATCTAGTAGTTACTCCCTTTTGGATGTCACCGATGATGTTGTCAATTGGGTGATCCCTTTGAATGCATTGGTGTACTCTTGGGTGTGGCACTTGGAGAGTTGTGTGTTGGTGATCATTTTCTTCTCCCCCTGAGTGGTTGCCCTCGTTGATTTGTTGATCATCTTCATATTCTTGTGATTGATCTTGTATCGAAGCTCCCCCTGGATTGTTGATCTCTTCTTGTGGTTCACTTTCCTCTTGTATTTGTGACGATGACTCTTGTGGTCGAACTTCGCCTAGAGCCATTCTCTTCAATGCTTGATAAGGAGCTTCTTCTTTACCTAATTCACATTGATCAACTTGCTCCTTTTGGGAGCCATTAGTTTCATCGAACACTACGTCACGTGCCACTTCAACAAGTCTGGAGGCCTTGTTGAAGACACGATAGGCGTAAGTGTTCAAATCATAACCAAGCAAGAAACCTTCATCGGACTTCGAAGCGAACTTTGAAGTCCTGGGCTTCTTGTTCAAGATATAACATGGAGAGCCGAAAACTCAAAAATATGAAATGTTTGGTTTGTTACCGGTGAGTAGCTCATAAGGAGTCTTCTTGAGTAGTCGATGAAGGTAGAGTCGATTTGCGGCGTGGCAAGCGGTGTTAATTGCTTCCGCCCAAAATCAATCCGAAGTCTTGTATTCATCGAGCATTGTTCTTGCCATCTCTACGAGTGTTCGGTTCTTCCTTTCGGCAACTCCGTTTTGTTGTGGAGAGTATGGTGCTGAAAATTCGTGCTTGATTCCCTCCTCATCAAGGTACTCCTCCACTTGTATGTTCTTGAACTCCGTGCTGTTGTCGCTTCGAATACTCTTGATCGATAGTGAGAACTCGTTTTGCGCTCGTTTGAAGAATTTCTTGAGTGTCCCTTGTGTTTCTGACTTGTCATGCAAAAGGAACACCCAAGTGAAGCGGGAAAAATCATCAATAATGACTAAACCGTATTTATTACCGCTGATGCTTATGTAAGCAATTGGACCAAACAAGTCCATATGCAGTAGTTCGAGTGGTCTTGTCGTAGTCATGATGTTCTTTGCGGGATGATGTGCTCCAACTTGCTTCCCGGCTTGGCACGCGCTACAAGGCCTGTCTTTCTCAAAAACAACATCTTTCAAACCTCGGATGTGATCGCCCTTGAGGAGTTTTTGAAGATTCCTCATACCAACATGTGCTAGCCGTCTATGCCACAGCCAACCCATGTTGGTTTTTGCAATCAAGCATGTGTCGAGTTCGGCTTTATCCTTGTTGAAGTCAACAAGGTAAAGCTTTCCCTTCAACATACCCTTGAATGCAACGGAACCATCACTCCTTCTTGAGACGGTCACACCCTCGTTAGTGAACAAGCAATTATAACCTTTGTCACATAATTGAGATATGGACAGCAGGTTATAATCTAAAGATTCAACATGTAAAACTTGAGAAAGAGTGTGTTCAGAGGATATTGCTATTTTACCGATACCGAGCACCCTTCCTTGACTATTATCTCCGAAGTAGATGCCTTCGTTTGGGTCCTCATTTTCTTCATATTCCACGAACATCCTCCTTTCTCCGGTCATGTGGTTGGTGCATCCACTGTCTAGCACCCATTAGGTTCCACCGGAGGAATAGGCCTTGCGTTTACCTTCCTTTGCCATGAGGCAAGTGTCATGTCCCTTCTTTGTACCGAGCGTGGGGAAGAGTGTGGGTCTCTTGGACGTGCTTTCAATGGCTATGCTAGCCAACTCTTCTTCATCGGACGATGAGGACTCATCGTTTGAGTCCCACTTCTTTCCAATGTGTGCTTGTTCAGCTTGTTTCTTCTTCTTGAAGAATTTCTTCGGTTGAGGCTTGGCTTCTTTATTCTTCTTCTTGTTGTCCTCATACGGGCAAACGACTATAAAGTGGTTGTACTCACCACAATTATAGCACACCCACCTCATCTTCGGCTTTGTTCTCTCCTTGTACTTGCCTTCACTTGATTTTGTTCCTTGTCTTTTCTTCATTATTCTTTTGAACTTTTTCATGAACAAAATCATATCCTCTTCGTCCAGCTCACTGCTTTCATCATCGCTGTCCTCCTCAAGTTGTGCTTCTCTTGCTTCTTTGGATAGAGGCTTGAGTGTGGACTTTAAGGCAACTCCCTTCTTCTTGGCCGATGTGAGGTCGGCTATTTCTTTGACGTGCTTGGCTTGTTTCTCCATCATTTCAAAGTTGATGATTTTGCCAAGCAACTCATCTGGAGTCATCCTCTTGTACCCGGGACTCTCCCTGATCATAGAGCATAGTGTGACATTGCAAGGCATAAAGGCTCTAAGGATGAGCTTTACAACCTCGTGGTCATTCCACTTCTTGCTCCCATATGATCGAACCTTGTTTACAAGTGTTTTCAGTCGGTTGTACATGTCCTGGGGAGACTCGTCTTCCTCAATTGCGAACCTTCCTAGTTCGCCTTCGATCATTTCAATTTTCGCCTCCCGCACATGCCGATCACCTTCATGGGCTGTTTGTAGTGTGTCCCATATTTCCTTGGCAATCTCCAGTCCGTCCACCTTTGTGAATTCATCTCAACTTAGAGAGGAGGTGATTACGGCTGCGGCTTGAGCGTTTCTGTGGATGGCTTGCTCTTGACTTGGGGTGAGCTCTTCGTCGTCATCTGGGATGTCTATTCCTGTGCACACAATATGCCATAGACTTGGGTTAAGGGAAATCAAGTGCATCTTCATATTTTGCCTCCACATGGAGTAATCACTCCCATCGAAGTGTGGGGCTTTTCCAAGAGGAATAGATAGGTAATGGCTGTTGTTTGAATTTAAACGATCATAGTTAAAAGGATATCGGGAGTAGTCGGTGTGACTACTCCCCTTCTTCTTTTCTTCAACTTTAGCTTTCCCTTTGGAAAGTGCTTTCTTTCTGAGGAGTGCTTTCAACTCCAGCGTCTCCTCATCATCATCATTGAAGTCTTGAATTGCTTCGAGATACTTTTCAAGCTTTTGGTTCTTGTCGTTGTTCACTTCTTCCTGGTTGTTGATTTTCTGAACTTCCTTCATGTCCGACATGATCTCTTCGAGTGGTTGCACTCTTTATTGAAGAACCTGCTCTGATACCAATTGAATGTAGGCCTAGAGGGGGGGTGAATAGGCCCTTTTGAATTTTCTCGGTTCCTGTAACACTCAACAACAGAGTCAATACCAGAGATATCGGACTAGTCCGGTAAAGTGCGTACTAGTCCGGTTTTCACGGGCTAAGTTGATCAAGTTTAAACAATTTGGTTGATTCGTTAGTGTTTGCAGCGGAAATATAAACTTTAATGACAGATTAATAGTTGTATGTTCAATTCTATTACAATTAAGGCTCTTGATCAAAAATTTAACTCAAATTGAACAAAGTGAATCAAACCCTAGATTAGGTTGATCAATTAAGATGAAGAACACAAAAGGACAAGACACACGACTTATCCCGTGGTTCGGTTACCACGAAGGCAACCTACGTCCACGTTGAGGAGCACACAAAAGGACCGGGTCTTCTCCAACCCTTTCCTCGTCGGATCGCCACGAAGGCCAATCCTCTTCCACTAATCACAAAGGGTAAATAACCAAGTTGAAGGGGCGTTCTCACACGTTGAGAGCTCCCTTGATTACAACTTACAACTCCACCAATAACACACTCGAAAATTACAAATTGAAACGCAAGAGTGTGTTAGAGAATCAAACCAAGAGCTCAATGATGTGTGCCAAGTGTCTCTCCAATGATCTAGAAGTGATCTTCAATAGATTGATCAATTTTGCACTCAACTTCGTGGAGAGAGGTGGTTTTTGAGTCTCTTGGGAGGTGTGACGGCGCTAGGGTTCGAGAGATTGTAAAAGTGGGTCGTGCACCTCTATTTATATGGGGTTTCTAAAAGTGACCGTTAGGGTTCAGAAAGATCGGACTAGTCCGTGGTGGTCACCGGACTAGTCCGGTGTGCTGTGTGTAGCAAACCCTAAGTGTCCAGGAATATCGGACTAGTCCGCTTGAAAACGGACTTGTCCGATTTCACTACTGGAAATCTTCGGACTAGTCCGATTGACATCGGACTTGTCCGGACATATGAAACCCTAAGTGTTTAAGATGACAAGTCCGCACTTGCAGGACTTGTCCGATTTATATCAGTGTGTATATCGGACTAGTCCGTGTAGACACCAGACTTGTCCGAAGAGGATCAGAATAAATATCGGACTAGTCCGGTTCACAACGGACTTGTCCGATTTTGAGTGACTTGTGCATTGTGTTGAGGACTAGTCCGCATTGGGGAGGACTAGTCCGAAGTGGATCAGAAAGATATCGGACTAGTCCGGTGGATACCGGACTTGTCTGATCTAGTGCAGAGAGTGATATTGGACTAGTCCGGATGATATCGGACTAGTCCGGTCCTGTATAACTTTGTGCATTGTGTGTGTGTGCTTGAAAGTGATTGAGCTCTTGAGTGTGTTTCCTTAACACACTCCACACATAATAGTCTACTATTTTCTTCTCCTTGAGCTCAAGTTCTCTTTGCTTTTCATTTCCCTTCTTTTTGGCATTTTGCTCATTTTTTACTATTTGCCTGCATTCATCTCAACAAAAGGATTAGGATCCTAATTGCTTGTCATAAATAATCCAAAACCCACAAGGGAGTCCTAGATGCACTTTCAACCGTGGCTCTGATACCAATTGTAGGATCGAAGAGCACGTGAAAAGCTACCAGAGGGGGGGGTGAATGGTAGATTTAAAATCTTACGCAGCGGAAACAATTAAACCCCAAACCCTTTCGGCAGAAAAACGATCTATTAAAGAAATCGTGTGTGAGACAAATATAAACGTGTTTCATCGTGACAAAAATGATAGATATTAGAGAGAATCAATTCACGAAGACAACACAAAAAGAATCACTCAAATCCGTCGAGAAAAACTCAAGTTATGATCGAAAGATCAAACAATGGTCAATCTGCCCTACCCGAGAAAAAACAGTTCTGGAACGCTGCAAAGAAACTCGTGTAGATCATAGATCACAAATCCAATGACCGTGAAATTTTGACATATGATAGATAATCAAGTTGTGAAGACAACCCAAAAAGAATCACGTCAATTGGATCTGTAAAACTCGAGTTATGATAAAACCACCGACGAAAGGTAGTGCTGTCCAGAAACTCGACGAGTAAAACTTGTCTGGAACAAGTCGGACGAACAAGGCACAAAAGTTCCTTCAAACTACGAATTTTATTCAATGGAACACAAGAGGAACAGCCCCAAAGTCGTGCACCACGAGTTCTAGGCTCCCTTGCTTATATAACCATCCCTTAGGCCAACCCAATACCAACTAGGACTCAAATCCTACTCAGATCATGAATCGTAACTTTCCATAACTACTCAAGATTCTTCTATACGCAGATAGAAGCAATCTTAAGACTTCCAAACACCTTAGGAACATATCCCACATTCCTAAACAACTCAAATTCGTGACCCACACGAAATCCTATCATAACCAACTCAAATCTTTCCATATTTGAGTCAAACCTGACTTAGCCGCAGCCTGAGTCCATAAGCTAGTCGGTTGGACCTTTCCGACCAATTCTTTACGTCCACATCTCTTCATCACGCCTCGGAACCATGTAGCCACGTCCATGCACTCCTTGCACACGTGCAAACATCTTCCAATGACGTCCACGATACCTTCATATGCATTGTTCTTGATTCAATCATGTTGCGCAACCTCCTGATCAGCTCAACCACAATTCCTCCTGAATTTGGTTGTTGGAACCTCATCTCCTCCCTGAGACTAGTCCAATGGATCTCGTCACCAGCCATGTCTTGAACTCAAGCAACACCTGCACATGAAAAAACAACCAATCCATACGAGCCCAAGTCCTCGACTTGACTCAAGTTAGTTCCGAACACAACACCTTACGTGAGAACCTCACATAAGCATGTTGCAAAACAACGGTAACACAATATTATCCATATCAACCAAAACGCACCAAAAACTTAGCAAATGAATACTAAGGAATCTTTCCAACAATGTAAAGCAAGTACGAAACATTGCAAATGAAAAGCAGAAGTACAACGGTCAAGTTCCGGACCATCCCACAGCAAGCCGGAGCTTGACCCGGAGCTTACTAGAACAATGAAGCACCTGCCGGAGCTTACCAAAACTAGTAGATCCTAGCACCAGAGCTTACCAAAAACTAGTCAAAACTAGTCAACCCAAAACTGGAGCTAGACAAAGTACGTCGGAGCTTAGCAAAAGCATGCCGAAGCTATCAAATATATGCCGGAGCTATCAAAGACATGCTGGAGCTAACAAAGACATGCCAGAGCTAAAGATAAAGCTCACCGGAGCTAACCAAAGCTAGTCGGACCTTACCAAGAAGTCGGACCTAGCATCGAACGTAACCGGAGCTACCCAAACCAAGCCGGACCTACCGTTGGACCTTGCTGTAGCTCAGAGCTAGAGTCGGACCTTGATAAAAAGGTGTTTTGGTGATATTCAAAACTTTTATCATCAAAGCCAAGTGTATTCACTACAAGTCAATGTATTCAGCACACATAGGTCTTACATTTAGACGGATTTGCACTAGAGAGTGCTGCGGAGGACCTCCAGCACCAGGAGTTTGAAGTCTTTGATCCTAACCAAGCCCAAGAGCAAGGCAACTGTCCTTGAACATATTGATCTTGTTTTGACAATAAATGTTTTGTTTGCAAAACTGCATGCTTGTATCAATTTGATGGGAATCCTATGATAAGAAGTTTACTAGCTTTGTTTAACCACCCTTGTCACCTGGAATTCAGGGTAGAGAGTCGGGAAGAGCTTTTTACCTCTTTGCTTCGCTTAATTAATTGGGATGGAAAAACAACATTACACATATAATTATGCATTAATGAGATTATGGTTAATATGAACTGGTCATTATGATATGGTAATGGGTGATCTAAGCAAGTCTGGTATGTGTATTGGGTTGGATGTTATAGTGGTTTGCTTGCTTCAGATCTAAGAACAGGTTCATGCGAGAATAAGCCAGGACAACAGTGCCACCACCATGAGGCCAAGTATGGGTGCAACGTAGCTGATTAATTAGGGTATTGCTAGTATTGCATGGATCATTTGGCACACCGGAGAAGGGGAGTCGGATTGGGTTTGGATATGGTTGGCGGGACTCCCTGGGATCCAAATGGCACAAGAGGGGGGGGCCTTGGTTCAAGATGTGCTCAGTGGGAGACATCGCCACCGGTGAAATCTCAGTGGGTCCGTACATGCTAGTAGTCCCTTTATAAAGGCTATTTTGTGATCTCTTGGCCATACACCTATGGTAGTGTTTTGGCATAATGGAGGTTTTCCTTTTATCACCGACGGGTGATGAAATCACAAACACGTGGGTAAAGTGGTACAAACTCTACAGAGTCTTTAAAAAAGTATCATGATAGTCGTGCTCTCGGTTATGAGCAACTTGGACAACTTCCATGATTAGAGGGAACTAGGAATTTTGGATTGTTATGGCTGGTACTATATTTGGGATGGTATTATGGATTTAATTATGGCAATGGATATGGTGAATGGCAATTAGAAATGTGGTATATGGATGATGGTAATGAAATATGGACTGGTATTATGATAACTATATGGTTTATGATGGATTACTTCACTTACATATAATATATTGCTTTTCAAATGTTTTAATGTACTTTTTAGCACTTAGCCTTTATTATATTCGTCATTTGAATCTGCTACATATCATAGTTTCCACACTTGCTGAGTACGACATGTACTCACTCTTGCAATTCCCCCACCAGTATGACATGTACTCACTCTTGCAATTCCCCCACCAACAGTTGCAGGTCAGGATTGGAAGTATATCGATGATAATGTGAAGTTCTAGGCCGTGTCTGTCGTCAGCTTTGCCTGTGGTATTGTTGGAGCTGCGCTATACCCTATTTGCTTATGCTGCTTATTTGCTTAGTTGCTTATTTAGTCTATTTCCGCTGAGTTTAAACTTGTCATTAATATTCATTAGAGTTTGTATTCGAGGATATTCTGAATTTTGTAATAAAAGTGGTTAATTAATCCTGTTCTGTGGTAATTTTCTATATATCTATTTGTGAATGCACTCATGTATGTGTGTTGAACGTCCTTGGCAAACATATGAGTTCACTTGGTTCATTTTTAGAACCGGGTGTCACAAATTGGTATCAGAGCAAGATTGGCCGTAGAACGTAGCCTAGATAGAATGGACACTTTAGAGCACATAGGAGCACTCAGGAAGCGATTTGTTTTTGCTTGGTGTGTTGTTTGCTATATATTGTTTGCTTGTGTGCTTAGTAGAGGATTTTGGGATGCTTTAGAATTCCCATGTCCACATAGGCTACTATAGTTAGTTGCTTAGTTTCATATTCCTTGATGCATATAGTTGGGGACATTTTCTAAATTCTTATCTCATGCTTTTCTTCAGATGGTGAGGACTCGCAACCAGAGGGATGGCAATGATGAGGAGTAGAACAATGGAGCACCTCAGAACAACAATGGACAAGGACCTACCCAGGGAGCTATCAACTTTGAGCAGCTATTAGCTATGCAAAACCAGCTCATGTAGACCATGATACAGACTATGGGACAGTTGTAGGCTGGTAACAACAACAATCAACCCCACATGCCTCCACCTCCACCCCCACCTCCTCATATCCGGTTGGGAGAATTCATGAGGACTATGCCACCGACTTTTGCTCAAGCCACTGACCTTATGGATGCTGATGATTGACTCAAGTTTGTGGAGAAGAAGCTAGCTGTTGTCCAATGCAGTGATCGGGAGAAGGTTCTCTTTGCATCTAATCAACTTGTTGGAGCAGCCGCCGATTGGTGGGATTCACTATGCAATGCTCATGAGAACCAAGAGAGAATTACTTGGCCTGAGTTCAAGGAGAGCTTCCGTTCTCATTATGTGCCCGAGGGTGTTATGATTTTGAAGAGGCAAGAATTTGAGAACCTGAGGCAGGGAAGATTGAGTGTGGGTGAATATCTCAACAAATTCACTCAACTTTCAAGGCATGCATCTGAGGATGTGAGCCAGGACAGCCGGAAACAATACTTGTTCATGAGGGGCTTGAACAATGAGATCCAAGTGCAATTGCCCAACTGTGATAATGCCAACTTCCAGAAGCTAGTGGAGAAAGCAATTGTTGTGGAGAACAAAGTCCTTGAGATGGAGCAAGACACCAAGAGGAAGGCGCCATATCAAGGACAGCAACAAGTAAGTAATGTGCGCCCTCGCTTTGCACCACCCAATGCGCCATACTACAGCTCTTTTACGCCTGCTCATCGCCCTGGATATGCACCGCGTCCAGCTCAGTTTGTGCAGCAGTGCCCTGTCATGCAAGCACCTAGGCCTCCAATGCCTTTTGCACCTCGTGCAAACTTTCCTGGTGCCAATGTTCAGAACCAAGTCCGTCCAAATAATTCTGGTGCAACAAGGAAGTGCTATACTTATGGAGAAGCGGGACACTCTGCACATCAGTGTCCTAAGTCAGGACATGGTTAAGGAAGCAATGCTCAAAGGAAGAACCCAAGACTGAAAGGAGGACAGCCGCAAGGGAACCGTGGACAGCAGAATTTCGCTCGTGGCAACGTGAACCATGTCTCTACGGAGGATGCTCAACAAGCGGATGATGTGGTCATTGGTTGTTTCTCGTGAACCATGTCTCTACGGAGGATGCTCAACAAGCGGATGATGTGGTCATTGGTATGTTTCTCGTAAACTCCAACCCAGCGACTATGTTATTTGATTCTTGAGCATCGCATTCATTCATTGCATCAAAATATGTTGCCAAGTATAGTTTGCCTATCTCTCATATGATGTTTACTCTATTGGTTAAGTCTCCTGGAGGAGAGATGAGGACAAATATAGTATGTCCAAAAGTAAGCCTTAGAATAAGGTGGGTAGACTTCTTTGCCATTGTTTTGGATTCTCAAGGATTGGACATTATACTTGGTATGGACTGGTTGAGGAAGCACAATGGAGTCATTGAATGTGCCATGAAGACGGTGAAGTTGACCAATGTGGAAGGGATCACCATAGAGTCTGAAGCATCTCAACACGCACCAAAGCAATTGGAGCTAAATCACATGGATGGTGCCACAATTGAGGAGATTCCAGTGGTGTGTGAATTCTTGGATGTGTTCCCGGATGAGTTGTCAGGTATGCCACCTGATCGAGATATTGAGTTTGTTATTGATTTAATACCTGGAACTGCACCTATAGCTAAGAGGCCATTTAGGATGCCTCCTGTAGGATCAAAGAGCACGTGAAAAGCTACCATAGGGGAGTGAATGGTAGATTTAAAAATCTTACTCAGCGAAAACAATTAAATCCCAAACCCTTCGGCAGAAAAACGATTTGTTAGAGAAATCATGTGTGAAACTAATCTAAACGTTTTTCACTGTGACAAAAGTGATATATATCATAGAGAATCAAGTCACTAAGAAAACACAAGAAGAATCACTCAAATCCGTTGAGAGAGACTCAAGTTATGATCGAAAGATCGAACAAAGGTCAATCTGTCCTACCCGAAGAAAAAAAACAGTTATGGAACGCTGAAAAGAAACTCGTGTAGATCAGACACCATAAATCCAATGACCGTGAAATTTTGACAGATGATAGATAATAAAGTTATAAAGACAACCCAAAAAGAATCACGTCAATCGGATATGTAAAAACTCGAGTTATGATAAAACCACCGACGAAAGGTAGTGCTGTCCAGAAACTCGACGAGTAAAACTTGTCTGCAACAAGTCGGACGAACAAGGCACAAAAGTTTCTTCAAACTACGAATTTTATTCAATGGAACACAAGAGGAACAGCCAAAAAGTTGTCTACCATGAGCTCTGTCCTTCCTTTCTTATATAACCAGCTCGAAAGCCAACTCAACTCAAATCAGGACCCTAATCCTACTCCGTTCACGAATCGAAACTTTCCATAACTGCTTAGGACTCTTCTATACGCAGATAGAAGCGATCTTAAGACTTCCAAACATCTTAGGAACGTACCCCACATTCCTAAAACAACTCAAATTCATGACCCACACGAAGTCCTATCATAACCAACTCGATACTTTCCATACGAGCCATAACCGACTCTGCCGCAGCCAAAGTCATCAACCGATACGATTCGATCCTTCCAACCAGATCTTCCCATCCATAAGACATCTTCGGAACCATGTTTCCACGTCATGCACCACATGCATACGTGCAAAGACCTTTCTTCGACATCCAGTAACCTTCATATGCACTGCCCTTGATTCAATCATCCTGCGCGACCTCCTGACCTGCTCAACCACAATTCCTCCTAAATTTGGTTGTTGGAACCTCATCTCCTCCCTGAGACTAGTCAAATGGATCCCGTCACCAGCCATGTTTTGAACTCAAGCAACACCTGCACGTGAATAAACAACCAATCCGTACGAGCCCAAGTCTGCGACTTGACTCAAGTTAGTTCCGAAACTACAACACCTTACGTGAGCACCTCACATAAGCATGTTGAAAAGCATATCAAAACCATATCAGCCATAACCACCAAAACACACCAACAACTTAGTAAAAGAATACTAAGCAACCTTTCCATAAGTGTAAAGCAAGTTCAAAACATTTCACATGAAAATTTGGAACATTACGATCAAGCTCCGAACCTTGCCAAAGCTAACCGGAGCATGAGCTGGAGTTTATCAAAGCTAGTACAACCTAGCGTCGGGGCTCACCAAAGCTAGTACAACCTAGTGCCGAAGCTTACCAAAGCTAGTCGGACCTAGCACCGGAGCTAACCAAAACTAGTCGGAACTAGTCATCCCAAAAGACGGAGCTAGATAAACATGTTGGAGCTAACCAACATAAGTCGGAACTAGCAAAACATATCGGAGCTTAACAAAGACATGCCGGAGCTATCAAAGACATGCCGGAGCTAAAGACAAAGCTCACTGGAGCTACCCAAAAACATATCGGATCTAGACAAAGAAAGTTGGACCTATTGTCGGACCTTGCAGAAGCTCGGAGCTAGAGTTGGACCTTGCTAAAAAGATATTATTGCAGCATTCAAAACTTTTATTGTCAAAGCTAATGTATTCAGCACACATAGGTCTCACAATCTCCCCCTTGATGAATGCATTGGCAACACCATTTAAAATCCAAACATTGGCATAAAAAGTTTTGAGAAAGATTTTCCCCCTTTTTGAAAATTAAATGAGATAGAAATAAATTTCTCCCCCTGTACTTATTTCTCCCCCTTGCATAATTCTCCATATTATCTCTCCCCCTTTGACAATGTATTCAGCAAGATTCAAAAGAGGATTTTTAATTGTTATGAGCATATTATAACATATACATATAAAACAAATCTCATCCAAGTCATACTATCAAGTAACTTACACTATCACAACAATGAGATACATAAGGTAGTGTAAGCCGTGCTAGAGATCAAATGTAATTTTCAATTTAAGCAAGTCATGATCTCACAAACTTAACTATTTCAATACCTGAAAGCATGACACTTGTTACTGCATTTTATTATTTTTTAAAGCACAGATTTAGATCACATAATATTTGCAAGAGATTATATTCGCATCTGCTTTATTCTAAGCAACCAAGCCAAGCCTATGTCATTTGACAATCAGAAGCTTAAGGACATGGTTTTAGTCATACACAACTTCTTCCAAGTTCATATCTAAGTGCAATGATAAGCCACCTCAAAAGAAAAAGTGCAATGCATGCATATTTTCTTGATCTTTTCTCAACTTATATTTGTTCATAAAGAAAACTCAACAAGTGAGTTGATTACTTGATTAATTCTTTATGATTAAAAGCACTTGTGAGCATGCAACAAGTTCAAAACAGCAAGAAAGTTTGACCATGACCAGATTTAGTGTAAGTAATTATTCCAATTACCAGACATGGCAAAAACTACAAAATGTATAACACGAGTAATGTAGTAAGAACTTTCAGCATGTAAAAGAAATCACAAAGTCATATATGTATGAAATACTATGCTCATATTATTTTAATTTCAGATTCACACATAGACTTCTAGGGTTTGAAAACTCCCCCTCAATGTAAGCTATGAGGATGCATAACCCCTATTTCACTACGAATGAAACAAAAACGAGTGAAATTCGAAGGTTTTGTAAAAATGTCAGCCAATTGTTGTTCGGTATCTACATGGTGAAGCACAATGTTTCCTTTTTCAATATTATCACGAAGAAAGTGATACCTAATGTCAATGTGCTTAGTTCTAGAATGTTGCACAGGGTTTTTAGCAATGCAAATGGCACTAGTGTTATCACAAAACAGTGGAACAATATCTAGGTCAACCCTATAGTCCCTAAGTGTTTGAACAATCCAAATAATTTGTGAGCAAGCACTAGTAGCAGGTACATATTCAGATTCGGCTGTGGATTGTGCAACTGAATTTTGTTTTCTAGAGGACCAAGCAACAAGTGAATTACCAAGAAAATTACAAGCACCGGAAGTACTTTTCCTATCAATCCTACAACCTCCAAAATCAGCATCGAAAAAAGCTTTCAAAGTAACGATTGAGGAAGAAGGAAGAAAAATGTCAAATTCTTGAGTTCCATGTAAGTACCTGAGAATCCTTTTGATTGCTTGACGATGTGAAGCACGTGGGGAGTCTTGAAAATGTGCACAAAGACATACGCTAAATTGTATGTCTGGTCTTGATGCTGTGAGGTACAAAAGTAATCCGATCATGCTTCTATATTCTTTTTGATCCACGGTTTCACCATCTTCATCAAGTTCAAGTGTTGTTGTTGTTCCCATTGGTGTCTGAAGAGGCTTGCTTTTGTCCATGTTGAAGCGCCTTAGGAGGTCTTTTGTATACTTCGTTTGATGCACAAAGGTACCCTCCTTGGTTTGCTTGATTTGCAGCCCCAAAAAGTATGTGAGTTCTCCCATCATACTCATCTAAAATTCTGAACTCATCATAGCTGAAAACTTGGACACAATATCATGAGAAGCACAACCAAAGATAATATCATCCACATACACTTGAACGAATAATGAGTCATTGCCATGCTTAAGCACAAAAAGAGTTTTATCAAACTTGCCCATGGTAAACCCCTTTTCAAGTAAGAATATTTTTAACCTATAATACCATGCTCTAGGGGCTTGTTTGAGACCATACAAGGCTTTGGACAGTTTGTAAACATGATTAAGAAAATCTGAATTTTCAAAACCCGGTGGTTGTTTGACATAAACCTCCTCATCTATGTAGCCATTAAGAAAATCACTTTTAACATCCATTTGATATAGCTTAAAACTTTTAGATGCAGCAAAAGCTAACAAAATTCTTATGGCTTCTAATCTAGCAACAGGAGCAAAAGTTTCATCAAAATCTAGACCTTCAACTTGAGTGAAACCTTGAGAAACCAACCTAGCCTTATTCCTAACCACAACCCCATCCTCACTTTGTTTATTTTTAAACACCCATTTAGTTCCAATTAAAGTGTGACCTTGAGGAGGAGGTACAAGTTTCCAAACATTATTTCTTTCAAAATTTTCTAACTCTTCTTGCATGGCAATAATCTAAGATTCATTAGTGAGTGCGTGTGATATATCTTTGGGTTCAAAAGAAGCAACAAAAGAAGAATGAGCTTAAGAGTTTGGATCGCAAAACCTGGACCGTGTAACTCGTTCGTGCAAGCTTCCAATAATCTGTTGCGAAGGATGATCTTTATAAAACCGTAGGGGAACAGATGTCTCACAAGCTTCTTCTTCTTCGTGTTAATCACAAATCGATGAGCTTGTAACTTGAGTACGATTTGAATCGGCATTGATGGTTGTCGGTGCTGGTTGAGAATTAACATCCGGAGCTGAACCAAAGTCTTTAGCTGCTGAATTTTTGGGCAACAGCTTCAATTCTTCCTCATCTTCAATGAAAATGCTCTCCCCTGCGGATATGGATCTGGACCTGCAATGTTTGAGCTAGTACCTGGGATAGATTCATCAAAAGACACTTCACAAGTCTACACAATTTTGTTAGTGTCAAGTAAAAGCACACGGTAGCCTCTAGAATGAGATGGATAACCAAGAAACATGCCATCAATGGATCTAGGTTCAAATTTATCAAGATTACCATGTTTTTTAACAAAGAATTTGCAACCAAAGACCCGAAAGTGCGTAACACTAGGCCTATGTCTAAACCGGAGCTCATATGGTGTTTTACCTAGCTTAGCGCGCAAAAAAACACGATTTGAGACATAACAAGCGGTTGCAGTCGCATCAGCCCAAAATTTCCTAAGAGTTTGATATTCATCAAGCATAGTCCTAGCCATCTCAACTAAGGTTATGTTCTTTCTTTCTACAACACCGTTTTGTTGAGGTACATATGGTGAAGAAAATTGATGATCTATTCCATTTTCAGCACAAAAGTGATCAAAAGACTGATTTTTAAATCCAGTTCCGTTATCACTTCTAATTGCTTTTAAAGATCCTGGGTGATCAATTGATAATCTAAGAAATAAAGTTCTAAAGTGACTAAAGGCTTCATTCTTAGATGCCATAAAGTAAACCCAAGGGTATCTAGAATAATCATCAACAATAACAAGAACATACAATTTACCTTCGAAGGATTGAACATGTGAAGGTCCTACGGTGTCAAGGTGCAAAAGTTGACCTGGTTCAGTTGTCATGATCATTTTGAGAGGAGTATGTGAACATACAACCATCTTAGCATGTCTACAAGAAGAGCATACAATTTCTTTGTCCCCTTTAAGCTTAGGCAGCCCACGTATGCGATCAAGAGCACTAACACGCGTTAGGTGATCAAAGCCTACGTGACCAAGTCTACAATGCCAAAAATATAAGTCCTTTGAATCATTAGCAACTAGACACCTATGCTTAGAGGAAGACATGTCAAAATTAGCTTTAAAAACTCTTCCAAACCGAGACATGATAAAAATAAGCTAACTATTTGAACCTACAACTTTGCAGCAGTTTTTATTAAAAATAATTTCCAGATTTTCATCTAACAATTGTGAAACAGAAAGCAAGTTGTATTTCAAATTTTTGACAAATGTCACATCCTTCAAAGTGTAGTGATCATTTACTCTAACCGAACACTTAGCAATTATAGGAGTTGAAGAATTATTAGCAAAAGTAACATTCTCTACAGTGGAACAAAAGAGAGGGAGGAGAACCATTCTTTGTTAACAATCATGTGGCGTGAGCAACCTGAATCCACAATCCAAATGTTCTCCTTCCTCAAGCATGTAACCTACATAGAAACACAATACGTCGATGACTCAATACTGTGTTAGTCAAAAGGCATTTAGATATCCAGTCTTGAGTCACACGACGTGCAGCAGGAAAAACACGCAAAAGCTAAGATAAAACAGCAGGTTTATGGGTCAAAGTTTGAGGTTTTTTATTCTTAACTGCTGACCTATAAGGTGTTACTTGTGTAGCACAAAAATCACTAGCTCCGGAGGCAAAAACAGAAGGTCTCGAGGTAAACTTTGAATGTTTTTGACTCATAACAGCAGGTTGCATGTTCCTGGCATTTGGTTTAATATGTGCAGCAAATTTTGCAAGGAAGTTATGAGATCTAGCAACCATTCTTTCCCTTTTCTGTTGTTTAGCTAGTCTATAACAAAAATCTATGACATTACCATCTCTACCACAGTAAGTACAATAAAATTTAACTTTGTGTTCATGTCTAGATGAGCAAGTAATATTTTTATTTGAAACCGAATGAGACAACACTCCTGCAGATTTGAAAACCACTTCTTTTTGTTTAGGAACTGTTTGAATCAAGCCACTTCCTAATAACTTTATAATTTTAGGTGGATGTGCCTTAGCATGAGCATGAGAATCAAAACCTAAACCAGTTTTATCATTGCAAGACTTGGAAGAATTCAGCAGCAAGTTTAGGTTCTTATTCCCATTACAAAACCGATATAATGTCCTATGCATGTTATCAAGTCTATCGGACAAATCAAGGCAATTTTCACATGAAGTTTTTCCTTTTAATTTGCAATTGGAACAATATTTAACTTCATGAGAACGTAAAGCGTTATTCAATATTGAAATTTCATTCATAGCATCTTTTAGTTTCTTTTCAAGATCATCACAACTAGAACAATGCAAATCAATTGTATAACAAGAAGCATCTTTTAAGTTTCCAATGTCAAGTGCAGCAAGCTTTTTGTTCTTTTCAATTTCAAGTTCAAGTCTATCTAGAGTGGAGGAGTGTGTAGTTCTTAGTGTGGACAATTGTTCATAGATTAAATCACATGAGGGACAAGAATCATCACTAGGAATCAAGGTTTTCAAACGGTTGATTTTAGATTCTAGTGATTCAATTTTAGTAGCATTATCCCTAAGCTTTTTGTCCTTTTTCCTAACAATAATAGTTGCATGAGTAATTGCATCACACATTTCATTACAGGTAGAACATACCTCATCGTCATCACTGTTGTGTTCTGCATCCTCCTGACTTGATATTGATCTTGTTTTGCCCACCATGAAGCATAAGTTGGCCAGATCGTCATCATCTTCATCACTTTCAAAGTCTACATCGCTTGAACTGAGCTCTTGAAGTGCAGTTATGAAGGTGTTAATCATCTTGCGTCCTATGGTACCCTTCTTTTTATTGTTGGGGTTTCTAGAGGTGGTCTTGACCTTGTTCTGTTTTTCTTCACGGGTAGTAGGACCTGAAAGGTTAGGGCATTCTGTACGAAAGTGTCCTGTCTTACCACATTCAAAATGGTGTTAAGGTCCGGAGCTTCCTCTCCTTCTAGTTCTCACATTTTGCAATGCTTTTGAGAACCTAGTAGAGATTAGTGCTAACTCCTCTTCTTGAAATTCCTCGATCTGCTCCAGGGTTAGTGAGGACAACAAAGCAAGAGTATTGCAAGATGATGATTGGTCGGACCTAGGCATATCAAGTTGTGAGACAAATGCAACAGACTTATTTGGGTTCTTACGTGATAAGATGTCAATTTCATGAGTTTTGAGTTTAGAGTAAAGCACATCTAAAGTAAGTGTACTCATGACAGTAGATTCACGGATAGATGTAACTTTCATCTGTCAGATTGACATGTCTAATGCACTAAGAAGTTGCCTAGCATTTTCAGCATCAGAAAAATTAATGTTGACACTACGCAAGTTACTGAGAATTTTGTTAAAGCGAGCAAAGAGATCATCAATGGACTCATCGGGTTGCATCTCGAAGCGCATTGATTCTTTCTTGAACATGTCTTGCCTTACCTCCTTGATCGTGTTGGATCCTTCGTGATAGTCACAAAGTGCTCTCCATACATCGTATGCCGATCGGACATGTGCAACGCGGTCGAAGTCGCTCTGAGTGAGTCCTTGGATGATCAAGTTCCGGGCTTTGTTGTTGTTGTTGATGTCCCGTAGGTTTATAGTCGTAACTTGATCATTTGGTGGCACTTCGTAAGGCTTGTAAACCTTCTCCCATATTGTGAAGCCTTGCGCCTGGATGAAAGCCTCCATGTGTGCCTTCCAAACCTAAAAATCAATACCAGCAAACACACAAGGTTTGGCGGAGTATTTCTCCATGATGATTAGTAAAAAACACATGCAAATCATAATGATTGAAGCAACGTGGCTCTGATACCAACTGTAGGATCGAATAGCACATGAAAAGCTACCAGAGTGGGGTCAATGGTAGATTTAAAAATCTTACGCAGCGGAAACAATTAAATCCCAACCCCTTCAGCAGAAAATTGATCTGTTAGAGAAATTGTGTGTGAAACTAATCTAAACGTGTTTCACCATCACAAAAGTGATATATATCTGAGATAATCAAGTCACGAAGAAAACACAAGAAGAATCACTCAAATTCGTCAAGAGAAACTCAAGTTATGATCGAAAGATTGAACAAAGGTCAATCTGTCCTACCCGAAGAAAAAAACAGTTATGGAACGCTGCAAAGAAACTCATGTAGATCAGACACCATAAATCCAATGACCGTGAAATTTTTACATATGATAGACAATCAAGTTTTGAAGACAACCCAAAAGAATCACGTCAATTGGATCTGTAAAACTTGAGTTATGATAAAACCACCGATGAAAGATAGTGCTGTCCAGAAACTCAACGAGTAAAACTTGTCTGGAACAAGTCGGACGAACAAGGCACAAAAGTTCCTTCAACCTACGAATTTTATTCAATGGAACACAAGAGGAACAGCCCCAAAGTCATCTACCACGATATCTGGCCTCCCTTGCTTATATAACCAGCTCGAAAGCCAACTCAACTCAAATCAGGACCCTAATCCTACTCCGTTCACGAATCAAAACTTTTCATAACTGCTTAGGACTCTTCTATACGCAGATAGAAGCAATATTAAGACTTAAAAACACCTTAGGAACGTATCCCACATTCCTAAAACAACTTAAATTCGTGACCCACACGAAATCCTATCATAACCAACTCGATACTTTACATACCGAGCCATAACCGACTCTGCCGCAGCCAAAGTCATCAACCGATACGATCCAATCCTTCCAACCAGATCTTCCCATCCGTAAACCATCTTCGGAACCATGTTTCCACGTCATGCACTGCATTCATACGTGCAAACACCTTCCTTCGATATCCAGTAACCTTCATATGCACTGCCCTTGATTCAATCATCCTGTGCGACCTCCTGACCCGCTCAACCACAATTCCTCCTGAATTTGGTTGTTGGAACCTCATCTCCTCCCTGAGACTAGTCCAAAGGATTCCATCACCAGCCATGTCTTGAACTCAAGCAACACCTGCACATGAATAAACAACCAATCCGTACAAGCCCAAGTCCGTGACTTGACTCAAGTTAGTTCCGAAACTACAACACCTTATGTGAGCACCTCACATAAGCATGTTGCAAAGCATATCAAAACCATAACAGCCATAGCCACCAAAACACACCAACAAATTAGTAAAAGAATACTAAGCAACCTTTCCATAAGTGTAAAGCAAGTTCAAAACATTTCACATGAAAATTTGGAACATTACGATCAAGCTCCGAACCTTGCAAAAGCTAAACGGAGCTTGAGCCGGAGCTTATCAAAGCTAGTACAACCTAGCGCCGGAGCTTACCAAAGCTAGTATAACCTAGCGTCGGAGCTTACCAAAGCTAGTCGGACCTAGCACCGGAGCTAACCAAAACTAGTCGGAACTAGTCATCCCAAAAGTTAGAGCTAGAAAAACATGTTGGAGCTAACCAACATAAGTTGGACCTAGAAAAACATATCGAAGCTTAACAAAGACATGCCGGAGCTATCAAAGACATGCCGGTGCTAAAGACAAGGCTCACTGGAGCTACCCAAAAACATGTTGGATCTAGACAAAGAAAGTCGGACCTATTGTCGGACCTTGCAGAAGCTCGGAGCTAGAGTCGGACCTTGCTAAAAAGATATTATGGTAGCATTCAAAACTTTTTTTGTCAAAGCCAATGTATTCAGCACACATAGGTCTCACACCTCCTAAGGAATTAGCGGAGTTCAAGAAGCAGATTCAAGAGCAACTAGAGAAGGGGTTTATTCACCCAAGTTCTTCACCTTGGGGAGTGCCCGTACTTTTTGTGGACAAGAAGGATGGATCCCAAAGGATGTGTGTGGATTACCGAGCTCTCAACCAGGTGACAATCAAGAACAAGTACACCTTGCCACGCATAGAAGACTTGTTTGATCAGATGAAGGGTGCATATGTTTTCTCCAAGATTGATTTGAGGTCGGGCTACATCCAAATGAAGATTAGGCCATCGGAGATACCCAAGAAAGTTTTTCGGACACGGTATGGATCATATGAGTACACTGTGATGTCTTTTGGATTGACAAATGCACCTTCATACTCTATGTATCTCATGAATAAGGTCTTCATGGAGTACTTGAATAAGTTCGTTGTGGTGTTAATTGATGACATTATGATCTACTCGAAGGATGAGAAGGAGCATGAGGAACACTTGAGGCTTACATTGTAGAAATTAAGGGAGCATCATTGTATGCCAAGTTCAACAAGTGTCAGTTTTGGTTAAGGGAAGTGTCATTTTTTGGATCATATCATCTCGGGAGGTGTATCGGTTGACCCAGGAAAGGTGAGAGACGTGTTTAAATGGGAACCCCCGCAAAATGTAAAGGAAATATTGAGTTTTCCTGGAATGGATGGATACTACCGTAGGTTCATCAAGGACTTTTCCAAGTTAGTCAAGCCAATGACGAAATTACTAATGAAGGGGAAATATTTCCAATGGACTCAAGATTGTCAAGAAAGTTTTGAGGAGTTGAAGAAAAGGTTAACGACAGACTCAGTTTTGATATTGCCAGATGTGAGCAAGAGTTTTGACATATATTGTGACGCATCAAGACAAGGACTTAGATGTGTATTGACGCAAGAAGGTCAAGTGGTTGGATACGCATCAAGACAATTGAAGAAACATGAGCAGAATTACCCAACACATGATTTGGAACTTGCAACCGTGGTACATGCATTGAAGATTTGGAGACATTATATCCTTGGACATAAGTGTGAAATTTATACGGATCATACGAGTCTTAAGTATATTTTCACACAAATGGATCTGAATTTGAGGCAGCGAAGATGGTTGGAGCTCATCAAGGAGATGTGGGAATTAATTATCACCCGGGGAAGGGTAATGTTATGGCCGATGCATTGAGTAGAAAAGGATAAGTCATCAACTGGCGGTTCAAGAGCTGCCATCTGAGCTATGCAAGGAGTTTGAACGATTGAACCTTGGATTTGTAAATGAGATGGGGATAATGGAGTTAAATCCGACCTTGGAACAAGAAATTCGAGAAGGTCAAACAAGGGATGAGGAAATTCAGGAAATCAAGGAAAGGACCCAAGAGGGAAGATAATTCAGATTTGATGAGGATGAACATGGTACTCTATGGCTTGGGAAGAGGATTGTCATGCCTAATGTGAAGCATATCCGAGAGACAATACTAAAACAGGCACATGACTCGCTTCTCAATTCACCCCGAATGTACGAAGATGTACAAGGATTTGAAGACTTCTTATTGGTGGGCTAGCATGAAGAAGGACATATCGGAATATGTATCTTTGTGTGATGTGTGCCAATGATTCAAGGCGGAACATCAAAGGCCAGCTGGATTATTGCAGCCATTAAAGATTCTAGAATGGAAGTGGGAAGAAATTGGAATGGACTTCATAGTTGGTTTACCGCGTACCCAGTCCGATTATGACTCAATTTGGGTTATTGTGGATCATTTGACCAAGTCAGCTCACTTCATCCCCATGAAGACCAAGTATACTGCAATACAACTGGCAGACATATATATGCAGCATATTGTGTGTCGACATGCAGTTCCAAAGAGGATAGTTTCGGATAGAGGTTCTCAATTTACCTCCAGGTTTTGGCAAAAATTGCATGTAGCATTGGGAACAATGTTGAATTTCAGTTCAGCATATCACCCTCAGACAGATGGACAAACTGAGAGAACCAATCAGATTTTGGAGGATATGCTAAGAGCTTGTGCTTTGAAGCATGGGAAGAGTTGGGCAAGAGCTTGCCATATGCGGAATTCTCATATAACAATAGTTACCAAGCAAGCTTGAAAATGTCACCCTATGAAGCACTTTACGAAAGGAAGTGTAGGACACCTTTGTTCTGGAATAAGACAGGAGAGAATCAAGTGTTTGGACCTAACATGCTGTAAGAAGCTGAGAAGCAAGTTCAGATTATTCGCAAAAACTTGAGGGCTGCTCAATCAAGGCAAAAAGGCTATGCGGATAATAGGAGAAGGAAACTAGCCTTTGAAGTGGGAGATTTTGTTTACCTCAAGGTGTCACCAATGAGAGGTCATAAAAGGTTTAACATAAGAGGCAAGCTAGCACCTCGATACATTGGGCCATTCAAGATTTTGAACAAGAGAGGAGAAGTGGCATATAAGTTGGAGATGTCAGCACATCTATCGGATGTTCATGATGTCTTTCATGTTTCCTAGCTCAAGAAGTGTTTAAGGGTACCGGAAGAACAAGTGCCAATGGAAGAATTGGAATTAGAGGCATATTTGACTTATGCTGAGCAACCGGTCAAGATCTTAGAGGCCAAGGAGAGAGTCACAAGGAACAAGGTGATTAGATGGTGTAAGTATAATGGAAACATCACACACAATCAGAGGCAACTTGGGAGCTGGAGGATGATCTCAAGAAGGAATTTCCCTATCTTTTCTCTTCCACGTGAATCTCAAGGGTGAGATTCATTTTAAGGGGGTATGTTTGTAACACCCTCATTTTCATCCATCATGCATTGCATAAGTCCATATACATGTCTAACATTACTCCACATAAAAAGAAATAAGTTTAAAATGAATTTAGAGTAAAAGCACACTTAAGAATTCTGAGAAGTGCGGGCTAGTCCGGTTTTGGTGCGGACTACTCCGATTTCTCTCTAACCTTTGTCAGACTTGTCCGTTTTGCTGCGGACTAGTCTGTTTTTGCCTCTGGACACTTTCAGACTTGTCCGGTTCATTGCGGACTAGTCCAGTATTCCAATTTCTTGGAAATTTTGCTAAGTCCTTGGAATTGTCCAGACTTGTCCGGTATTCCAGTGGACTTGTCCTTTTTCCCTCTAACTAAAATCGGACTTGTCCAGTTTTGGCCAGACTTGTCTGATTTTCCTCTGAACAAGTTTAGACTTGTCTGATATAGTCCGTACTTGTCCGTTTTCGCCTCTGTCTAACTTCGGACTAGTCCGGCCCTTTTCGAACTTGTCCAGTAATCACGACTCCGAGTTGATCTTCTGTTTCACGACTTGTTTTTGGGTTCTACCTTAAGTGGGCCTAAGGACGTCATGTCTAACTCTTTTTGGAGCCCACGTGGGACCCCAAATCGGCCTCCACCCTCTCCAAACTCGAAATCCATCAAACCCTAGCCTCCACCTCTATATAAACAACTCCATATCTTGACTTTACATCTTTTTGCCTCAATTGAAGACCACAAAACCCTAGTTTGTGGAGAGATGCCACCAAGGAGGGGGGAAGGAGATCCCGAGCAAGAAGAAGAAGAGGACGAAATGAAAGAGGATCAAGATCTCCATCAAGTTTCATTCTTCATCACCAATTCACCTTCAAGTTCTTCATCAACCCTAGATCTTCAAGATCCAAGTGTTGCGTCCAAAACCTTTGATTCATTTGAGTTCTAAACACCTGGTACACCTTCTACTTCCTTTTTCTCACGTGAATTCAACCCCGATTCTCCAAATTCACATCAATCTAGAAAAGCCTAATTTGATGTTCCTGCAACGGGCGGACTAGTTCGGTCCCCTGCAGACTTGTCCGATTTATCGATCTGTTTCCTATTGAATTAAATCTAGATCTGTTCGAATTAATTCCTAACCTATTCAAACTTGTTAAAAGCTATTGTAACTAGTTAGTAAACATCATTAACAAGTTTTACTTCGCAATTGCATTAACCATGCATGTCATGTCATATTGAGTAATATATGTGCACTTACTGATTGTGATTCTTGTCTTATATGTTTGTTGCGCGGTTTAGACGGATTTGTGCTAGAGAGTGCCGCAGAGGACCTCCAGCACTAGGAGTTTGAAGTATTTGATCCTAACCAAGCCCAAGAGCAAGGCAAGTGTCCTTGAACTATTGATCCTGTTTTGACAATAAATGTTTTGTTTGCAAAACTGCATGCTTGTGTCAATTTGATGGGAATCCTATGATAGGAAGTTTAGTAGCTTTGTTTAACCACCCTTATCACCCTGAATTCATGGTAGAGAGTCGGTAAGG
Source organism: Tuctoria greenei (assembly GCA_036927565.1). Lineage (NCBI taxonomy): Eukaryota > Viridiplantae > Streptophyta > Magnoliopsida > Poales > Poaceae > Tuctoria > Tuctoria greenei. Next base: position 147,914,956 of record JAYESD010000007.1, read on the forward strand.
GCTTTTTACCTTTTTGCTTAGCTTAATTCATTGGGATGGGAAAACAACATTACACATATAATTATGCATTAATGAGATTATGGTAAATATGAACTGGTCATTATGATATGGTAATGGGCGATCTAAGAAAGTCTGGTATGTGGATTGGGTTCGATGTTATGGTTGTTTGCTTGATTTAGATCTAAGGACCGGTTCATACGAGAATAAGCCAGGACAACAGTGCCACCACGAGGCAAAGTATGGGTGCGGCTTAGCTGATTAATTAGGGTATTGCTAGTATTGCATGGATCATTTGGCGCACCGGGGAAGGGGAGTCGGATTGGGTTTGGATATGGCTAGCGGGACTCCTTGGGATCCGGATGGCACAAGAGGGGGCCCTTGGTTGAAGATGTGCTCAGTTGGAGACATCGCCACCGGTGAAACCTCAGTGGGTCCGTACATGCTAGTAGTCCCTTTGTAAAGGCTATTTTGTGATCTCTTGGCCATACACCTATGGTAGTGTTTTGGCACAATGGAGGTTTTCCTTTTGTCACCGACGGGTGATGAAATCACAAACACGTGGGTAAAGTGGTACAAATTATGCAGAGTCTTTAAAAAAACTATCATGATAGTCGTGCTCCCAGTTATGAGCAACCTGGACAAGTTCCATGATTAGAGGGAACTAGGAATTTGGGATGGTTATGGTTGGTACTGGATTTGGGATGGTATTATCGATTCAATTATGGCAATGGATATGGTTAATGGTAATGATAAATCTAGTATATGGATGATGGTAATGAAATATGGACTGGTATTATGATAACTATATGGTTTATGATGGGATTACTTCACTTACATATAATATATTGCTTTTCAAATATTTTAATGTACTTTTTAGCACCTAGCCTTTATTATATTCGTCATTTGAATCAGCTACAGGTCATACTTTCCACCCTTGCTGAGTACGACATGTACTCACTCTTGCAATTCTCCCACCAACAGTTGCAGGTCAGGATTGGGATATATCAATGATAATGCAGAGTTCTAGGCCGTGTCTGCCGTCACCTTTGCCTGTGGTGTTGTTGGAGCTGTGTTATACCCTATTTGCTTATGCTGCTTATTTGCTTAGTTGCTTATTTAGTTTATTTCTGTTGTATTAGTTCAAACTTGTCATTAATATTCATTAGAGCTTGTATTTGAGGATATTCTGAATTCTGTAATAAAAGTGGTTAATTAATCCTGTTTTGTGGTAATTTTCTGTATATCCTTTTGCGAATGCACTCATGTATGTGTGTTGAACTTCCTGGGCACACATATGTGTTCACTTAGTTCATTTTCGGAACCAGGTGTCACACCTAGGTAGGGTTCTAGTACGGATGGATAAAAGGGTAACTGAGGTAGTGTGACACACACAAGAGCATCCTATCCTAAGGGGATAAATGAGGTAATAGAAGGCCTAGGATAAGTGTTAGGTAGATACTTCTAATATGCTTCTAATGTACACATACAGAGTCTAAGTTAGTTAATAATGATTATACTAATTATGAATTCTCATGCTAAGTGGATTAACACATCGTATACGGGTTTACCCCTAGCAACACTAGGCGACTCCTGCCAAGAGCGTGTGGCATAGCCGAACATGGAGGATTACAAAGGACAGATAGGCCTGTCACGACCTACTACCTACCTCTTCAATCTGTGGGTCTACGAGACATTCAACGCTACTCTCTATCCTAGCACCATGCTAGCATATTAAGTAATTACCTTAAGAGCCTAGGCACAAGCCATTCTAAGGAAATGAACTAAATCACCATTTAACCAATGTTAATTCATAACATAAGTAACTCGTATTAACATAGTCATATCATAGCTAATTAGACTATAGTGGAGGTTTATAGTGTTTATGATAATGTAATGAGAATGGTATGGCACAATATAAATGCTATTCCTACCACATACATGGAATCCACAATCAAACAAGATACGCTTCATCCAAGTATATGAACAATAGTATACTAAAGATATCATCTTTATTAAGAATAAAGTCACAAATACAAATAGGAATATGGGAGACATATCTTTCCCAATTGGGAAGAGACTCCTCCTACTCCTCCCCTACTTGGACTATGGACTAGAGGCTCTCCTCTCTACAGCTTATACTCCTCTAAACCTATCGAGAGTAGTGGATACAAAGGATAAATACTCAAGTGGTGTGTGTTGAAGTGAGGGGTGAGGGGTCCTATTTATAGCTTGGCGAAGGGTCGGTTCCCGCCACAAAAACCGTGGGATCAGTAACCCATGACCTCTTCAAGCCGGGAAGAGCCTACACGTGGAGTTTGATTGAGAAAGGCACCAGGATCTAGTCGGCCGACTAGGGGGGTCGGCAGACCTGGTCTTGGCCTCTTTTGTGGTGTGCTTCCTCCAGGTGACTGATAGGTGGGTCCCATTGACTGATATTGGTGCTACACCGTAGGATGGCCTCGGATACTTCTGCTTGTGGGCCATTTGATCCATGTGGTGCCACGTGGTGTCACCTAATTGGCTGGAATGATATTTTATAGGATCCATCCTATTGTTTCACTTCATTTCTGCATAGAATCCCGACATGCACTACTTTCTCCAAGGACAAGTGGAAATAGGTTAAATAGAAAGGTGATATGTGCAAAAAATGACTATTCCATCACATAATTGAGTTATATTGACGGGTGAAATTCGTGCATAACAGCCGTCAACACTCTTCGAGCGGCTTTTGGCCACTTCATTGGCCCTTTGAGCGTGCTCGTAGATATCTTGGGTCTTTTTATCAAGGGCTTTTATAGCAGCCTCTCATTCATCCAGCACCTTGTTCAGGCACGACTGCGAGCTTTCTCCGCTGCCACCCACTACTTCTGGTCCGCAAGTCAGGATTGTGTCAGCTTCGTCTTGAAGTATAGTTGTTGGCACCAATGCCTAGGAGTGGCGTGCTCTTCTTCAAGAGACTTGCGTTCGTAGTCGAAGGAAAGCTAGACCTGGCGGAGGCTGGAGCAGGCATTGTCAATTGACAATGTTAGAGGGATAGGCTTCGGACGCGCTTGAGGTTCATCCTCTGGTTCCTTCGGATCTTTTGGAATAGTCGTTGGAGCCCATGGCACGAGCATGGACTCCTACAGCACTACGTCAGTGGGGCTGGTCTCCGAAAGTTCATCTACCTCCGACGCGAATGAGGAAGGTCCCGCAACCGGATCTTCAACCTCTGGCATGGATAAGGAAGGTCCCACAGTCGGATATTCAGCCATCGGTGCAGACGAGGAAGGTCCCATTGTAGAATCTTTAGCTAATGGCATCGTCGCATCTCGAGCTGGTGTCAGAGCTTCAACCGTAGCTTCCGAAGTCTCCGGCACTGGCGCCGGTACCTTCGATGCTGGTTCTGGAGCAATTGGCACATGTGCTAGTACTTCCGGTGCTATCTCTGGAGCAGTTGAAGCTTGCTCCGGTGCAACCGCGACTTCTTCTTTGACCACTGGTACTGAGGTCGTCTCGGTGCTAGTGCGCACTGGAGCTGCGGGGTCGACTGCCTCAACCACAGGAGGAGCTGTCTCAACATTAGAAGCTTCGGACAGTGTGGTCTATGGGGCCGAGGCGCTTGCGGGTGTTGGAGCAGAAGCTCTTGATACTCTGGAAACAGAGGATAGAGAATAAAAGAAAAAAACAAAATCAAGACACAAACTAAAGAGTTGGCCCTTACCTAGGGACGTTGTCGCTCTAGTCGGCACGAATCTTCTTCATCGGACGATTGGAGCCAGAGCCCACCGTTGTTGATGAAGCAGAGGCCCCAAACTTTGTCCCAAGGCTTGTAGCAGCCATTGGCATTGCCTCGGTCGGGATCTCCCTCGGTTGAGAAGGGATTCCAGACCAAGAGCCCCATGATGGCACCGGGACCAGAGTCGACTTGTCGTACCTAGTGCCCTCCATGGACACTGGATCCGAAGGAGCTACCAATGCTAGAGGCACTACCAGGACCAACTTGAGAGTTGAGCGAGGCACCGCTTCTGTCACACGTGATCTGACGAAACTGCCGTCAGACCGTGTCAGCTTCCTCTTCCAGCTAGAGGATTTGACGGGATCTTTGCCTTTACCCCGACTCAAGTCGAGTTTCTTCTGACTTGAATTTTCAAGAGCCTTGCCCTCTGAAGCTCAGGGTACTGAAATATCTGCTTGTGGGGTGCTCCTATGTCTCTCCACAATGCCCAAGTCATCAAGCTCCGACATCTCTTTTCGTAGCTCCATCCTAACCTCCAGAACCATGTTTAGCGGCAGGAACTCTGCTGGAGGTGTCAGGTCGTCGGGATTGATGGTTCTGTGCTACAACTTTTCGAGATAAAGCTTCAAAGCCTTTTCATCCAATTTCGACCTGATATGCCCGTGCAGGCCATTCCCTCTTCTTCAGCGGGGCCCAAAGGTTGGTCAGGAAGATCACAATCACCATTAGAGGGGTCACCCCTCCTTCCAACTCTGGATTATTGACAAGATCGGGTTGTACTCTTTCATCAGCTTCGTCGGTGTCAATGGTGGGAAGGCCATCAGGTAGCTCCAGCCTGCCATGGTGTTCCACCCTCATGACCACCCAATCCTTATTCCAGCCATCCCACTTCCCCGAAGGAAACGACTTCAAGTACTTGAAGGGTGGATTCCTACGCTTCACGGAGTAGTAGAAGCTAAAGAACTCATTCCCTTTCCCGGTTGTGCGGACCGTGAAGAAGGTCTGGCAGAGCGCGATGCAGGGCAGCACACCCACACACATCTCGCAAAAATGGACGAAAGTCGCCACCAGCAAGAAGAAGTGGGGGCCGAGGTGATGGAGTTGCAAATCGTAGAAGTCCAGCAACATCAACAAGAAGTTGGACAATGGCGGGATGAGCCCCACCATGGCGAACGCCGAGAAATACATAATCTTGCCAGCACTTTCCTTCTTTAAGGAGATCTAGAAGAAGCAAATCATGTTCTTGAAGGAGTCACTCGACCACCCCATGTAGGTGCAGACTCTCGACAACTCGTTGTTGATCTAGATCTTGCTGGGAGGAAGTCCTAACTCCATCGTCGCAAAGTGGAGCAGAAGTGGAAAAAGTGATGCAAGGACGGAGAGCACTAAGAGCAAGATCAAATGAAAGCATAAGGAGTTCTCTTCCCATGCATAATTTCTCCCTTTAGTAAGCCTTCGCAATGCTTGGATGGCAACTGCATTTGGACTAAAATCACGCTCTACGTAGTTACTCTCCAATAACAAGGGGGCCTGGGTCCACTTTGTTAAAAAGTCGCACCAGGCGAACCGTTGTCATGATGGGAAGTTGGGAGCCCGAGGGCGACGGCCTGATAGAGCTACAAAGATTACGCTGGAAACCGATACTGATATAGTATTGGGAACCGGCATCCTTCAATTTTGTGAGATCCGCGCGTCATGCGCCTCACCTACCAAATCAAGAAAGAATGCATTTCTCGAGAGGAACATTGAAGCAACAGCGCGAGAGAGATAATGACCCTGCCTCCAGCATCAAAACCTCACAATCTCACCATAGGAGGGCCCGGGGCCACTGTCGATGCCATGTATACCAGGTATCCCTTCATACTAGAAGAAGACACGTCGAGTTCCACCTTCTAGTATCGTGGACTTCTGGAGGCAACACGTGTACCGTAGTGCCAGACATGCCTCCCTCCTTAAGGTGGCTCCAGCACTGCCATGTGTCCAGGGGCGCCAGACTTTCCTCTCTGACAGGGGAAGCTCCGGTGCTACCACGTGTCCAGAGGCATTGAATCTGCCTCACTGACAGGGGAAGATCCAATGCTGCCACGTGTCCAGTAGCTCCTAACCCGCCTCCCGCAGAGGAAAGCTCCGGAGCTGCAACGTGTCACACCTTCGAATCTATATCTGGAACGGGAAGACTGTGGGATCTCCAACGGCGCGGACATTCAAGAGCCATTTATCGGCCGTTACAAGACCTGGTTAATGCGTCATTAATGATATGTTAATGGTGCATGATCAGAGGAATATCAAGACCAGCAACGCTGTTGTTAAGACATGTTATCACAATAATAACCACCTTTAACGCCATAGATCGTGTATAGGGCGGTTTATTACAGTCAGGGCCACATGTCGGGCCACGGTGCACACTGTAATAGCCAGTCCTTGCCATAAAAAGAGTTGCGCTGCACGATAGAAAGAAGAGGTCATCCAAGACCAATCCAATCTCAGCTAAGCTCAGGCTTACGTACACTCATACAATACACAAACACCCCGTGGACTAGGGTATTATGCTCAGGCGGCCCGAACCACGTAAAATCCTCTGTGTTCACCCTTGTTCTTGATCTTGATTAGCACCCCATCCAAATATGAACCTCCAGGGGCTACTTCTTAATCATACAGGGGGAAGTGTCTTAGCCCACACATCGACAAACCCTCTACCCTCACTTCACACACATACCACTTGAGTATTCATCAATTGTATACACTATTATACATAGGTTTAGAGGATTTTAGGCTGTAGAGAGGAGAGCCTCTAGTCCATAGTCCAAGTAGGAGAGGAGTAGAAGGAGTCTCTTCCCAATTCCTAATTGGGAAAGGTATGACTCTCATATTCCTATTTGTATTTGTGACTTTGCTCTTAATAAAGATGTTATATTTAGTCTTCTGTTGTTCATATACTTGGATGAAGCATTTATTGTTTGATTGTGGATTCCATATATGTGGTAGGGGTAGTATTTATGATTATGCTATACCATTATATTTATATCATCATAAACACTACAAACTCCCACTATATTCTAACTAGCTATGACATGATTATGTTAATATGAATCACTTATGCTATGTATTAACATTGGTTCAACGATGATTTAGTTCATTGCCTTAGGTTGGCTTGTGACTAGGCTCTTAAGGTAATTACTTAATATGCTAGCATGGTGCTAGGATAGATAAGTAGCATTGAATGTCACGTAGACCCACGGATTGAAGATGTAGGCAGTAGATGGTGACAGCTCTATCTATCCTTTGTAATCCTCCACGTACGGCTATGCCACAGGCTCTCAGCGGAAGTTGTCCTAGTGTTGCTAGGGGTAAACCCCTGCCCGATGTGTTAATCAACATAGCATGAGAATTCATAATTGATATGATCATTAGTAACTAACTTAGGCTATGTATCTGTATATTAGAAGCACAGTAGGAGTATCTACCTAACTCTTAGCCTAGTCCCTCTTTACCTTATTTACCCCCTTTAGGATGGAATGCTCTTGTGTATGTCACACTACCTCCAACTATCATTTACCCATCCTTGCTAGAACCCTACTGTTGATAACTATTATATAGCAATTTCACACGTCAATATAACTCAATTATGTGAAGGAATTCTCATTTCTTGCACATATCACCTTTCTATTTAACATATTTCCACTTGACCTTGGAGAAATAGTGCATGCAGGAAATTATTGCAGGAAATGAGGTAAAAGAGGGGGAGCAATCCTATAAAATATCATCCCGGCCAATCAAGCGATGATATGTGGCACCACATGGATCAAATGGACCACAAACAGAAGTATTCTAGGCCATCCAATGGTGTAGCACCCATATCAAGAGATGGGACCCACCTAGCAATGACGTGGAGAAAGCATACGAGAAATGGTGCAAAGACCGGGTCGGCCAACCCCCCTAGTTGGCCGACCTGGTCCCGGCCCCAAACTCGGTCAGCTTCCACATGTTGGCTCCTCTCGGCTTGAAGAAGTCAGTGGTGACTGATTCGCGCGCTTTTGGTGGCGTCAACCGACCCTTCTCCACCTATAAATGGGACCCCCTACCCTCACTTCACACACACCACTTCAGTATTCATCCATTGTATCCACTACACTTTATAGGTTTAGAGGAGTATAGGTTGTATAGAGGAGGGCCTCGAGTCCATAGTCCAAGTAGGAGGGGAGTAGAAGGAGTCTCTTCTTAGTTCCTAATTGGGAAAGGTATGGCTCTCATACCTATTTGTATTTGTGACTGCTCTTAATAAAGATATTATATTTAGTCTTCTATTATTCATATACTTGGATGAAGCATTCTTGTTTGATTGTGGATTCCATGTATGTGGTCGGAGTAGTATTTATGATTTTGCTATACTATTATCATTATATCATCATAAACACTACAAACCCAAAATATAGTCTAGTTAGCTATGATATGATTATGTTAATACAAATCACTTATGCTATGAATTAACATTGGTTCAACGATGATTTAGTTCATTGCCTTAGGATGGCTTGTGCCTAGGCTCTTAAGGTAATTACTTAATATGCTAGCATGGTGCTAGGATAGATAAGTAGCATTGAATATCTCGTAGACCCACGGATTGAAGAGGTAGGCAGTAGGTGGTGACAGCCCTATCTATCCTTTATAATCCTCCATATTCAGCTATGTCACAGGCTCTTGGCGGAAGTCGTCATAGTATTGCTAGGGGTAAACCCGTGCCCGATGTGTTAATGCACTTAGAATGAGAATTCATAATTAATATCATCATTAGTAACTAACTTAGTCTATGTATATGTATATTAGAAGCATAGTAGGGGTGTCTACCTAACTCTTATCCTAGTCCCTCTTTACCTCATTTACACCCTTTAGGATATAGTGCTCTTGTGTGTGTCACACTACCTCCAAACTATCATTTATTCATCCATGCTAAAACCCTACCTAGACCAACCTAGCTGAATGTAGCCTGGACGGGGGTGAATAGGCTTTTTGAACTTTTGTCGGACCCTGAAACACTTAACAAACTGGTCAAATACACACAGATTAGACTAGTCCGATACTGTGCGGACTAGTCCGGTATTCGCGGTCTAGAAAGATCAAGTTTAATCGATAATTTCACTTCTAGTACCCTATGTAGAGGAATGTAAATAGCAACTTGGATATATTATAATAGTGAAACAGTGTGTGACAAGGCTCAACTTTAATTCCAATAGTTTAACGTAAGTTACACAAGATTATGTAAACCGTAGAATGAGATGAACAATGAAACAAAAGTGCACAAGATGCGATGTTATCCCGTGGTTTGATTCCCACGAAGAAAACCTACATCCACATTGAGGAGTCCACGGAGGACCGGGTCTTCACCAACCCTACCCTCGTTGAATCGCCACAGAGGCCAATTCTCTTCCACTAACCACAAAGGGGCAAATAACCAAGTTCAAGGGATCTTCTCACAAGTTGAGAGCTCCCCAAGATTTACAATGAATAACACCATCAAACACACTCGAAATATATGCAATAAGCAACAAGAGTGTGCGAGAGATTCAAACCCAAGAGCTCAAGATCGTGTGAAACAAGTCTCTCCTTTTGATCATTGCTAATCCTTAAAGATTTGATCTTTCTAGGGTTAGAATATGTGGAGACATGTATACTTTTGGCTCTTGGAAGGTATGATGGCGCAGGAGGTCGAGAGATTTGGTTGTAGGGCCGTACACCTCTATTTATACTAGGGTTTCCAAAAGGTACCGTTAGGGTTTGCGATGTCCGGACTAGTCCGCGGTGGACTCCAGACTAGTCCAGTGTGCGGCGTGTGGGAAACCCTAAGTGTTCTGAGATATCAGACTTGTCTGATCTGGGCTATGGAGATGTTCGTACTAGTCCGGCATATATCGAACTAGTCCGGTGTGGTGAACCAAATGTTGAATTAAAGACAAGTCCGCACTTGGAGGACTTGTACGATTTTAGTCAGAGAGTTTTCGGACTAGTTTGTGGTTATATCGGACTTGTCTGGTGTCGTGAAAAAATGGAAATGCTAATGGACAAGTCCGAACTTGGAGGACTTGTCCAAATCTAGTCAGAGAGATTCGTACTAGTCCGTGGTGATATCGTACTAGGCTGGTGTTGTGTAAATTGGAGTACTTGCGGACAAGTCCTCACTGGGAAGACTTGTCTGTTTCTAGTCAGAGACATATCAGACTAGTCCGATGTTTATCGGACTAGTCCGGTTTTCCTATGAATTGTGTAGTGAGTTAAATTGTTTGTTAACTTGAGATCTTGGGGTGTGTTTCTCCAACACACTCCATAGACAATGACTAATATTTTTAGCTCTTGAGCTCTTTTCCTTTTGATTCCTCATTCTCCTTTCTTTATGAGCTTTCCTCTTAATTTCTTTAAGAAACATGCGCTCATCTCAACAATTTTGTTAGGATCTCATTTGTTTGTCATAAATCAACCAAAATCCACAAGGGAAGCCTAGATACACTTTAAATCTCCCCCTTTTTGGTGATTGATGACAACCAATTGAGATTTACACAAATATGATAAAAATTCAGATTTTATAAAGTGTGCACATATGAGCTTTGAGCAAAATAGGCAATGTAGACATAAGACATATGTGCACTCTTTATGGTGGGGTGCGAAACAACATGTGTGTGAGCAATAATCTTGATGTGAATAAGATAAAAGCATAATCATAACAACATCAAGATTATCAGGCATGAATATCAAATTTAGAGCATATAACATAGATCATAAGCATAGCATAGTCATCATGTCACAGCACATGTCCATAAGCATAATGAGAGCATAATCAAAGTTTTACAGCACCAAAAGAAACACAAATAGAGCTCTCATCTCTCAACCTACTGCTAGGACCTAAGCCTCCCCCTCAATCTCTCCCCCTTTGGCATCAAGGCACCAAAAAGAAGGAGAAGAGGGATCTAACATCGTCGCAGGCTCACTCTGCAATGTCGTTCCTTTCATCGTCTTCATCTTGAAGCTGAGAAGGATGAGGGTGAAAGCCACTCGTCGTGCCCCCAATGCCAAAGTAGGCAAGCTCGGAGGGTGAAAGAGGTGGAAGCTCTGAGAAGTCAGAGGCGGAGTCCTCTAAGATGACTGGAGACCCAACAGGCTCAGTCTCCAGCTTTTGGCATATTGCTTTGATATTGTCCTTCCTTTCTTGTCTTCTTCATCTTGTGAACTTTCACCTCAGTCTTGCAGCAAGAACCAAATATAGTTGCCAGGTGCTTCATGATCCCACTGGTTGATCCTTTGTTAGAAGCAGAAGCCCTAATGCCAGAGGATGGTCTTATATCTTATTGAGCTTTTTTTGGATGTTCCTCACTTGAGGCAGGTGAGGGAGCAGCTGGGAGAGAGGCTTGAGGAGGCTTTTGTGGCCTTGGAGGAGTATGCTCTACATTCTTCACAAACTCAATTCTTGTGACTCTTTCAATCATAAACATCAAGTATGGTGCATAGCCACAGGAGCGGTTCGGTGTGCAGGAGATGTTCAAAATGTCATTCCAGATGTAATCAAAGATGTCAAACTTCCTCTTCTTGCTATTCACTTTCATCAAGGTTCTCAAGTAACCTTGGACACTCCCAGCATCTCCATCCTTAGCAATCGTCTTCTGGAGCGCTCTATTAAGAACCATGAAGAAGGGATTCATGTTCTTGGTTGAGGGAGGATTATACTTGAGGCGAGTATCATAGAGAAAGTCCATCTTGTCCTTCTCCAAAACACCAATATTGTGAATAATGATCTCATTGCTGTCGGTGTCCTCAAGGTGTAGCAGCCTAGCAAACTCATAATAAGTAATAGTGTACTTGGATCCATGTGCCATCCAAGTCACTCTCTCTTCTTCATCACTGGCAAAGTAGTAGGTCGCAAAGAATTGAGCGATGACCTCATCATTCCAATTATACCTGAAGGCAAACAAGTCATTGAGGACATGTCTCTCCATAGCCTCTATCACTTCATCAAAGGCTTGACAGCTCTTTCTCAAAATATGCCCAGTCGATCCATTGGCTGTGGACCACTTGAGTCTTCATCTAAAGGTACACGGTACTGTAGTGGTCCGCGCGGTCCAAAATCTAGGATCTGTTGCCTTCTTGCCATTGCTATAGACATCAATCTTCCTCAGCTTCCAAGCCACATCACTCCCTTTGCCATCGAATTTTTCTTCCAAGGGATCCCTATTTCACCGTCTTGGAGTAGTCATCTCAAGGGGGCCAATCGGGCCAGAGGCAATTCCTTTGCCTTTTCACTTAGTTTGGCGTGGAGCCGCCAAACTAGGTCCAACCACATCTTGTGCTCTCAAAGCTGGTTTCTTGGTCGAAACCTTTTGACGCACCCTAGGTGGGGTGGGCGAACGATCATCGGTGCGATCTTGTGTCTTCTTTGATTGGCCCGTCAAAACAGGAGGCAAGGGCACTTGATCTATTTCGGCCTCAAAGTCAGAGATGTCATCGTTTGAGCTCGACATTGTCCTGACAAGAAGGTTATACCTGACATAGATAAGGATTGGTAGCAAGGAAAGGCATTGAGTTGAAGAACATTAGGGTTTTGTTCAGCCAACATCAGACTTGTCTGTTGCTCAGGTGTGGACTAGTCCGGGGTACCGGACTTGTCCGCACTGATAACAGAAGTAGTCCGATATTCAGCTACTCAAACCCTGACTAATAGGATAATGGAGTTTCTCAACGCAAAAACGGAGCAATGTAGGTGTACTGCTACAAGGGAGCATGTATTGACAGGAAGAACTAGGCTATTTGAACAAAAACAAGGCAAATCGAAGGTTCTAGGGTTTGAAGAGAAATTTTACCAAATCCTTCGATTTGCGGCGTTGAAGGAGTTGTTGATGCAGACAAGTCCGTGATCTTCGATCCCCTTGCAATGGAGATCAAATCCCACCAAAACTTTAGTGGATTTGATGGAGGACTTGCCAAATCGCCTTGGGAGCACTTGAGTGAGGAGAGAGAATGTGAGAGGAGTTGTCAGGAGGAAGGAGATTAGGGTTGCGCCGGTCCTAGAGTTATGGAGTCAAAAAATTGGACTAGTCCGTGGTCTGACCGGACTAGTCCGGTATAGCAGACACTCTGCAGACTAGTCTGCAATGTGCGAACTAGTCTGAGGTAACCACGGACTACTCCGTGGTCACCAGGACAGAAACAAATAGACCTTTCGTATATATTCGAAGGTGCTTAAAAGAAAATAGGGGCAAAAAAAACACAAAAATATTCTTGATCAATATGATGAGTAAACATACAACAATCAAGCTATGACCATAATTCACCCAGATCAAGTAATTAACATAGTTTTTGGAGAAAATAGAGAGAGATACTTTTTTGGCACAATCGACATGATTTTGAAGATGTCATACAGGTATGCAAGTTTCCAAGCCACGTTCCGAGCATCAAGGATATTTAGTTCATTTCGAAGCTCACAAAAGTGTTTTTCATCAAGTGGCTTGGTAAAGATATCGGCTAGTTGTTTTTCAGTGTTGACATGGGAAATAGTTGTGTCTCCTTTCATTGAGTGATCTCTCAAAAAGTGATATCGAATGTCTATGTGTTTGGTTCTAGAGTGCTCAACGGGATTATTGGCAATTTTAATGGCACTCTCATTGTCACAAAGGAGTGGAATACGGCTCATATTGTAAATGTAATCCCTTAGAATTTATCGCATCCAAAGGAGTTGTGCACAACAACTCCCAACTGCAACATACTCCGCTTCGGCCGTGGATAAGGCAATGGAATTTTGTTTCTTGGAGGACCAATAAACTAGGGATCTACCTAGGAATTGGCAAGTACTCGAGGTACTTTTTCTATCTACCTTGCATCCGGCATAATCAGCATCAGAGTATCCAATGAGATTGAATTTTGAATCTTTAGGATACCAAAGGCCTAGGTTGGGAGTATGAACTAAATATCGCAAGATCCTTTTTACAGCTGTCAAATGACAGTCCTTAGGATTGGCTTGAAATCTTGCACACAAACATACACTCAACATGATATCAAGCCTAGATGCACATAAATAAAGTAAGGGGCCAATCATGGAGCGATATACCTTCTGATCCACGTTTGGTCCGTCTTCATTGAGATCCAAGTGTCCATTTCTCGCCATGGTGGTCTTTATGGCTTTGCTTTGTCCATGCCAAATTTCTTGAGAATGTCTTGAGTGTACTTTGTTTGGCTTATGACCGTCCCTTCCTTTTGTTGCTTCACTTGGAATCCCAAAAAGTATCTCAGCTCTCCCATCATGGACATCTCGAATCTATTTGTCATAATCTTACTAAATTCTTGACAAAAAGATTTGTTAGTTGAACCAAATAATATCATCAACATAGATTTGGCAAATGAATAGATCATTATCAAAATGCTTAGTAAACAAGGTGTAATCAGCTTTACCGATCCTAAAACCATTTTCAATCAAAAAATCTCTAAGGCACTCATACCAAGCTTAGGAGCTTGTTTGAGGCCATAGACAGCCTTACGCAGTTTGTATACATGGTCAGGGAACTCTAGATCTTCAAACTTGGTGGGTTGCTCCATGTACACCTCCTTCTTGATCGGTCCGTTCAGGAAGGCGCTTTTCACGTCAATTTGATAAAGCTTGAAATCATGGTGAGTAGCATATGCAAGTAATATACGAATCGATTCAAGCCTAGCTACGGGAGAAAATTTTCATCGAAATCCAAACCTTCAACTTGTGATGCCTTGTTCCTTGTCACCACCCCTGTTCATCTTGCTTGTTGTGGAAGACCCATTTAGTGTCGACGACATTGAACTTGGGTCTTTCAACAAGTTCCCACACTTTGTTCCTTTTGAAGTTGTTCAATTCTTCTTGCATCACCACCCAATCCAGATCCTTTAATGCATCTTCAACCCTTTGTGGTTCCAAAGATCATACTAACACGTAATGTTCACAAAATTAGCTATACGAAATTGAGTTGTTACTCCCTTTTGGATATCACTGATTATGTTGTCGATGGGGTGATCTATTTCGATGCATTGATGTACTCTTGGATGGAGTACTTGTGATCTTGAATCTTCATGGTCATCATCTTCTTCTCCCCCTGGATTGTTGCCTTCATTGATGTGTTGATAACCTTGGTCTTCTTGAGGTTGATCTTGTGTGAAAGCTCCCCCTTGATCATTTTCCTCCACTTGTGGTTCATCTTCTTCATTCGCATTTGGAGGTGACACTTCTGGTCGAACATCACCCAACGCCACTCTTCTCAATGCTTGACATGGAGCTTCTTCTTGATCTAGCACACATTGATCAACTTGCTCTTCTTGAAAGCCATTAGTTTCATTGAACACCACGTCTACTACTTCAACAAGTACGGAGGCCTTGTTGAAGACACGATAGGTGTAGGAGTTCGAATCATAGCCAAGTAAGAAACATTCATCGGACTTCGAAGCAAACTTTGAAGTCCTAGGCTTCTTGTTCAAAATATAACATTTAGAACCAAAGACTCGAAAATATGAAATATTTGGCTTGTTACCCGTGAGTAGTTCATACGAAGTTTTCTTGAGCAACCGATGAAGATAAAGTCAGTTTATGGCGTGACAAGCGGTGTTAACCGCTTCGGCCCAAAACCGGTTTGAAGTCTTGTATTCATCGAGCATTGTCCTTGCCATCTCAATGAGAGTTCAGTTCTTCCTTTCATCTACTCCGTTTTGGTGAGGAGAATATGGTGCTGAAAACTTGTGTTTTATCCCTTCTTCGTCTAGATACTCCTCAACTTGGGTATTCTTGAATTCCATTCCATTGTCACTTCGTATGTTCTTGATCTTCAATAAAAATTCATTCTGAGCTTGCTTGAGAAACTTCTTGAGGGTTCCTTGAGTTTCTGTCTTATCATGCAAAAAGAAAACCCATGTGAAGCGAGAAAAATCATCAACAATGACTAAACTGTATTTGTTACCGCCAATGCTTATGTAAGCAACTGGACCAAATAGGTCCATGTGAAGGAGATCGAGTAGTCTTGTTGTAGTCATGACATTCTTCGCAGGATGGGGTACTCCTACTTGCTTCCCGGCTTGGCACGCGCTACAAGGTCTATCTTTCTCAAAAACAACATCTTTAAAACCTCGGATGTGATCGCCCTTAAGGATTTTTTGAAGATTTCTCATTCCAACATGTGCTAGACGTCTATGCCATATCCAACCCATGTTGGTCTTTGCAATCAAGCATGTGTCAAGTTCGGCTTTATCTTTATTGAAGTCAACTAGATAAAGTTTCCCGTTTAACACACCCTTGAATGCAATTGAGTTATCACTCCTTCTAGAGATGGTCACACCCTCATTAGTGAATAAACAATTATAACATTTGTGACATAATTGAGATATGGACAAAAGGTTATAATCCAAGAAATCAATGTGTAAAACATGAGAAAGAGTATGTTTTGATGAAATTGCAATTTTACCGGTACCAAGCACCCTTCCTTGACTGTTATCACCAAAGTAAATCCCTTTGCTTGGATCTTCATTTTCTTCATATTCCACGAACATTCTTCTTTCTCCAGTCATGTGATTGGTGCATCCACTGTCTAGCACCCACTTAGCTTCACCAGATGAATAGGCCTGCAAAAGGCAAATTATGCCTTTGTCTTAGGTACCCCAGCTTGCTTGGATCCTTTGAGGTTAGTCACAAGTGATTTGGGCACCCACACATGAGACTTGGTGTTCCCATGGCGTGGCCCAATATATTTAGCATAAACTCTTCCAATATTACTTTTCATAAGTACATATGAAGTATCAAATGTTCTAAATAAAACTTATTGTTCATATGTGTTCACAATGTTAAACTTATCAAAATTATTAAGTTTTCTAATTGAGAGGTGTTTCCCTTGGCAAAGGCAATGTGTTCCTTGTTATTCTTGTGGCTTCTAGCATTTTTCTTTTCACCACATGAATACCCAATGCCATATTTGACATTAGGAGGTCTTGTAACCAAGTTTGCACTGCGTGCATACTTGACCTTCTCCTTGTCAAATATGCCACTTCGGGAAGGATGTTTGTCTTTTGTCAAGTTTGACTTTTCTTTCAAGTTAGTGTCAATTTCAGCACATGTACAAGCAATAGCAGTTTCAGATTTTACATTTTGAGAAGGTGAGCTGAAGAGGATGAAGAACCACTTAGTTTGAGTGACTCAACTTGTACTTCAAGGATCTTGTTAACTTTGGTTAAGTTAGCAAGTTCATCCTTGATAGCCATGTTTGAGTCGTTTAACTTCAAGCAAGCTTCCTTGCTTGAAGCTAACTCAAGTTCTAGAGATTTGCTTCGCTCCTTTTCAAGTTCAAGAAGCTTTTTGATCTTAAGATATTCCTCCTTTTGGAGGATGATCATATCTTCTTGAAGATCAACTAGCTCCTCCTTATCAACAAGCTTATCCATGAAGAATTTTATCTTAGCAGTAGTTTTCTTGTCTAAACCTCTAAGCATGTCTTCATCATCACTAGAATTATCAATATCACTAGAAAAAGAATGCAAAGAGGAAGATTTAGTTGTTACCTTCCTTTTACCTTCCTTGGCCATTAGACATGTGTTATCATTGTCTTTCCATGCGCCCAAGGTTGGAAGAGAGTGGATTTCTTGGTAGTCTTCTTGATGGCTATGGTGGCCATATCCTCTTCTTCTTCAGATGAGGACTCATCACTAGAGTCCCACTCCTTCCCAAAGTGCACTTGGCCAAATTGCTTCTTCTTCTTAAACATTTTCTTTGGCTGAGGCTTGTTTCCCTTAGTCTTCTTCTTGTTTTCTTCATGTGGACAATCTACTATAAAGTGGTCGTACTCTCCACAGTTATAACAAGCACGCCTCATTTTTTGTCTCGGTTTGTCCCTATTTCTTCCTTCATTTGAGCGACCACCTTGTATTCTTCTCATCATTTTCTTGAATTTCTTCATGAATAAGATCATATCTTCTTCATCAATATCACTGCTTTCATCATCACTGTCGTCTTCTCCATGAGCTTCTCGTGCTTCTTTTGATACAGGCTTACAAGTGGACTTTAAAGCAACTCCTTTCTTCTTTGCCTAGTTAAGGTCGGCAATTTCCTTGACGTGCTTGGCTTGCTTCTCCATCATCTCAAAGTTGATGATCTTGCCAAGAAGTTCGTCCGGGGTCATCTTCCGATACCCGGGGCTTTCTCTAATCATCGAGCAAAGAGTCACATTGTGAGGCATGAATGTGCCTAATGACCTCGTGATCATTCCACTTCTTGCTGCCATATGCTCGGACATTGTTGATAAGATTCTTCAATCGATTGTACATATCTTGTGGTGACTCATCTTCTTCAATGGCGAATCTTCCCAATTTGCCTTCAATCATTTCAGTCTTGGCTTCACGCACATGACGATCACCTTAATGTGCGGTTTGTAGAGTATCCCATATCTCCTTGGCAATTTCGAGTCCATCCACCTTGGTGAACTCGTCTCGGCTCAATGACGATGTGATAACAGCTGCAGCTTGAGCGTTTCGATGAATAGCTTGTTCTTGGCTTGGAGTCACCTCTTCATCATCATCCTGGATATCTATCTCTATACAAACTATATGCCACAAGTTGGGGTTAAGAGATATGAGATGCATTTTCATGTTTTGTCTCCACATAGAGTAATCATTGCCACCGAAGAAAGGTGCTTTCCCTAGAGGAATTGACAAGTAATGATTATTGTTAGAATTAACCGATCATAATTAAAAGGATATTGGGAGTAGTCGTTGTGACTACTCCCCTTCTTCTTTTCGTCCTCGATCTTCTTCTTCCCCTTTGGGGAGAGTGCCTTCTTCCTTAGGAGTGCCTTGTGTTCAAGCATCTCCTTGTCATCGTCCTCACAATCTTCACATGCGGAGAAGCTTCTCTAGCTTTCGAGTTCTTTCTTCATCACCCTTCTCATTGTTGAAGTTCTTGTGTACATCCTTGACGTCCGACATCTTCTCTTCGTGAGTCTCTTTTGAAGAGTCCTACTATGATACCAATTCAATGTAGCATGGAGGGGATGAATAGGCTTTTTGAACTTTTGTCGGGCCCTGAAACACTTAACAAACTGATCAAATACAGATAGATCGGACTAGTCCGGTATTGTGCGGACTAGTCCGATATTCGTGGTCTAGAAAGATCAAGTTTAATCGATAATTTCACTTCTAGTACCCTATGCAGCAGAAAGTAAATAGCAAGTTGGATGTATTATAACAGTGAAACAGTGTTTGACAAAAATCAACTTTAATTCCAATAGTTTAACGTAAGTTACACAAGATTATGTAAACCCTAGAATGAGATGAACAATGAAACAAAAGTGCACAAGATGTGATTTTATCTCGTGGTTCGATTCCCACAAAGGAAACCTACATCCACGTCGAGGAGTCCACGAAGGATCGGGTCTTCACCAACCCTACCCTCGTCGAATCACCATGGAGGTCAATTCTCTTCTACTAACCACAAAGGGGCAAATAACCAAGTTCAAGGGGCCTTCCCACAAGTTGAGGGCTCCCCAAGATTTACAATGAAGAACACCACCAAACACACTCGAAATATATGCAACAAGCAACAAGAGTGTGTGAGAGATTCAAACCCAAGAGCTCAAGATCGTGTGAAACAAGTCTTTCCTTTTGACAGTGCTAATCCTTAAAGATTTGATATTTCTAGGGTTAGAATGTGTGGAGAGATGTGTACTTTGGGCTCTTGGAAGGTGTGACGGCGTAGGGGGTCGAGAGATTTGGTTGTAGGGCCGTACACCTCTATTTATACTAGGATTTCCAAAAGTTACCATAAGGGTTTGCGATGTCCGGACTAGTCTGTGGTGGACTCCGGACTAGTCCGGTGTGCGGCGTGTGGGAAACCCTAAGTGTTCCAAGATATCGAACTTGTCTGTAAATGTCCCGACTAGTCCGATCTGGGCTCTGGAGATGTTCGGACTAGTCCGGCATATATCGGACTAGTTCAGTGTGATGAACCTCATGTTGAATTAAGGACAAGTCCGCACTTAGAGAACTTGTTCATTTTTAGTCAGAGAGTTTTTGGACTAGTCTGTGGTTATATCGGACTTGTCGAGTGTCGTGGAAAATTGAAGGGCTAATGGACAAGTCCGGACATGGAGGACTTGTCTGAATTTAGTCAGAGAGATATTAGACTAGTTCGTGGTGATATTGGACTAATCCGGTGTTGTGTCGGTTTCTAGTCAGAGACATATTGGACTAGTTCGGTGTATATCGGACTAGTTCGGTTTTCCAGTGAATTGTGCAGTGAGTTAAATTGTTTGTTAACTTGATCTCTTAGGGTGTGTTTCTCCAACACACTCCATACACAATGATCTAATATTTTTAGCTCTTGAGCTCTTTTCCTTTTGATTCCTCATTCTCCTTTCTTTTTGAGCTTTCCTCTTAATTTCTTTAAGAAACATGCGCTCATCTCAATAATTTTGTTAGGATCTCATTTGTTTGTCATAAATCAACCAAAACCCACAAGGGAAGCCTAGATGCACTTTCACTAGACTCTCCATTTGATGATTGCTTTGCTTCCACATAGCCTTCCTTTGGGAGAATGTAAATGACACCCTTTGGGAATACTCTAAAAAGGGAAATGCTACATCGATAGATTCCGTGCACTTACGGATTAACATTTGTAATCTAAAATCTATTAACAAGCATTTCTGGCACCCCTGCTAGGGATGAATTGTTAGTAGTGCGTAGGAAATATCAACAAGCATTTCTGGCACGGTTGCCGGGGAAGGCAGCCGGAGTATTGCATGATTGAGTGAATAGGATAGGACCCTGGGTAGGTTTTAGTAGGATAACCCTTCTTTGTTTTCACATTTTATGTGAAAACAGGGTAGTGTATGTCTGGTTTTCGCTTGCCAGAAAACTTTGTTGAAGATCTCGAATGCCTTCTAAGAGATCGACCTCATGTTGATACTCCTAAGTAGCTTCATGCGACATAGCAAGCCAGCGTAACTGCACCAACAATCGAAACGCCAATGGCCCAGAAGACCCTTCGTGAGTTTTCGGCTCCCTCTGCTAACAATGTGTCTGTTGGGCCCACAGTTAACACGGGAGATGTGAACTTTGAAATCAAGACTGGCCTGATCACTATGGTGCAAGCCAACCCATTTTGTGGGAAGGCTAACGAGGATGCATGTGCTCACCTGCAATAGTTCCTTAAGATCTACAGCACTTTTAAGATCAAGGACATATCTCCTGATGTTGTCCGTCTTAGGCTGTTTTCGTTCTCTTCTTGGGAGAGTGAAACAGTGGTTCTACGCAAACCGAAGTGCGGTAGACAGTTGGGAGAAGTGTTCTACGGCATTCCACGCCAAGTTTTTCCTGTTGGGCAAGACCAATGCCCTACGTGGAAGAATTTCTAGTTTCCAGGAAGATGCCAAGGAATCTATTCCCGAGGCTTGGGAAAGGCTTCAGGAGTATATCCTAGCCTGCCCCACCATGGGATGGATGATTGGTTAATTATCCAAAACTTATACAATGGGTTGATCCCTTCCGCCCGTGACCATGCTGATGTTACTTCTGGAGGAGCCTTCATATCATTGACGGTGCACAAAGCTAAAGATTTGATTGATAAGTGGTGTCAAACATGGGTTGAAGCAACGAGCATCTCCATACCCGCTAGCGAGGCATGCACACTTTGAAGGAGGTGGACATGATCGCTGCCAAATTGGACCTCCTTATGAAGAAAATTGATGGACAGGGCAATGGTGAGGTATGTGGCAATTCCTATGCCCTAGACTCACACATAACCTTGTGAAGTCTGTGGCAGCACGGGCCATTTGAGCAATGACTGTCGAGAAACCCATGAGGATGCCCTATACGTAGCCAACAAAGGAAGCAACAATGGATATTGTCCAGGAGGTCAAGGGTGGGGCGAACCACGCTCATTCTTTCAAGGAGGGTACAACAACAATGGCAATAATGGAAACCAACCCAACTTGAGAGAACTTGCCATTAGCCAGCTGAAGATCAATAATGCTCTATCCAAGAAGTTGTCGGCTAATGACAAGACCCTAGATAGCATAAATTCCAAGATTGAAGGACTATCCTCAGCCTTCAAGAATAAATTGAGTTTCAACAAGATTTTGGAAACTCAGTTCGCTCAACTTGCTGCAGTTGTTCCTCCAATGGAAAAAGTGAGTGTGATGGCTACGAGAGGTGGCATGACCACTCATGACCCACCGTATCCCAAAAAGAGAAAAGGAAAACTACAAAAGAGAAGGAGGATGTCCCAATTGGCATAGGTAAACCACTTAGTGAGAGAATGGCCGAGAAATTTGAAGACACCAACTTATTGCCATTCCCTCACAGGCAAAGGAAGCCAACAGTGAATGAGCAATTCAGCCACTTTGTTGAAGTTATCCAGAAAATCCACATTAATGTGGCCTTAATTAATGCGATGCAAGTACCCACTTATGCTCGCTATCTCAAGGACATATTGAATAACAAGCGGCCATTGCCCACTACTGAGGTTGTCAAGCTTACGGAAGATTGCAGTGCAGCCATCCTCAATAGGCTTCCAGAAAAGAAGAAGTACCATGGATGTCCTACAATATCATGCTCAATTGGGGCTCCCCACTTTGACAAGGCCCTTTGTGACCTTGGAGCAAGTGTGAGTGTGATGCCCAAGGTGGTTTTCGACCAGTTGAACTTCACGGAGCTTACTCCAACACCAATGCAGCTCCAGCAGGCTGATTCTTCAGTCTGTTATCCGGCGGGTATCCCTGAAGATGTCCCGATAAAAATCTGGAATTAATTCATACCCGTGGATTTTGTGGTGCTCAACATGGAGGTCGAGAAGGATACTCCGCTCATTGTTGGGCGATCATTCGTAAGCACCGCGAAGGCTCGCATAAATGTGGGAGCTTGAGAAATCCACTTCCATACCAATGTCAAGGAGAAGAAGTTTAACTTTCTCCCAAAGTTGGAGCAATGCTCCATGATCCGTATCAAGTATGTGTCGAATGTTAAGCACATTAAAGGGGTCGAAATCACAATTCCAAAGGTGGACCCGCTCATTGCATTTATAAGGAATTTGATCTATGTCGAGAACTCGTCTTATCATTCACGCCGACACCCCAAGAAGACGGAGAAGTTTGGGCCTCTCCAAAGGCCCAAGTCCACCAAGCCGCCAAAGAAAGAATGGCAGAAGAAGCAAGACAAGCCGTCCGAGCCCATCCCTCTGGGCTCGGATGTCAAGAAATGAAGAAGGAGGAATGTCCATCTCATCGGACGATGGTGAGACCTAGCCAATAGGTTAAATTTGTAGTTATCCTTTTCTTTAATTTTTGTTTTCTCTTCATTTGGTTTTCCCCATTTAGTGTGATTTTTCCCAATGCATATTTGGTTTTTCTTAGCAAGTTGAGAATCTTATATCCTCAACTATCATATTTTTTTCTTTATTTTCCACAAAAAGAAAATTGTTGGGTTATGAAAAAAGAGTATTTATTCGGAAAAAAACTTTTCTAAGCTGCAAAAGTGGTAACTCACCAATGTGCTAATTCCATAGCTGTTGGGGAGCCACCTGCAAAAATGGAGAACAGGGGGGCCCACTTGTCAGTTCGGCCGACCCCCCTGTTCGGCCGACTAGGGGAAAGGTCCAATTTGGCCATCACTCCTCCAACAGCTACATTTGATTCCCTAGTGACTATTGGGGAATGCACATTATAAATGGTGGACATGAGGAGCACTTATCCTCATACTTCACCTCATTTCATACCTCCCCAAAGTCACTCTTGCTCACATTATTTTTCTTGCTCTTCATCGAAGTACTCTTGCTCAACATCCAACTCAAAAACATTTGCTTTTGCTTGCATTCGCAATTCGCTCTCAAGCTCTTCAAGGGAAAATTCGTTGGGGGTTTTGATTTTACTAACATCACCTCTTTCGAGTTTTTTCCTTGTTGTGTTCTTGTTTGTTGTGGCCATGAAAGGAATGAAGAGGTTGATTGGGAAGAGGACGGAGGCTGCAAGCTCAAGACATGGTGGAGACGCAAGTACACGTCCCTCTTCCGTTGCTACACCAAGTTCACAGAGGAGTAGTGGGT
Source organism: Tuctoria greenei (assembly GCA_036927565.1). Classification (NCBI taxonomy): domain Eukaryota; kingdom Viridiplantae; phylum Streptophyta; class Magnoliopsida; order Poales; family Poaceae; genus Tuctoria; species Tuctoria greenei. The sequence goes on from JAYESD010000007.1 coordinate 147,938,736, forward strand.
GAGGACACTCCCATGGGTGACCCGCACCAACTTCTTAACAACGATGACCTTGACATACAAAGTGAAGTTGAAGATCAAGCTTGCAAGCTCCTCCAAGATCATGAGTTTTCTCATACGAAAGCTTATGATCTGTATTTGATCTCCAAAATAGGTGTGGATTCTGAATTCTTTTCCATTTGGCGTGCACTAGTATGGAAAAACTTTGCTCACATAGAGGAGAGCGGTTCACGCCTTCTCTCCATACAATTCCTTTGCACACTCAAAATAAGATTTTATGGTATTACTTTTAGATTATTTCAAAAAGAATACAACATCCTATGGAAAGAATTAAGTGAAATCTTAGGCTTCCATAAACATTGTTTGCTAGATTAGACACTTTGCCTAAGTTTAACAAACTAAAGGATTTAACTAGTGAGGTCAAATGTAGTGCACCTAGAAATAGCCACTTACACAACCTTACTTTACGCCTCATGCATAGATGGGTGGCTATGACTATGTTCCACAGAGGAGACGTAAGGGTAGTGCATGAAGATGAGCTAAAAATTTTATTTGCCATGATTAAAAAGATAAAAGTTGCTCCAGTTATTGCTATGATGACACAATGGTTAGATTACATTCCAAGCACATGGCCAATTGAATGCACTTCATTGACTACCCGTATTGCTACTAGGGTAGAAGAACTAGAATATTCTTCATTTGAGTATATTGTAAACAAAAGAGAATGGATTGATGAAGATTATTTAGTGCAAAGACATACCCTTAAGCATGATCAAGATGGCTCTTTGTTATTTTATTATCCCGGCTTGGTCAATGAAATTTGGTTACCTAACCCGGATTATCATTTGTACATATGTCGGCGGCTAACCATTGATCTTCTCCTATCGAGGAAGCCCGAAGAAGTAATGTCTCTTGCAGGGTAACTAGAAGCCGTATCAAGAGAGCGGCCATGCCCCCGACAACCTCCACGATCCATGAGTATGAAGAGGAAGAGAACCCAACAGGTGATGCACCCGGATAGACTCAACCTCCATCGTATGAGACCAAAGGTCCGTCTTGGCATGCATGGATGGGTGCCACATGGGAGCCACCCCTATCCACTTCAAGCTCTAGCAGCTTGCCTCCAACATCCATGAGAAGATGTCGTTCCTCTTCGGCTAGAAGTCATCGTGACTATAGCCAAGGAATGACGGATCTCACTAGACGTATGGAAGAGCTTCAAATTGAGATACTTAAAATCTAAATTGAACTCTCCGAAATTTGAGTGGAACTTGATTTTTAGGGTATGTGTGCTCCATTTGTTGCTCTATCTTTCAACAACCCATGAATTGGAGAAGGCATAAGCCCCATAATAACTTGAGATGGTTGAAGTACCATGCCAATTTTTGCAATACTAGGTAGAGTATTCTATTGTGTACATGGTACTTTTGAAAAATAGAACATTGTAGAAACTCTTGATCATCAATCTAAAGTCTTGACTTTGCTCGGGACGAGCAAAGGATAAGCTTGGGGAGTTTTTTACGACTGTTATATACCAATTTCACCCGTCAATATAACTCAATTATGTGAAGGAATTGTCATTTCTTGCACACATCATCTTTCTATTTAACCTATTTCCACTTGTCCTTGGAGAAATAGTGCATGCAGGGAATTATTGTAGGAAATGAGGTAAAAGAGGGGGAGCAATCCTATAAAATACCATCCTGACCAATCAAGCAATGACATGTGGCACAACATATATCAAGTGGGCAACAAACAGAAGTATTCGAGGCCATCCAATGGTCTATAACTCATATCAAGGGATGGGACCTATCTTGCAGTGACCTGGAGAAAGCACACGAGAAATGGTGCAAAGACCAGGTCAGTCGACCCCCCTAGTCGGCCGACCTGGTCTTAACGCCAAACTCGGTCAGCTTCCACGTGTTGGCTCCTCCCAGCTTGAAGAAGTCAGTGGTGACTGATTCACGCGCTTTTGGTGGTGGGAATCGACCCTTCTCCACCTATAAATAGGACCCCCTACCCTCACTTCACACACACACCACTTGAGTATTCATTCATTGTATGCACTACTCTCCATAGGTTTAGAGGAGTATAGGCTATAGAGAGGAGAGCATCTAGTCCATAGTCCAAGTATGAGAGGAGTATAAGGAGTCTCTTCCCAATTCCTAATTGGGAATGGTATGGCTCTCATATTCCAATTTGTATTTGTGACTTTGCTCTTAATAAAGATGTTATCTTTAGTCTTCTATTGTTCATATACTTGGATGAAGAATTTCTTGTTTGATTGTGGATTTCTCTTATGTGGTAGGAGTATTATTTATGATTATGCTATACCATTATCATTATATCATCATAAACACTTCAAACCCCCAGTATAGTCCAATTAGGTATGACATGATTATGTTAATATGAATCACTTATGCTATGAATTAACATTGGTTCAATGATGATTTAGTTCATTACCTTAGGATGGCTTGTGCCTAGACTCTTAAGGTAATTACTTAATATGCTAGCATGGTGCTAGGATAGATAAGTAGCGTTGAATGTCTTGTAGACCTACGGATTAAAGAGGTAGGCAGTAGGTGGTGACAGCCCTATTTCTCCTTTGTAATCCTCCATGTTCATCTATGCCACAGGCTCTTGGCGGGAGTCATCCTAGTATTGCTAGAGGTAAACCCGTGTTCGATGTGTTAATCCACTTAGCCTGAGAATTCGTAATTAATATAATCGTTAGTAACTAACTTAGGATATGTATATGTATATGAGAAGCATAGTAGGAATATCTACCTAACTCTTAGCCTAGTCCCTCTTTACCTCATTTACCCCCTTTAGGATATAATGTTCTTGTGTGTGTCACACTACCTCCAAACTATCATTTATCCATCCTTGCTAAAACCCGACCTAGACCAACCTAGCCTCTCCATTTGATGATTGCTTTGCTTCCACATAGCCTTCCTTTGGGAGAATATAAATGACTCCCTTTGGGAATACTCTAAAAGGGGAAATGCTACATCGATAGATTCCGTGCGCTTGCGGATTTACATTTGTAATCTAAAATCTATTAACAAGCATTTCTGGCACCTCTGCTAGGGATGAATTGTTAGTAGTGCGTAGGAAATATCAACACCTACCTAGACCAACCTATCCTCTCTATTTGATGATTGCTTTGCTTCCACCTAGCCTTCCTTTGGGAGAATATAAATTACACTCTTTGAGAATACTCTAAAAGGGGAAATGCTACATCGATAGATTTCATGCGCTTGTGGATTTATATATGTGAGTTAAGAACTATCAACAAACATTTATGGTGTTGTTGCCGGGTTGAATTGTTAGTAGTGTGTAGGAAATATCAACAAGCGGCGATAATGGTGCGCTGCGCATCATTATAGATCTTGTAGCGGCCCGAGGGTTACTGTTGTGCGCCACGCCGTTGCGCCACACCGTAATCGATGCCGCAATGAAGCCCCGTGGTGACCCATTGATTCGTGTTGCACGCCACTTCGACTCATCGTAAGCCACACCACGTTGAAGGGTGATGGGACTGAACGCAATCATGGTGCGCCCCGCATCGTAAGCTTCATGACAGGCATCAACTTAAAAGTCGCGTGACCTACCAGAGAGACCTCAGAAAATCGAGAGACTCTGCCACGTCCCATGCCGAAGAAGACTAGACGGCAACCACACCAACATGTCATCAAGAACAACGCAATGCTCCCCTCTTGGTCAGTAATTCTTCTCAGAATTAACCCTCGAAACACAAGGTTCGGACCAGGTACTCGCTCCGCCCCCTCGCACATGACGCTAAGCGAGCAGTCCTGATCACCTTGCCCGCCTCGAGGGCCTCCGAATCAACGTAGGGGATTCGAGGTTTTCCGATTCTGGAGGGGCCCAGGCTTGGGTTCGGATATCCCCCTACAAGGTCTCAGGGACCGCATGTCCGGCTGAGCTTGTCGCACGAAACTAACACGTGCCGAAAATCAAGAGAGACGTAGGAAGAGGGAGTGGGCGCTACAAGTTTGAGATAGTGGAACACATTCAGAAAGGAGAAACAAACAAAAGTACTTCATTTCATCATTACAAAAGCACCCAGGGGTGCAGATATCTACATTCGAAAGGACGACCAGGACACTACATCCAGCCCTGTCGGTACCCTGGGTACCATATACCCCTTGAGATTGCAAAGATATCAAGGGAAAGTCACCCACTTGATTCGAAGACCTTCGGAGGCCCACATGTCAAACATGTCCGGACCCGTTTCTCCAACATGGTTAGCCCCAGGGGTCGCCACGTGTACTATCAAACCAGAGCTACCGCCCGCAAGGGAGGAAGCTCCGAACTATGTACTGAAGTGGCATCCCCGGACCTAACCCCACACCGAGGGAAGCTCCGGTGCTGACACGTGTCGGCTAACCCCAGAACTATCTGTTCTCCACAGCGTGCCCCTGTGCTGCCACGTGTCCAACCGTCGGATCTTCACCCTCTAACCTCCAGAAGACCCCGCAACGGCTCCGGATCTTCAAAGGGGAATCGAGGACTTCAAGACCTGATTAAGTGTCATTAATACCATATTAATGACACTTAATCGGACGACCTTAATACCAGTAACAGTGCTGTCAAAGCCCATTACATGGTCATTAAGGTCAATTAAACGTGTTGAAGAGGTATCAACACTAGTAAACGCCGAGGCCACATGTCGAGCCAGGCTAATTTGTAACGGCCTGCCCTTATACTATAAAAGGACAGGCCAACGACGTTTACACACACGCGAGATAGACATTGAGACACGCTCGAGAGACGTTCAGACACACTGACACACTTGCTACATCCAATACAACATCAACACATCCCATGGAGTAGGGTATTACGCTCAGGCGGCCCGAACCACGTAAACTCTTGTGTCTCCTGCGTCATTTACAATTCACCTTCTTGAATCTCCGCGCGCCCACACCGAACATCAAACTCCTCTAACACTTTAGTAGTGTCGGGAGATCTGCCGGTTCCAAACCACCGACAGTTGGCGCGCCAGGTAGGGGGCGCCTGAGATTTTGAGAATGGTGAACATAGCTGCTGGATCATCCAACAGTCAACCTGCTGCTCAGGCTGTTGGGGGCAATCCCTCCAATATGCAGCCACCAGCAGGAGCCTCAGCACCAGCAGGAGTCACACTCCCACCACCACCGCCTCCACCAGCAAATCAAGTTGGGCAACGCGATGGTGCGCCGGCGTCAATCACTGCGTCGGCAAATCATGACAACCCGGAACACGCGCTCCATCCAGCGTGTGCTCTTCTCCAATGCCCACTACCTCCGGATGCATCCCGGGATGCACTGGAACAGTGGAGGGCCGATGTGGAACATTTGGTTGTAGCAGCAGCCGAACGCATCAGCAACCGTCGCAGCGGCGGACTTTGTCTGGTAGACTTGGTCCGCACGTTTCCAATAGCAGGAGACGTGCTACATCACAACAAGTGACGTCATTGCCCTCCGGGGCACGATGCACTCACACGGTATCCAGGCTCTCAACTCATGACCTCCGAGCGGAGCTTGATCGCCGAAACCGCCAACAAGACGGTCGAGTCCATATTGAGCGTGCTCGTGAAAGACGGGAAGCTCAGCACCTTTCTGCTCCTGAAGGAGTAGGAGGAGGCTGTTCAGCTCTATCCATACATCTGCGTATGGTCAGGTGGCCACAGAAGTTCCGACCTCACCTGCCGGAAAAATTCAACGGGACTGTCAATCCCACCGAATTTCTTCAGATCTACTCCACTGCAATCTTGGCAGCTGGAGGAAACGAGGCTGTGATGGCCAATTATTTTCCAGTGGCCTTAACTGGGACCGCCAGGTCCTGGCTTATGAGCCTTCCACCCAACTTTATCAACAGTGGGAGGAGCTGTGCCGGCAGTTCACCGCCAACTTCGGGAGTTCATACACCCGACCAGGCACTGAACTGGACCTTTTTGCAGTCGTGCAAAAAGGGGGAGAATCCCTGCGATCATTCATCCAGAGGTTCTCTCAGGTACGAAACACTATCCCTTCTATCTCTAGCGCCTCTGTCATTGTGGCATTCAGACAGGGTGTACGGGACAAGAAGATGCTGGAGAAACTGGCGATCAAGGAGATCACCAGCGTCACGGAACTCTTCAGCTTGGCTGACAAATGTGCCAGAGCTGCGGAGGGCCGTGAGATACACTCCAAACCAACCCCGGAGGGTCACAAGAAATCCTCAAAAGAAGAAGCCGCTACCTCCAGGAATGGCAAGAAGAAGAAAAAGACCAACGGCAAGAAGAAGACGTCGGCCGGTACATCCAATGTTGCAGCTGCTGCAACTCCGGGTGGCCGGGGGCCACGTCCTGAAAAGCGACCTCGACCGTCTTCTGAAGATGGTAGCAAGCCCAAGGTGTGGTGCCCAATTCACAAAACGGGCAGCCACAGTTTGGAAGACTGCCGGGAGGTCCAAAACCTTGCCGAGCGCTACAACAAGCACCGGGAAGAATCTCCTTTCCGACAGAGGGAAGGAAAGCAAAAAGTCGACGAAGCTTCGTCTGAAGAGGAGTTAGGTTTTCAGGATCCCAAAAAAGTCATGAAGGTCGTTTACACCTCCGTCGACAATGATTCTGGCGTCTCTGACAACGAGCGTTGGAAGACCATGAACACCATTTTTGTTGGATCATGGGACATCACCTCCCGCCGCGTCAACAAGACTATGCGTCGGGATATGGCTGTTGTAGCTCCTACAGTCAGGCCGGAACCTCATCGGAAGTGGATGGACACAGCCATCACTTTTGACGCTTCGGACTGCCCTTGGAGCATGGTTGGAGCAGGTCAGTTACCTTTGATGGTATCTCCTACCATCAACAACATCCAGCTTCACCACGTCATGGTAGACGGAGGTTCGGGGCTTAACCTCATAAGCTTCGAAGCTTTTACTAAGCTTCAACTCCGACCTTCGGATCTCCACCCCTCTCGACCTTTCTCCGGAGTAGGTCCGGGGGCCATTACCCCACTCGGAGCTATTACTCTCCCCATTACTTTCGGGACATGGGAGAAGTACCGCATCGAGAAGTTGGTCTTCGATGTCGCTCAGATCAACTTACCCTTCAATGCCATCTTGGGTAGGCCTGCCCTGTACAAATTCATGGCAGCTGCTCATTATGGTTATCTGGTGTTGAAGATGCCAATGCCAGTAGGCATACTCCGGATCCGCAGAGATCGTACTGCCGGAGTAACTGCTCTGGAAGAACTCCATGCACTCACCGCGGCGTAAGAGGAGGACTCCAGGCAGGAGCAAGCTCCAAAACCCCTGAGCATTCGTCAACGAGGCTCGACTTCTGCACCTCGCGTGCAGCCAAGCGGCGACACCGACATTCCCGTCAAAGTCGTCCAAATTGGTTCCGATGCCGCTCAGACCACCCGTATATCGGGGGGATTGAACGACAAATAGGAACTCACGCTCATCACTTTCCTCCGGGCTAACGTCGACGTGTTTGCCTGGCAACCGTCACAAATGCTTGGGATCCCCAGGGAAGTGATTGAGCACAATCTGAAGATCTACCCCGACGCCCGGCCTGTGCATCAGAAGCCTCAGAAGCAATCCGTAGAGCGACAGAACTTCATCCGACAAGAAGTGAAGAAGTTACTCGAAGCTGGATCCATCCGAGAAGTCTTCCATCCAAAATTGCTGGCAAACCCAGTCGTTGTGCCCAAGGCCGGCGGGTAGCTTCGGATGTGCATCGACTACACCACACTAAATAAGGCATGTCCAAAAGATCCATTCCCACTACCTAGAATAGATCAGATAGTGGATTCCACCTCCGGGTGTGAATTACTGTGTTTCCTAGATGCATATTCCGGGTATCATCAAATCAGGATGTCTAGGGAAGATGAAGAGCATACCTCATTCATCCCAGTAGATGGATTGTACTGTTATACAGCCATGCCCTTTGGTCTCAAGAATGTAGCTTCAACTTTTGTACGAGCTATGTACAAAACTTTTGAAGAACTCATTAGAGACATAATGGAAGTGTATGTCGATGACATCGTGGTCAAGGTCAGGAACAAGGAGTCACTCCTTGACACCTTACAGGCTGTCTTCGACAAGCTGCGGGCCACCCGCACAAAGCTAAACTCAGACAAGTGTGTCTTCGGGGTTAGCTCCGGAAAACTTCTCGGTTTCCTGGTAAGTCACCAGGGCATAGAAGCTAATCCGGCGAAGATTAAGGCCATTGAAGACATGCGGCCACCAACCCGCATCAAAGACGTCCAAAAGTTAACTGGATGTCTAGCAGCCCTCAGCCGGTTCATTTCAAGACTGGCGGAACGGGCACTCCCCTTCTTCAAGTTATTGAGGAAGCCCGGACCATTCCAATGGTCCGAAGAAGCAGAGAAGGCATTCCAGGAGCTGAAACAGTTCCTCACCACCCTACCAATTCTGGTAGCTCCGAACCCTGCTGAGCCTTTGTTGCTTTACATTTCAGCAACTGACGAAGTCGTCAGTATGGTTCTGGTTGCGGAGAGACCATAGCTACCTCATACTCAGGAATCCAGACCCCTTCGGGAGGGTCCGGAGGTACCTGAAAGCGAGTCTGGGTCCCAGTTCCCAGACTCGAATCCACAAGAAGTCACTTCAGGAGACCCAGACCCCTCCGGGAGGGTCCTGGTCGCTTCTGAAGAAGCCCCGGGTTCCTACAGCCAGGACCCGGAGGTCCCCGAAGAAAATCCGGATTCCTCCGGGAGGATCCGGGTCAGTGAAGAGGAAGCTCCGGACCCCTCCCGGAGGGTCCGGACCATTCAGCGCTCGGTGTACTTCATTAGTGAAGTACTACATGATGCCAAGACTCGATACCTAGAGGTGCATAAGCTGCTCTATGCAGTCCTTATTGCCTCCAGGAAGCTTCGCCATTACTTCCAAGCTCACAAAGTCTCAGTGGTGACCTCTTACCCACTTCGAGCAATCTTGCATAATCCCAATTCAACTGGGAATATTGCAAAGTGGGCAGCGGAATTGGCTGAATTTGATCTTGAATTCATTTCAAGGCAAGCAGTCAAGAGTCAAGCATTGGCAGATTTTGTGGCGGAATGGACTCCCTCTCCATCAAACCCTGGGGGCCCCAATGAGCAGAAGACGGAGCATCAAGCTCCAGCATTCACTGAGCCTCACTGGACCCTCTACTTCGACGGATCCATGCAGAAGCAGGGGGCCGGAGCTGGAATCCTTCTCCTTGCACCGACCGGGGAGAAGGTGAAATACATGGTACACCTTGACTTCAAGGCGGCCAACAACATGGCAGAGTACGAAGCGCTCATCTACGAACTAAAGGTGGCACTGTCATATGGTGTCAAGCAACTGCTGGTCAAGGGAGATTCGCAGCTCATCATTAAGCAAGTGAGGGGTGAATGTTCCTGCAATAATCTCCAACTAGCTGCTTACCTCCTTGAAGTCCAAAGGCTTCAGAAGGATTTCGAAGTCCTAGATCTCCACCATGTTCAGCGTGCCCATAACGCTGAAGCTGACGAACTCTCGACGAAAGCGTCAACCGGAGCTCCGGCTCCTGACGGATTTTTTGTCCGGACGTTGCCAAAACCAACAGCTCAGCCAGCCAAACTGAGCGGAGGGGGCGAGATCAGCATCCCGAAGTTGATGGTCCCGATGGCCCTGTTACCATGGCAGCCATCAAGGGTCGTAGGTGCTGCCGGGAGCTCCGAGCAACCCAGCACGCAAGACTCAAAAGCTCAAGCTAGTTCCGATGCATGGATCTCGAAGATCCGGAGCTACTTGAAAGACAACATCCTTCCTGACGATGATGTATCCACTGACTGGGTAGTCAGATTGGCTAAAAGATACACGCTAGTAGAAGGGGATCTCTACCGGCGTGGTGCCAATGGCATCCTAATGCGTTGCATCACAAGGGAAGAAGGTTGCGAACTCCTCGCAGAAATCCATGGAGGCGAGTGTGGGAACCACGCGTCTTCCCGCACGCTGGTTGGTAAAGCCTTTCGGCATGGTTTCTACTGGTCTACAACACTCCAGGATGCAACTGAGCTGGTGAAGAAATGTGAAGCATGTCAATTCCATGCAAAGCAAATTCACACACCAGCTTAGCCCCTACAAATGATACCTCCTGCATGGCCCTTCGCTGTGTGGGGGGTGGACATCTTGGGACCTTTCCCAAGAGCCGTCGGAGGTTACAAGTTCCTGTACGTCGCCATTGATAAGTTCACCAAGTGGCCGGAAGCAACTCCAGTTGTGACAATCAACAAGCAATCTGCTATCAACTTTTTGCAGTCCATTGTATGCAGATATGGAGTCCCAAACAAAATCATCACTGATAATGGGACCCAATTCACAAGCTCTGCATTCCAAGGATATTGCGAAGACCTCGGCATACAAGTTTGCTACGCCTCCGTAGCTCACCCAGCAAGCAATGGCCAAGCCGAGAGAGCAAATGCTGAAATCCTTAAAGGACTCAAGACGCGCACATATGAGCGCTTAAAAAAACATGGAGCTAACTAGATTGAAGAGCTTCCGCCCACTTTATGGGCCAACAGGACATCTCCAAACCGGTCAACTGGAGAGACACCCTTCTTCCTGGTGTACGGAGCTGAAGCAATCCTTCCTCCGGAAATCAACTTGGGTTCACTCCGGGTCCGGACCTTCGACGAAGCCACACAGGATCAGCTCTGGCGTGAACACCTAGACCTCCTTGAGGAGGGAAGGTGCCAAGCAGCTGTTCGGAATGCCTGATATCGCCAAGCCCTACGGCATTATCATCAGCGGCATGTACACAACCGACAGCTCGAGGAAGGCGATCTGGTGCTACGGAGAATACAATCTAGAGAAGGGTTAAATAAACTCTCCCCCGGCTGGGAGGGACCCTTTCGAGTGATTAAAGTATCCCGTCCCGGAAGCGTTCGCTTGGCTACCGAGGATGGGACACCTCTCCCAAATCCTTGGGACATCGAGCACCTCCATAAGTTCTACACTTAATACCACGGAGGTGAGTCTTGAGTAACTTGAGATGTATGTTATAGAGTCATTGTACAAAGTCGGGTAGTTCCTCCGGGAGAACAGCCGAACCTTCCCCGGAAGGTCCACAAAGTTCATGCAACACTTGTCACAGTCTCAGAACTAAAAGTGTGGCTAGCTACCCTGGGACAAACAAGAAATCAAACACGCTTAGCTTGGTTTCGTACCCTAAGAGTGTACTTGTTTCCCTTGTACCCCGGATCTATAATGAAAGGCATCTTCAGGTGAAACAGACTCCACGTGCATTCATTTTGTACAGGCTCAACATTTTTTATTTTTTATTTTTCTCTTTCTTGTCTATAACAAAGACGTGCAATTCTTAAAAAAATTTAGTTCGACCGGTTCATATACGATTTGAGTTGTATTGTCTATTCTTTTGAATTCAAATATTGTTCATGGCTCACTCGCCTGAATGCCGCCAAGCCAATCTAGGGCTAGAGTGTGCTATCGACTTAGCCTGGTCAAGCACCCTAAGTACGCAACTCTACCTACACCCCGGCAGGCCGAAGTAAGGCGAGTCCAAATACAATTGAATCCGTAAGAAAAGGCAACGCATTCGATTGTGTTTAGAATCGCGTTTGACCTAAAAATTTCTCGAGAGTCGTAAGCCGCGACGAAGTTATAGGCAAGAAATGAATTTTACTATTTTTCTTGACTTCAGCGTGCAGGAAAAATAAAATACACATTGATGGAGAAAAGCCGGAGCTAACAAAGCTCCGACTCCTCTAGATGGCTTGTAATCGATGTTAACAAGCATCACCGGAGCAACCAAACCCCGGTAAATCTAGGGGGCCAGCCGTCGACGTAAAAGATGGTGAGAAGACCCCACAAGTGGAGTCTGCTGCCAACAAGTTACGTGTTGGCAAAGGTCAGTGCCGGAGCTACTAAGCTCCGACACCCCGGAGGACTAACTGTCGATGCCCTATGCATTCATAGGGACTATTACCGGAGCTACTAAGCTCCGACGGTAGTCAGTTTGACCTCAGGGGGCCTTCACCATCAAAGACTTCGGACCTACGCTCTACAAGTTCGAAGAAAATGAGTCTTCAACAAAACATAATATCCTCTTGGTACATGTTCACAATCAAATTGTGTACATCTACCAGGGGGCCAAGTGAAGACAAAAGTGTTGAAGACAAAAAGTGAAATTCATAAAAATTTGGGGATTTCATTCATCTGGAGACAAGGGATTACAAAATTGAGGAAGAAGAAGAGAGGATACAAGTGGGAACTACGGAAATGGTCCTAGACCCTATGGAAGAATTGAGCGACTTTCTGGGCAACCTCCGACACGTTGGCTCGGGCAGCTTCCCCTTCTCCTTCGACGGGACCTTCAAGCACTGGGTCTAGAGGAAATTGGGAGTTCCGACTGGTGTAGCATGTCAGCACGTACTCTACGACGTTCTTCGCCAGGGATTGCCCCTCAACCTCCAATTGGTCCGCGATGCCTGCAACGCTAGGTCCGGCTCCGGCTCCGGATCATCTGGGCGCACGGGACTGAAGCCCATTGGTGTCAGCGCGTCGTTAGCCTTGCCCAGGAACTCCCAAATTTGTAGGGAGTCCGCAGTCCTCAAGCCTTTCAATTCTTCCAAAGATCTTCTGGCCGCCACCAGTTCGGAATTCCCACGGGCGAGGCGCTCAACTTCTTTGGCGTTTTGCTGAATCTTCTCAGCAACCCGCTTCTCGAGTTTTCTGAGCTCCTCCTCCCGGAGGTGGATCTTGTTCCGACGGTCGACCAGGTCCTTCTCCCTGCCCTGCACTTTCTTTTCCCAGGCAACGAGGGCACACTCCCGTTCATGGAGCTCCTGCCCTCACACCCAGGCCTTCTTCTCCTCCTCTACGCAGCGCTCTTCCAATTTCTTGGCGCGCTCCTCAAGGCCCTTGTTAGCCAGAGCCACCTTTTCGGAGAGCTCCTCCTCCCTTCTCAGGACGTCATCCCGCAGCTCTAGGAGTTTTTGCTCTTCATCTTCGAGCCGTTTCTCCCTCTCTTCATGTGTCGCTCAGCGCTTGATGAGTGTAGTGTTAATGGCCTCAAGCCTTTCGTGGCGTTCATCGGCTGCACTATTGGCTGCTTTGGCCTGATCGTAGATCTCCCGGGATTGAGCGTCGAGGGCGCGAGTCATACTCTCCCTGTCATCCAATAATTTACCCCAATACTCCAGGCAGACTTTCTCCCGTTTGATCCACTCTTTGTCATCTGCTAGCCTTGACTGCGCCACCTTGGTCTCGAAGTAGAGCCGGTTACGCCACCTCCTAAGGGTTTGACGCTCCTCTTCAAGAGCCTTGCTGTCGTGGAAGAAAGCCAGCTGAACTTGACACAGACTGGAACATGCGTTGTCAATGGACAGTGACAACGGGATAGGTTCCGGATCTGCTGGGGTCTCCTCCGGTGGTTCCAGCGGGTTTTCAGATACAAAAATTGGGTCCCACTCCACAAGAGTGGTCCCCTATGTCTCCATGGCACTAGGGTCGTCCTCCAGGATGGCCTCAGTCGCCATCGAGGAGGGCCCCGCCGCCAGGTCTTCATTCACCCCCTCAGACAGGGGGCCAGCGACTTCACCAGGGCACTCCGGCTCAGCCGTGGGTACCTTCGACGTCATCACTTCCGGAGCAGGGGCCGCTTCTGGCTCTGGCCTTAGCACCTCCTCTGATGGGGGCTCGAGATCCGACACTTCTGTATCAACCGACTCGGGGGCCGGAAGGTCCTCATCTTCAATCAGCCCTGCAGCCGGAGCTCCAACAACTACAGGCTCTGCGGCCGGTGCTTCTGAGGTAGCCGGCCCAACCGCCAGGACTTCCTCAACATCCGGCGCGCACGCCGGGACTTCAATCACCTCCGGCTCGACCGTTGGAGCTTCGACACTTTCCGGCTCTAGGGCCGGAATCACAGCTTCTTCCGGCTCAACGGCCGGAGCTTCCATCATCTCAGCACCGGGACCCGGAGCTTCAACCTCCGGGACAGGTGTCGCTGGCGCATCTTCACTCCCGCGGTCTGGCACTACCACGGGAGCCTCTGGGGATGAGTCGAGGTCCATGACCACGACAGCCGACGCCGGAGCTGTCGCAGCTTCAGCCACCACTTGGGGCGGCACCGGGACAGGAACAGAAGCTTCCACCCTCACGACTTCAGCCGCTGTGGCTGAGGGTGGAGCCTCACTCCCCTTCTTGGGGACGCTGCAGATGATGAACGAAGAAACTTAAAAAATAGTCACTACAATTAAAACAACTATCCAAGGTAAAGATTAAAAATTACCTTGGGAGGCTTCCGCACCAGCTCGCGCGGAACCTTTTTCCCGGGCGTTCTGGGCTGGTCATAGCCGGCGTGGAAGCTCCGGAAGGCCCCCCGGAACTCGTTGCGGCCACGGGTGTTTCCCGAGTCGAGGCCCCCCTCGATCGGGAAGAACCCCCGGACCTAGAGGCCTCCACCGGCCCAGGTGCTGGAGTCGCATGCCCAGAGCTAACACCCCGGGAGGACCCCACTGCGGGAACAGTCGCGCCTCGGGGGGACCCCACTACGGGAACAGTCGCCGCAGTTGTAGAAGACCTTCCCCTTCGGGGAGAAGGAGCCGACGCAGAAGTAGCGGACCTGACGGACCTTCCGTCGGCGTACTGCAGCTTCCTCTTCCGGCTCACGGGTTCATCCGCCAGCTCCTTGCCCTTGCCGACGACCTCTTCCCTCGGCTTCGGAGCAAGGTCGGAGCCATCCTCGGGCATTCCGGGGATCACTACCCTGGTGGTTGATCTTCTCTCGACGATACCAAGGTCGTCAAGCACGGGCATCTTCCGCCGGAGCTCCCTGTTGAACTCCACTTCCACGTTCAGAGGAAGAAAAGCTGATGGCGGAGACAAGTCGTCACCATCGACGTCGATGCCGTGCTAGAACTTCTTGAGGTGGAACTCCAAGGTTTTACCCACCATGTTGGAATTCAGCCCGGTCTCGACCCGGTCGTCGTCCATCACGCTGTTGAGGGCCCATGCGAGTTTCTCTCTCCTCTTCAGCGGCGCCCACCTGTTGACCAAGAAGTTGCAAAACACCGCCTGAGGAGTCAATCCTCCCTCCACGCATTGGCGGATCCTGGTCAAAGCAGGGTTGAAGGCTTCCACCAGCACCGGAGCTTCACTCCAGATTGTCGTGTCGATGCTGGGAAGGCCTTCGGGCAGCTCCAGCCTCTCGTGCTCCCCCACCCGGACGACTATCCAGTCCTTCTAGCCATCCCACTTCCCAGAGGGAAATGACCGGAGGTACTTGAATGGGCACTTCTTGTGCTTCACGAAGTAGTAGAAGTCAAGGTACTCATTGCTCCTGCCGGTGGTATGGACGGTGAAGAAGGTCCGGAAGAGTTCAATGTAGGGGGGATGCCCACCCACATCTCACAGAAGTGGACGAAAATGGACACAAGAAGAATGGAGTGGGGGTCGAGATGATACAACTGTAGACCATAAAAGTCTAGCAGCATCAAGAAAAAGGAAGAAAAAAGTGGGATCAACCCCACCATGGCGTACGAGGAGAAGTGCACCATTTCGCCGGCGTGCTCCTTCTCAAACGGGAGCTCTCCACCAGCGCGGACTGAGCGGTTGAAGAAGTCCGAGGACCATCCCATGAGGGCCCGGACCTTCTTCAGGTCGCTGTCGGTCTTCAAGCGACTCTCGCGGAGACCCAACTCCATCGCGGCACGACTAGGCAAGAGAAGAAAAGCGAAGCACAAGTTGGGAGTTTGAGTGCAAGATCAGATGGGAGGCGTAAAGAGCCCCAAACGGTGTGCGCTTTCCTTCTTAAGTAAACCCTCGCGACGCTTGGATGGAAACCGCAGAGAAGTCGAAGATACCACTCAAAAATTCCACCCATCCGATGACAAGAGGGCTCGAGACTACCTCGACGATCAAGTCGAGGTTCTTACCCAGGCGAACGGTTGCCATCATGAGGCGGGAAGCCCGAAGGCGGCGGCCTGACAAGGCTCGCGGAACCGATACGACTTTCGTATCGGGAACCGGCGACCTTCAATTGCATGAGATCCGCACGCCAAAGATCTCACCTGCCGCACACGGGATATGCCATGCGGCGAAGATTTAACTCCGGACCATCGCCAACGGCACATCCGAAGACCTTTGAAGACTCAGTTCAAAAGTCGAACGATGGACCCACCTTCGGCGGAACAACTTCATCCAAGGGGTCTTCCCCGTAGGTGGGCCCAGGGGGCCACTGTCGGTACCCTGGGTACCATATACCCCTTGAGATTGCAAAGATATCAAGGGAAAGTCACCCACTTGATTTGAAGACCTTCGGAGGCCCACATGTCAGACATGTCTGGACCCGCTTCTCCAACATGGTTAGCCCCAGGGTCGCCACGTGTACTATCAAACCGGAGCTATCGCCCGCAAGGGAGGAAGCTCCGAACTATGTACTGAAGTGGCATCCCCGGACCTAACCCCAGACCGAGGGAAGCTCCGGTGCTGACACGTGTCGGCTAACCCCGGAACTATCTGTTCTCCACAGCGTGCCCCTGTGCTGCCACGTGTCCAACCGTCGGATCTTCACCCTCTAACCTCCAGAAGACCCCGCAACAGCTCCGGCTCTTCAAAGGGGAATCGAGGACTTCAAGACCCGATTAAGTGTCATTAATACCATATTAATGACACTTAATCGGACGACCTTAATACCAGTAACGGTGCTGTCAAAGCCCATTACACGGTCATTAAGGGCAATTAAACGTGTTGAAGAGGTATCAACACTAGTAAATGTCGGGGCCACATGTCGGGCCAGGCTAATTTGTAACGGCCTGCCCTTATACTATAAAAGGACAGGCCAACGACATTTACACACACACGAGATAGACGTTGAGACACGCTCGAGAGACGTTCAGACACACTGACACACTTGCTACATCCAATACAACATCAACACATCCCGTGGAGTAGGGTATTACGCTCAGGCGGCCCGAACCACGTAAACTCTTGTGTCTCCTGCGTCATTTACAATTCACCTTCTTGAATCTCCGCGCGCCCACACCGAACATCAAACTCCTCTAACACTTTAGTAGTGTCGGGAGATCTGCCGGTTCCAAACCACCGACAAGCCCATCCTACGACCCAGTTTTGCCGCCAACGCGAGGGATATCAGGTGACACAAGGAGGCATCAACAGGCTCGCACTCCTATTCTAGTGCGCCTAGCTCCCCCTCCGACCGACCATCCATGTAGCCCTCTCCAACGGCACAGAGATCAATGCTGTTGTAGTGAGACATCACAGTCGTGAGTGCGAGGCGCGCCCCAAGACTCGCCCTGGTGGTGGCCATGGCGTTGAAGTGCGAGGACATTCTTTTCGGCAGCGCGGCCATCTGGGTGCCCAGTTGCGACACGGAGGAAGCATCATATGTCGTGCCGTAGATGGCAATCCCAAAGGCGCAGAGCCCCTACAGTTCCCCCAACACCTCCGCTTAGCGACGGGCAGCCTCACAGAGCCTGGCAATAAGGGTGGCATCGTTCAGCATGCAAAGCCCCAGTCGATCAAGCATACGATCGCACGTTGCCATCGCCGCCTCCCAAACCATGGCGACCTCGCCCTCAGCGGTGGCAAAGAAAGCTGGGACCTCCCAAAGGCAGGCATCCATCTATATGCCTTGAGGGGATGGACCAAGCACAGTCCAGCACACGATGGAGGCAGAGGCAAAAAGGACCTCAAGCTCCTGGGTAGTTCGCACCGCCTCCTCACAGGTGAGGCAACCACAGCGTACAGTCGCACCAACTCCTCGCGCACGCCCTCGACATCCGCAAGGGCAACAGCCGCCTCAGCCTTGGCCTACACAAGCTCCACAGGCAGTGCGTTCTGCTCGCCCTGCCCGAAACTTGGGCCACCCTCATGAGGGATTCGTGCCCTATCAGTGAACTCCTGGGCCAATGTCTGCGGAAAGATCAGGGTAAAACTCGAAAGCATACATAGTAGACCGGCAAGAAAAGCTAACTGGCTAGTGGAGGCCGCAACACTCAGCCGCTCTAGAACCTCAAAGATCCTGTCACATCCCTCCTTAAGCCTCACCCTCGCATCGGCAAGCTGCGAGCCAAGGACGAGGGCATCCTCGCGAACAAGCTCCCACCGGGCAAACTCTATAGCCCCGCCTGACTCTAAAGCGTCGTCAGCTACGGAAAGCAGAATCCAGGGATTGTTGGTGCCTGATGCACCAGGACCCTAGCCTTCGGTAGGCGCGAGGGCAAAATCCTTGGGCCGCGACGATGAGGTGACACCCTCGGCTCCTATCTCGAGGGCCTTGACAACTCTGTGGAGGTCGTTTATCCTGTGGCCAACTAATCAGCAGGGTGCCACTCCAACGAACCTGACGGGGCCCCCTCACTAGCCATCAGGATGATACATCCTGCCAAACCATCCACCAAGGACAGCAGGAGAGGACACAGCTCCGCTACCCCAAAAGTCGCCTCTGAGGACGATGACACCCACTCTGGTTGAGACAGGGGTGTCATCGAACTCGGAGGAACCCGTCCAGATGGAAGGGTCGTAGGACTACATCCCCTCGTGAGGACTATCACACCAGGACGATACTCCCAGCCATTAAAGAAGGACTCATGGTGGGAAAAAAGATACACGAGCAGACAATGGACATGTTCAAAGAAACCGCAAACCTAAAGGAGCAGCAAGGACGATAGATCCATGACCCCAGGATGGGCTCTCAGCCCCGATCGTGGGTCGTGGAGAAGGTAATAGGGTGACCATTGCAAGAGCCCCGGCGATGATGGGAGGCCTGGATGATGGCAAATCATCTTCCACGCTCATAGTGGCCCTCTTCATGGTGTGGTCGTCCCCAGGCTCGGAACCCCCCCCCCCCCACCCTGCTTCAACCTCAACGACATCAAAGAAGAACCGACGATTATCTCAAAAATCTTGCTTTCTCTTACTTAACGATTACACTCTTACAGGCTTCATAGAAGAAGTGAAGTGGGGCGCAAGGTCTGGAGATGATGGGTAAGGAGGAGGAGGCTAGCATATGTGTGTCAAGATCTTTTTACAGTGCTCGGTGGGGAGATTGTGGAATGTGAGTGCGACAAGTTGTGCGTTCAGTGGGCCATGGTGATTTATAGCCATGGCCAGTCAATCATGCATTATCAAGGGCGTGTGGACCTGGATCACCAGAGCGTGCGCCATGCATACCTGGCCTCTCATAACCGGTGCCGCTCTGGAGATCTTTTGAAAGCAAGATCACTAGATTTTGGTGGGTCTAAATTCTACTTGGTCACTGACTCATCATAACCGGTGCAGAGTCCAAGTCGTGCGGCGTCCCCATGTCTCCCCCTTGCACCTGTGGGTCGCGATGCTTCTCAAACAAGCAGACCTAGGTAAGATGGATAAGTTTTTTGGCTCACATTTGCGGCTATTGTTTACTTCGGGGCGCCTACATGTGTGTTAGGTCGTTGTGGGTACCCCGAACGTAAACATAGAGTGAGGGGTGAATGATTCGAGATGGCCGGTGTAAGTGCGTACTCTGTGGTCTCCCTCCCCCGACATCTCCAACTATTCATGTACAAGTCTTATCCCCGCGAATACTTAGTTTCCCAATGATGGGGCGGCTCTCAGCCACCTGGGTCTACTCGTGACCCGACAGCTAAGTTGGTGTCGCCAGGCGGATTTATGGAACTTGGGCTTCGGGCCATGATGCATGTCCATCGTTAACTGTCAAGTGGTGGATGCGTTTTGGTCGATCTAACGAAATTTTTTTGATCAGGTTTTACTTGGATTACCCCTTAATAGCTAATCGAGCACAGGATATTTCACCCTACACTGGGACTTCCTGGTCTGCTCATCCCTCAGAGCACATGAATGGCTCGCTGATTGGGCACATTTTTATGGCTAACAACCCGAGCTCGTAAGAGGCTTGGGGTTCACCACACATTCTCGGCAACTGTTGACGGTTGTTATACACCAATTTTACCCGTCAATAAAACTCAATTATGTGAAGGAGTTATCATTTCTTGCACACATCACCTTTCTATTCAACCTATATCCACTTGTCCTTGGAGAAAGTAGTGCATTCAGGGATTCTATGCAGAAATGAAGTGAAACAAGGGGATGCATCCTATAAAATATCATTCCATCCAATCAAGCGACGACACATGGCACCACATGGATCAAATGGACCACAAACAAAAGTATTTGAGGCCATCCAATGGTGTAGCACCAATATTAGTCAATGGGACCCACCTGTCAGTCACCAGGAGAAAGCACACCGCAAAAGGGGCCAGGATCAGGTCGGTCTACCCCCCCCCCCCCTCCCCCCCTAGTCGATCGACTAGTTCTTGGCGCATTTCTCGGTCAAACTCCATGTGGTGGCTTCTCCCTGCTTGAAGTCGTCATGGGGGACTGATTCACGCGCCTTTGGTGGCGGGAACCAACCCTTCTACAAGCTATAAATAGGACCCCTCACCCCTCACTTCAACACACACCACCTGAGTATTCATCCATTGTATCCACTACTCTCCATAGGTTTAGAGGAGTATAGGCTGTAGAGAGGAGAGTCTCTAGTTCATAGTCCAAGTAGGATAGGAGTAGAAGGAGTCTCTTCCCAGTTGGGAAAGGTATGTCTCCCATATTCCTATTTGTATTTGTGACATTATTCATAATAAAGATGTTATCTTTAGTCTTCATATGTTGATATACTTGGATGAAGTGTTTCTTGTTTTATTGTGGATTCCATATATGTGGTAGGAAAAGTATTTATGATTATGCTATACCATGTTTCTTACATGATCATAAACACTATAAACCTCCACTATAGTCTAATTAGCTATGATATGGTTATGTTAACATGAATCACTTATGCTATGAATTAACAGTGGTTCAACTGTGATTTAGTTCATTGCCTTAGGATGGCTTGTGCCTAGGCTCTTAAGGTAATTACATAATATGCTAGCATCGTGCTAGGATAGAGAGTAGCGTTGAATGTCTCGTAGACCCACGGATTGAAGAGGCAGGCAGTAGGTTATGATAGCCCTATCTATCCTTTGTAATCCTCCACGTTCGGCTATACCACAGGCTCTTGACCGGAGTTGCCTAGTGTTGCTAGGGGTAAATGCGTGCCCGATGTGTTAATCCACTTAGCATGAGAATTCATAATTAACATGATCATTAGTAACTAACTTAAGCTATGTATATGTATATTAGAAGCATAGGAGGAGTCTCTACGTAACTTGTAGCCTAGTTTCTCTATTACCTCATTTATCCCCTTAGGATAGAATGCTCTTGTGTGTGTCACACTACCTCAACTTATCATTTAACCCATCCTTGCTAGAACCCTACCTAGACCAACCTAAGTCTTTCCACTTGATGATTGTTTTACTTCCATCTAGCCTTCCTTTGGGAAATATAAATTACACCCTTTGGGAATACTCTTTAAAGGGGAAATGCTACATCAATAGTTTTCGTGCGCTTGCAGACGTTCAATTGAGAATCAAAACCTACCAACAAGCATTTCTAGTACCACTGCTAGGGATGAATTGTTAGTAGTGTGCATGAAATATCAACAAGCATTTCTGGCGCCGATGCCGGGGAAGGCAGCCGAAATATTGTATGATTGAGTGAGTAGGATAGGACCCTGGTATGTTTTAGTAGGATGACCCCTCTTTGTTTTTGCATTTTATGTGAACACAGGGTAGTGTATTTCTGGTTTCCACTTGCCGAAAAAACTTTGTTGAAGATCCTGAATCCCTTCTGAGAGATCAACCTCGTGTCGTAACCTGTCAGAAGCTTCGAGCGGCAAAGCAAGCCAGCACAACCGCACCAACAATCGAAGCACCAAAGGCCCTGAAGACCCTTCGCGAGTTTTTAGCTCCCTCTGCTAACAATGTGCCTGTTGGGCCCACTGTTAACATGGGAGACATAAACTTCGAAATCAAGACTGGCCTGATCACTATGGTGCAAGCCAATCCATTCTGTAGGAAGGCTAACGAGGATGCAAGTGCTCACCTGCAACAGTTCCTTGAGATCTGTAGCACTTTTAAGATAAAGGATGTATCCCTTGATGATGTCCGTCTTAGGTTGTTCCCATTCTCTCTTCTTCGGAGAGCGAAACAGTGGTTCTACGCGAATCAAAGTGCTATAGACACTTGGGAGAAATGTTCTACGGCATTCCTCCTCAAGTTTTTCCCATCGGGCAAGACCAATGCCCTACGTGGAAGATTTTCCACCTTCCAGCAAGATGCTAAGAAATCTATTCTCGAGGCTTGGGAGAGGCTACAGGAGTATATCTTAGCCTGTCCCCACCATTGTATGGATGATTGGCTAATTATCCAAAACTTCTACAACGGGTTGATCCCTTCTGCCCATGACCATGTTAATGCTACTATTGGAGGTGCTTTCTTCTCATTGACGGTGCCCAAAGCCAAAGATTTGACTGGGAAGATGGTGTCAAACATGGGTTGGAGCGACGAGCGTCTCCATATCCGCCAGCGAGGCATGCACACATTGAAGGGGAGGTGGACATGATTTTTGCCAAATTAGACCTCCTAACGAAGGAAATTGATGGACAAGGCAATGGTGAAGTATGCTGCAATACCTATGCCTTAGACTTTCACATCACATGTGAAGTCTGTGGCAACACGGGCCATTTGGGCAATGACCGCCCAGAAAACCCGTGAGGATGCCTCATACGTAGCCAACAATGGAAACAACAATGGCTATCGTCCAGGAGGTCAAGGGTGGGGCCAACCACATCCATTCTTTCAAGGAGGGTACAACAACAATGGCAATAATGGAAATCAGCCCAACTTGAGAGAACCTACCATTGGCCAGCTGAAGATCAATGAGGCTATATCTAAGAAGCTATCGGCTTATGAAAAGACCCTAGAGAGCATAAATGCAAAGATTGAAGAACTATCCTCAGCCTTCAAGAATCAATTGAGTTTCAACGAGATGTTGGAAACTCAGTTGGCTCAACTGGCCGCTGCTGCTCCTCCAGTGGAGAATGGCAAGATGTCAGGACAGCCCGAACCCCCTCTAGAAAATGTAAACATGATTTCTCTACAAGGAGGCAACTGGTTGAAGGACCCCGAATGTCCTACAATCTCATGCTCAATTTGGGGCACACCACTTTGACAAGACCCTTAGCAAGCGTCAGTGTGATGCCCAAGGTGGTTTTCGACCAGCAGAACTTAACGGAACTTACTCCAACACCAATGTTGCTCTAACTAGATGATTCTTCACTCCGTTATCCAGCGGGTATTGCTAAAGATGTCCCGGTGAAAATACAGAATTGTTTCATACCGGTGGATTTCGTGGTGCTCGACATGGAGGTCGAGAAGGATACGCCGCTCATTCTTGGGTGCTCGTTCCTAAGAACCGCGAAGGCTTGCATAGATGTGGGAGCTGGAAAAATCCATTTCCATATCAATGGAAGTTGGAGCAATGCTCCATGATCCGTATCAAGTATGGGCCAAATTTTAAGCACATTCAAGAGGTCGAGATCACGCCCCCAAAGTTGGACCCGCTCATTGCATTCATGAGGAATTTGATCTATGCGGAAAACCCGTCTTTTCGTCCACGCCATCATCCCAAGAAGACGGAGAAGTCCAGGTCTCCCCAAAGGCCCAAGTCCACCAAGCCGCCAAAGAAGGAATGGCAGAAGAAGCAAGACAAGCCGTCTGACCCCATCCCTCTGGGCCCGGATGTCAAGAAATGAAGAAGGAGGAATGTCCATCTCATCGGACGGTGGTGAGACCTAGCCAATAGGTTAAATTGGTAGTTATCCTTTATTTGATTTTTTTCTTTTCTCTTCATTTGATTTCCCCATTTAGTTTGATTCTCCCCTACATATTTGATTTTCTTAGCAATTTGAGAATCTTATATTCTCAACTATCATTTTTATTTCTTTATTTTTCACAAAAAAGAAAATTTTTGGGTTTTTTAAAAGGGAATTTTTATTAAAAAAAGGAAATTACGTGCTGCAAAAGTGGTATTTCACCAACGTGATGATTCCATAGCCATTGGGGAGTCACCTGGCAAAAGGGAGAATAAGGGGGCCCACCTGTCAGGTCGGTCGACCCCCTTGCTCGGCCGACTAGGGGAAGGAGCCAGTTTGGCTCTCTCTCCTCCAACGGCTACATTTGGTGTCCTAGTGACCGTTGGGGATTGCACACTATAAATGGTGGCCGTGAGGAGCTCTTCTCTTCACACTTCACCTCATTTCATACATCCCCAAAGTCACTCTTGCTCGAATTGTTTTTCTTGCTCTTCATTGAAACACTCTTGTTCAAAATCAAACTCAAAAGGATTTGCTTTCGTTTGCATTTGCAATTTGCTCTCAAGTTCTTCAAGGGAAAATTCGCCGGGGTTTTGTTTTCACTAACATCACCTCTTTCGAGTTTTCGCCTTGTTGTGTTTGTTGTGGCCATGAAAGGAATGAAAAGGTTGTTTGGAAAGAGTAAGGAGGCTGCAAGCTCAAGCAATGACAGAGACTCAAGTGCACGCCCCTCTTTCGTTGCTACACCATGTTAACGGAGGAGGAGTATAGGAGAGGACACCCCCATGGGTGAGAGGAGCAACCCTCACCAACTTCTTCACGATGATGACCTCGACATCCAAAGTGAAGTTGAAGATCAAGCACGCAAGCTCCTCCAAGATCGTGAGTTTTCTCATACGAAAGCCTATGATCCGGATTTGATCTCCAAAATAGGTATGGATTCCGAATTCTATTCCGGTTGGCGTGCACTAGGATGGGAAAATTTTGCTCACATAGAGGAGAAAGGTTCAGGCCTTCTCTCCATACAATTCCTTGGCACACTCAAGATAGGATTTGATGGTATTACTTTTCGATTATTTCAAAAAGAATACAACATCCTATAGAAAGAATTATGTGAAATCATAGGCTTCCATAAACGTTCTTTGCTATAATTAGACAATTTGCCTAAGTTTAACAAACAAAGTTTTTGGCAAGATTTAACTGGTGAGGTCAGATGTAGTGCACCGAGGAATAGCCACTTGCACAACCCCACTTTACACTTCATGCATAGATGGGTGGCAATGACTATGTTCCCTAGAGGAGATGTAAGGATAGTGCGTGATGATGAGCTAAAAGTTTTATTTGTCATGATTAAAAAGATAAAAGTTGCTTCAGTTATTGCCATGATGACACAATGATTAGACTACATTCCAAGGGGGCCAATTGAATGCACTTCATTGATTACCCGTATTTCTAATAGGGTAGGAGCACTTGAATATTCTTCATTTGAATACATTGAAAATGAAAGAGAATTAATTGATGAAGAATATTTAGTGCAAGAACATATCCTTAAGCATGAACAAGATGGCTCTTTGAAATTTTATGATTCCGGCTTTGTCAATGAAATTCAGTTACCTAACCCGGATTATCATTTGTACAAATGTCGGAGGCTAACCATTGACCTACTTCCCATCTAGGAAGTCGGAAGAAGTAATGTCTCTGGCAGGTTAACTAGAAGCCACACAAGGAGAGCGGCCATGCCCCCGACAATCTCCACGGTCCATGGGTACGAAGAGAAAGAGAACCCAACAGGTGATGCACCCGGATGGACTCAACCTCCATCGTATGAGACCAAAGGTCCGCCTTGGCATGGATGTCCAGGTGCTACATGGGAGACACCCCTATCCACTTCAAGCTCTAGCAGCTTGCCTCCAACATCTATGAGAAGATGTCATTCCACTTCGGCTAGAAGTCATCGTGACTATAGCCAAGGAATGACGGACCCCTCTAGATGTATGGAGGAGCTTGAAGTGAGGACAGATGACATCTACAACACTCTCCAAGGGCATGTCCAAGGTACCCAAGACTGGCAACAACACATGGACGCTCAATTCACCAACTTCAACTCCACGCTACAACAACAACAAGCCGATCTCGCGGCATACTTCCATCATCAAGGGTTCAACCCTCGACACGGAGGTGAGTGAAGAACAAGCTTGGGGGAGGACCCCCAATTGAGGTAAATTGTATCAACCCCTTGCATATATATTTTCTATCATCCACCTTGCATCTAAAAAAATAGGATAGGTTTTATCTCCAAATAAAATAAATGATGTGCGGTAAGAATGACTTGGAATTCACATAGATGAAATGATGAATAGTTGCTCTATTTTAATTTTGTAAGTCCCTAGTTTACAACTTACTACTCTCCAACATATTGCTCTCATTGGCTAAAATTGCTTTTGTCTTGATTTGGAAATTATGGGTAGCAAAAGCTTAATCCATTCTAAGTTGTTGTGAGATATGATATAGTGATAGGGCTGTTATTCCTAGTTTGATAGTGAAACTTAGATTTCTGGAGAAATTCTAAAAAGACTTAAGTTGTCCTCATTTGATTGGAAATACCCACCAAAGCCATATGATACATTATATTGATAGACCTTATGCATATGCTATTTGCTTTCACATTGAGCTTTGTCAAACTAGTATAGACCTATGTGAGATTTCATTCATTACTTTTTGAATTCAAGACTTCACTTGCACATGCTATACTTCTACACTAGAAGTAAGCAAATTTCCATCATACCACCATTCCACAATAAAAAGAGAAACTCCATATCATTCATGCTTAGTACTCTCTCCAAAATTCATTGCATAAAAAGGGAGTAGAAAACATGGCTACAAGAAAAAAGAAAAAGAAAACAAAAAAAGAAAATGCATGCTTACATCATAAGCATGAGAAAAAAAAAGAGAAGAAAAGTAGACATGTTTCATCCCTGCAAAATAAGAGAGTCCACTCAAAAAGGAGTCATCTCAAGATCCACATCCACTCCATTACATCACACATGCACAAGTCTTGAATCAAATTATTTTGAATTGATTTCACCTAAGGCTTGCTCTTTTGACTTAGCAATATTATGTGTTGTAAATATGTCTAATATATTCGCTACCAAGCTCCACATACAAGCCTTATGTAGATGTAGGATGAATTTAGGAACAACGCCTTGGTGAGGACATATTTCCACTACACAAAAAGGAGAGACTTGAGAGAATCAAATTGAGGCACTTAAAATCTAAATTGAACTCTCCAGAATTTAAGTGGAACTTGATTTCTAGGGTATGTGTGTTCAATTTGTTGTTCTATATTTCAACCACCCATGAATAGGAGATGGCATAAGCCCCATAATAACCTAAGATGGGTGAAATACCGTGCCAATTTCTGTAATACTAGGTAGAGTATTTTGTTGCACACATGGTACTTTTGAAAAGTAGAATATAGTAGCAACTCTTGATCATCAACCTTAAGTCTTGACTTTGCTTGGGGCGAGCAAAGGATAAGTTTGGGGGAGTTTGTTGACGGCTGTTATACACCAATTTCACCCGTCAATATAACTCAATTATGTAAAAGAATTATCATTTCTTGCACACATCACCTTTCTATTTAACCTATTTTCACTTGTACTTGGATAAAGTAGTGCATGCAGGGATTCTATGCAGAAATGAAGTGAAACAAGGGGATGGATCCTATAAAATATCATTCCAGCCAATCAAGCAACGACACATGGCACCACATGGATCAAATGGCCCACAAACAGAAGTATCTGAGGCCATACAATGGTGTAGCACCAATAATAGTCAATGAGATCCACCTGTCAGTCACCTGGAGAAAGCACACCGCAAAATGGGCCAGGATCAGGTTGGCCGACCCCCTAGTCGATCGACTAGTTCATGGCGCCTTTCTCGGTCAAACTCCATATGGTGGCTTCTCCCGGCTTGAGTATTCCTCCAATCTATAAATAGGACCCCTCACCCCTCACTTCAACACACACCACTTGAGTATTCCTCCATTGTATCCACTATTCTCCATAGGTTTAGAGGAGTATATGCTGTAGAGAGGAGAGTCTCTAGTCCACAGTCCAAGTAGGAGAGGAGTAGAAGGAGTCTCTTCCCAATTGGAAAAGGTATGTCTCCCATATTCCTATTTGTATTTGTGACATTATTCATAATAAAGATGTTATCTTTAGTCTTCATATGCTCGTATACTTGGATGAAGCGTTTCTTGTTTGATTGTGGATTCCATGTATGTGGTAGGAGTAGTATTTATGATTGTGCTATACCATGTTCATTACATTATCATAAAACTATAAACCTCTACTATAGTCTAATTATCTATGATATGGTTATGTTAACATGAATCACTTATGCTATGAATTAACATTGGTTCAACGATGATTTAGTTCATTGCCTTAGGATGGCTTGTGCCTAGGCTCTTAAGGTAATTACTTAATATGCTAGCATGGTGCTAGGATAGAGAGTAGCGTTGAATGTCTCGTATACCCACGGATTGAAGAGGTAGGCAGTAGGTGGTGACAACCGTATCTGTCCTTTGTAATCCTCCACGTTCGGCTATGCCACAGGCTCTTGGCAGGAGTCACCTAGTGTTGCTAGGGTAAACCCGTGCCCGATGTGTTAATCCACTTAGCATGAGAATTCATAATTAACATGATCATTAGTAACTAACTTAGAATATGTATATGTACATTAGAAACATAGGAGGAGTCTCTACCTAACTCTTAGCCTAGTTTCTCTATTACCTCATTTATCCCCTTAGGATAGAATGCACCATCGCATCCCGCCTTAAGCCTCACCCTCGCATCGGCAAGTTGCGAGCCAAGGACGAGGGCATCCTCGCGAACAAGCTCCCACCAGGCATACTCTGTAGCCCCGCCTGACTCTGAAGTATTGCCAGCTACGGAAAGCAGAATCCAGGGACCGTCGGTGCTTGATGCACCAGGACCCTGGCCTTCGGTAGGCGCGAGGGCAAATTCCCTAGTCCGCGACGGTGAGGTGACACCTCCGGCTCCTGTATCGAGGGCCTCGACAACTCTGGGGAGGTCGTTTACCGTGTGGCCAACTCATCAGCAGGCTGCCACTCCAATGAACCTGGCGGGGCCCCCTCACTAGCAATCAGGACGATACGTCGTGCCAAACCAGCTACCAGGGACGGCGGGAGCGGATATAGCTCCTCTGCCCCAAAAGTCGCTGCCGAGGACGATGACACCCGCTCTGGTTGAGATTGGGATGTCACTGAACTTGGAGGAACCCGTCCGGATGGAACGGTCGTAGGACTACAGCCCCTCACCAGGACTATCACACCAGGACGATACTCCCAGTTATTAAAAAAGGAGTAATGGTAGGAAAAAAAGACACACGAGTAGACAATGGACATGTTCGAAGAAACCCCAAACCTAGAGGAGCAGCAAGGATCGATAGGTCCATGACCCCAGGACGGGCTCTCAGCCCCGATCGTGGGATGTGGAGAGGGTAATAGGGCGACCATTGCAGGAGCCTCGGTGACGATGGGAGGCCTGGACAATGGCAAATCATCTTCCACGCTAATAGTGGCCCTCTTCATGGTGTGGCCGTCCCTAGGCTCGGACCCCCCACCCTGCTTCAACCTCAAAAACATCAAAGAAGAACCGACGATTATCTCGAAAATCTTGCTGTGTCTTACTTAATGATTACACTCTTCTAGGCTTCACAGAAGAAGTAAAGTGGGGCGCAAGGTCTGGAGATGATGGGTAAGGAGGAGGAGGCTAGCATATGTGTGTCAGGGTCTTTTTACAGTGCTCGGCATGGAGATTACGGAATGCGAGTGCGACAAGTCATGCGTTCAGTGGGCCATGGCGATTTATCACCATGGCCAGTCAATCATGCATTATCGAGGGCGCATGGACCTAGATCACCAGAGCGTGCACCACGCATCCCTGGCCTCTCATAACCGGTGCCGCTCCGGAGATCTCATGAAAGCAAGATCACCGGATTTTGGTGGGTCTAAATTCTACTTGGTCGCTGACTCCTCGTAACCAGTGTAGAGTCCAAGTCGTGCGGCTTCCCCGTGTCTCCCCCTTGCACCTGTGGGCCGTGATGCTTCTCAAACAAGCAGACCTAGGTAAGATGGGTATGTTTTTGGCTCAAATTTGGGGCTAGGGTTTACTTCGGGGCGCCTACTTGTGTGTTAGGTCATTGTGGGTACCCCGAACAAAAACATAGAATGAGGGGTGAATGACTCGAGATGGACGGTGTAAGTGCGTACTTTGCGGTCTCCCTCCCCCGACATCTCCAACTATTCATGTCCAGGTCTTAGCCCCATGACTACATAGTTTCCCAGTGATGGGGTGGCTCTCGGCCACCCAGGTCTACTCGTGACCTGAGAGCTAAGTTGGTGTCGCCGGGCGGATTTATAGAACTCGGGCTTCGGACCAGGATGCACGTCCATCTTTAACTGTCAAGCGGTGGATGCATTTTGCTGGCTCTAATGAAATTGTTTCGATCAGGTTTTACTTGGATTACCCGTTAATAGCTAACCGAGCACAGGATTTTTCACCCTACACTGGGACTTCCTGGTCTGCTCATCCCTCAAAGCACATGAATGGCTCGCCGATGGGGCACATTTTTTCGGCTAACAACCCGAGCTCGTAAGAGGCTTGGGGTTCGCCACGCTTTCTCGGCAACTGTTGATGGCTGTTATAAACCAATTTCACCCGTCAATATAACTCAATTATGTGAAGGAATTGTCATTTCTTGTACACATCACCTTTCTATTCAACCTATTTCCACTTGTCCTTGGAGAAAGTAGTGCATGCAAGGATTCTATGCAGAAATGAAGTGAAAAAAGGGGATGGATCCTATAATATATCATTCCAGCCAATCAAGCGATGACACATAGCACCACATAGATCAAATGGCCCACAAACATAAGTATTTGAGGCCATCTAATGGTGTAGCACCAATATTAGTCAATGGGACCCACCTGTCAGGCACCTGGAGAAAGCACACCGCAAAAGGGGCCAGGACCAGGTCGGCCTACCTCCCTAGTTGATCGACTAGTTCTTGGTGCCTTTCTCGGTCAAACTCCATGTGGTGGCTTCTCCCTGCTTGAAGTGGTCATGGGGGACTGATTCACGCGCCTTTGGTGGCGGGAAACGACCCTTCTCCAAGCTATAAATAGGACCCCTCACCCCTCATATCAACACACACCACTTGAGTATTCATCCATTGTATCCACTACTCTCCATAGGTTTAGAGGAGTATATGCTGTAGAGAGGAGAGTCTCTAGTTCATAGTCCAAGTAGGAGAGGAGTAGAAAGAATCTCTTCCCAATTGGGAAAGGTATGTCTCCTATATTCCTATTTGTATTTGTGACATTATTCATAATAAAGATGTTATCTTTAGTCTTTATATGTTCATATACTTGGATGAAGCGTTTCTTGTTTGATTGTGGATTCCATGTATGTGGTAGGAGTAGCATTTATGATTATGCTATACCATGTTCATTACATGATCATGAACACTATAAACCTCCACTATAGTTTAATTAGCTATGATATGGTTATGTTAACATGAATCACTTATGCTATGAATTAACATTGGTTCAACGATGATTTTGTCCATTGCCTTAGGATGGCTTGTGCCTAGGCTCTTAAGGTAATTACTTAATATGCTAGCATGGTGCCAGGATAGAGAGTAGCGTTGAATGTCTCGTAGACCCACGGATTGAAGAGGCAGGCAGTAGGTGGTGATAGCCCTATCTATCCTTTGTAATCCTCCACGTTCGGCTATGCCATAGGCTCTTGGTGGTAGTCGCCTAGTGTTGCTAGGGGTAAACCCGTCCCTGATGTGTTAATCAACTTAGCATGAGAATTCATAATTAACATGATCATTAGTAACTAACTTAGGCTATGTATATGTATATTAGAAGCATAGGATGAGTCTCTACCTAACTCTTAGCCTAGTTTCTCTATTACCTCATTTATCCCCTTAGGATAGAATGCTCTTGTGTGTGTCACACTACCTCAACTTATCATTTAACCCATCCGTGCTAGAACCCTACCTAGACCAACCTAAGCCTTTCCACTTGATGATTGTTTTAATTCCATCTAGCCTTTCTTTGGGAAAATATAAATGACACCCTTTGGGAATACTCTTTAAACGGGAAATGATACATCGATAGTTTCCTTTGCACTTGCGGACGTTCAATTGGGAATCAAAACCTACCAACAAGCATTTCTGGCACCACTGCTAGGATGAATTGTTAGTAGTGCGCAGGAAATATCAACAGCAACAACTATGGGGTGCATGCACCTCGTCCTAATTAGTTCAAGCTTCACGTTTTTGAGCTCTTGTTTTTCAGAGTCCCCAATGCGAGGGCAAGTTCAACCTACGACCAGTTCGATGAAGACTCGGACGAAGGCTCGGGAGTTACTGACGGAGTTCTGTACCAGGGTAACCAAATATACAGGACCCGACGGTACTTGACCACTACGCAGCTACGGATTAAGCTACCCTTCGGTCGAGGAGGAACCCGCCACCAACACCACGGACACACGAGGTCATGGTATTTTAGCCACTTGAGTCTGGGACGATAGGTTGGGCAAACGATTCTGCCAGGGCTCGAGCCCGAGAGAGGTGGGTAGTTGAAGGCATTTATGACAAACAGTGGGTGCGGTAACTTCAGCGGGGGGAAGCACCCGCAATGTGACCCGTTGTAGGATAAGTCTGAAATTTGTCCCATCCTTCATCAGAAGGGCGGTAACTTCACCCTAAAGACGGTGCCTTGGAGATCATGAAGAAGCAAAGGTGGAAGCTTCTGACACACTGTATAGATAGAACGAACACTATAAAAATGACCCCACTATGAGGAATATCAGTTCAATAGGGCCGCCTTGCCCCCCTATAAAAGGACCCCCAACACTTTCAGCGAGCGAGGCGAATTCACTCTGTATTCGCTGTTACTATACATATTTTACTTCCCGCATTTACTTAAGCACTTTTCCTGTTGGTGCTCTTGCACTCTTTTTCCTTTGACGCACTTGCGTTCGTGCTTTACTTTCTTACGCCCATGTGTGTTTGCTTTCACGAATTACATTCGTAGATGTTCTTATTTCCTTGGAGTTCATATACTCGAGCAAGGCCCGCTTGTAATTTGGTCTCTCGCCTTTTGCGCTAACATAGATCATGGAAGACTCCCGTTGGACGTATGGTCTTATTTGCCTAAACTAGGATAAATCTCATGTTCTTTGCAGGCTAGCCATATGGAGACAAACGTGATTCAATAACATTGTACTAGTCGATTTACAAAACGCCAACACCTTCCCTCACCAAGAGACCACAAAGGGTGTGCCTTGCTTCTTCCACTATATCACAAGGGTGATACAAACTTCCCGGACACCGAACTCACAAACAAAATCACTAGTCGAAACCGTCTACGGTTTGCAACCAAGAGTAACAAACACAAAAAATTCAGGCAAACAACGCAAATTGAATCAAAGCTCCATTTCAAGATCACTTCTTCTTCAACCTCACAACGACTCTTTCAATCATCCAAAAAATCTCAAGTTTTGGCGCTTGAAGGTGAAGCCTAGGTGTAGAAGTGCTCTTGTGGGAGTTTTGGGTGCAGGTGCTCTTTTGAATGGTTAGGGTATGGCTAAGAGGGGATCTAATCTCCTATTTATAGCAAAAAAGTGATTTTGACCGTTGTTAGGCTATCCACGTCGGACAAGCCCGAAAATGCTTCGGACATGTCTGGGCTAATGGGCCCAGTGATGGTGCGGCTAAGTGTTTGATTTTAAATTTTGCTTAAAAGCCACTTCAGACATGTCTGACATGGTTCGTAAGAGTCTGCGATACCAAGGTGGGGTTTTTGTCTGACTTATCCGGCTTTGCACTCCAAACACAAGTTCGAAGAACCTTGGATATGTCCAAGTTTGGTCAGCGAGTATTCATACATGTCTGGCCAAACTCGAACAAGTCCGAGTGGCCAGAGGAATTAGAATTTTTCTAAGTCTTGACTATACATAGATGTCTCGAACAAGTCCAGCCCAACTCGTACAAGTTTGTGGGGCCAGAGGACTTAGAATTTTTCTAAGTCTTGGTGTGTCAAACAAGTCTGACACACCTCAGATATATCCGGGATTAGTCACGGACAACTCGAACTTATGTGCCCATACTCAGACAAGTCCTAGTGGCCAGAAAGACTTAGAGAATGTTCTATGTTAGGGCAGGTCAGACAAGTCCGACCTACCCCGGACAAGTCCGGTTCTGTGCAGGGAGAATTCGGACATATCCGAGCCAATGGCTTGGACAAGTCCAAGACCTTAGGTTAAATGATGTTCTTAAAAACCTACCCAAGGTGTTGAGCTCTCATTTGATTCCCTAAGTTTACATTAGTCGTGTCCTTGTTGATAGTACGGTGTTTTCTACGATTCAAGAAAAATAGACCCTAATCCTATGAGTCCTTTTTGCACCTTTTCTCCTTTTTCAAGGTATTTTCAATGAAGGCGTTCCGTACTTTTAATTTCTGCAAGAACTAAACAATTTCATTAGTTCTTTAATTGTTTGTCATTAATCATCCAAAACACAAACGGGGCCTAGATGCACTTTCAGAAAGAAGATTCGGAAATTGGATATTTGATTAATAAAACATTGGAAGCACTATTCCCTAAAGTGGGTGTTGCGGCAGCGGTGGAGGCAGAGACAAAATAAAAAGAATTCAAAGACCCGTAATTTCTTCATTTCATGACATGCAAATTAAAAATTTATTGGTCCTTATTAGACGAGAAATCGCCTGAAATTTCATAGAGATCACATGGTCACCATGTTTGGATCCGACTCGACGTTTGTCTCTAGCATTTTACAGACATGAACTACACCTGGCCAGCGGGACCGCATCGGTGCCATCACACAAAGTGGAAGGTATTGAGCCATTCTGATGGTGCCATTCCAAACCCGCACACGACTTTTCTCCTCCCGTGCATGCTTCTATCTACGTGGCAAAATATCACTATACGCATGTGCATGAATCAAGGCTTAACTCTAAAGGGACCAAAATGATGGTGTTATGACCGTTGACCCTTCATCGGCTAGTTGTGCCAAAAAAGGTGTACAAGGAAGGAGTGTATTTATGTGATACGAAAGAAGATTCAGAAATTGGATATTTGATTAATAAAATAGTGGAAGTGCTATTCTCTGGAGAGGGTGCTGCGGCAGCAGCGGAGGCAGAGGCAGAGGCAGAGGCGCGTAGATGAGAAAATAAAAAAAAATCAAAGACCCGCAATTTCTTGACATGCCAGTTAAAAATTTATTGGTCCTTATTATGCGGGAAATCACCTGAAATTTCGTAGAGATCACATGGTCACCATGTTTGGATCCAACTCAATGTTTGTCTCTAGCACCTTACAGACACGAACTACACCCGGGCAGCGGGACCACATTGCTGTCATCACACAAAGTGGAAGGTATTGAGCGATTCTGATGGTGCAATTGCAAACCTGCACACGACTTCTCTCCTCCCGTGCATGCTTCTATCCAGGTGGCAAAATATCACTATACAACTTTTTACTCTTCATGTGTGCATGAATCAAGAGGTAACTATAAAGGCACCAAAATGATGGTTTTATGACCATTGACCCTTCGTCAGCTAGTTGTGCCAAAAAAAATATGCAAGGAAGGAGTGTATTTATGTGATACAAAAGAATATTTGGAAATTGAATATTTGATTAATAAAATAGTGGAAGCATTATTCCCTGGAGCGGGTGCTGTGGCAGCTGCGGAGGCAGAGGCAGAGGCGAAGGATAGGGTAAAGTGTAGATGAGAAAATAAAAAAAATTCGAAGACCCGCAATTTCTTGACATGCCAGTTAAAAATTTATTGGTCCTTATTATGTGGGAAATCGCCTGAAATTTCATAGAGATCACATAGTCGCCATGCTTGGATCCGACTCGACGTTTGTCTCTAGCACCTTGCAGACATGAACTACACCCGGCCAGCGGGGCCACATTGGTGCCATCACACGAAGTGGAAGGTATTGAGCGATTCTGATGATGCAATTGCAAACCTGAACATGACTTCTCTCCTCCCGTGCATGCTTCTATCCAGGTGGCAAAATATCACTATACAACTTTTTACTCTTCGTACGTGCATGAATCAAGATGTAACTCTAAAGGCACCAAAATGATGGTGTTATGACAGTTGACCCTTCGTCAGCTAGTTGGCCAAAAAAAATCTGCAAGGAAGGAGTGTATTTATGTGATATGAAAGAAGATTCGGAAATTGAATATTTGATTAATAAAATAGTGGAAGCGTTCCCTGGAGCGGGTGCTGCAGCAGTGGCGGAGGCAGAGGCAGAGGCGAAGGATAGGGTAAAACATAGATGAGAAAATAAAAAAATAATTCAAAGAGCCACAATTTCTTGACATGCCAGTTAAAAATTTATTGGTCCTTATTATGTGGGAAATCACCTGAAATTTCGTAGAGATCACATAGTCACCATGTTTGGATCCGACTCGACGTTTGCCTCTAGCACCTTGCAGACACGAACTACACCGGCCAGCGGGACCACATTGGTGCCATCACACAAAGTTGAATGTATTGAGCGATTCTGATGGTGCAATTGCAAACCCGCACACGACTTCGCTCCTCCCGTGCATGCTTCTATCCAGGTGGCAAAATATCACTATACAACTTTTTACTCTTCGTGCGTGCATGAGTCAAGACGTAACTCTAAAGGCACCAAAATGATGGTGTTATGACCGTTGACCCTTCGTCAGCTAGTTGTGCCAAAAAAAATATGCAAGGAAGGAGTGTATTTATGTGATACGAAAGAAGATTCGTAAATTGAATATTTGATTAATAAAATAGTGGAAGCGTTATTCCCTGGAGCAGGTGCTGCGGCAGCGGCGGAGGCAGAGGCGAAGGATAGGGTCAAACGTAGATGAGAAGATAAAAAAAATCAAAGACCCGCAATTTCTTGACATGCCAGTTAAAAATTTATTGGTCCTTATTATGTGGGAAATCGCCTGAAATTTCGTAGAGAACACATCATCACCATGTTTGGATCCGACTTGATGTTTGTCTCTAGCACCTTGCATAAATGAACTACACCCGGCCAGCGGGACCACATCAGTGCCATCATACAAAGTTGAATGTATTGAGCGATTCTGATGGTGCAATTGCAAACCCGCACACGACTTCTCTCTTCCCGTGCATGCTTTTATCCAGGTGGCAAAATATCACTATACAACTTTTTGCTCTTCGTGCATACATGAATCAAGACGTAACTCTAAAGGCACCAAAATGATGGTTCTATGACCGTTGACCCTTGTCACCTAGTTGTGCCAAAAAAAATATGCAAGGAAGGAGTGTATTTATGTCATAAGAAAGAAGATTCGAAAATTGAATATTTGATTAATAAAATAGTGGAAGCGTTATTCCCTGGAGCGGGTGCTGCGGAAGCGGCGGAGACAGAGGTAGAGGCAAAGGATAGGGTAAAACTAGATGGGCAAATAAAGAATTTCGAAGACCCACATTTTCTTGACATGCCAGTTAAAAATTTATTGATCCTTATTATGTGGCAAATCGCCAAAAATTTCGAAGAGATCACATGGTCATGGTGTTTGATTCTTACTCAACCTTTATCTCTAGCACCTTACAAATATGAACTACATCTTTATACAAGGAAATATATATTGTATGAACATTTTAAATTACATACATACCAACAAATACTTTGAATGGCAGCATCACTGATTATCAAGAAGCAGTCTACAAATACTCAGAGTTCCACGTAAATCTGTTTCCCCAAACTCCATTCAAACAAAAATCTCCAACAAGTGCCTTCTTGCCTTTTCTAACACTGAAAAAGAATATCAGCGTGGGAAGGAAAAGGAAATTCCAAAAGCGCATAAATGCCAAGGAAAATGAAATTCAATACCAAAAATACTCCTACTTTTCCGAGGGGCAAAGTGGGAAGAAGTCAAAATACTCCCCACAGATTCCTCGTCCCCCTCGTTTCCCTCCTTCCTTATATATCTCCCCTGACCCCTGCTTTCGCTCTCCTCACACCAGTTCGCCGCAAAACCCAAACCCGTTCCACCCCACAAGAATCTCCGCCAGGGGCCGGATCAACCATCCAAATCCCGCGACGCCGTCGAGCAGCGCTGCGTGTTCGCGTAAGGAGTCGCTCTGAGGCCGTGACCCCTTCCTGGCAGATGGCGCCGACGTGGGAGCGCATCAGGCGCGCGCTGACCGCCAGGCTGTGCATGCGCTTTCCTGCGCGGCACGCGGCCATTGTGGACTCGCCAAACGAACTGGACTACG
The DNA here is from genome assembly GCA_036927565.1 of Tuctoria greenei. Taxonomy (NCBI): domain Eukaryota; kingdom Viridiplantae; phylum Streptophyta; class Magnoliopsida; order Poales; family Poaceae; genus Tuctoria; species Tuctoria greenei. The sequence goes on from JAYESD010000007.1 coordinate 147,976,846, forward strand.
TTGAGGCGCCGCCGCCAGCGCCAGCGGCAGAGGTGCACGAGCAGGAGGAAAGAGAGAAGTCGCCGGCAGCTGTCTCCCCTGCGCCAGCCTCAGCGCGGCGGCTGTCTATGTCCGGGAGCCAGAGTTCTTCATTGGTGAGAATTTTTTCGCCTCCTTGTTGCATCCTTGTCCGGTGCCCGTGGTGCTTGGAACGTGCTATTGATGTCGCGAGTTTCCATAGGATCGTCTTGTTTTTGTGGTTGATATGGGTTGCTAGATATTGAACGACGGTCGGTGTTGCTACATTGAAATGGAGTATTTCACGAACTCGCAAAATAGAAATGTTCGTCATTAGTCTTCTTTAACCTTCTTTCGTGTTGTTAGGAATTACCTTAAGTGTCAGAAATCTTAAGTGATACCGTGTTCTATTGTTTCCGTGTTCATGTGTACTGGTCTGGTCAATGATCTACGCTGACCAGCTTAGATAACTTCAATGCTATCGCGTCACCGTCCTTAGAAATTTGTTGCTTTTTAGTTCAATTTAGACTGAAAACGACAAACTTTTGAAGACAGAGAGAATAGCTAGTAAGTATTTGGCTGGTTCTAATGACGCGATTATTTTGTCGAAAATATCCGTGCTAAGAAAATGTTTGACTTGGTTCTTGAATTGTATGGCGGTTTTAATAAAACTGCATTAAATATTTCTGTATCTCTGGTCATCTGAATTGTTATAGTATCTGCATATCTTATTCATGATTGATTTCTCTTTTTTATATATAATGTTTAACTTAGTGGTAGAGTTTCTCTACTTGTGAATGTCCTGGAAGTTTTAGGTTTGAATCTATCTATAGCTGACTAATGGACCGTGCTGGGGCCTGGAAACTTGCGGCTTGGCCCGGCACGATTTGTTAAACGGGTTGTGCCGGGCTGGCCCAACAGTCATTCACACAAGCCGAGACACGGTTCGAGGCACGATAAAACGAGCCCGCGAGGCGGCGGCATGTTGAAGATGCAGGCGTCGGATCTGCCGCGAGGGGTCAGCGAGTTGGCGGCGGTGGATGGGATAGCAGGGAGGTGGTGAGGTCGCCGTCGGGGCAGAGATGGGGAGGCCGTCGGGGAAGCCAACGTCGGGGAGGAGGTTGTGGTATGTGACCTCAGGCGGCCATCGAGGAGGTGCCATCGGGGCGGAGTTGGCGAGGCCACCGTCTAGGCGGAGGTGAGGAGACCATCGTTGGAGGAGGAGAGACGGAGGCGGGCGGAGCTGCAGGATCGGGGACGGCAGGATCAGGGACTCATGAAGGAAGACTAGTGCGGCGGCTAGGGTTTGACCGTATGACTGCAGTGGGTGTGTTTATATATGGGACAGAGATAGGTGGGCTAGTCGGGCCGTGCTCGTGCCGAGCCGTTCCAATCAGTTTATACGGGCTTGCTACTGGGCTTATCGGGTTGCCTGTTAATCGGGTCGTACAAGGCCAGCCTGTCAGTCTGCGGTCTCAGCCCAAGCACAGCCCATGACATGCTTTGGGCCAGCCTGGGCCCGGTCCACTCCGTGTCGGGTCGTGCTCGGACCAGGCCAAAATCGCCATGCTTCAGGCGGGCCCATTTAGCCTGGCCCATTTTGACAGCTCTAAATATATCTCCTTACAGAATAAGAAATAGAAATATTGCTTAGCAATTATCTTTAGCTTCAATTTGTCCCATAATGTTAGGGAGTTTTTAACACTGGGTGCGTTTCTTTTTTATCATTAGATGTGTTCACATTTAACGAGTTGTGAACTAGTAAAAGAAATCAAGGAAGCAACCGACCATTCAAGAAATAGTTTCTGTCTTATTCTATTTTCTAGCAGCCAGTAGAGATTTTAAAAAAAAAGAAATCGATTTCTTGCCCCCCCCCTACATTCAAATGTATACAAATTCTTGAAAAGACAAATCATTATGAATCTCTACGTTTTATGTATTGCCCATAATCTTTTATTTGACCAGTTGGGTGTTGCCGTGTAAGAGTTGAGGCTCAATGAATTTCTTCTAGCAAAATAATACTGTTGACATCATTCCTCTGAGCAAATTGTGCGATAATAATATTTCTGGCTAGCTGGTTATGAGATATATTGGCATGCTATTGTCTGATGGAGATTTCATTTCAAAGCTAACTTGAGATAATTGTATTTTGCGTGTATTAATATGTGTTTCTTGAAAGTTTATAAGAAAAATGACGACCATCTGACAGCCTGCCACTTGAGAAATTCAGGCTTATGATCTGATCCCCTCACTCTTTTCTCCCATGTGCTGCGTATCTTTCCCAAAATGGAACATCAGGATAATGAAGGGGGGTGCAGATGGATAGCGGTGCTTGATTGTTACACTTTTACATTTGTTTTTATTGCCTGATCGGTGCATCTAATTTTTATTTAGCATGTATAATGCCAAAGCTACAGCTAACATTGTACCTTGACCGGTTGCTTGGTGCATGGGACTAGTTAATACGTTGTGTTGATTAATTCATGGCATTGACATATCTTCTCATGCTTTACTTTGTATAGAGAAATAGGTGAATAGCATTTGACCCTGTTATATGTTTAGGATTCTTTTTTTAAGCTTTCTTAATATATTTTGGTGTCTATCAGCAAACTTCAGCTTTTACTACTTGTGTGCATCAGTACTTCCTTTCTGTGCCTTTACAAACATTGTTCCTTAAGTTTTTATTATTACAACTCTCCCGTGATGTTGCTTCTTATGTCATTGCAAAATTCCTTTTTTTTAGATGTGTTCAAATGCTGTTCATGCCGAGCTCAATTTCTATTACAAACTTTTCCAGTTCAACCAACATTGTACAAGCTGAAAATAGTATTACTAACTTAATTTTCCTCATTTATGTAGGTATGTGCCATTTGCCTCGGTGACATGAGATCCGGGCATGGCCAAGCTTTATTCACCGCCGAGTGCTCCCACACATTCCATTTCTACTGCATCTCCTCGAATGTGCAGCATGGCAACCATGTCTGCCCAATCTGTCGGGCGTTGTGGAAGCAATTGCCTTTCCAGGGCGCTATGTCTCCTGATGCTGCTGTTCATGGGCCTGCCAGGCTAAACCCATCGGGTTGGCCTCAGGGAAGATTATTGGGCATCAATACCGTGAACCAGCCAGTTCGTCTCCCTCCATTTCGCACCTCGGAGTCGATAATTTTCAATGATGATGAGGAGATAAATATTCAGTCTGAAACAACAGTGTCTGGAGGCGGTGACGGAGATGAGATTCGTGCTTCAGTTGAGATCATGGCGTACACTGAATTACCGGCGATTCAGGAGTCCATGACACGGGAGAATTTTGCCGTGTTGATCCACCTGAAGGCACCGCATTCACCGGAGTCGATGAGCTCTCGCGCGCCGCTGGACCTGGTGACCGTGCTCGACGTGAGCGGGAGCATGGCGGGAAGCAAGCTTGCGCTCCTGAAGCGCGCCACGAGCTTCGTGATCGACTCCCTTGGCCCCAGCGACCGGCTCTCCATCATCGCCTTCTCGTCGTCGGCCTGGAGGCTCTTCCCTCTGCGCAAGATGACTGCGTTCGGGAAGCAGCAGTCGCTGCAGGCCGTCAGCTCCCTCGTCGCCAATGGCGGCACGAACATCGCGGAGGCGCTGTGGAAAGCAGCCAGGGTGACGGAGGACAGGCAGGCGAGGAACCCCGTCTGCAGCATCATCCTGCTCTCGGACGGCGTGGACCTCCTCTTCTCCGCTGCCACACAGGGCCCGCGGCCAGACTACAGCCAGCTCGTCCCGCGCTCCATCCTCCCCGGGAGCGGCCACCACGTGCCGGTCCACGCCTTCGGCTTCGGCTCAGACCACGACTCGGCGACGATGCACGCCGTCGCCGAGATGTCCGGCGGCACGTTCTCGTTCGTCGACGCCGTGGGCTCGATCCAGGACGCGTTCGCGCAGTGCATCGGCGGCCTCCTCAGCGTGGTGGCGCAGGAGACGCAGCTGAGCGTCGAGTGCGTCGCCGACGGCGTGCTGCTGACGTCCATCAAGTCCGGAGGCTACGCGAGCAGAGTGGCCGGCGACGGGCGCAGCGGGTTCGTCGAAATCGGCAACCTCTACGCTGACGAGGAGAGGGACTTCCTGGTCACCGTGCGCGTCCCGCCCGCGCGCGGGGACACCGCGCTGATCCTGCCGACCTGCACCTACCGCGACGCGGTCACCATGGAGACCGTCCGTGTGGAAGGCGACCCCGTGATCGTGCCTCGTCAGGCGAGCCCGGTGACAGCGGGGATGTCCCCACAGGTGGAGCGCGAGTGGCATCGCGTCCACGCCACGGAGGACATGGCCGCGGCACGCGCCGCAGCGGAGAACAACGACTTCGCGCGCGCCGCATCGATCCTGGAGTCCCGCCGGCGGGCGCTCGAGGCGTGCGCGTCGCTGTCCTCCGACCCGCAGGCGCTGGCGCTGGTGGCGGAGCTGCGGGAGATGCAGGACCGCGCGGAGAACCGGGCGAGGTACGAGGAGTCCGGCCGCGCCTACATCCTCGCCGGGCTGAGCTCCCACTCGTGGCAGCGCGCCACGGCGCGGGGCGACTCGACGGAGCTCACGGGCCTCGTCCACACCTACCAGACGCCTTCCATGATCGATATGCTGCAACGGTCGCAGGCGCTCCTGCCGGAGGTCGTCGAGGCGCTCAACCGGTCCCCGACAGTAGCGCCGTCACGCAACCCGTTGGCCACCGTCTCGCCACCGCCACGGCTCCGGCCGTTCAGACCGACCAAGTCCTTCACCGGCCGGACATCGTGATGGTTAACAAAAAGGGCAGCTTTCAAGTAATCGTTAGGAGCAAGAAGAAAACATTCGCTATTGTTTAATTGTCGTTTGATACATGTATTTGTTTGGTGTCATTACAAGGATTCAGAAAAAAAAGTTGATTTTTTATTTGTACTTTATGTTAGCCTGTGGATTAATCCTGAGATATGCTTTGGTATTTGGTTTCTTGAATTATGAACTAAGAAGTGACTGACATTTTTTTAACCTCTCTATTGAGTACAGCTATAGTATCTCTCCATATGTGACACACATTCACACCACCACGCACACTTACACACATAATCAGCCCTATACCTACTCACAATTTGTAAGAGCGTCTTTAAAGATCATCAGAATCTACCGGAATCCGATAGGCAACATTGTACTATCATTGTATCTTCACGTTTGAGAGATATCGGAAATTATTTGAAAATAAATTTTGATGAAACACCCGATCGATTTTGGTAATCGAACTCGGGCGGACGTGGGCGCACACTGCGGTCGCTAGCCAGTGGGGATGAAGCTCGATTCTACAACGCGCCACGGAGTCGGTGACTCGATGGAACTCACGGGCCTCATCCACACCTATCAGATGCCGTCCATGCTCGATATGCTGCAACGGTCGCAGGCGCTCCTGCCGGAGGGCGTCGAGGCGCTCAATTGGTCCCTGACGGTCACATCGTCGCCCAGGCCGTTGGCCACCGTCTCGCCACCACCAGGCGGTTCATGCTAAGCTCAATTTCTATTACAAACTTTTCCAATTCAACCAACATTGTACAAGCTGGAAATAGTATTACTAACTTAATTTTCCTGATTTCTGTACGTATGTGTCATTTGCTGGGGTGGCATGAGATCCGGGCATGGTCAAACTTTATTCACTACCGAGTGCTCCCGCACATTCCATTTCCACTGCATCTCCTCGAATGTGCAGCATGGCAACCACGTCTCCCCAATTTGTCGGGCGGAGTGGAAGGAACTACCTTTGCTGGGAGCTCCGTTGGCTGATGCTGCTGTTCAAGGGCCCGTCAGGATTAACTCTTCGAATTGGCCTCAGGGCAGGATATATCGCGTATACCTCCATTTCGCACTCCGGAGTCTAATTTTCAATGATGATGAGCAGATAAATATTCAGTCTGAAGCAGCAGTGCCCGGAGGCGGTGACGGAGATGAGATTTGTGCTTCAGTTGAGATCATGGTGTACACTGAATTACCGGCCATTCAGGAGTCCGTGACAGGATTATTTTGCCGTGTTGATCCACCTGAAGGCACCACATTCAACGGAGTCAATGAGCTCTCGCGCGCCGCTGGACCAGGTGACCGTGCGACTGGCTGTAGTATCTGTTTACGTATGACACACATTCATTCACACCACTACGCACACTTATACACACCACTTGTAAGAGCGTTCTTTTAAAGATCATCAAAATCCATCGAAATTCGATATGCGACGAGAAATATTGCACTACCATTGTATATTGATACTTGAGAGGTACCTGAAATTATTTGGGAATAAAAATCCTGATGAAACACCCGGTAGATCTTGGGAATCGAACTCGGGCGAATGGAGGCGCACAATGCGGCCGCTGGTTAGTCGGACTAAAGCTCACTCTGGACGGAGCTCACGGGCCTCGTCCACACCTACCATACATCGTCCATGGTCGCCATGCTACAACGGTCGCAGGCGCTCTTGACAAAGGTCATCGAGGTGCTCAACCGGTCCCCGACGGCCGCGCCGTCGCGCAGCCCGTTGGCCAACATCTCGCCACCACCAAGCAGCCCGATGCCCCTCATCTCTCCACCGCCGCGCAGCCCGTTGGCCCAGTCTCGCCACCGCCACGCCGCGGGCTCTCGCCGTTTAGGCCGACATGGTCCTTCATCGGTCGGACATCGTGATGCATTTAGTAAAAATGGCAGCTTTCAAGTAGTCGTTAGGAGCAAGAAGAAAACATTGGTCATTGTTTCAATTGTCGTTGATACACGCATTTCTTTGCTGATGCTACAAGGATTCGAAAAAAGGTTCCTTTTTTATTTGCACTTTCTATTATGCTGTGGATTAATCTTGAAGACATGCTTTGGTAGTTGGTTTCTTGCATTATGAACTAAGAAATAATTGAGATTTTTTTAACCTCTCTATCAAGTACACCTAAAGTATTTGTTCATGTGTGACACACACTCACTCACACCACCACGCACACTTACACACACCAGTTTCACGCACAATCAGCTCTACAACTATACACGACTTGTAAGAGCATCTTTTCAAAGATCACCAAAATCCACCGAAATCTGATATGCGACGGAAAACATTGCACTACCATTGTATGTTCACGCTTGCAATGTACCTAAAATTATTTGAGAATAAATCCCGTTGAAACACTCCATCCATTCTGGGATTCTAACCCGAGCGGGCGGGGCACACACTGCGGCCGCTGGCCAGTCGGGTTGAAGAACGCTCCTGCTGTGCAACACTTGAATTTTCAAATGCAAGCAAATTTGAATTTAAAATAATAATTCAAAATTTATATGGAAGAATCAAATAAAAAGAAAATAATGTGTAGATGGTAATGAGTAATTTTATAAAAATGTATTATTACAAGTTGAATATGTGTGTTTGCTAAAATTTAATTTAGAAACAATGTAAAACTAGTCTTTGGGCCGAAACTTAACTTCCCTGCAGTGCGCGCTCTTTCCTCTCATTGGGCCGCTTCCTGCTAGCCCATGTGCCCAACCCTTCTCTCTCTCCCCATCTCTATCTATATGCCCAGCGGGCCCACTTTTTTAGCATGATCCCCTTCCTAACACAGAACTCCACACGGCGCCCACGAGTGTGCGCATTCAAGGATATCAGCCACCATGTTGCGAATCTCGCCTTGACTCGGCGGTTTCCTTCCAAAGTGGAGGCGTTCCTTCTATAAACCGTCGTCAGCCCGCTTCCTAGGGTTGCCTCGTCCCAACATCCACGCAAGCAGCTGTCACCACCCAATTTCTCGTTACGCCGCGGCCGCTTCACGTGATTTCTCATGTCGTTGTCGAAATCTACCGGCGCTGAGACGTAGGTTTGCTTTAATGGTACACCGTGTAGACCCTACGGCCTCCCCCGTCACTAATCATCGCTCCAAGGCTTAGTCCTGACGGAATTTTGGTAAGCGCCTCTGCCCTCCTCGTCGATCTGTTACCTTGGCCCGTTTTTCCCTCGAGCTGACCCTCCCAATGACTTTGAATGACCTCAGAGAAGGTCTAGCGCGAGAAGAAGGAGAGGAAACGCCACTATGGCTTTGTCCCGACGAAGACCGACGGTCTCCTGCCGCCCTGCACCGTCATGACATCCTCTTCACGCCGTTCCGGACCCCAAGACGCCCCTAGGTGAGTTCCTTACTACCAGCTCTTTCGTTCGTGGTAGATAGCGACAAGTTCTAGGCGTTTTACCCTAGGCTTCGCGAGTTCCAGCGGGAGGTGTGGCGCCGCCCATGGCTGCCGTCGCAATCTGTTGCCGCCAGCCGCTGTTCTGGTCAGTATCACTCATGGACGTCGGATCACGGGTCAACGGCTTAGATTAGAAATAGCGTACCCTTTCGTTTATGTTAGATCTCGACCGTTCGTTAAAATTCTTAGGTCCCGCACTAGAACACGTGTACAACCTTGGTGTTTTAAATCTGCACCGTTGTAATAAAACTCGATGACCCTGAACTGATCGCCGCGCACCCTTTCACCTAATAAAATCTCAAGTGTCTCCTTTACATCCAACGGGTCAGATTGGATCACGGTTTACCCCTTCACCCTTTTTTGTTTCAGCCCCCTGTACTTTTATATGGAACTGCATATAGGTCCACTGTTTTACCGCTAGGTCCCTGTGAATAGGTTAATTTTATCAGGAAACCCCTAGAATTACTGAAAATAGTATTTTAACCCCCTGTAATGGTCCAAACATTCACAGAAATGCCATTCTAGTGTTCTGTTTTTATGGAAATGGACCTGTAACTAATAAAAATGACATATCAGCCCTAACATTGTCCTGATTTTTGTTTAGCTTTGGAAATAAACAATTAAAGGCATCCAGCTGTAGCGGTGAAACCATTGCAGGTGCACATGGATTTGGTGGTGCAATATAAAGGCCTCATAGTGATCTCTTGGCTGCACACCAAAAGAAGTGTGTAATGTGACTCGCGACCACGGGCATCAGAAGGATTTAGTCCACTTGGGGACAAGGGCAATCCTACTTGGCGCCAAGGGATGAAATCACGACTAGTGGGTATAGTAGTACAAACTCTACAAGGTATAAAACTATCTAAATAGGTGTGCTCATGGTCATGAGCGAGCTTGGACTTATTCATGAATAGTTGTGTGGTTTGGTTTGGTTTGGTTTGGTTTTGGTGACAGGTGATTGGACCGTGTTGTTGGTCCAATTGGTTTGAGTCTGGACGGTTTGGTTGGTCAGGTGGTTGGGACCTGATGGTGTTTATATTGTACGTTGGAGATTGGGTTCATTCACCTAGTTAAATAGGATGCAAAGGTAAACTAAGGACATTGTGTATTGCCTAGTGCTTAACTCGTGTCTAGCCTTCCTTGTTAATGCCTGCATGTCATTTATTCTCCATACTTGCTGAGTACTCCATGTACTCATGAGCCTTCATTGGACATCCTCAAATTCAATAAAATCACTGAAATTCACGTGGCGGCATGCTCCGGGGACAGGGGACGAGGCGGTGACATGCTTCGGGATGAGCTGGCAGAGGCACCGGAGCGGCGGTTCCTCAACTCTCTGATAACAACAGGTCGGCATGCTCTGGGGACAGAGTGAACATTTCCACTTATGTGAAGGTGGTGGCGTGCTCATACCGATTACCGAGGTCGGGGTCGAGGCGGCGGTGTGGTTCGGGGACAGGGGATGAGGCGGCGTGCTCCAGCATGCTCAACTCTATGATGACGAAGGTCGGGGTCGACAACGGCAGTGCGACAATGACAAAGAGCGAGTTGAGGAAGTGGGAAGGTGGCGGCGTGCTCAGGATCTGCGGTTTCTAGGTCGAGAGAGCGCGCGAGAGCTAAAAAAAATTTCGCCAAGTGTTGGGAGAGAGCGCGCGAGATAAAAATATCAAAACTCGGAGACGAGCCTCTATAGCGCCGTCTCTCATTTCAGCATCTCCCTTTGGTCGAGAGAGATCGAGTAAGTTTTGCGCGAATTTTTTTGCTAGAGAGCGTGCGAGAGCTAAAAATAGGTCAAAAATCGGAGACGTACATATATAATGCATGTCTCTATTAATTTATGGTCGAACGGGCATGCCGTATGCAAAGATGCATCACAGTGTGTTGAAGCCAAGAACAACATTTTTGCATATGGGCATGTCCAACTAGAAATTGTGTGCAATGCTTTATATGATCATTGCAACGCGCTCAGCTTTTTGTGGTGGGACAAAAGATCTTCGGCATAGATCAGAGAAGTGCTCAGGTAAGACGCGTCTCACATTATTTTTTGGTCGAAAAGGTACCCCATATGCCAAAAGATGTGCCACGGTGTGCTGAAGTCAGGAACAACATCTTTTGGCATCTGGGCATGTCCCACTGGCAACTGTGCATAATGCCTTATATGATCATTGCAACGCGCACAACTTTCCAAGTTGGGACAAAAGATCTTCGACACGAATCGGAAATGTGCATGAGTAAGGCACGTCTCCCTTTTGCCGGATCTCAGAAATCAGAGACGCGCCTTTTTAAAGTGCATCTCTCATGTGCTCGTCTTCGTATTGCCACTCTCACAACATCGTGAGCATCCGTTGCCACTCGCACGACATCATGAGCATTCGTTGCAGGGATAAACACACGCAATGACATTGCAATTAAGGGATATAATTGGAATTCAGGGATAAAAACGCAATGGCATTGCAATTCAGAGATAATTTGCAATTCAATGAATTTCATAGTTCATACACATTGTGCGCCCTCTAAACTAATTTTGATTCTAAACTTATTCCTATGAAGCTCCCATCGATCAATCTAAACTGTACCATCCAGCTTGCTCCCGAACACGTCTCTTATATTCCTCTAAATCTTTAAAAGATTGACATTCTTTAAATTAACAAATGTCGATGGAGGAATGAATAACCTACATTGGTCACTAACACAAAGTGTAAACCTTGATAAGTAGATTATAGCAATCACTTTCAACATCAGGCGCATTTGGCTGATGAAGCAAATGTTGAACTTCAAGTAGTATAGTTTTGATTGTAAAACCAGTCCACCACCCCTACGAAATATCAATTTAAGCAACATAATAAACCAGTTCAAATAAGTTAGATAACAATTACTAATTACTTGAGCAAAATAAGTCTATCTTACATTCTCTTGATCAAGAATCCCAATGTAGAGTGCTCGTGAGTGATGGACATTTGGGTGGAAGAAACCATGTGGAAAGGCATATCTTGGAGGCACCAATGAATAGTCCTCCGAGAAGGAGATTGCCAGGGGGTAGTAACCACCTTCTTAGTCAGTCTGCAAAGAAAATTCATTAATAAGAGGACAACGGTTATACTCATATGACTATGCTTGTTCTTCAGGACTTACCCCTTCTTTACTGGGCATGGTGCACTGCCACTTCAATAAATCTCTCGACTCAGGCTTCACAGAGAAACCCTACGCAGAGAAATGGGAAATACAAAAAACAAACGAAACGGAAAAGCAAAACTACAGTTAAGTTCATCAGTCCATTTCAGAGCTACATATATACAACCATGCGACCGGTGTGCCATATGTACATACATGGGGATGGCTCTTGTGCCATGCCAAGCGCTCCTCCTTCAGTCGGCTACACGCCAAGCCGATATCTAACCCAGCCATGAACAGTGATGATGACGACGAGGAAGGCGACGACGATGGCGATGGTGAACAGAGGCGACGATCGCACTGGAGTTGGTCGAAGAGAGGTGGCGATCACACTTGTCGGTACCCTGCGTACCGGGTACCCCATGATACCTCAAGAAAAGCTAAGGAGTTCCACCTGTTCAAGTTGAAGACCTCAGAAGGCCGCACGTGTTACATAGTAATGGACCCGCCTCCCTCGTTTGGGTAGCTCCGGCACTGATACGTGTAACACAAGGTCAGACCTAACTCCCTTTATAGGGAAGCTCTGGTCTTGCCACGTGTCCAGTGACCCCGGACCTAACCCCCAGTAGAGGGAAGCTCCGGTGCTGCCACGTGTATAATGGCTCCGGACCTTCCACCCCTCGATGGTTAGCTCCAAAGCCACCACGTGTCAAACCTCCGAAGCTAGGACTTCAACGGAAGACTGAAAGATCTCCAACGGCTTGAACTTTCAAGGGACAGTTAAAGCGACAGTTACAAGACCTGATTACATGTCATTAATTTTATACTAATAACACATGATCAGTGGACTATTAATAGGGGTAACACCATCATTAAGGCGCGTTATCACCCTGTTAACCACACTTAATACTCGTCGATCGTGTATTAGATAGTTAACTACGCCAAGGCCACATGTCGGGCTAGGCAAGTGAAGTAACGGCCAGTCCTTAGACTATAAAAGGGTTGCGCCGCACGATTCATGGACAAGCAATCTCACACGCTCACAAGCGCCACTCAAATTCATACATACACACAATTTGTGGAGTAGGGTGTTATGCTCAGGCGGCCCGAACCACGTAAAAACCCTTGTGTCATCATCTCGTTCGTAATCTCATTCGCGCCCCAACCAATCAAGAACCTCCGCGGGCTACGATCTAGTAGTATCAGGGGAAGTGTCGATCGCCCCCTTCGACATTTGACGCACCAGGTAGGGGACTTGCTGAGATTTCAAGATGTTGAACTCCGCCGCAAGCTCATCCAACGGTAATGCTGCGCAACCTGTTGGGGGGAATCCCTCCACTGTCCAACAGCCAACAGGTGTTGTTGTCCCGGCAGGCATCACACCACCTCCACCTGCTCAGGCTAATAATGTTGGGAAACAGGATGGAGTCCTTTTGTCAGTCACTGCATCGACACACAACAACCTTGAGAACGCGCTGATCGCAGCGCGTACCCTCCTAGAGCACCTACCAGCGCCTGGAGCACCTCAAGGTGCAATGGAGCAGTGGCGTGCAGATGTGCAACATCTAGCTGCAGCCGCAGTTGATGCCATCAGCAACCAAGATCCTCCCCCTTCGGGGCAGGCATCGACTCAGTGTAGGACTTTGTCTGGAAGACTTGGTCCACACACATCACAGCACCGGAGACGTGATGTGTCTCAACAGGTGACGTTGCTTCCTTTCGGGGCACGTCGCACCCATACTATGTGGAGACTCTCGATGCATGATCTGCAATCGGAACTCGGTCGCCACTACAGACAACAGGACGGTCGTGTACACATCGAGCGTGCTCGCAAAAGGCAGGAGGCTCAAAAAAACCCTCTTCCTTCGGGAGTGGGTGGTGGCTGTTCAGCCCTGTCCATGCACCTGTGCATGGTCCGCTGGCCCCAGAAGGTCCGACCTCATCTGCTGGAGAAGTTCGATGGGACTGTCAACCCTGCCGAATTCTTCCAGATATACTCCACCGCCAATCTAGCGGCGGGTGGTAATAAGGTTGTGATGGCCAACTACTTTTCGGCAGCTTTGACAGGGACCGCCAGGTCCTGGTTCATGAGTCTGCCGCTCGACTCCATCAACAGTTGGTTGGAGCTATGCCAAAATTTCACTACCAATTTCAGGAGCTCCTACACCCGACCAGGCACTGAATTGGACCTTTTTACTGTGAAGCAAACATCGGGAGAATCGTTGTGGTCCTTTATCTAGCGATTTTCTCAGGTACGTAATACGATTCCTTCTATCTCCAATGCTTCAGTCATCGTGTCATTCGGACAGGGTGTTAGAGACAAGAAGATGTTGGAGAAGCTGGCGACGAAAGAGGTCATCAGCATCACAGAGCTATTCAGCCTGGCTGACAAGTGCGCCTGAGCTGCTGAGGGCCGGGAAATGCCCTCCAAGCCAGCTCTAGAGGCTAACAAAAAGTCCTCCAAAGCTGAAGCCACTACCTCCGGGGGTGGCAAGAAGAAGAAAAAGTCCAACGGCAAGAAGAAGTCGTCGACCGGTATGCCTACTACTCCAGCAGCTGCAGCTCCGGGTGGCCGGAGGCCACGCCTCAAAAAACGACCTCGACCTTCGTCAGAAGATGGCGACAGCTCAAAGATGTGGTGTCCGATTCACAAAACGGACAAGAACAGTCTGGAAGACTGCCGAGATGTCTAGAACATTGTTGAGCGCTAGAACAAGCGCCAAGAAGAAGCTCCTTTCCGTCAACGCCAAGGAAAAAAAGTCGATGAAGCTCCGGCCGAAACGGAGTTGGGCTTCCAAGACCCCAAAAAGGTCCTAAAGGTTGTGTACAACACAATCAATGAAGATTTTGACGTCTCTGACAATGAGCGTTAGAAGACCCTCAACACCATCTATGGTGGGTCCTGGGACATTACATCTCACCGTGTCCTCAAGACAATGCGGCGGGAAATGGCTGCCGTAGCTCCTGCTGCCAGGGCAGAACCACATCAGAAGTGGATGGACACTCCCATCACTTTTGATGCAACAGACTACCCCAGGAACATGGTTGGAGCTGGCCAACTCCCACTGATGGTGTCTCCAACCATCAACAACGTTTAGCTCTACCATGTCTTGGTGGATGGAGGGACAATGCTCAATATTTTGAGCTTTGAAGCGTTCATGAAGATCCAGCTTCAACTCTCGGACCTTCGCCCCCCACGTCCATTCTCCGGGGTAGGTCCGGGGGCCATCAGCCCTCTTGGATCCATCACCCTCCTGGTGACCTTCGGGACTCGAGAGAAGTACAGGACCGAGAAGCTGGTCTTCAACGTCGCTCATATCAGTCTTCCCTTCAACGCCATCCTTGGCGGGCCTGCTCTGTACAAGTTCAGGGACGCAGCTCACTACGGCTACCACGTGTTGAAAATGCTGACACCTTCGGGCGTTCTCCGGATCCACGGAGATCGCACTGCAGGAGTCACCGCTTTGGAAGAACTCCACGTGCCTGCAACGGTGCAGGAGGGAACCTTTGTGAAAGAGCTAGCTACTCAACCTCCGAGTACTCGTCATTGAGGCTCGACCTCTGCACCACAAGTGCAACCAAGCGGCGACAACGATGTTCCCGTCAAAGTCGTCCAAATTGGTTCCGATGCTACCCAGGCCACCCGTATATCGGGAGGTCTGGAAAACAAATAGGAACTCGCGCTCATCACTTTCCTCCGGGCGAATGTTGTCGTGTTTGCCTGGCAACTGTCACAAATGCTTGGGATCCCTAGGGAGGTGATTGAGCACAGCCTAAAGATTTATCCCGATGCATGGCCAGTACACCAGAAGCCCCGGAAGTAATCAGTCGAGCGGCAAAACTTCATCCGACAGGAGATCAAGAAGCTGCTTGAAGCTGGCTTTATCCGGGAGGTTCATCATCCAAGATGGCTAGAAAACCTAGTCATTGTACCCAAGGTCGGCGGGAAGCTTCGAATATGTATCGACTAAACCACCTTGAATAAGGCATGTCCAAAAGATCCATTTCCACTACCTAGAATAGATCAGATAGTGGACTCCACCTCCGGGTGTGAGCTATTGTGTTTCCTAGATGCATATTATGGTTATCATCAGATCAAAATGTCTAGAGAAGATGAAGAGCATACTGCCTTCATAACAGTAGATGGTATGCATTGTTATACTGCCATGCCTTTTGGTCTAAAAAATGTTGCTTCAACTTTTGTGCGAGCTATGCACAAAACTTTTGGAGAGCTAACCAGGAACTTGGTGGAGGTGTACATCGGCGACATCGTTGTGAAGGTCAAGAACAAGGAGTCACTCCTTGACAACCTGCAAGCCGTCTTCGACAAGCTGCGCATCACGCGCACCAAACTGAGCCCGGACAAGTGTGTCTTCTGGGTTAGCTCCGGGAAACTCTTCAAATTCATGGTGACTCACTGAGGAATTGAGGCGAACCCAGCGAAGATCAAGGCTATTAAAGATATGTGGCCCCCATCCCGCATCAAGGACGTCCAGAAGTTAACCGGATGTCTAGCTACGCTGAAATGGTTCATCTCAAGACTGGGAGAAAGGGCGCTACCCTTCTTCAAACTTTTGAGGAAGTCCGGGCCATTCCATAGGTTTGAAGAAGCAGAAAAGGCGTTCCAAGAGCTCAAGCAGCTCCTCACCACACTACTAATCTTGGTAGCTCCGAACCCGGGTGAGCCTCTTTTGCTTTACGATTTGGCAACTACAGAGGTTGTCAGCATGGTTCTGGTCGCGGAGAGACCGGAGCCACTTCCAGTTCAGATCCCAAACCCCTCCGGGAGGGCCCGGAGCTACCTGAAGGCAAGTTTGGGTCCGAGCTCCCAGGCATGGATCCTCGAGGAGGAATGCTAGAGGATCAACCTCTCATATTCGAGGGAGTTCATATGGCTGATCAAGACAATTAGGGCCCCTCAGGGAAGGTCTGAATTGAACAAGAAGAAGTTCTAGACCCCTTCGAGAGGGTCCGGGAAGCTCAACAAGAAGGTCCAGACCCCCTTGGGAGGGTCAGGATTGATGAAGAAGAAGCTTCAGATCCCTCCGGGAGGGTCCGGACCGTCCAGCGCCTAGTGTACTTCATCAGTGAAGTACTCCATGATGCCAAAGCCTCAATACATTGAGGTACATAAGTTGCTTTATGTAGTTCTTATTGCCTCAAGGAAGCTTCATCATTACTTCCAAGCCCACAAGATATCAGTGGTAACTTCCTATCCACTGCGTGCTATATTGCATAATCCTAATTCTACTGGGAACATCGCCAAGTGGGCAGCGGAGCTAGTGGAATTCAATCTCGAGTTCCTGCCTCGACAAGCTATCAAGAGTCAAGCCTTGGCTGATTTTATGGCAGAGTGGACTCCTTCTCCATCAAATCCTGGGGGGCCCGGTGAGCAGAAGCTAGAACACATGGCCCCGATCTTCACCGAGCCTCATTAGACCCTCTACATCGACGGCTCCATGCAGAAGCAGAGGGCCGGAGCTGGAATACTTCTCCTCTCTCCAACTGGGGAGAAGGTTAAATACATGGTGCACCTTGATTTCAACGCAACCAACAACATGGCGGAGTATGAAGCTCTCATTTATGGGCTCAAGATTGCGCTATCATATAGCGTCAGGCAGATGCTAGTGAAGGGCGACTCGCAGCTCATCATCAAGCAAGTCAAAGGCGAATGCAGCTGCAACAACCCACAACTCGCTGCTTATCTCCTTGAAGTCCAGAAGCTCCAAAAGGACTTCCACGTCTTGGACTCTGCCATGTCTAGCGTCTCAACAACGAAGAAGCTGACGAACTCTCAATGAAGGCTTCAACCGGAGCTCTGGCTCCCGACGAAGTCTTTGTCTAGAGATTGTCAAGACCAACCGCTCAGCGTGCCGAACTGAGTGAAGGTGACAAGACCAACACCTCGAAGGTGGCAGTCCCAGTGGCCTTGTTACCATGGCGTACACCAAGAATCATAGGTGCTGCAGGAAGCTTCAAGCAACCCGACACACAAGACCCAAAAGCTCAAGTTAGCTCCAATGCATGTATCTCGGAGATCCAGAACTACTTGAAAGATAACCACCTTCCTAAAGACAGTGTATCCGCTGACCGGATCGTCGGATTGGATAATAGATACACACTGGTAGAAGGGGATCTCTACCGGCGCGGTGCCAATGGCGTCCTAATGCGGTGCATTGCAAGGGAAGAAGGTCGCGAGCTACTCGCGGAGATCCATGGAGGCGAGTGTGGGAACCACGCGTCTTCCCGCACGCTGGTTGGTAAAGCCTTTTAGCATGGCTTCTACTCGACTACAACACTCCAAGATGCAGTTGAGTTGGTGAAAAAGTGTGAAGCATGTAAGTTCCATGCAAAACAAATTCACACACCAGCTCAATCACTGCAAATGATACCTCCTACATGGCCATTCATTGTGTGGGGTATGGACATCTTGGGACCTTTCCCAAAATCCATCAGAGGTTACAGGTTCCTGTATGTCACTATCGACAAGTTCACCAAGTGGTCGAAAGCTACTCCAGTTGTGACTATCAATAAACAATCAGCAATCAAGTTCTTGAAGTCGATAGTCTGCAGATTTGGAGTTCCCAACAGAGTCACTGACAATGGAACCCAATTTACAAGTGCATCTTTTCAAGAATATTGCGAAGACCTCGGCATTCAAGTCGCTATGCATCAGTAGCTCAACTGGCAAGTAATGGCCAAGCCGAGAGAGCAAATGCAGAAATATTGAAAGGACTCAAGACACACACTTATGAGCGCTTGAAGAAACATGGAGCCAACTGGATCAAGGAGCTTCCATCTGCATTGTGGGCAAGCAGGACTACACCTAACCGGTCAACTGGAGAGACATCCTTCTTCCTGGTATACGGAGCCAAAATAGTCCTTCCTCTAGAGATCATCATGGGGTCACTTCGGGTCCAGACCTTCGATGAAGCCGCGCACGACCAGCACCAGCGTGAAGACCTTGACCTCGTCGATGAGGGAAGGTGCTAAGCAACTGTTCAGAATGCACGTTGTCGCCAGGCGATCCGGCTCTATCATCAAAGGCATGTGCGCAATCGACAGCTCGAGGAAGGCGATCTGGTGCTACAGAGAATACTAACTCGCGAAGGGATGGACAAACTTTCCCCCAGCTGGGAAGGTCCCTTCTGAGTGATCAAAGTATCATGTCCTGGATGCGTTCGCTTGGCAACTAAGGGTGGGACCCCGCTTCCTAATCCTTGGAACATCAAGCACCTCCGTAAGTTTTATATGGAATGTAATTACATGGAGGTGAGTCTGTAATTACATGCAATGTAAATTATAGAGTCTATACACAGAGTTGGGTAGGTCCTCCGGGAGAACATTCGGACCCCTCCGGGAGGGTCCGGAAATTTCAAGAAACACTTGACACAATCACATCACTAAAGTGTAGCTACCTGCCCTCGGTTAGTACAAGATGTATAGCACACTTAGCTTGGTTTCGTACCCTAAGTGTGTCCTTGTCTCCCCTGTAATCCAGACCTATAATGAAAGATATTGTTGTGTGAAAGCAAACTACACATGCATTAATCTTGTACAAGCTCGTTTTCTTTTATTTGTCTTTCTCCTTCTTTTCTATAATGAAGTTGTGCAATTCTTTTTGAGTTTTAGTCCAGGTTACTCATATGTTGTACAAGTTATATTGTTGATCTCTTCGGATCTTAGCATTTCTGCATGGTCTACTCGCTTGAACGTCAAGCCAACACCGGTCTGGAGTGTGCTATCGACTTAGCCTGGTCCTGCACCCTAAGTACACCACTCTATCTAAATTCCGGCAGGCCTTAGTAGGGCGGGTACAGAAGGCATTCGGGTCTGGAGAGTTTAATTCAATGTGCTTGTTATCTTATTGAGTTTCTCCGGAGATCTAAATTTCAAATAAGAACAGTAAGTCGCAAGCGAGTTGTAGATGAGAGGACGAATTTTATTGTTTTTCTTGTCTTTAATGTGTAGGAAAAATGAAAAACTCATGATGATGGTGGACGGTGCCGGAGCTATTAAGCTCCGACATCCCCCAAGGGGGCCCGCCGTCGACGTTCCAAACGTTGAAACTGGGCGCCGTCGGAGCTAACAAGTTCTAACAACTCCCACGGGGGCCAGCTGTTGACGTGAAGAACCAAAGATGATCAAATCAAAGATGGTGAAAAAGTCACCCGAAGGTGCCCGCCGTCGACGTCTCACGCGTTGACAGTGGGTGCTGTCGGACCTACCTAGCTCCGACAGCCCCAAGGGACCCGCCATCGTTGTTCTTGCGTTGACATTGGGCACCATCGGACCTATCAAGCACTGATAACTCCCAGGGGGCCCGCCATCGACGCAACCAAGGGTCCCTGGAGGTGTCGGAGGTAAACTTCAGACCTAAAAGCTAAACATATTGGCTACAAGTTCGAAGTGTTCAAGTCATCAAGACACTGTCAAAACCTTTTGGTACTTGTTCGCAATCAAATTGTGCACATTTACCAGGGGGCTAACAAGATAAAGGACAGTGTATTGAAGAGAAACAAAAACGGGAATCATTCATTTTAGAAAGATTGAATTTCATTCATTCGAAGATTGGACATTACAAAATTGGAGAGTTACAAGTGGGAGCAAAAGAGAAAAGTCTTAGGTTCTACGGAAGTATGAGGCAACTTTCTGGGCAACCTTTTGAATGCTGGCCTTGGCAGTGTCTTCCTCTTCATCAACAGGCCCTTCGAGCACCGGATCCAGAGAGAATTGGGGGGTCCCGGCTCTTGGAACACGTTAGCACATATTCTGCAATGTTCTTGGCCAGAGATTCACCCTCTATCTCTAGCTAGTCCACGATGACGTCACCCATCGCATCGAGTTTGCTGCCAGCAGAGCTGAGTGCCACCAGCTCTTGGTCCAGCTCCGGCTCTGGATTGTCCGGGCGTACTGGACTGAAGTCCAGCGGCATCAAAGCGTCATTGGCTTGCCCCAAGAAGTCCCACACCCGCTGGGAATCAGTCTCCTCAGATTCCGCAGTTCCTCCAGTGACCTCCTGGCGGCGGCAAGCTCCAAGCCTTCCTGGACGAGGCGCTTGACCTCTTTGGCGTGCTGCTGAATACTTGCAGCAACTTGCTTTTCGCGCTCGGCGAGCGTGAACTCCCGGAGGTGGATGCGGTTCTGCTGGTTGGCCAAGTCTTTCTCCCTGCCCTGCACTTTCTCCTCTCTGATGGAGACTTTGACCCCTCTCTTGTTGAGGGCTTGTCCCTTCTGCCAGAGTTTCTCCTCCTTGTGTTTTCACCGCTCATCAAGCTTCTTAGTGCGGTCTGCCAAGCTTTGTTCACCGAGAGACAGTTTCTGGGCGAGCTCCCCCTCTCTCTTCAAAATATCCTCCTACATTGTAACACCCTCATTTTCATGCATCATGCCCTACATACACTCATATACATGTTTAACATTAACCCACAACAAGAGGAACAAGTTTAAAATTGATTCAGAGCATTTAAAATTGATTTGGAGCAAAACCGCACTTAAAACGCAGGAAAGTGCGGACTAGTCCGATTTTCTTGAGGACTAGTCCGATTTCTCTCTGACTAAAAACGGACTTGTCCGTTTTTGCTACGGACTAGTCCGATTTTGCCTCTGGAAACTTTCGGACTTGTCCGATTTTGTGCGGACTAGTCCGATATTCCAAGAATCCTTGAAAATTTGCTAAGTCCCTCGACTTGTCCAGACCAGTCCAGTGTTCCAGCAGACTTGTCCGATTTCCTCTCTGTTTAAAGTCGGACTTGTCTGATTTTTTGCCAGACTTGTCCAATTTTCTCTCTGGACGACTTCGGACTAGTCTGGTCCTTTCTCGACTTGTCCGATATTTCGCGACTCTGAATTGATCTTTCGTTTTATGACTTGTTTCTTGGGTTTCATGTTAAGTGGGCCTAGGTATGTCTTGCCTAACTCTTTTAGAGCCCATGTGGGACTCTAAACCGGCCTCTGCTCCTCTCAAACTCAAAAATCATCTAACCCTAGCCTCCACCTCTATATAAATAGCCCCACCCCTTGGCTTGACATCTGTTTGCCACTTTTCCACCCCACCCAAACCCTAGTTCGTGGGGAGCCAACATCAAGGAGGGAGGAGAAGATCCCAAGCAAGAAGAAGAAGAGGAGGAAACGAAAGAGGATCAAGATATCCACCAAGTTTCGTTCTTCATCACCAATTTATCTCCAAGTTCATCACCAACCCTAGATCACCAAGATCCAAGTGTTGCCTCCATGTTTCTTGATTCATTGGAGTTATAAACACCTGGTATACCTTCTATTCTCTTTTCCTTACGTGAAATTGACCCCTAGTCTCCAAATTTACGTCGATCTAGAAAACCCTAGTTCGCTAGTTCTGCGAAGTGCGGACTAGTCCGGCCTTCTGCAGACTAGTCCGATTTTGTTGACTAAGTTGTGTTAAATCGATTCTAAAATTTGATCTAATCAAATCCAAACCTATATAAACTTGTTAAAATCTATTAGAACTAGTTAGTGATTATTAAAATCAATCTATTAACAAGTTCTACCTTGCATTTGCATAAATCATGCATGTCATATCATATTGAGTAATATTTGTGCACTCTTTGATTGTGTTTCTTGTCTTGTATGTTTATTGTGCGGATTAGATGGATTTGCACTAGAGAGTGCCACGGAGGATCTACAACACCAAGAGTTTGAAGGCTTTGATCCTAATCAACCGCAAGAGCAAGGCAAGTGTCCTTGAAGCATATTGATCCTGCTTTTAAAATAAATGTTTGTTTGCAAAATTGCATGCTTGTGTCAATTTGATGGGAATCCTATGATAGGAAGTTTACTAGTTTTGTTGACCACCCTTGTCACATGGAATTATGGTAGAGAGTCGGGATGGGCTTTTTACCTTTTTGCTTCGCTTAATCAATTGGGATGGGAAAACAACTCTACACATTTAATTATGCATTTATGATATCATGATTAACATGAACTGGTTAAATATGATATGGTAATGGGTGATCTAAGCAAGTCTGGTATGTGGATGGGTTGGATGTTATGGTGGTTTGCTTGCTTTATATCTAAGGACCGGTTCATGCGAGAATAAGCCAGGATTACAGTGCCACCACGAGGCCAAGTATAGGTGCGGCGTAGCTGATTAATTAGGGTTTTGCCAGTGCTATTTGGACCATTGTGGATGCTCGGGGAAGGGGTAGTCGGATTGGGTTTGTTGATGATTGGTCGGACTACCCTGGGATCCGAATGGCTCAAGAGGGGGCCCTTGGTTGAAGATGTGCTCTGTGTGAGACATGACCACCGGTGAAACCTCAGTGGGGTCTAAATAGGCTAGTAATCCCTTTGTAAAGGCTATTTTGTGATCTCTTGGCCACACACCGATGGAAGTGTGAGACAGCATAATAGAGGTTCTAATCATCGAAAGGTGATGATATCACAAACACGTGGGTAAAGTGGTACAACCTCTGCAGAGTGTGTCTAAAACTATCATGATAGCCGTGCTTCCGGTTATGAGCACTTGGACAACTTCCATGATTAGAGGGAACTCGGTATTGGGATGGTATTTGGGATGGTTATGGTTGGTATTATGGTCATGGTGATATAATGGTTATGAATTAATTTCTGATACTGAATATGGATATTGGTGTATGATGATGGATATGGAATATGGACTGGTATTATGATATTACTTATGATTATGATGGGTTTACTTCACATACATATAATATATTGCTTTTCAAATGTTTTAATGTACTTTTCAGCACTCAGCCATTATTATTGTCATCATTTGAATCAGCCACATGTCATACTCTCCGCACTTGCTGAGTACGACATGTACTCACTCTTGCAATTCCCCCCCAACAGTTGCAGGTTAGGATTGGGAGTTTAATGGTGATAATGTGGAGTTCTAGGTCGTGTCTACCGTCAGCTTTTCCTGTGGTGTTGATTGGAGCTGCGCTATACCCTATTGCTTATGCTGCCTAGCTGTTTAGTTTGCTTAATTAGAGTATTTTTGCTGCATTAGTTGAACTTGTCATTAATATTTATTAGATTTTGTAATCGAGGATAATATGGTTTGTTTAATAAAATTTGGTTAATTAATCTTGTCTTGTGGTAATTTTCTGTATACTCTTTTGTGATTTCACTCGTGTATGTGTGATGAACGTCCTGAGCACACATATGCATTAGCTTGGTTCATTTCCGAAACCGGGCGTCACAGATTGGTATCAGAGCCAGGTTGACCGTAGGATGCAGCCTAGATAGAATGGACACTTTAAATCACATAGGAGCACTCAGGAATCGATGTGTTTTTGCTTGGTGTGTTGTTTGCTATATAAATTGGTTGCTTGTGTGCTTAATAGAGGATTTTTGGATGCCTTAGCATTGCCATGTCCACCTAGGATAGTGTAGCTAGCTGTTTGGTTTTATATCCCTTGGTGCATATAGTTGGGGACGTTCTCTAATTCTTACCTATTGCTTTTCTTCAGATGGTGAGGACTCACAACCAGAGGGATGGCAATGATGAGGAGGAGAACAATGGAGTGCTTCAGAACAACATTGAACAAGGATCTACTCATGGAGCTATCAACATTGAGCAGCTATTGGCTATGCAAAACCAGCTCATGCAGACCATGATACAAACTATGGGACAGCTGCAGGCTGGCAACATCAATAATCAGCCCCACATGCCTCCACCGCCACCCCCACCTCCTCATAACCGGTTGGGAGAGTTTATGAGGACTAGGCCACCGACCTTTGCTCAAGCTGCTCACCTATGGATGCAAATGATTGGCTCAAGTCTGTGGAGAAGAAACTTGCTATTGTCCAATGCAGTGACCGGGAGAAGGTGCTTTTCGCTTCTCATCAACCAGTTGGAGCAGCTGCAGATTGGTGGGATTCTTTATGCAATGCTTATGAGAACCAAGAGAGAATCACTTGGGCCGACTTCAAAGAGAGCTTCCGTTCTCATTATGTGTCTGAGGGTGTTATGATCTTGAAGAGGCAAGAATTTGAGAATTTAAGGCAAGGAAGATCAAGCGTGAGTGAATATCTCAATAAGTTCACTCAACTCTCAAGGTATGCGCCTGAGGATGTGAGCCAGGACAGCCGGAAGCAATACTTGTTCATGAGGGGCTTGAACAATGAGATCCAAGTGCAATTGCTCAACTGTGATTATGTCAATTTCCAGAAGCTTGTGGACAAAGCAATTGTGGTTGAGAACAAGATTCGTGAGATGGAGCAAGATAATAAGAGAAAGGCGCCATATCAAGGACAGCAACAAGGAAGTAATGTGCACCCTCGCTTTGCGCCGCCCAATGCGCCTTACTTTAGTCCTTCTGTGCCTGCTCAGCGCTCTGGTTATGCACCACGCCCAACTCAGTTTGTGCAGCAGCGCCCTGTCATGCAAGCAACTAGGCCTCCAATGCCTTATTCACCTCGCGCTAACTTTCCTGGTGCAAATGCTCAAAACCAAGCACGTCCCAATAATTATGGTGGAGTGAGGAAGAGCTATACTTGTGAAGAAGTTGGACACTTTGTGCATCAATGTCCTAAATTAGGTCTTGGTCAAGGAAGCGGTGCGCTGAGGCAAAACCCAAGACCCAATGGAGGACAGCCACAAGGGAACCGTGGACAGCAGAATTTTGCTCGTGACAACGTGAACCATGTCTCTACGGAGGATGCTCAACAAGCGGATGACGTGGTCATTGGTATGTTTCTTGCCAACTCCAACCACGCGACTATGTTATTTGATTCTGGAGCATCGCATTCATTCATTGCATCGAAGTATGTTGCCAAGTATAGTTTGCCTATGTCTCATATGAAGTTTACTCTATTGGTTAAGTCTCCTGGAGGAGAGATGAGGACAAATATAGTATGTCCAAAAGTAAGCCTTAGAATAAGGGGGGTAGACTTCTCCGCCAACCTCATTGTTTTGGATTCCCAAGGATTGGACATTATACTTGGTATGGTCTGGTTGAGGAAGCACAATGGAGTTATTGAGTGTGCCACAAAGATGGTAAAGTTGACCAATGAAGAAGGGATCACCATAGAATTTGAAGCATCTCAAACCGCACTGAAGCAATTGGAGCTGAATCATATGGACGGTGCCGCCATTGAGGAGATTCCGGTGGTGTGTGAATTTTCGGATGTTTTTCCAAAAGAGTTGTCAGGTATGCCACCTGATCGAGACATTGAGTTTGTTATTGATTTAATACCTGGAACTGCACCTATAGCTAAAAGGCTGTATAGGATGCCTCCTATGGAACTAGCGGAGCTCAAGAAGAAAATTCAAGAGCAACTAGAGAAAGGTTTTATTCGCCCTAGTTCTTCACCTTGGGGAGCGCCCGTGCTGTTTGTGGACAAGAAGGATGGATCCCAAAGGATGTGCGTAGATTACCGAGCTCTCAACGAGGTAACAATCAAGAACAAGTACACCTTGTCATGCATAGAAGACTTGTTTGATCAGATGAAGGGTGCTTGTGTCTTCTATAAGATTGATTTGAGGTCGGGATACTTTCAAATGAAGATTATACCATCAGACATACCCAAGACAACTTTTATGACACAGTATGGATCTTATGAGTACACCGTGATGTCTTTTGGATTGACAAATGCACCTGCCTACTTTATGTACCTCATGAATAAAGTCTTCATGGAGTACTTGAATAAGTTTGTTGTGGTGCTTATTGATGACATTATGATCTACTCGAAGGATGAGAAGGAACATGAGGAACACTTGAGGCTTACGTTGCAGAAATTGAGGGAGCATCAATTGTATGCCAAGTTCAACAAGTGTCAGTTTTGGTTGAAAGAGGTGTCGTTTTTGGGTCATATAATCTCGGGAGGAGGAGTTTCGGTTGACCCTGGAAAAGTGAGAGACATGTTGAAGTGGGAACCGCCGCAAAATGTCAAGAAAATAAGAAGTTTTCTTGGGATGGCTGGATATTACCGTAGATTCATCAAGGACTTTTCCAAGATAGCCAAGCCAATGACGGAGTTGCTAATGAAGGGAAAGGCTTTCCAATGGACTCAAGCTTGTCAAAATAGTTTTGAGGAGTTGAAGAAAAGGTTGACAACAGCCCCAGTTTTGGTACTGCCGTATGTGAGCAAGAGTTTTGATATTTATTGCGATGCATTGAGACAAGGACTTGGATGTGTATTGATGCAAGAAGGTCAAGTGGTTGCATATGCTTCAAGACAACTGAAGAAACATGAGCAGAATTATCCAACACATGATTTAGAACTTGCAGTCGTGGTACATGCATTGAAGATTTGGAGACACTATATCCTTGGACATAGGTGTGAAATTTATAAGGATCATAAGAGTTTGAAGTATATTTTCACACAAACGGATCTGAACTTGAGGCAACGAAGATGGTTGGAGCTCATCAAAGATTATGATTTGGGGATCAGCTATCATCCGGGAAAAGCCAATGTAGTGGTCGATGCTTTGAGTAGAAAAGGAGTAAGTCATCAACTCACAGTTCAAGAGTTACCATCCGAGTTATGTAAGGAGTTTGAACAGTTGAACCTCGGGTTTGTAAATGAGATGGAGATGATGGAGTTAAACCCAACCTTGGAGCAAGAAATTCGAGAGGCACAAACCGCAAATGAAGAGATCAAGGAAGTCAAGGAAAGGACAGAAGAAGGGAGAGAATTCAGATTTGATGAAGACGAACATGGTACCTTATGGCTTGGAAAGAGAATCGTTGTGCCTAATGTAAAGCATATTCGGGAGAGGATATTAAAAGAGGCACATGACTCACCTTACTCAATTCACCCTGGTTGTACAAAGATGTACAAAGACTTGAAGACTTGCTATTGGTGGGATAGCATGAAGAAGGACATAGCTGAATACGTAGCATTGTGTGATGTGTGCCAACAAGTCAAGGCGGAACATCAAAGGACAGCTGGATTATTGCAACCATTGAAGATTCCGGAATGGAAGTGGGAAGAAATTGGTATGGACTTCATAGTTGGGTTACCACGTACTCAGTCCGGGTATGACTCAATTTGGGTAATTGTGGATCGTTTAACCAAGTCAGCTCATTTTGTCCCTGTGAAGACTAAATATACAGCTGCACAATTGGCCGAAATATACATGGAGCATATTGTGTATCGACACGGAGTCCCAAAGAAGATCATGTCGGATAGAGGTTCACAATTTACCTCCAGATTTTGGCAAAAATTGCATGAAGCTTTGGGAACGAGGTTGAATTTTAGTTCAGCATATCATCCTCAAACGGATGGACAAACCGAGAGGACCAATCAGATTTTGGAGGATATGTTAAGAGCTTGTACTTTAAAGCATGGGAAAGGTTGGGACAAAAGCTTGCCATACGCGGAATTTTCATACAACAATAGTTACCAAGCAAGTTTGAAGATGTCACCATATGAAGCGCTTTATGGAAGGAAGTGTAGGACACCTTTATTCTGGAATAAGGCAGGAGAAACCCAAGTATTTGGTCCGGATGTGTTGCAAGAAGCCGAAAAGCAAGTCCGAGTAATTCGTGAAAACTTGAGGGCTGCCCAATCAAGACAAAAAGGCTATGCGGACAATAGAAGAAGGAAATTAGCCTTTGAAATAGGAGATTTTGTTTACCTCAAGGTGTCACCAATGAGAGGTCATAAGAGGTTTAACATAAGAGGCAAGCACACACCTCGTTATATTGGACCATTCAAGATTTTGGACAAAAGAGGAGAAGTAGCGTATAAGTTGGAGATGCCAGCTCACCTTTCAGATGTACATGATGTCTTTCATGTTTCCCAGCTCAAGAAGTGTTTGAGAGTACCGGAAGAACAAGTGCCAATGGAAGAATTGGAACTAGAGGAAGATTTGGCTTATGCCGAACAACCGATCAAAATCTTGGAAACTAAGGAGAGGGTCACAAGGAACAAGGTAATTAGATGGTGTAAAGTTCAATGGAAGCACCACACAGAGAAAGAAGCGACGTGGGAATTGGAGGATGATATCAAGAAGGACTTTCCCTATCTCTTCTCTTCCGCGTCGAATCTTGAGGGTGAGATTCATTTTAAGGGGTTAGGTTTGTAACACCCTCATTTTCATGCATCATGCCCTACATACACTCATATACATGTTTAACATTAACCCACAACAAGAGGAACGAGTTTAAAATGATTCGGAGCATTTAAAATTGATTTGGAGCAAAACCGCAGGAAAGTGCGGACTAGTCCGATTTTCCTTAGGACTAGTCCGATTTCTCTCTAACTAAAAATGGACTTGTCCGTTTTTGCTGCGGACTAGTCCGATTTTGCCTCTAGAAACTTTCAGACTTGTCCGATTTTGTGCGGACTAGTCCGATATTCCAAGAATCCTTGAAAATTTGCTAAGTCCCTGGACTTGTCCGGACTAGTCCGGTGTTCCAACAGACTTGTCCGATTTCCTCTCTGTTTAAAGTCGGACTTGTCCGATTTTTGGCCACACTTGACCGATTTTCTCTCTGGACGACTTCGGACTAGTACGGTCCTTTCCGGACTTGTCCGATATTTCGCGACTCCGAATCGATCTTTCGTTTTACGACTTGTTTATTGGGTTTCACGTTAAGTGGGCCTAGAGACGTCGTGCCTAACTCTTTTAGAGCCCATGTGGGAATCTAAACCGGCCTCTACTCCTCTCAAACTCGAAATCCATCTAACCCTAGACTCCACCTCTATATAAACAACCCCACCACTTGGCTTGACATCTATTTGCCACTTTTCCACCCCACCCAAACCCTAGTTCGTGGGGAGCCACCATCAAGGAGGGAGGAGAAGATCCCAAGCAAGAAGAAGAAGAGGAGGAAACGAAAGAGGATCAAGATCTCCACCAAGTTTTGTTCTTCATCACCAATTTATCTCCAAGTTCATCACCAACCCTAGATCACCAAGATCCAAGTGTTGCCTCCATGTTTCTTGATTCATTGGAGTTCTAAACACCTGGTATACCTTCTATTCTCTTTTCCTTACGTGAAATTGACCCCTAGTCTCCAAATTTACGTCGATCTAGAAAACCCTAGTTCGCTAGTTCTGCGAAGTGCGGACTAGTCCGGCCTTCTGCATCCTAGTCTGATTTTGCTAACTAAGTTGTGTTAAATTGATTCTAAAATTTGTTATAATCAAATCCAAACCTGTATAAACTTGTTAAAATCTATTAGAACTAGTTAGTGATCATTAAAAGCAATTTATTAACAAGTTCTACCTTGCATTTGCATAAATCATGCATATCATGTCATATTGAGTAATATTTGTGCACTCTTTGATTGTGTTTCTTGTCTTGTATGTTTATTGTGCGGATTAGACGAATTTGCGCTATAGAGTGCCGTGGAGGATCTACAACACTAAGAGTTTGAAGGCTTTGATCCTAATCAACCGCAAGAGCAAGGCAAGTGTCCTTGAAGCATATTGATCCTGCTTTTAAAATAAATGTTTGTTTGCAAAATTGCATGCTTGTGTCAATTTGATGGGAATCCTATGATAGGAAGTTTACTAGTTTTGTTGACCACCCTTGTCACCTGGAATTATGGTAGAGAGCCGGGATGGGCTTTTCACCTTTTTGCTTCGCTTAATCAATTGGGATGGGAAAACAACTCTACACATTTAATTATGCATTTATGATATTATGATTAACATGAACTAGTTAAATATGATATGGTAATGGCGATCTAAGCAAGCCTGGTATGTGGATGGGTTGGATGTTATGGTGGTTTGCTTGCTTTAGATCTAAGGACCGGTTCATGCAAGAATAAGCCAGGATTACAGTGCCACCACGAGGCCAAGTATGGGTGCGGCGTAGCTGATTAATTAGGGTTTTTCTAGTGCTATTTGGACCATTGTGGATGCTCGGGGGTGGGGTAGTCGGATTGGGTTTGTTGATGATTGGTGGGACTACCCTGGGATTCGAATGGCTTAAGAGGGGGCCCTTGGTTGAAGATGTGCTCTGTGGAAGACATCACCACTGGTGAAACTTCAGTGGGGTCTAAATAGGCTAGTAATTCCTTTGTAAAGGCTATTTTGTGATCTCTTGGCCACACACCGATGGAAGTGTGAGATGGCATAATAGAGGTTCTAGTCATCGAAAGGTGATGATATCACAAACACGTGGGTAAAGTGGTACAACCTCTGCAGAGTGTGTCTAAAACTATCATCATAGCCGTGCTTCCGGTTATGAGCACCTGGACAACTTTCATGATTAGAGGGAACTCGGTATTGGGATGGTATTTGGGATGGTTATGGTTGGTATTATGGTCATGGTGACATTATGGTTATGAATTAATTTCTGGTATTGAATATGGATATTGGTGTATGATGGTGGATATGGAATATGGACTGGTATTATGATATTACTTATGATTATGATGGGTTTACTTCACATACATATAATATATTGCTTTTCAAATGTTTTAATGTACTTTTTAGCACTCAGCCATTATTATTGTCGTCATTTGAATCAGCCACATGTCATACTTTCCACACTTGCTGAGTACGACATGTACTCACTCTTGCAATTCTCCCCCCCCCCCCCAACAGTTGCACGTCAGGATTGGGAGTTTAATGGTGATAATGTGGAGTTCTAGGCCGTGTCTACCGTCAGCTTTGCATGTGGTGTTGATTGGAGCTGCGCTATACCCTATTGCTTATGCTGCCTAGCTGTTTAAGTTGCTTAATTAGAGTATTTATGCTGCATTAGTTGAACTTGTCATTAATATTTATTAAAGTTTGTAATCGAGGATAATATGGTTTGTTTAATAAAATTTGGTTAATTAATCTTGTCTTGTGGTAATTTTCTGTATACTCTTTTGTGATTGCACTCGTGTATGTGTGATGAACGTCCTGGGCACAAATATGCGTTAGCTTGGTTCATTTCCGGAACTGGGCGTCACATACATCTCCAGGAGTTTCTCCTCCCTCTCATCGAGGTCCACTCAGCGCTTCAGGAGAATCCTGTTCAAAGTGGTGAGGTTGTCGTGACATTCGTCCGCAGCCTCCCCGCTTTTTCTAGCATGCTCGAGAATCTCCCGAGACTTCATGTCAAGAGCCCTGATGGAGGCCTCTCTCTCTTCCACCAGCTGGCCCCAATACTCCATCCGAGCCTTTTTCTTCTCGACCCACTCCTTTTGGTCTACAAGCCTCGTCTGTGCCAGCTTGGTCTCGAAGTGAAGCCTGTTGCGCCAACGCCTCAAGGTATGGCGCTCTTCTTCGAGGACTTTGTTGTCGTGGTCGAAGGCGAGCTGAATTTTGTGGAGGCTTGAGCAGGCATTCTCAATAGGAAATGCCAAGGGAATAGGCTCCGAACTCGTTGGAGTCTTCTCTGCCGGCTCCAAGGGGTCTTCAAGAACAAAAATTGGGTCCCATGCTACAAGCGTGGTTCTTTGTGGTCCTACGGCGCTAGGGCCGCCCTCTTGGAGCTCCATAGTGTCCACTCTCGCCGAGGAAGGACCCGCCGAAGGAACTTCAACCTTCGGAGCTGATGTCGAAGGTTCCCTTATCAGAATTTCTACCATCGGCTCAACGGGTGGAGAGCCTGCTGCAGACTCCTCTGGGTGCTCTGGCTCGGACATGTGCACCTCTGGAGCAATAACCTCCGAGGCGGATGCTAGAGTTTCGTCCGCCACCGGCTCAGGCGCCGGTACGTCCAATACATCCAACTCAGGTGCTGGAGCTTCAACCATCTCCAACATGGGGGGCGGAGCTTCAACTACCCCTGGCACAGAGGCCGGAACTTCAGTCACCACCGGCTCGGCAACCGTATCTTCGACAATTTCCGACATAAGGGATGAAGCTTTGGTTGCCTACAGCTCAAATGCCGGAACCTCTATCATCTTTGCGTCTTGCGCCAGAGCTTCAGCTGTCGGTGCTACCTCTGCTGGTGCATCTTCACGAACTTCTCCCGCGTGGTCTGTAGCTACCACGGAAGCCTCTGGTGTCACTTCTGGTTCTAGGACCACGACAGTTGGCGCTGGAATTATCGTGACCTCAGCCACCAATTTGGGAGGCGCAGGGGCATGAACTGAAGCCTCCGCATGCACAACTTCAGTAGCTGCAGTAGAAGTCGGAGCTTCGGATCCTTTCTTTGATTCCCTGCAAATAAAGAATTGAAAAATTCAAAACATGACCAAAATAAAAATGGCCACTCAAGGTGAGAACACGATGTTTACCTTGGGAGGCTGCCGCTACAACTGACACAGAACTTCTTCACCGGGCGTTCGGAGCAAGAGCCCACCGTAGTTGGTGTGAAGGCAGCTCCGGACTGCCTCCCGGGACCTGTCGCTGTCGTCGGCGTCTTTTCAGCCGGAGCTTCCTTCGGCTGGGAAGGACCTCTGGACCAGGAGCCCCCGCCGAGAGCTGGGACCGTAGTTGATCTGCTGGAGCTAGCACCCCTTGAGGGCTCCTGCACCGAAGGAGGTGTGGCCACCAAAGATCTCCCTCCCCGAGGAGAAGGGGCAGTTGTAGTCAAAACAGACCTGATGTGGCTCCCATCAGCGTGCCTCAACTTCCTCTTCCGGCTGGAGGATTCGACCGGCTCCTTTCCCTTGCCCTTGCCATTGCCCTTGCCCTTGCCAGCATGATCGGCCTTCTGGCTTGGAGTAGTAGGGGCTGCCCTCTCTAAAGCTCCAAAAATTGCAATCCTAGAAGTCTTACGTCTCTCAACCAAGCCAAGATCGTCAAGCTCTGGATATCTCTTTCGGAGCTCTCTCCTGATATACGGAACCACGTTCAGAGGCAGGAAGGCAGCCGGAGCTACTAGGGCATCACGCGAGATAGCTCCGTGTTGAAGTTTCTTGACACGGAGCCTCAAAGCTTTGTCATCCAAGTTGGTGTTCAAACCAATTTCAATTCAGTTATGATCCATCTCACTGTTGAATGCCCATGCGGGCCACTCCCTAGTCTTCATCAGAGCCCACCTGTACACCATGAAGTTGCCGAAGACTATCTGAGGGGTCACTCCACCCTCTACGCAGTCTTGGATCCTTTCCAGGATGGGCTTATACGCTTATGATAGCTCCGGAACTACATTCCATGCGTCAGTGTTGACATTGGGAAGGCCTTTGGGAAGCTCCAACCTCTCGTGCTCATCCACCGTGATGATCACCCAGTCTTTCTTCCAGTCGTCCCACTTGTCTGAAGGGAACGTCTTCAAATACTTGAAGGGGCAATTCTTTTGCTTCACAAAGTAGTAGAAGCTAATGAGCTCTATACCCTTGTCGGTGGTGTGGACCGTGAAGAAGGTTCGGAAAAAATCGATGCAGGGAGGCACGCCCACCCACATCTCGCAGAAGTGGACGAAAGTCACCACTAGCAAGAGTGAGTGGGGGTCGAGGTGATGAACCTGGAGGCCGTAGAAGTCTAGTAGTATCAGGAGAAAGCTTCAAAACGGTGGGATCAAACCCACCATGGCGTACCCAGAGAAATACACCATCTTGTTGCGGCACTTCTTCTTGAAGGGGAGCTTGCCGAAGCAGATGTCCCTACTGTAGGAGTCACTGGACCATACCATGAAGGTTCAGACTCTCTTCAGCTCTTTGTCGGTCTTGATCTTGCTGCGGGGAAGTCCCAACTCCATCGCGGCAAAGTGGAGCAAGAGAAGGAAGACCTATGCAGAAGTTTGGGGGCTCCGATCGCAAGTTCAAAGGAAGGTGTAAAGAGTCCTCAAACCATGCAAACTTTCCTTCTTAAGTAAGCCTCCACAACGCTTGAATGGAAACCGCGGCGAGACTGAAATCACATTTCAAAAATCTACCCTGCCAATGACGAATGGGCCCAAGTCCACTTTGGCAGAAAGGCTGAAGTTTTTACCCCAGATGAATCGTTGTCATGATGGGAGGTTGGAAACCTGAGGGAGGCGGCCTGACAAGGCGCACGGAACCTATACAATTTTCGCATTGGGAACCGACGACCTTCAATTGTGTGAGATCCACACTCAAACACCTCTTCTGCTGCATTCAAAATAAGCCATGCGGCGATGGTTTAACCACGGACCATCGCCCCAACGGCACATCAGAAGACCCTTGAAGCCGCAACACGGGAATTGAAGATGGCCCCACCTCCAGTAGAATAACTTAACCCAAAGGATTTCTCTCGGAGTTGGGCCCAGGGGCCACTGTCAGTACCCTGCGTACCGAGTACCCCATGATACCGCAAGAAAAGCTAAGGAGTTCCACCTGTTCAAGTTGAAGACCTCAGAAGGTCGCACATGTTATATAGTACTGGACCCGCCTGCCTTGTTTGGGTAGCTCCAGCACTGACACGTGTAACACAAGGTAGGACCTAACTCCCATCATCGGGATGCTCCGGTCTTGCCACGTGTCCAGTGACCCTTGACCTAACCCCCAGTAGAGGGAACCTCTGGTGCTGCAACATGTATAATGGCTCCGGAGCTGCCTCCCCTCGACGGGAAGCTCTGGATCCACCACGTGTTAAACCTTCAGAGCTAGGACTTCAACATAAGACCGAAAGATCTCCAACGGCTCAAACTTTCAAGGTACAGTTAAAGCGACAGTTACAAGACCTGATTGTGTGTCATTAATGCTATATTAATGACACATGATCGGTGGACTGTTAATAGGGGTAACACCATCATTAAGGCGCGTTATCACCTTGTTAACCACACTTAATACTCGTTGATCGTGTATTAGATAGTTAAATACACCAAGACTACATGTTGGGCCAGGCAAGTGATGTAACGGTCAGTCCTTAAACTATAAAAGGATTGCACCGCACGATTCATGGATAGGAATCTCACACGCTCACAAGCGCCACTCAAATTTATACATACAACACACAACCCGTGGAGTAGGGTGTTACGCTCAGGTGGCCCAAAACACGTAAAATCCCTTGTGTTATCATCTTGTTCGTAATCTCACTCGTGCCCCAACCAATCAAGAACCTCTGCGGGCTACTGTCGGAGTCTGGTTCCAGCAATTCTCCCGGTACTACTGTTGGCAGCCCGCGGAGTTTGTAGTTCGGTAGTGGGTGCGCTGAGATTCAGAACACGATGGCAAGTTGACACGAGGATTTACGTGGTTCAAGCCGCCTAAGCGTAATACCCTACTCCACGGGGTGTGTAGTTGTTGTATTGATCACCTGAGCACTTGTGAGCGTGTGCGTAAGAGCCTAGTCTGGAAGAGTCTGAGAGAGTCAGGGCCCCTCCTCTGTGTATCGCTTGACCAGTCCTTTTATAGTACAAGGACTGGTCGTTACATCGTTAGCCTGGCCCGACATGTGGCCTTGGCGGTTACAAATGCTTAATACACAATTAATGAGCTTAATTACCCTTAATAGCATGGTAACGAGCCTTGACAGTGCCGTTACAGGTATTAAGGGCCCTCCGATCGTGTGTTATTAAGATGGTATTAAATGACACTTAATCGGGTCTTGAAGTCTTTGATTGCCCCATGAAGGTCCGAGCCGTTGGGGTTCTCCAGTCTGCTTGTAGAAGTTGAAGGTCTGGCGGTTGGACACGTGGCAGCTCCGAAGCTTACCGTCAGCGACGGGTAGGTCCGGTGCTGTTATACACGTGTCAGGACCGGATCTTCCCTCTGTCGGGGGTTAGGTCCGGAGGTGCCGCACTGGTATTTAGCCCGGAGCTTTCCCATATGTGGGATGTAGCTCCGATTGTAGGATACACGTGGCAGCACAGGGACTAACCATAGAAAGGAGGCAGGTCCGGTCCCGTATGACACGTGGGGCCTTCGGAGGTCTTCAACTCAGACAGGTGAAGTTCCTTTAGTCTTTTTGCAGTCCCAAGGGGTATACAGTACGCAGGGTACCGATAGTGGCCCCCTGGGCCCACCTCTGGGAGAGACCTTTTGGATGAAGTCGTTCTGCCGGAGGTGGGTCCATCCTTCGGTTTTTGAGCCGTGTCTTCAAGGGTCTTTGGATGTGCTGTTGGCGGTAGTTCGCAGTTAAACCATCACCGCGTGGCATACCCAGGATGCGGCAGGTGAGATCTGAGCGTGCGGATCTCATGCAGTTGAAGGTCGCCGATTCCTGATACGAAAACTGTATCGCTTCCGCGCGCCCTGTCAGGCCGCCG
Source organism: Tuctoria greenei (assembly GCA_036927565.1). Classification (NCBI taxonomy): domain Eukaryota; kingdom Viridiplantae; phylum Streptophyta; class Magnoliopsida; order Poales; family Poaceae; genus Tuctoria; species Tuctoria greenei. Next base: position 148,013,159 of record JAYESD010000007.1, read on the forward strand.
CCCTCGGGCTTCCCGCCTCTCATTATGACAACTGTTCACCTGGGGTAAGGACCTCGACTTGATCGTCAGGATGGCCCCTGAGCCCCCTTGTCATTGGCAGGGTGAAGTTTTTGAACTGTATCGTCGGCTCCTCTGCGGTTTCCATCCAAGCGTTGCAAGGGCTTACTTAAGAAGGAAAGTGTGCACCATTTGGGGATTCTTTACGCCTTCATTCGAACTTGCGCTCAAATCCTCCAAACTTTCACTCGCTTTTCCTCTCTCGCCACGCTGTGCTGCGATGAATTTGGGACTTCCCAAGAGCCGCATCGGGAGAAAGAAGGAGTTGTCTAGGGTCTGGACCTACATGGGATGGTCCAATGACTCCTTCGACAATGACATTCGCTGTGGCAAGCTTCCCTTTTAGAAGGAGCGAGCAGGAGATATGGTGTACTTCCTTGGGTACGCCATGGCGGGTTTGATCCTGCCTTTCTCCACTTTCTTTCTGATGCTGCTAGATTTATGTGGTCTACAGCTCCACCATCTGGGCCCCCACTCAATCTTGCTGGTGGCGACTTTCGTCCACTTTTGCGAGATGTGGGTGGGCGTTCCCCCTTGCGTGGAGTTGTTCCGTACTTTCTTCACTGTCCACCCGACCGGGAAGAGTGATGAGTTCATCAGCTTCTACTACTTCGTGAAGCGGAAAAACTCTCCCCTCAAGTACTTGAGGTCCTTCCCTTCCGACAAGTGGGACGACTGGAAGAAAGACTGGGTGGTCATCACCATCGAGGGACACGAGAGGTTGGAGCTGCCTGAAGGCCTTCCTCGCGTCGACACTGACACTTGGAGTTACGTGTCGGAGCTGTCGAGGGAGTACAGGCCCATCCTGGACAGAATCCAGGAATGTGTCGAAGGTGGGGTGACCCCGAAGATGGTCTTGGGCAACTTCTTAACGAACAGGTGGGCCCTCTGAGGGCTAGGAGTCGTCCTGCCTGGGCCTTCAACAGTGAGATGGATACCAACCGCATTGAAGTCGGCTTGGACACCAACTTGGCCAGTGAAGCCTTGAAGACCCATCTCAAGAAGTTCCAGCCTGGGAACATCGGCCCTGGCGACGTGTCTCCACCGGCGGCCTTCCTGCCTCTGAATATGATACCAGAGGAGTGCAGAGAGCTCCGGAGGAAGATGCCACTGTTGGACGACTTGGGCCGGATGGAGAGGCGATCAACCTCTGGGGTGGCGATCCCCAGAGCTTCGGAGGATGGCTCTGTTCCCGCCCCGCAGCCAAGAACTGAAATCGTAAGCAAGGTCAAGGAGTTCGTCGAGCCCTCGAGCCGCAAGAGGAAGTTGAAGCATGCTGACGGGAGGTCCGTCAGACCTGCTCCTTCCACGAAGGCTCCTTCTCCCTGGCGGAGGAGGTCTTCAACGGCGGCGACCACTCGAGCATCGGCATCTCCTCGGGACACTAGCTACGGCCATGTGGCTCCGGTACCAGGGAAGCTGAAGGCTCTAGGTCCGAAGGTCCTTCCCGGTCGAGGGGTGCCTCAACCAAGATGTCGCTGATGGCAGAAGCAAGCTCTAGGGAACCTTCCGAGGCTACCATGCCAGTGGCGACAGGGTCCAGTCCTGAGCATCCAGTGAAGAGGTTCCGCGCTAGCTGGAGCGAGATCCTTCCAAGGTAAGTTTGATTTTTTACCTCAGTTGATTGTTTTTATTGTAATCGTGTTTTGAGTTTCTTTGTCCTTCATCCACAGGGTACTTAAGAAAGGGGTTGAAGCTCCGGTTCTTGCAGCAGCGGCTGAGGCTGTGCAAGCGGAAGCTCCGTCTCCAGTTCCAGCGCCACCCCAAGAGGTGGCTGAGGCCGCGACAGCTCCAGCGCCAGCTGTCGTGGTCATTGACCTCGAGTCATCTCCTGAAGCTCTCGTGGTAGCGCCGGACCACGGGAATGAAGATGTACCAGTAGCACCAGCCCCGGAGGTTGAAGCTTCAGGTTTGGATGCTAAGATTATGGATGCTCCGGCCTCAGAGCCAGAGATAGCTATAGTCTCGGCCCTAGAGCCGAATGTTGTTGAAGCCCCGGCAATGGAGCTGGAGGTTGATGAAGCCCCGGCAGTAGAGCCGGTGGTCGATGAAGTTCCAGCGGCTGAGCCCGGTCTTGATGAAGTTCCGGCGCCTGAGCCGGTTGTTGAAGAAGTGCCGGTGCCCGAGACAATGGCGGTCGAGGCACCAGCGCATGAACCGACGGTGGAGGAGGCGCCAGCGTCGGAGCCGGAAGTGGCATCAGCTCCGGCCGAACCTTCAATGCCTGCCCTGGAGGTAGTTGTTCCGGAGGTGCCCGCGCCTAAGCCAGGGTGCCAAGAGGAGGCTGTCGGTCCCCCGCCTGAGAGATCAGTTGCCGATGACCACGCGGCAGGACCTTCAGAGCCGACTTCGGGGGTAGGAACTTCTGCTGCAGAACCTTCCTCAGCGGTGGCCGAGGCTATCCCGGAGGGTGGCCCTAGTGCCGTGGAAGCTCAAGGGACCGCTCTTGTAGAGTGGGACCCGATTTTTGTTACGGAGAACCCGCTGGAGCCAGCGGAGAAGACCCCGGCAGACCTGGAGCCAATCCCTTTGTCGCTGTCTATCGACAACGCCTGCTCCAGTATTCATCAGGTCCAGCTGGCCTTTTACCACGATAGCAAGGCCCTCGAGGAGGAACGCCAAACCCTTAGGAGGTGGTGCAACCGGATCCAATTCGAGACCAAGCTGACGCAGTCAAGGTTGGCCGACGACAAGGAGTGGGTGAAAAGGGAGAAAGTTCAGTTGGAATACTGGGGTCAGCTGCTGTACGAGAGGGAAAGCATGGTGCGATCCCTCAACAACCAGTCCCGGGCCATCCACGAACAGGCCGTAGCTGCTAATAATGCAGCAAATGATCGCGAAGAGAAGCTCAGCGCCATCCACGACAGCCTCATCAAGCGCCGAGAGGCTCTTGAGGAGCGGGAGAAAAAGCTCGAAGATGAAGAGCAAAAACTCCTGGAGCTGCGGGATGACCTCATGAAGAGGGAGGAGGAGCTTACTCAGAGGCTAACTCTGGGTGACAAGAGTCTCGCGAAGCACACCAAGAAGCTAGAGGAGCACTGCGAGAAAGAGGAGAAGAAGGCTTGGCAGTGAGAACAGGACCTACACAAGAGGGAGAATGAAATCGCTGCCCGGGAGAAGAAAGTGCGAGGCCGGGAGAAGGACCTGGTCGACCGCCGAAACAGTATCCACCTCCGGGATGAGGAGCTCGGCAAACTCTAAAGGCAGGTTGCTGAAAAGATTCAGCAGAACGCCAAAGAGGTAGAGCGCCTTGCCCGGGAGAATTCGGAGCTTGCGACGACCAAGAGATATGCGAGGCTCAAGGGTTGCGGGGTCCCAACAAGTTTGGGACTTCTTGAGCAAAGCCAATGACTCGCTGACACTGATGGGTTTTAGTCCCGTGCGTCTGGATGATCCGGAGCCAGAGTTGGACCAGGCTTTGAGCTCAGCGGGCAACAAGCTCACCAAGATGGGCGATGTCATCACGGACCAGCTGGAAACCGAAGGGCAATCCCTGGTGAAGAACTTCACAGAGTACATTCTGACGTGCTACACAAGCTGGGACCCTCACTTCCCACTGGACCCGGTGCTTGAAGGCCCCATCGACGGAGAGGGAGAAGCCGCTAAAGCCAGTGTGTTAGAGGTTGCCCAGAAGGTCGCCTCGTTTGCTCCCGCTTGTATTCTCTCTTCTTTTTCTCCAATTTTGTAATCTCTTGTCTCCAGGTTAATGAAATCCAAGAATTTTATGAATTTAATTTTTTGCCTTTGAAAGCATCTAGGCCCCCATGAGGTATGGTTTCAGTGATTAATGACAACCATTGGATTTTACTAATGAATTTGTGGATGCAAGGTCTCCCATATCACTCAATCAAATGAAATCTATATGTCATTGGAGACTACTAAACAATCAATTTATGAGATCAATCAATGTTGTGAAGATAAGAAGTAAAAGCTCTTATGTCAAAGTCATTCAAACCATAATTGATGACACTTAATGCTTGACAACCATCAGAAGTACATTTCCAATAAATGTCTAAGAGGTCAATCAAGCAAAGTTCAAAAGAATCACTTAGAAACAACTCGAAGCAAACAAAATCAACTCACCAGATCAACCGATGTTTCCAGAGAACAACACGTCGGTCGAGTTGGTTTAGCAGAAGAAGAAGACCTCAGAACAAAGCACTCACCGGATCATCCGATGTTAAGGGCTTAGCTACATCGGTCCATCAGTACAGTATGCAATATCCTTGGACCAAGTGTACCACCGGATCATCCGATGTACAACAATATACACATCAGTCAATCACTCCAGTAAGCATCAAGTTTGAGCCAATCTTGGAGGAAGAGCCACCGGATCATCCGATGAGAAGACAAGTGTAACATCGGTCTAACAACGGTCATATCTGACACAATGACGTCAGCTCAAGTGAACTTGACCGATGATAACTAAAGGGGAGACATCGGATCATTCGGTGTTCGCAGAAAAGTTCTGTCAGCCTACTTTTTCCAACGGCTATTTCGTGGAGGCTGGCTATATATACCCCTTAAACCTGTCAAATCGACAAGTCTTGATCACCAGACATAATCTACACATCCACAAGCATTCAAGACAAAGAGCCATCACTTCTACATCATTTAGATCACTTACACACCAAGAGATAGGCTAGAACTAGCTAGAGAGAGAGCTTGTGTGCCTCCATTCTTGGTGAGTGGAATCTCTAGGGTAGTGAGAGCCTTAAGGGAGTGTCCCTTGGTGTTTGTAACTGAGAGAGACTTCTGGAGCTTGCCAAGAGGATTGTGGAAGCCCGGAGGATCGAAGTTGTACAAGGCTTGAGCTCCACCTTGCCAAGGTTGGCAAACGGAAAAGAATAGTGAAGATCCCTAGTCTCGGTGACTTGGGTGTGGCTATACCCTTTGGTGGGTGCCACAACGTGGATGTAGGAAGATCTTGACGATCTTGCCAAACCACGGGATAAATCCTCGTGTCTCCTCGGGAGTTTGCATCCTCTTCCTCTCCCTTACATTTATGCATTTTATATACCGCGAAGTTGCTATTTACTTCAATGCATAGATCGTTTGCGTAGGGAATTTGGCTTTTAGGAATTAAGTTATATTGCTTAGATTTTTTAAAAGAAGCCCAACTCACCCCCCCCCCTCTTGGGCATTCGATTCTTATAGCCTTCAACACCTTTGTCTCACTTGGCCCCCTGGTAGATGTACACAATTTGATTGTGAACATGTACCAAGAGGATGTAACAGTTGTTGAAGACTTGCGTGCTTCAAACTTGTAAAGCATAGGTCCGAAGTCTCATTGTGTTGACAGTAGAGACCCTCGAGGTTGTCGGAGCTTAGTAGCTCCGGTAGCGACCATCGCTAGAGCTTAGTAGCTCCGGCAGCAGTCACCATCAACACATAGAGCATTGATAGCAAGTCCTCTGGGGTTGTCGAAGCTTGGTAGCTCTGGCATCGACCACTGTTAACACGTAGAGGTTCAATGGTGAGGAGCATTCTTCCACCATTTTTTCTTCACGTTGACGGATGGCCCCCTGGATTTGCCGGAACTTGGTAGCTCCAACGAAGCCCACTATCAATGTTTAAAACATCGACAACAAGCCACTTTAGGGGATGTAGGAGGTTTGGTAGCTCCAGTATTGTCCACCATCATCATGAGATTCTTACTTTTCCTACACACTGAAGTCAAGAAAAACAGTAAAATCCATTTCCTATCTATAACTCAATTACGGCTTACTATTCCCGAGAGAAATTTTTAGGTCAAACGCAATTCTAAATACAATCAAGTGCACTGGTTTGTTTTATCCAGGTTCGATCGTTTCTGGACTCGCCTTACTTCGGCCTGCCGCGGTGTAAGTAGAGTGGCGTGCTTAGGGTGCAGGACCAGGCTAAGTCGATAGCACACTCCGGACCTAGATTGGCTTGGCGGCATTCAGACGAGTAGACCATTAACAATGTTTAGACCCGGAAGAATTGACAATGCAACTTGAATTATATATGAACTGGTCGAGCTAAAGTTTCTTAGGAATCGCACAACTTTGTTATAGACAAGAAAGAGAAAAATAAAAAATATTGAGCCTGAACAAAATAAATGCACGTGGAGTCTGTTTTCACACAATGATGTCTTTCATTATAGGTCTTGGGTACAGGGGAAACAAGTACACTCTTAGGGTACGGAACCAGGCTAAGTGTGTTGCATTTCTCGTTTGACCCAAGGTAGCTAGCTACACTTTTAGTTCTGAGACTGTGAAAAGTGTTGCCTGAACTTTGCGGACCTTCCGGGGAAGGTCCGGCTGTTCTCCCGAAGGAGCTACCCGACTCTGTACAATGACTCTATAACATACATCACATGTAACTATAGACTCACCTCTGTGATATTAAGTGTAGAACATACGGATGTGCTCAATGTTCCAAGGATTAGGGAGAGGTGTCCCATCCTCGGTTGCCAAGCGAACGCATTCGGGACGGGATACTTTGATCACTCGGAAGGTCCTTCCCAGCTGGAGGAGAGTTTGTTTAACCCTTCTCAAGTTTGTATTCTCCGTAGCACCAGATCGCCTTCCTCGAGCTGTCGGCTGTGAACATGCCTTTGGTGATAGCGTCGAAGAGCTTGGCGGTATCGGGCATACCGAACAGCTGCTCGACACCTTTCCTCTTCAAGAAAGTCAAGGTCTTCACGCCGAAGCTGGTCCAGGGTGGCATCATCGAAGGTCCGGACCCGGAGTGACCCCAAGGTGATTTCCGGAGGAAGGACTGGTTCAGCTCCGTACACCAGGAAGAAGGGTGTCTCTCTAGTTGACCGGTTTGGAGTTGTCATGTTGGCCAACAAGGTGGGTGGAAGCTCTTCGATCCAGTTGGCTCCATGTTTTTTCAGGCGCTCATATGTGCGCGTCTTGAGTCCATTTAGGATTTCTGCATTTGCTCTCTCGGCTTGGCCATTGCTTGTCGGGTGAGCTACAGAAGCGTAGCTGACCTGAATGTCGAGGTCTTTGCAATATCCTTGGAATGCAGAGCTTGTGAATTGGTTCCCATTATCAGTTATGATCTTGTTTGGGACTCCAAATCTGCATACGATGGACTGCAAGAAGTTGATAGCTGATTGCTTGTTTATTGTCACAACTGGAGTTGCTTCCGGCCATTCGGTGAACTTGTCAATGGCAATGTACAGGAACTTGTAACCTCTGACGGCTCTTGGGAAAGGTCCCAAGATATCCATCCCCCACACAGCAAAAAACCATGTAGGAGGTATCATTTGTAGAGGCTGAGCTGGTGTGTGGATTTGCTTTGCATGGAACTGGCATGCTTCGCATTTCTTCACTAGCTCAGTTGCATTCTGGAGTGCTGTAGGCCAGTAAAAACCATGTCGGAAGGCTTTACCGACCAGCATGTGGGAAGACGCGTGGTTTCCACACTCGCCTCCATGGATTTCTACAAGGAGCTTGCAACATTCTTCCCTTGTAATGCACCGCATTAGCACGCCATTAGCACCACGCCGGTAGAGATCCCCTTCTACCAGTGTGTATCTTTTAGCCAATCTGACTATCTGGTCAGCGGATACATTATCTTCAGGAAGCAAATTGTCTTTCAAGTAGCTCTGGATCTCCGAGATCCATGCATCGGAGCTAGCTTGAGGATTTGAGTCTTGCGTGTTGGGTTGTTCAGAGCTTCCTGCAGCACCTACGACCCTTGATGGACGCCATGGTAACAGGGCCATCGGGACCGCCAGCTTCGAGGTGCTGGTCTTGTCCCCTTCGCTCAGTTCGTCAGGCTGAGCTGTAGGTTTATACAACCTCCGGACGAAGGTTCCTTCGGGGGCCGAAGCCTCGGTTGAAGCTTTCGTCGAGAGTTTGTTGGCTTTAGCATTGTTGAGATGCTAGACATGGCAAAGATCCAGGACGTCGAAGTCCTTCTGAAGCTTCTGGACATCAAGTAGGTATGCAGCTAGTTGAGGGTTGTTGCAGCAGCATTCACCTTTGACTTGTTTTACAACAAGCTGTGAATCACCCTTTACCAACAGCTGCTTGGCACCATACGATAGTGCCACCTTGAGCCCATAGATTAGTGCTTCATACTCCGCCATGTTGTTGGTCACCTTGAAGTCAAGGTGAACCATGTATTTAACCTTCTCCCCAGTCGGAGCGAGGAGAAGGACTCTGGCTCTGCGCCCCTGCATCTGCACGGAGTCGTCGAAGTAGAGAGTCCAGTGAGGCTCAGTGAAGACCGGAACCTTAGGTTCCAGCTTCTGCTCACTGGGGCCCCCAGGATTTGATGGAGAGGGGGTCCATTTTGCCACGAAGTCCGCTAATGCTTGACTCTTGATCGCTTGTCTTGGGACGAATTCAAGGTCGAACTCTGCCAATTCCGCTGCCCACTTTGCAATATTCCCAGTAGAGTTGGGGTTATGCAAGATTGCACGCAGTAGATAAGAAGTTACCACTGAAATCTTGTAAGCTTGGAAGTAGTGACGAAGCTTCCTAGAGGCAATAAGAACTGCGTAGAGCAGCTTATGCACCTCTAGGTATCGAGTATTGGTGTCGTGTAGTACTTCACTGATGAAGTACACTAGGCGCTGGACTGTCTGGACCCTCGCGGAGGGGCCCGTAGCTTCCTCCCCATCAACCCGGACCCTCCCGGAGGGGTCCGGACCTTGTTCGGGGACCTCCGAGTTCCGGCTGGAGGAACTCGAAGCTTCTTCTGAAGTGATCCGGACCTTCCTGGAGGGGTCCGAATCTTCTTGTTCAGCAGCAGTGACTCCTTCATTTGAAGGAGATGGATCGTCCGGCGTCTCGCCTTGAGGATCAAGGTCTGGGAGCTGGGACCCAGACTCGTCTTCAGGTAGCTCCGGACCCTCCCGGAGGGGTCTGGACTCCTGAACTGGAGGTGGTTCTGGTCTTTACGCAACCAGGACCATGCTGACAACTTTGTCAATTGTCGAAATGTAAAGCAGAAGTGGCTCACAAGGGTTCAGAGCTACCAAGGCTGGTAGAGTGGTGAGGAGCTGCTTCAGCTCCTAGAATGCCTTTTCTGCTTCTTTAGATCATTGAAATGGTCCGGACTTCCTCAATAACTTGAAGAAGGGTAGCGCCCGTTCTGCCAGTCTTGAGATAAACTGGCTGAGGGCAGTTAGACATCCAGTCAGCTTCTGGACGTCCTTGATGCAGGCTGGTGGCCGCATATCTTCAATATCTTTCATGTTCACCGAATTTGCTTCTATTCCTCGGTGGTTCACCAAGAAACCAATAAGTTTTCTGGAGCTAACCCCGAAGACACACTTGTCTGGGCTCAGCTTCATGTGTGTGACTCGCAACTTGTCGAAGACAGCTTGCAAGGTGTCAAGGAATGACTCCTTGTTCCTGATCTTGACGACGATGTCATCGACGTACACTTCCACTACATCTCTGACGAGCTCTCCAAAACTTTTGTACATAGCTCATACAAACGTTGAAGCAGCGTTTTTGAGACTGAATGGTATGGCGGTGTAACAATATAATCCATCTATTGTGATGAAGGAAGTATGCTCTTTATCTTCTCTAGACATTCTGATTTGATGATACCCAGAATATGCATCTAGGAAACCTAGTAATTTGCACCCGGGGGTGGAATCCACTATATGATCTATTCTAGGTAGTGGGAATGGATCTTTTGGACATGCCTTATTCAGTGTAGTGTAGTCGATACACATCTGAAGCTTCCGACTGGCCTTGGGTACAACGACTGGGTTTGCCAGCCATTTTGGGTGGAAGACTTCTCGGATGAATCCAGCTTCGAGCAACTTCTTCACTTCTTGATGTATGAAGTTTTGTTGCTCTACTGATTGCTTCCGAGGCTTCTGATGTACAGGCCGAGCGTCGGGATAGATCTTCAGATTGTGCTCGATCACTTCCCTAGGGATCCCAGGCATTTGTGACGGTTGCCAGGCAAACACGTCAACATTAGCCCGGAGGAAAGTGATGAGCGCGAGTTCCTATTTGTCATTCAGACCTCCCGATATACGGGTGGTCTAAGCGGCGTCAGAACCGATTTGGATGACTTTGACGGGAATGTCGGTGTCGCCGCTTGGTTGCACGCGAGGTGAGGAGGTTGAGCCTTGATGACGAATGCTTGGGGGTTTCGGAGCTTGCTACTTTCCGGATTCTTCCTCCTGCGCTGTAGCAAGCGCGTGGAGTTCTTCCAGAGCAGTCACTCTGACGGTGCAATCTCCGCGGATCCGGAGAACACCTGCTGGTGTTGGCACCTTCAACACCAAGTAGCCATAATGAGCAGCAACCATGAATTTGTACAAGGCTGGCCTACGCAGGATGGCGTTGAATGGCAAGTTGATCTGCGCCACGTCGAAGACCAACTTCTTAGTGCGGTAATTATCCCGGGTCCCGAAGGTCACCAGGAGAGTAATAGCACCGAGTGGAGTTATGGCCCCCGGACCTACTCCAAAGAAAGGTCGGGAGGGGCGGAGATTCGAAGGTCGAAGCTGAAGCTTGACGAAAGCTTCAAAGCTTATGAGGTTCAGCCCCGAACCTCCGTCCACCATCACATGGTGGAGTTGGATGTTGTTGATGGTTGGAGATACCATCAATGGGAGTTGGCCAGCTCCGATCATGTTCCGAGGGCAGTCTGAAGCGTCGAAAGTGATGGCAGTGTCCATCCACTTCCGGTGCGGCTCCGCCTCGCGGTGGGAGCTACTGAGGCCATGTCCTGCCACATTGTCTTGAGGACACGGCGGGAGGTGATGTCCCACGAACCACCAAAGATGGTGTTCATGGTCTTCCGATGCTCGTTGTCGGAGACGTCGGAGTCGTCGTCGATGGAGGTGTAAACAGCCTTCAAGACCTTTTGAGGATCCTGAAAGCCTACCTCCGCTTCAGTCGGAGCTTCGTCGACTTTTTGTTTTCCTTCCCTTTGATAGAAAGGAACTTCTTCCCGGTGCTTGTTGTAGCGCTCGACAAGGTTCTGGACCTCTCGACAGCCTTCCAGATTGTGGCTACTCGACTTGTGTATAGAACACCACATCTTGGAGTTACCACCGTCTTCAAACGACGGCCGAGGTCGTTTCTTGAGGTGTGGCCCCCGGCCACCCAGAGCTGCGGCAGCAGCGACTATAGGTGTGCCAACCAATGGCTTCTTCTTGCCTTTGGACTTTTTCTTCATTTTGCCACTCCCGGGGGTAGTGGCTTCTCCCTTGGAGGACTTTTTGTTATCCTCCAGAGGTGGTTGGGAGTGCATTTCATGGCCCTCCGCAGCTTTGGCGCACTTGTCTGCCAAGATGAAGAGTTCTATGACGCTAGTGATTTCCTTGGTCGCGAGCTTCTCCAGCATCTTCTTGTCTCGTATGCCTTGTCTAAATGCCACAATGACAGAAGCGCTTGAGATTGAAGGTATAGTGTTTCGTACCTGGGAGAACCTCTGGATGAAGGATCACAGGGACTCTCCCCCCTTCTGCTTGACAGCAAAAAGGTCCAGTTTTGTGCCTGGTCGGGTATGAACTCCCGAAGTTGGCAGTGAACTGCTGGCACAGTTCCGCCCAACTGTTGATGGAGTCGGGCGGGAGGCTCATGAACCAAGACCTGGTGGTCCTAGTCAAAGCCACGGCGAAATAATTGGCCATTACGACCTTGTTGCCTCCGACCGCAAGGATTGCGGTTGAGTAGATTTGGAGAAATTCGGCAGGATTGACAGTCCTGTCAAATTTCTCCGGCAGGTGAGGCTGGAACTTTTGTGGCCATCTGACCATGCGTAGGTGCATGGCCAGGGCTGAATATCCTCCTCCTACTCCCTCAGGAGTAAGACTGTCCCGAGCCTCTCGCCTCTCGCGAGCACGCTCGATATGGATGTGGCCGTCCTGTTGACGGTAACAGCAATCAAGCTCTGCCCGGAGGTCATGAGTTGAAAGCCTGGTTACCGTATGGGTACGTCGCGCCCCGGAAGGCAACAACGTCGCCTGTTGAGACGCAGCACGCCTTCTGTGTTGTGAAGCGTGCGGACAAATTCTACCCGACACGGTCCGATACTGCAATGGGGCCCGCCCCGAGGGGGAGGACCTTGGTTGCTGATGTGATCAGCTGCTGCGGCAACCAAGTGTTCTACATCAGCCCTCCACTGCTCCATTGCACCTTGGGATGCTCCTGGAGGCGGTGGTCATTGGAAAAGAGCACGCGCGGCATGGAGCGCGTGTTCAGGATTGTTGTTCGCCAATGCAGTGACCGACGCAGATGCCCCATCTCGGTGCCCAGCTTGATTCGCTGGTGCAGACGACGACAGTGGTGGCATGACTCCTGCTGGAGCCACAACACCTGCTGGCTGCTGCATGTTGGAGGGGTTGCCTCTAGCAGGTTGCGCAGTAGGGTTGCCGTTGGACGATCCAGCAGCAGAGTTCACCATCCTTGAATCTCGGGCACCCCCCTACCTGGCGCGCCAACTGTCAGAGTCTGGTTCCGACAATTCTCCCGGTACTACTGTTGGCAGCCCGCGGAGTTTGTAGTTCGATAGTGGGCGCGCAGAGATTCAAAACACGATGGCAAGTTGACACGAGGATTTACGTGGTTTGGGCCGCCTAAGCGTAATACCCTACTCCACGGGGTGTGTAGTTGTTGTATTGAGCGTCTGAGCACTTGTGAGCGTGTGTGTCAGAGCCTAGTCTGGAAGAGTCTGAGAGAGTCAGGGCCCCTCCTCTATGTATCGCTCGACCAATCCTTTATAGTACAAGGACCGGTTGTTACATCGTTAGCCTGGCTCGACATGTGGCATTGGCGGTTACTGATGCTTAATACACAATTAATGAGCTTAATTACCCTTAATAGCGTGGTAACGAGCCTTGACAGTGCCGTTACTAGTATTAAGGACCCTCCAATCGTGTGTCATTAAGATGGTATTAAATGACACTTAATCGGGTCTTGAAGTCTTTGATTGCCCCTTGAAGGTCCGAGCCGTTGGGGTCCTCCAGTCTGCTTGTAGAAGTTGAAGGTCTGGCGGTTGGACACATGGTAGCTCCGGAGCTTACCGTCTGGGACGGGTAGGTTCGGTGCTGTTATACACGTGTCAGGACCGGAGCTTCCCTCTGTCGGGGGTTAGGTCCGGAGGTGCCGCACTGGTATTTAGCCTGGAGCTTTCCCATGTGTGGGATGTAGCTCCGGTTGTAGGATACATGTGGCAGCACATGGACTAACCATAGAAAGGAGGTAGGTCTGGTCCTGTATGACACGTGGGGCTTTCGGAGGTCTTCAACTCAGACAGGTGAAGTTCCTTTAGTCTTTTTGCAGTCTCAAGGGGTATACGGTACGCAGGATACCGACAACTATGATCTAGTAGTACCGGGGGAAGTGTCGATCGCACACTTCGACATCACTCGAGTTGGTCGATTAGTAAAGGAGCATTGGTTTTAGTAAGGAGCACCGGAAGCAAAGAGACGAGCTAGATAAATGCAAGATGTGCGAGACTAAAGTGAGACGCGCGAGAGACTAAAGCGAGACGCGCGAGATATGAAAGCACGTCTTCCACTGTTGAAAGAGAGATGTGCAGCACAAGGACTGTAGAGAACTTAATTTCGGCGGTGGTGGTGCAGAGACACGTGCGACCAGGATGCGCGACCTTTCATTTCCCCGAGGCGGTATTGATGCATCCCATCATTCCATCAATGCACGGGAAACCAACTGCTCTATCGTCGACTTCGCACAGACCTTATATAAGACGCGCCATCACCCATCAGTTCTCCACAAGCACGCCACTCATTTTGCATCTGTTTCTTCTTCTTCGTCTTCTTTGCGCCGACAACCCACCATCACCACCATGGCCAACGTTCTACTTCCAAGCGTGCCGAGGGAGCCACCCTGAAAGAAATTGTGTTTCACCTCCCCCGAAAGGTTCAAAACCGAGCTGCGCCTCCTTATGGGGCAAGAGGCGTACAACAATAGTCTCGCGCCATGAGTTCCTTGGGTCTGAGTACCCTTCCACAATTTACTGGAATGGGTACCCTCAGCCACTACCTCCACACCCTCACGGGGATGGCCGATCGTCTGGACAATTTGTTTGAGACGATAGCCCAGGTGCTCGGCGCCGAGGGCCGCAAAAACCTGGTGGCGACGATGGAGAGCAACCTCGGTCTCTGGGTTGCACCACCGGTGCAGCCGGAGCAACCGACGCAGCCGGCCTAGGTTCCTGTTGCACCGGCGCCGAAGTCGCCGGAGGAGGAGGAGGAGGAGGATTTAGTTATTCTTTGTTGGTTTTAGTTGAAGTTTTTCCTTTTTTGTATCTTCTTGTACTTTTTCTTATGTTTTGTAATATATTGTGTTAAGAATGAAATTTATCTATGTTCAACTTTGTGTTCCACTGTTGTGAATGAATATTTTCTTGTGTGTTCAACTGTGTGAATGAATGAATGTGTGATGTGTTCATTGTGTGGATAGTGAACTGTGTGAAAGCAATTGCAAACATGAAGAATTTGATTATTTTCTAGACATGTGAATGATTTAATTATCAAGTGAATGTGCTCTAAGTTTAGTGATGTGTGATATCAACAGTGAACCGAAGCAAAATGGAAAAAATCACAAAGCTAAAGGAGGCATCGGGAATAGGAAGCACGCTTTTCATAAGAGTGTGTCTCCCTTTTGGCAGAGGAGAGGGAGACGTGGAGCATAGGAGACGCACTTTCTTGCTAAGCGCATCTCCATTTTGAGTCTTCGCATAGATATTATATAAGGCGCCATCAGTCTCTCCTCTTTTCTTCGTTCGTCTTCTCCTTGCAGACAACCCACCATGGCCAACGTTCCACCGCCAAGCCCGCGAGGGAGCCACCCTTGTTGTTGCTCCCCTGAGAGGCTCAATAATGAGCTGCTCGAGATGACGTTTGACAGGCTGTTCAATCGGTTTCAGAGGCTGCACGAGACGATGGCCGAGGTACTCGGTGCCTAGGGTCGCAATATTCTAGTGGCGGCGATGGCGAGGAACCTCGGTCGCGAGGTTGCACTGTCGGATCTGGACAAGCCGGAGCAACCGGCAGAGCAGCCAAAGCAGCCGGCGAGGACTCCTGTTGCCATGGCGTCGGATGGCCGCCGAAGTAGGAGGAGGAGGGGGATGAGGAGTAGGATTTAGGTTTTCTTTTGTTATTTTTAGTTGATGTTGTTTTTTCTTTTCTTGTGTCTTGTACTTTTTTCTTGTGTTTTGTAATATATTGTTAATGAATGCATGTGTTATATGTGTTCATCTGTGTAAAGAATATTATCCTGTGTGTTCAACTGTGAATGAATGAATGTGTTCATCTTTCAGCGACATGTTCATGTCCGTTTCTAATCGAAGACAAAGGAGTTAGCTTTTTGTAAAGTCCGTCTTATTTCTTTCGCAAATAGGAGACGTGTTTTGATAGATGTGCATCTCCTGTTTGTCAGAGAGGAGGGCGCGTCTCGGAAACCTACTTAACTGTGACGGGCTTTATTGTAACTCGTCTCGTCGTACGTTCAACCGAGCTATGTCAGATCCTCGCTGAAGCGGGCTCGTCTCGCTTAACCTTATTAGAGACGCACGCCTTTGAGCGCGTCACCCATCTTTGTCTCCTATTTGGGTTTCTTACGTAGTGAACCGGTCCCCCACGGTCGCACAGTTGCGCAGCCCGTTGGCCACCGTCTCGCCACCGCCTTGCAGCCCGTTGCCCCCCAGCGGTCGTGGACTTCGACTATTCAAACTGACCAAGTCCTTTGCCGGCCGAATGTTGTGGTGCAATTAACAAAAATAGCGGCTTTCAAGAAGTCGTTAGGAGCAAGAAGAAAATATTCGCCATTGTTTCAATTGTCGTTTGATACATGCATTTCTTTGTTGTCGCTACAAGGATTCGGAAAAAAGTTATTTTTTATTTGTACTTTCTGTTAGGCTGTGGATTAATCCTAGAGACATGCTTTGGTAGTTGGTTGCTTGCATTATGAACTAAGAAATGATTCAAAAATTTTTAACCTCTCTATTGAATATAACTATAGTATATGTTCATGTGTGACACATACTCACTCACACTTACACACATAATCAGCCCTACAACTACACACGACTTGTAAGAGCATCCTTTCAAAGGTCACCAGAATCTGATACGCGACGGGAAACATTGCATTGCCATTGTATGTTGACGCCTGAGAGATACATGAAATTGTTTGGGATTTCAAGTAGTCGTTAGTAGCAAGAAGAAAACATTAGCCATTGTCTCAATTGTCTTTTGATACATCCATTTCTTTGCTGACGCTACAAGGATTCGGAAAAGGATTGCTTTTTTATTTGTACTTTCTGTTAGGCTATGGATTAATCCTGAGAAATACTTTGGTAGTTGGTTTCTTGCATTATCAACTAACAGATGACTGAGATGTTTTTAACCTCTTTATCGAGTACATGTGTGGTATCCGACTATATGTCATGTTCATGTGTGACACACACTCACTCACACCACCACACACACTTACACACACCACTTTCACACTCAATCAGCTCTAAAACTACACATGACTTGTAAGAGCATCTTTTCAAAGATCACAAGAATCCGATACGTGTCGACAACGTTGCACTATCATTGTATCTTCACGTTTGAGAGATACCTGAAATTATTTGGAAATAAATTCCGATGAAACACTCGGTCGATTATGGGAATCGAACAATCCAGTCGATCTGAGGCTCGATTCTGCAGCGTGCCACGGCGCGCGGCAACTCGACGGAGCTCATGAGCCTCGTTCACACATACCACACGCCGTCCATGGTCGACATGCTGCAACGATCGCATGCGCTCTTACCGGACGTTGTCGAGGCGCTCAACCGGTCCCCGATGGTCGCACTGTTGTGCAGCCTGTTGGCCGCCGTCTCGCCACTGCCATGCAGCCTGTTGCCCCCCGGCAGCTGTGGACTCCGACCATTCAGGTCGACCAAGTCCTTCACCGGCCGGACATCATGGCGTGTTGAACAAAAACTAGCAGCTTTCAAGAAGTCGTTAGGAGCAAGAAGAAACCATTCGCAATTGTTTCAATTGTCGTTTGATACATGCATTTCTTTGTTGTCGCTACAAGGATCTAGAAAAAGTTATTTTTTTAGTTGTACTTTTTGTTAGTCTGTGGATTAATCCCAAAGACATGCTTTGGTAGTTGGATGCTTGTATTAACTAATAAATGGCTGGGATTTTTTTAACCTCTCTATCTGGTATAACTGTAGTATTTGTTCATGTGTGACACACACTCACTCACACTTACACACATAATCAGCCCTATAACTATACACGATTTGTAAGAGCGTCCTTTCAAAGATCACCAGATTGCATCGGAATCCGATACGCTACGAGAAACGTTGCACTACCATTGTATCTTGACGCTTGAGAGATACTTGAAATTATTTGAGATTTCAAGTAGTCGTTAGGAGCAAGAAGAAAACATTCGCCATTATTTCAATTGTCCTTTGTTTCATGCATGTTTTTGCTGATGCTACAAGGATTCGAAAAAAAATTGTTTTTTATTTGTACTTTCTGTTAGGCTATGGATTAATCCTGAGACATACTTTGGTAGTTGGTTTCTTGCATTATGAACTAAGAGATGACTGAGATTTTTTAACCTCTTTATCGAGTACACGTGTGGTATCTCTACATGTGTGACACACACTCACTCACACCACCATGCACACTTACACACCACTTTCATAACAATCAGCCCTACAACTACACATGACTTATAAGAGCATCTTTTCAAAAGATGACCAGAATCCACCGAAATTTGATACGCGATGAGAACGTTGCACTATTATTATATCTTCACATTTGAGAGATACCTGAAATTATTTAGAAATAAATTCCAATGAAACACTCGGTTGATTATGGGAATCAAACCCGGACGGACGGGGGTGCACATTGCGGCCGCTGACTAGTCGGTCTGAAGCTCGATTCTGCAGCGCGCCACGGCGCTCGGCGACTCGACGGAGCTCACAGGCCTCGTCCACACATACCAGATGCCGTCTACAATCGACATGTTGCAACGATCACATGCGCTCCTGCCGGAGGTCGTCGAGGCGCTCAACCGGTCCCCGACGGTCGCACTGTTGCGCAACTTCGACGATTCAGGCCGACCAAGTCCTTCATTGGCTGGACATCATGACGCGTTTAACAAAAATGGCGACTTTCAAGAAGTCGTTTGGAGCAAGAAGAAAACATTCGCCATTGTTTCAATTGTTGTTTGATACATGCATTTCTTTGCTGTCGCTACAAGGATTCGGAAAAATATTTTTTATTTGTACTTCCTGTTAGGCTGTGGATTAATCTTGGGGACATGTTTTGGTAGTTGGTTTCTTGCATTATGAACTAAGAAATACTGATATTTTTTTAACCTCTCTATCAAGTACGACTGTAATATCTATTCATGTGTGATACACACTCACACTTATACACATAATCAACCACACAACTACACACGACTTGTAAGAGCATCCATGCATCCCATACGCGACAAGAAACATTGCACTACCAGAGGTACAAAAATATTGCACTACTATTGTATCTTGACGTTTGAGAGATACATGAAATTATTTGAAAATAAAAATCCCGATAAAACACCCGGCACATCCTGGAAATTGAACCCGGGCAGGCGGGATGCACACTGCAGCCGTTGGCCAAATGGGCTGAAGCCCGCTCTCAAAAATGACTTGGATCCTGGGCAAAGAGATGTTGTTCTTTGATCATTTGTCATATTTTTCTCTAATTGTTTTATGTTCGGAAAAAATAGTTATTCTAAAGCCTGTTTGACACATCTGAAACTCGTTACAAAAGCAACTTGTTTGAAAAGCTGATGGAAAGCAGCTTCTGTTTATACCATGCTTTTAATTCATTGTGAAAAGCAGCTGAACTAGCAAGCTGTTACAGAAGTTTCCTGTTTATTCAAGCTGTCACAGAAATTTCCTGTTTAACACACCCTCAATTTATTTTTATAAAGAGAAGCTATGCTAAACAGAGCCTATTACTTGCCACGAGAAAGGAGTAATGGAAATATTGCCCACTGTCGGAAGCTTGTTCTCGACATTTTGCGATGGGGCTACCGACTCTGGGTTGATGCTTGGACAAAAACCAAACGCGACCAGGCCGAGACGCTTCAAGATCCGCGCAACTACGTGGCGTGATCTGTGCCAGCGGTTAGGGACCCCTCGTTATCTCCCCCTTCGCGGCTTCGCCACCCGGGAACAGCCGCCCAAATCGCAGCCGGCGAGGCAGCTCCCTCTGACCTCCTCACCCGCCGCCGCCGCCCGCTAGTTGCAGGTAAGCCTCCGATCCTCCTCGCGATAGCTTCCCTGCTGCCCCATGTGTTCTCGGCGCTCGGGAACCAACGGGTGCTCTTGAATTTACCGGTTGGTTCGGTTCCTGGCGTTTACCCTGGGGAAAGGAATTAAGGAAAGATGACAGGTAGACATAATTGATGTGCTGGTGGAGGTCGTGAGGCGGAAGCACGATGTCCCTAGTTCCTGGTCACTCTCTTTCCTTGGCTTGTTATGAGAGTTGCACAAGAACAGTCAGTCTATTCCTGTCTCAGTATCCTGTAAACGTGTCGATGCGGTCTGCTGGTGCTCTGATTGTTCTTACCTCCGCTGGTTGGACAGAATTGTCTGCCACGCTACCAACCACATGTTCAAACTAGTTATGATGCCATTAGTTATGCAAATCATTTTCAGACATAGTGCTGGATTAGTAGCTTTCAATCTGAAGTAGAATTAGTAAACATGTGGACTACTCTACGAGTTATGAAAGTGGTGTTTCTTCTAGCGCCTTCGTCATCTATTCATAGTGGGTACGCCTGAATGATGTGGTTATTTGTCACTTCTCAGGTTGTCCCTCCCTCCCAAGTAACTTGCCTCTCGCTGCATACTTTCCTGTGCTTCGGAAATGGCAGCACCAAGGCCTGTTGGTCGGCTTATTTCCCATGTCATTCTCGATTTGGATGGTACCCTCTTAAATACAGGTGACTGAAATCTTGGAGATGCTTATAGTTGATTTTTATGTGGTTTATAAAATATGCTAAGTGTGTTTCTCTGAACTAACTTTGCTTCTCCTGATCATACATCTTGGCAGATTCCATTGTGTGTCGGGTAGTGAAACCATTTCTTGTGAAAAATGGGAAAAGTTGGGATAGCAAAAAAGCACACAAGCTAGTAGGAAAGACACCCTATGAAGCTGCTGCAGTTGTTCTAGAGGACTACGGACTCCCTTACTCTACAGAAGACTTCCTCTCAATGGTTACTCCAATGTTCAGTGAGCAGTAATATCACAAACTTCTTCTAGTAAATTTAACAAAACTACTATTCAGTTTCTTAAGACTACGGTTATATTGACATTAGTATCATAAAACTACACTTGCTATTACACATTTTGTAACACTACGATTTTATTGCCACTTCATATCACTGAAGTACACTTTTTTAAGGCTGGAGCACAGTTTTGTGATAGAAAGAAATATGTATTGTTTTGTGATACAATATTACAATAGCAGTGTAGTTTTATGGTGTATTGGTGTTGATGTTTAAAAGTGTAGTTTTGCAATAGATATTGTATGCCAATAAAGGTGTAGTTCTCCAAAAATGATTTCTAAAACTGTAATTTTGGGATAATCTTTCCTTTCTTAGTTTAGTTTTCTAAAATTTACTCAACTTCTTTCATGATTGCGTATTTCCTGATATTTTGCATAAATCGTTCTATAATGCTAATTTATGAGGAATTAGATTAGATGTATTTGGCTTTTATGCTGCATTTTCTTGATAAGGTCCGTCAATCTTTTCAATATTTCTAAACATGAATGTCCCCAGTCCTCAATCTGTTTTCTGTTGCGAACTGAATTGATAGAATCATAGAATAGACTTCATATTATTATTTTTAAAAGAAAATAGACTTCATACCGCAGGTGGTGTAACATTAAACCTCTTCCCGGAGCTAATAGGCTGATAAAATATTTAAGAAGCAATGGGGTGCCAACGGCTTTGGCTTCAAACTCACCAAGATCTAATATTGAAGCCAAAATCTCTTGCCATCAAGGTATGTCTTTATCCAAGTTCTGGAAAAATATGCATGCTCTATTTCTAAGTGTATTATCAGTTAATTTATTCTTACTATGTATAGGATGGAAAGAGTCATTTTCTGTGATTGTTGGTGGCGATGAAGTAGAGAAAGGGAAACCATCTCCAGATATGTAAGACACCGTGCTACACAATGCAGTCATCTATAGTTCTCCATATTTGTTGAATTCGTCACCTTTTTCTTATTTCTGATCTACTGGTGTGATACTATTCAAGATTTTTGGAAGCTGCTAAAAGACTGAACACCGGTCCTTCAAATTGCCTAGTAATCGAGGATTCCTTGTAAGATTTTCCTTCCTTAAATCTTATGTGATATTGTTTATTCATGTTAGCTTGGCATGGCTACACTTTTTACCATAATCAAATTACAGACTTAGCCCCCGTTTGGGGGAGCTTAAGATTTTCCAAAAGCACTGCCTGGAGAAGCAGCGACCCGCTGGTCCAACAAGCGTTTTTCCAAAAGCTCGACGAGGAAAAGCTGGTCCTATTTGGCATTAGCTTTTGTGGCTCAGGGAAGGTGGGCCTCGATTCTCACCATCTATGGGAGGAAGCTCTGTGCCAGCCATCGAGGAGGGGCTGTTGTGGATCTGGAGGCCATCAAGGAGGGCCAGCTCGGATGGGGATGCACAGGTCATCTGTTTCCTCGCTGGCCGCTGCTACGACTTTAAGTGCCTCTTCTCCTCTGTTGTCCGCCTGCCGCAGTTGATACTCACCTCCTCCATAGTTGCATGAAGTAGGAAGTCTCTTATTGCCGGTCGCTGCTATCCTCAAGCCCGCCCACAAGCATGTGGGTGGTTGTTTGGGATGCACAACCTCACACGGAGATCCAATCTGTCTATATCCCACCTATAATCTGGGTGGTTGATTGGGGATCCAAAACCTCACACAGATCTAATCCGTCTAGATCCCACCTATAATTGGGAGGAGGCAATCGACCTCTCCGTACGGATTTGGTGGAGGAGCCGAGGGGACTCAGGGTGGATTTGGTGTAGTAGATTGGGGGCAGTACTTGGACGAGCCAGCGGTGGAGGCATGAGGCACGCGTGCACTGCACAAGGGTGTGGCAGCGGTGACTCAAGGAGGGGTCCGTTCAGGAAACATTATGGCGGCGGCGACATGAGTAGGGGGTCATCGAGGAAAGGGCACTACAGGCCGATGACTTCACATTGTATATGAAGTCTTTATATCAGCTAGAATTATTATCAAAGTAGATGTTCTTTCCTGTCACATAATACTGTGCTAAAGACAGTACATTTGACATTGTAAATAATTGTTGTGTTAGGCCAGGTGTTACAGCTGGAAAAGCTGCAGGAATGCATGTCATAGTTGTACCTTCAGTACCCAAAAGGAGTGCAGAGTTCAGTTCTGCTGATGAGGTGATCAATTCCCTTCTTGATGTAAGGCCTGAGAAGTGGGGTTTGCCACCTTTTGATGATTGTATGTTCTAACACTTATTTATTGCTTGCCATTTAATAGTTCAAAACATTATAGAATTTCCTGCTGATCTGTTGATAAATTTTCTGTTCAGGGGTTGAAGGCACTTTAGCAATAGAGCCATGGTTCATCAGTGGACCTGTGATCAAAGGATTTGGCCGTGGTTCCAAAGTACTAGGAATACCAACTGGTATGGGAAATAGGGAAACATATTAGTAAAGATAAATTTTTATCAGACCAGTTTAAAACCTCAACCTAGATAACGATTAACTTCACATGCCTATAATTTTTTTTCTTTCTTCGCTATACACTTTAAATTTGTTTACTGAATGGTGAATGGACCGTTCCAGACAGTTCCCTAAATAGTTGGCTACTATTTAAATGTCAGTCCTGTAGCATTTTTGCCTCATTAGGAAAGTTGGTACATGACTGTAGGTAGGATTCTTGCTGATACCGTAGGACACATTAGTGATTCCATGCTGATTTGGGAGCATATATCTGAAATGGATTATTTGGTCATATCTGTATATTACGCTCAGAAGTGTACTTTGTGTTATGTATTCATAATTCACCTAGTGAGTCTTAGACTCTTAGTAATTAACCCTTGCAAAGATGTGGCTTCAAACTGATGTTGTATTGTTAAAAGAGTTCCAGACATTCTGGTGATTTGGCAATGTGCTACTGTTTTGTTTCATTTTTACTTATTTAGTTTACTTTTGAGTTTTTACTTTGATAATTTTTCTCTTATATTTTTAGGCTTGGTATCGTTTATTCCATTACAATCAAATTTTCAACTGAAGCACTGATAGTTCTGTGTTTGTACGCAGCTAACTTACCTGCGGAGAGCTTTTCTGACTTAATGTCAGAGCATACATCAGGGGTTTACTTTGGCTGGGCTGGACTTTCAACACGTGGTATTTACAAGATGGTCATGAGCATTGGTTGGAACCCATATTTCGACAACACTGAGAAGACAGTGGTGAGTGTTCTTTAGTCATTTCCATGTTCAGTTCTAATGGAAGGTAATTAGTGGATTAATCTCCGAACAGGAATAGGTACACATATATAGCCCCATAGGGACTGGTACATGGGCCTAGCCCAACACAGTCCACACATATAGTCCAACACCCCCACAGTCCTAACATCTAGCTACAATAGATGTTGAGACTAGACCGAAACTCCGAAAACAGCGACGACGGTAGACCCTTCGTGAAGATATCGCCGAACTGCGATGTTGTCAGGACGTGGAGAACCCGGACCTCGCCACGTGTAACCCGCTCACGAACAAAATGGAGTTCGATCTCCACATGCTTCGTGCGCTGATGCTGGACGGGGTTGGTGGAGAGGTAGACGGCGCTGACGTTGTCGCAGTAGACCAACATGCTCCGGGCGATGGGGGAGTGGAGCTCCTGAAGTAGCTGCTAAAGCCAGAAAGCCCCACACCATTAGCCACGGCGTGGTACTCCGCCTCTGCACTCGTCAAGCGTGACACCACAGGCTGGCGATTCGAGGACCAGAAGACGAGGATCCCGCCCAGGAAGATGGCGTAGCCAGAGGTGGACCGACGGGTGTCTGGGCAACCTGTCCAGTCAGCGTCGGTGTAGACGATCAACTCGGACGCCGAGTCACGTCGAAGGAGGAGGCTGTGGTCGAGGGTGCCGCGTAGGTATCGAAGGATCCGCTTCACAGCGGTGAGGTGTGGCTCCCGTGGGTCATGCATGTGAAGGCACACCTGCTGAACCGCGTAGGAGATATCTTGCCTGGTGAAGCTGAGGTACTGAAGTGCACCTGCAAGACTCCTGTAGGCGGTCGGGTCACTGACGGGTGTCCTGTCGGTAGAGGAGACCTTTGCCTGGGTATCCACCGGCGTGGAGCACGACTTACACTCAGCCATGCCCGCTCGCTCGAGGATGTCCAGACAGTACTGCTGCTGGTGAAGGAACAGGTCGTCTGGGCGGCCCTCGACCACAATACCTAGGAAGTGGTGAAGTTGACTCATGTCCTTCATAGCGAACTCTTGCTCCAAAGCAGAGATAGTACGCTGAAGGAGAGTCGGACCGGATGCCGTCAACACAATGTCATCGACGTACCAGAAAAGGTAAGCAGTGTCAACACCCCCCCTCTCCCGAGCGATAGACAAACAGCGACATGTCCGACTTGGCCTCAACGAAGCCCAACAAGACCAGGAAGGAGGTGAACCAGTTGTACCAGGCTCGAGGTGCCTACTTCAAACCGTACAAAGATTTGTTCAGCCTGCAGACCATGTCTGGATGAGTTGAATCAACAAACCCAGTCTGCTGACTGCAGTACACCGTCTTCGTTAGAGTGCCGTGGAGGAAGGCATTCTTGACGTCCAGCTAGTGGACGGGCCAAGGACGCGAGAGAGTCAGCGACAGAACGGTACGAACCGTCGTTGGCTTCACCACCAGATTGAAGGTCTTGTCGTAGTTAACTCTAGGGCACTGTGTAAAGCCCCGAAGTACCCATCGAGCTTTATATCTCTCTAGAGAACCACCCGCCTTCTTCTTATACGTGAACACCCACTTGCTTGTGACAACATTACCACGACTCGGATGGGGCACCAGGTCCCATGTCCGGTTGGCTAGTAGAGCCGCATACTCTTGCTCCATTGCGCGGCGCCAGTGAGGGTCAACGAGAGCGCTACGGATTGAAGACGGTATAGGCGATACCGAAGAGGAGGCGGGCGGTGGAGGCGTCGTTGACGAGGACAACCCCAGAGAAATGCTCAATCGGCCGAAGGACCCTAGCTGCACGGCGAGTCACCATCGGGTGGACATGCCCGGGGTCCTAGTGGAGCACAGGCGGGTGGTACACCGGGGGCTCGGGACGAGCAGGAGTCGGGTCACCAACCCAATCCCATCGCTGATAGACAAGAGCAGGGTCGGCAAACCGTGGTACCTTGACCGCGCGTGGCGCATCGAGTGGCGTCAAAGACATCGGGGTCGCGCGTGGCGCGACAGTAGAAGTCGGGTACGCCGGAGCCGCGCGTGGCGCAACCGTAGAGGTCAGAGACATCGAGGCCGCGCGTGGTGCTACCGTAGAGGTCCGAGATGTCGGGGCCGCGCGTGGCGCGACTGTGGAGGTCGGAGACACCAGGGCCGTGCGTGGTTCAGCTGAGGATGTCAGGGCCGCGCGTGGTGCAACTGGGGAGGTCGGGGACGCTGGGGCTGCGCGTGGCGCGGCCAAGGGGGTCGGAGACCCCGGGGACAACGGAGCTGCTGGAGCGTGAGCACCAACCTGCGCTCATCGCTGGTAGACGAGAGCAGGGTTAGTGAACCGAGACGTCGGGGCTGCGGGAGGCACAGCCGGTGGCGCCTGAGGCGCAACAGTCGTCGTCGGAGACGCCGGGGCCGTACGAGGTGCAACACCCGACGTCAAGGACGTCGGGGCTACGCGTGGCGCAGCGGGTGTCGTACCTGCAGAAAAAGGCCAAGGCAACAGTAGTGTAGCAGCCTCGGTGTCAGTAGAAAACAGGGAGTCCAACTTTGCGATTGAAACAGAGGAGGAAGTGGAGAAATGAAAAGAGGACTCGTCGAAGATGACGTGTCGAGAGATTAAGATACGGTGAGTGGTGAGATCCAGACATCGGTACCCCTTATCGAGAGAGTACCCAAGGAAGACACACCGAGTGGAACGAGGCGCAAGCTTATGTGAAGCCGTAGCGGAAAGGTTAGGATAGCAAGCGCATCCGAAAACTCGAAGGTGGTCATAAAGAGGGGTGGTGTCGTACAAGGCAAAGTAAGGGGTAGGTGCACGAATCGCCTTGGTGGTGGGAAGGCGATTAATGAGAAAAGTGGAGGTGTGGAGGACCTCTACCCTGTATCGAGCAGGAATAGAGGCCTGAAACATTAGGGACCGTGTAACATCATTGGTAGTGCGAATCATGCGCTCGGCCTTGCCATTCTGAGGAGAGGTATATGGACAAGACATGCGCAACTGGACACCATGTGCAAGTACAAAGTTACGGAGCACCGAGTTCTCAAACTGGCATCCGTTATCGCACTGGAGAGCTCGAATAGTGCGTCCGAACTGGGTGGATACCCAAACGAAGAAGTGAGAAAGAGTGATGTATGTCTCAGACTTAGGGAAAAGTCCAGGGAAAATGTGAGAAATCATCAATCACCACCAAGTAATATTTAAATCCTGAAACACTGATAATAGGATATGTCCACAAATCATAATGAATGAGATCAAAAATGTGCTCAACATGAGTCATAGACGTCGGAAACAGAAGTCGAACATGGCAACCAAGCTGACAAGCATGACATAAAGACCCATGTGTGCCCCTAGTACACGAGATAACTAAACTACTAGACAACTTGGACATAGCATAGACGCCAGGATGGCCAAGCCGGCGGTGCCAAGTGGTGGACGAAGCTATCGTAGTCAGAGCAGAAGTCAGAGACGCAACAGAAGTAGGAAGTCGAAGCGTGTACAGGGGCCCCGAGTTATCACATCGAAGAAGAGGATGCCGGGTCGAAAGATCCTTCACAGATAAACCAAACGGATTAAACTCAACAGAAACATTGTTATTAGTGGTAAAACGACGAATAGAAAGCAAGTTCTGAATGATATCCGGAGCGACAAGAATGTTGTTAAGCTGGAAAGAACCCGAAGATCCCAAATCACCTACCGAAGTGATCTTCCAGACCCATTCCCGACAATGATAGATGAAGGAAAAGAAAGGTGGGGAGGGTGGGTAGAATATAGTATACCAGCGTCAGGAGTGGTATAGTACGAAGCTCCGGAATCAGCCACACAGTTAGTAGTGGGTGGCGTGAGGGGCATGGTGTTGAACGAAGACGCCAGTGACTGGCAGTCCCACCCCTGGGGCGGCTTTTGGAACGGTGCTAGCGACTCTGAGTACCCAGCAGGGTAGTCCATGCCCCCGTAGACCTTAGTCCACGACCCACCGGTAGGGCAGGCTAGTCAACCGTAGCCCAAGTGGGCGACGTACGCTAGCTGAGGACGCAGCGAGTGTGAAGGCGGAAGACCCGGAGACGGCCCAGACCACATAGAGATATGGTCGGTCCACGGGTTGTAGAGTGTGGGCTAGGGCGCTCCTCCCCGACCGGTCCACGGGTTGTAGTGCTGCCAGCACCAACGCCTCAGCCACCACGCTTACCGCGGCAGCGATGATTACCACCCCCAGAGCCTGCAGGAGTAGCTGGGGTGGTAGGCGGAGCAAGAGGTCGCGGCGGTGGTCCACCAGAAGCAGGAGGCCATGGAGACTGCCCAGAGCTGTAGAAAGTTGTGGCAGGGCCACCGGAAGTGAGATCCTCGAGCTTAAGGTCAGACCAGACCTTCTCGAAGGTCGGGGCGGCTCCACACGAAGGAGCCAGGAGCGAAGGTGGCAGTAGCGCTCATTCAGGCCCTGAACGACCCGAAGGACGAGCATGTTGACAGCAACCGGCTCGCCAAGGTTGCGTAAGTCGTCAGCCATGCCCTTCATCTCCCTGCAATAGGCGGAGATGGGGCGGTCGCTCTGGACGGTGTTCTGGAACCTCACGTTGATGTGTAGAGCACGAGTCGCACGGTTCTCCAGAAAGTGCTGCTCAAGCACCATCCATGCCCGACGCGTGGTACCGCCACCGCGCTGCCCGATGATGTCGTGTAGCTCGTCGGAGAGGGACCCAAGGATCTAGGTTAGGACCAGGCTGTCCATGCTGATCCAAGAATCATCCAACGGGGAGCCCTCCCGTTGAACGTGGTCCTCGAGAAGGTACCACCTCAACGTGAGGAGAAACACGTGACGCCAGCGAACATATGCGGTGGAGTCAGAACTGAGGACGATTGGCACGAGCGTCCAAATGTTCTGAACTCCGGCCGCCTGGGCGTGGAGAGCAGCGACGAGTGAGGCCGAGTAGGCGGAGTGAGCCCAACATCTGAGGAAGACTCGTAGGTAGCATCCAACAGTCGGTGAGCACTTCCCTCGAGCTGGTGAGATAGAGCGGCCACAGAAGCATGCTCCTGCTGTAGGGCTAGAGCAAGTGCCCGCTCGCGCTCGCGAGAGGCGGCCAGAGCCGCGATAACACCAGAGGTGTCGACGACAGTCGTGGTGGTGCTGTCTGCACCGCAAAGGGGGGCAACAGTCGCGCTATGAGCAGTGGCGGCGCCAACAACAGAGACCGTTATCGCCGGCAGGACGATGGACACGTCCGGAGGGGGCTCGAGACTGGCGATATATGGAGGCAACGACTAAGTGGGCCCAATAGTAGTAGTAGCACCCGCCTAGCCCAGAGACACCGGTCATGAAGGCGACAGCACCGGCACCAGCAAGTGCTCCGCTGGAGGCGGTGGGAAGCCCCCAAGACAGCCAGACACCAGCGGTCAGGCTGTCGGCGGCGCCAGCAAGGAGAGGCGGTGACCGGATCTGAAGAGAGGAGTTTGGCGGCGGCCAGATCTGGATCTGAGGAGGGAGCCGCAACACAGCGGCCAGGGGCGAGGCTGCTGCGGCCAGCGGCGCGGCGGCGGCGGCCAGGGGCGCGGCGGCGGCTAGGGGCGAGGCGGCGGCGGCCGTGGGATGCGTGGCGGCGACGAACAGGGGATGCGCGACGACTGCCGTGGTTGGCGCGGCGGCGGCGGCTGTGGACGGTACTGACGGCTGTTCCATGGCTAGGGTTCCTTAGGAGAGAGAATGGAGGATTAGGGTTAGGGTTTTCCTAGCTAATGATACCATAATAGAAGGTAATTAGTGGATTAATCATCTCAATAGGGTACACATATATAGCTTTATAGGGGCTGGTACATGGGCCTACCTCAACACAGTCCACACATATAGTCCAACAAGTTCTAATACGTTGCTCTAAAATATATCAATTGCAGGAACCGTGGTTGCTTCATGATTTCGGTGAGGACTTCTATGGAGAGGAGCTACGCCTTGCCATTGTTGGCTATATAAGACCCGAGGTAATTTTGTGTCAAATAACATTACCAGCAACACCTTTTTCATCTATTGGAATGCATGTTCCTGACTCTTGACCTTGCTTTCGATCCAAGGCCAACTTTCCTTCACTTGAGAGCCTGATAGAGAGGATTCACGAGGATGGAAGGATAGCAGAGAAGGCCCTAGACTTACCGGTATATGCCAAGTACAAAGACTCACCGTATTTGAGAAACCCCTTGCAGCAGGCAAATTCTGCTGGACAGACCGAGTTGAATTCGAAGTGAGGCGGAGCCCTCGTAGGAGGGTCTTACTTAGTTGTCACATTTGTAATAGAGGGGAGGTGCATTGTTGTTGGCGTAAAAACATTGGCTTGTACTCGACTCTTTTCACTTTTTCAGAAGCAGCGGTAGCTCTGCAATTCATAAGCGGTCTTCTAACAGGGATGTTGATACCCTTAAAAATGGAGAAGCGAAGGAGAAGTTGGTCAGCGAGGACTACGCAGTTATGAACTCATATTGATTACTGAATCCCTAATAACTTGCTAGTCCCTCTGATTTTAGTTGAATTTAAGGATTTTTTTTGCTGGAAAATGAACCAAACAAATTTGTTGTACTGTTATCAATTAAAATTTAGAGGGTGTATTTTATACGATAAAAATTGTGGCAGCAGTGTTTCTCAATTGTCAATATACATGAACCAAGAACAATGAACTATGCACTCCGCTTCCTAATGTATTTCCCCGTATTGATTGCTACTTGGAAAACTAAAAGCGACATTCAGTTACAAGCCAAAACCAATCAATGTGCACAAGCCGAATCTAAAACACGCTTAGGTGCTAGTACTGCCAATATAACCTGGAAATTGCAAGGCAATTCTAGAGGCTTAATTGGTCCAATCTAGCAGCGTGTGTATAGATTTGTGAGTAAGAGATTTTTCTTGGCAAAAAATAGTACCATAAACACTCGTATGTATGTAAGATAGCACTAAGAATATAAACATATGCACGTACACCCTATCGATAAGGAGCATTTTGAGAGACTGGATTTTTTTTTTTCGAAAACCCGAAGGTACCATTATATTAAGTAGTAAAAAAAAAAAGATTACACACTCGCAATGTAGTACAAGTTATCACATGCTATTAGCAATTCAGCCTCATCTGAACTCTATAAGCCTAAATGACATAACTGTCTTGCG
Organism: Tuctoria greenei; assembly: GCA_036927565.1. Lineage (NCBI taxonomy): Eukaryota > Viridiplantae > Streptophyta > Magnoliopsida > Poales > Poaceae > Tuctoria > Tuctoria greenei. The sequence continues at coordinate 148,043,790 of JAYESD010000007.1, forward strand.
ATTTTTTTTATTAATATACCTTTTTAAAAATCATTTATAATAAATAACTCTAGGATTCGAAAATTTGCCAAAATGACCCACTGTCGTATGTGCCTCATACGAAATGACACGTGGCCCACGCATTTCGTATGAGGCACATACGAAGCTTACGTGGTGCGCCACGTTGTCGTGAGGTTCCTGAGGCGGCGGGCTGGTTCCCGAGGAGGAGGCGAATCTCGTATGAGCCGCATACGAGATTCGAATTTCGTATGCGGCGCATACGAAATTTGCCCACCCGTGGGGCCCGCCCAACGCGTCGTATGTGGCACGAACGACATTTGTCCCGCTATAAAACGTGTCGCGCTTCTCTTCTCTCGGCACCCAGTGACGCCGCCGCAGCTCCTCCACCGCGCTGCCGCTCGCCGCTGCCGCTCCTCCAGCGCGCCGCCGCTCCGCTCGGCCTCCATTCCACCGCTTCCTCTCGGCCGCTCGCTCTTCGGTACTATTTCCTTTCCTTTTACTTTGTTATTAGGTTCATTACTTATTGCAATAGGTATTTTTATTCCTTGTACTATGTTATTAGGTGCCTTTATTATTTCAATAGGTATTTCGCTCTAGTTAGTGATTGTAGTTTTAGATGTTATATGATTTATTGTACTATGTTGAATAGCTTATTTGAATAGGTATTTCGCTCTAGTTAGTGATTGTAGCTTTAGATGTTATAGATGATATTGCAATAGGTATTTCTATTTGTTGTATTATATTGTACTATGTTATATGATTTAGATGTTATATGATTTAGTGATTGTAGCTTATTGAATAGGTATTTCGCTCTATTTAGTGACTGTAGTTTTAGATGTTATAGATGATATTGCAATAGGTATTTTTATTCCTTGTACTATGTTGTACTATGTTAGTTTTAGATATTTTTTTAGTTTTGTAAATTATTAACATGCGATTACTTTTATTTTCGAAGTAATCATATATGATTTATTTGTGTGTATAAATTCCAATAGGAATGTCAGAGAAGTTAGTATTTCGGATATTTTATGGAGTTGGCACAATTGTTTATGGCTCTATTGGGATTGATTTGTCTGGTTTTGCGTCGTGTGATGGAGGTATAACAAGAGCAAATGAGAGGACATTTAGTGGTGTCGTAAACTGGTTGATGAAAAATTTTAACCTTGATCCACAACAACATCAGTTGACATTGAAAGGAATGATTAATCGGGCGAGAAATGGAATTTATTGGGATTTGATTATTATTAAGGGAACACGGAATTGGAGGAAATATATAGATTTAGTTGTGGAGCGGGGTTGACCTCTAGTGCTTCTTGCGCAAGCAGAAATGAAAGAAGTAGAGATTGTAGCGGAAGCTGATGAAGCAAATAGTGTGGAAGATGATGTCAGAGTAGAAGAAGCTGGAGAGAACTCGATACATGTAGAAGGTGTGGCAGATGAAGGAAAGCACATTGAGAACATAGTTGAACAAATAAGGATCGAAGATATGGAATACGAAAATGTTCCAGAAGTTGACTCTTCTGATGATGAGAATGAGAATGATACTATTGTTCCGGTAGAGTTGAACAATCCAATCCCGAGTAATTTATCAGCTACAGAAAAGTATTGTGGCTTATCGGGATACCACGAGAATCAGTTAACACAAGGAGATATCTTTAAAGACAAAGATAGTTTGAAGGATGCTGTGAAATATTGGTCTCTGGCTGTGTAAAGATCCTTTACAGTTTACAAGTCAAGTAAAAAATATTATGATGTTAAATGTGTACTCTCAAGTTGTCCTTTTTGGGTCGATGGTTTCGAAGAGAAGTGGATGAAACTATGGAGAGTATCCAAAATGATTGATCACACATGCGAGTTGCATGAATTGGAGAAGTGCAATAGTGCTCTTACATCGCAGTTTATTGCGAATCACATGTACGCCCGAATTGTGGACAACATTCGGTTTGAGCCGAAATCAATAATAAACACTATTGAGGAGGAGTTCAAGTACACTATAAGTTACTCCAAAGCGTGGAAGGCAAAACAGAAGGTGGTTGAGCAAAGATTTGGTTCATTTGAAGCTTCTTATGAAAATCTTCCGAAGTTATTGCAGACCATCCAGGAGAGGAATGTTAGTAATTATTATGACATTATGGATGTGACTAACAGAGATATGTCGGGGAAGTTGTTTCTCCATCGTGCATTTTTTGCATTAGGTCAATGTATTGCTGCATTCAAACATTGCAGGCCTATTCTCTGCATTGATGGTATTTTTTTAACTGGAAAGTACAAAGGTCAAATTCTAATAGCTATTGCAGTTGATGGGAACCAACGGGTGTTACCTGTAGCTTTTGCTTTTGTTGGAAGCGAGAACAATGATAACTGGTATTGGTTTCTTAGTCGGTTAAAGATGGTTGTAGTGCAAGAACGGCCTGATGTTTGTTTGATACACGATCGTCATGCTGGTCTGCTTAAAGCAATATCTGATTTGAAACATGGTTCCTCCGAGCGTGGGCAACAACCTTTTTGGACAGACATTCAATCAAGATATTGCATGAGGCATTTGGGCGCCAACTTTTTCAGTCACTTCAAGAACAAATAACTTATGAACTTGTTCAAGATGTTGTGTAGTCATAATCAAGAGAGGAAGTTTATTGCTTGTCGGTGTTTGGATCCGGCAGATCTCCTGACACTACCGTTGGTAGATCGAGGAGTTGTAGTTCGGTAATGGGCGCGCAGAGATTCAAGAAGGTGAAAGACAAGTGGACACAGAGATTTACGTGGTTCGGGCCGCCTGAGCGTAATACCCTACTCCACGGGGTGAGTTAGTGTTGTATTGAGCGTGTGAGTCTAGAAGAAGCTCCAGAAGAAGAAGCTCGTCTAGGTCAGGGAGTCCAGAAGAGGTCTGGAGCCGTCCCTTATGTATCGTCGACCAGTCCTTTTATAGTACCAAGGACTAGTCATTACACCGTTAGCCTGGCCCGACATGTGGCCCCAGCGGTTACACATGCTTGATATACAATTAATGAGGTTAATTACTCTTAATAGCCCGGTAACGGGCCTTAACAGTGCCGTTACCGATATTAAGGGACATCCGATCGTGTGTCATTAATATGGTATTAATGAAACTTAATTGGGTTTTGAAGTCTTTGATTGCTCCTTGAAGGTCCGGAGCCGTTGGGGATCCACCATCCTGATTGTTGAAGTTGAAGGTCTGGCGATCGGCCACGTGGCAGCTCTGGAGCTTACCATCGTGGACGGGTAGGTCCGGTGTTGTTGGGCACGTGTCGGCACCGGAGCTTCCCTCTGTCTGGGGTTAGGTCCGGGGATACCATACTGGTATCTAGTCCGGAGCTTTCCCATGTGTGGGTGATAGCTCCGGTCTTATGATACACGTGGCGGTCCTAGGACTAACCATGTCGGGGAAGCAGGTTCGGTTACGCCTGACATGTAGGGCCTTCAGAGGTCCTCAAATCTGGTAGATGGAGTTTCCTTGTGATCTTTGCAATCCCAAGGGGTACGTAGGGTACTGACAGTGGCCCCCTGGGCCCACCTCTGGGAGAGACCTTTTGGATGAAGTCATTCTGCCAGAGGTGGGTCCATTCTTCGGTTTTTGAGCCGTGTCTTCAAGGGTCTTCGGACGTGCCATTGGCGATAGTTCGCAGTTAGACCACCGCCACATGGAATATCCTGGATGCGGCAGGTGAGATCTTAGCGTGCGGATCTCACGCAATTGAAGGTCACTGGTTCCCGATACGAAAATCGTATCGGTTCCGCGCGCCCTGTCAGGCCGCCGCCTTCGGGTTTCCCGCCTTCCATGATGACAACCGTTCGCCTGGGGTAAGGACCTCGACTTGATCGTCGGGCTGGCCTCGGGCCCTCTTGTCATTGGCTGGGTGAAGCTTTTGACTGGTATCGTCGGCTCCTCTACGGTTTCCATCCAAGCGTTGCAGGGGCTTACTTAAGAAGGAAATCATGCACCGTTTGGGGTTCTTTAAGCCTTTCATTCGAACTTGCGCTCAAACCTTCCAAACTTTCGCTTGCTTTTCCTCTCTTGCCTCGCTGTGCCGCGATGGAGTTGGGTCTCCGCCAAAGCCGACTGAAGACCGACAGCGATTTGAAGAAGGTCCGGGCCCTCATGGGGTGGTCCCCTGACTCCTCCAACCACTTGGTCCGCGCTGGCAAGCTACCGTTCGAGAAGGAACACGCCGGCGACATGGTGTACTTCTCCGCGTACGCCATGGTGGAGTTGATCCCACCTTTATCCTCTTTCTTCTTGATGTTGCTAGACTTCTATGGTCTGCAGTTGTACCACCTTGGCCCCCACTCCATTCTCCTGGTGTCGATCTTTGTCCACTTCTACGAGATGTGGGTGGGCATTACCCCCTGCATTGAGCTCTTCCACAACTTCTTCACTGTCCACACTATTGGCAGGAGTGACGAGTACCTTAGCTTCTACTATTTTGTGAAGCGCAAGAAGTGCCCGTTCAAGTACTTGCAGTCGTTCCCTTCTGGGAACTGGGACAACTGGAAGAAGGATTGGATCGTCATCAGGGTGGAGGAGCACGAGAAGCTGGAGCTACCCGAAGGCCTCCCAACATCAACACTGTAGTTTGGAGTGAAGCTTCGGTGTTATTGGATGCCTTCAACCCTGCTCTGACCAGGATCCGCCATTGCGTGGAAGGAGGGGTGACTCCTCCGCTGAAGAAGAGGGAGAAGCTTGCTTGGGCCCTCAACAGTATGCTGGACGACAACCGGATCGAGATCAGTTTGAAGTCCAACATGGAGGGTGCAACTTTGGAGTTCCACCTCAAGAAGTTACAGCACGGCATCGACGTCGAGGGTGATGACTTGGCTCTGCCAGCAGCTTTCCTCCCTCTGAACATGGAGGCAGAGTTCAGCAGGGAGCTCCGGCGGACGATGCCGGTGCTTGACGACCTTGGTGTCGTTGTGAGACGTTCGACCACCGGGTTGGCGATCTCCAGAGCTCCTGAAGGCGGCTCTGTTCCCACCCCAAAGCCAAGAACCGAAGTCGTAGGCAAGGGCAAGGAGTTGGTCGAGCCCTCGAGCCGTAAGAGGAAGCTGAAGCATGCCAACGGAAGGTCCGTCAAGCCGGCTTCTTCCGCGGCGGCTCCCTATCCCCGCAGGGGGGGGGTATTCATCGGCGGCATCTACTCCATCAGCGGCATCTTCCCGGGGTGCTAGCTCCGGCCATGTGACTCCAGCACCAGAGCCAGCTGAGGGCTCTGGGTCTGGAGGTCCTTCCCGGTCGAGGGGGGCCTCAACCAAGGCAACGCCGGTAGCAGCAACAAGCTTCGAGGGACCTTCTGGGACTACCACGCCAGTGGCGGCTGGGGTCAGTCCGGAGCGTCCGGAAAAGAGGTTCCGTGCTAACTGGTGCGGAAGCCTTCCGAGGTAATTTTTGATTTTTTTTTTACATCAGCCAGTTGTTTTATTGTTATGTCTGTATTTTGAGTTTCTTCATCCTTCATCCACAGCGTGCCTAAGAAAAGGGCTGAAGCTCCGGTCCCTGCTGCAGTAGTTGAGGCTGTGCAGGCTGAAGCTCCAGCTCCAATTCCAGCACCGCCCCAAGAGGTGGTTGAGGCGGTGGCAGCTCCGGCGCTGGCTGTCGTGGTCTTGGACCTCGACTCATCCCCAAAAGCTCTCGTGGTAGCGCCGGACCACGGGAATGAAGATGTACCAGCGGCACCAGCCCCGGAGGTTGAAGCTCCGGGCTTGGATGCTGAGATGTTGGACGCTCAGGCCACAGAGCCAGAGGTAGCTGCGATTCCGGCCCTAGAGCTGGATGTTGTTGAAGCCCCGGCAGTCCAGCCGGTGGTTGATGAGGTCCCGACGGTGGAGCCGGGTGTTGATGAGGTCCCGATGCTTGAGTCGGTTGTTGAGGAAGCTTCGGCAGTAGAGCCGGTTGCTGCAGAAGTTCTGGCTGTAGAGTCGGTCGTCGAAGAGGTTCTGGCATCCGAGCCAGTTGCCGCGGAGCTGTCGGCGCCTGAGCCTATGATGGTCGAAGCACCAGCGCCTGAGCCAATGATGGTCGAAGCACCAGCACATGAGCCAACGGCGGAGGAGGCGCCTGCGCTGGAGCCAGAAGTAGCTCCTACTCCGACTGAACCTTCAACACCTGTTCCGGAAGTGGTGATCCTAGAGGCGCCCGCTGCTGAGCCAGGGTGCCAAGATGAAGCCGCTGGCCCTCCGCCTAAGGGACCAGTTGTTGATGACCTGGCGGTGGGACCTTCGTAACCAATTCCAGAGGTCGGCACTTCTGCTGTAGGACCTTCCTCGGCTGCGGCCGAGGCTATCCCGTAGGACATCCCTAGTGTCGTGGAAGCTCAGGAGACCGCTCTTGTAGAGTGGGACCCAATTTTTTTTTTACTGAAGACCCGCTGGAGACAGCGGAGAGGACCCCGGCAGGTCCGGTCCCAATCCCCCTATCGTTGTCTATTGACAACACCTGCTCCAGTCTTCGCCAGGTCCAGCTGGCTTTCTACCATGACAGCAAGGCCCTCGAGGTGGAGCGCCAAACCCTTAGGAGGTGGCGCAACCGACTCCATTTCGAGACCAAGCTGGCGCAGTCGAGGTTGGCTGACGACAAGGAGTGCGTGCAGAGGGAGAAGGTATGCCTGGAGTATTGGGGTAAGCTGTTGGATGAGAGGGAAGGCATGACGCGATCCCTCAACAACCAGTCCCAAGCCATCTATGAGCAGGCCAAAGCCACAAATAGCGCAGCTGATGACCGCCAGGAGAGGCTCGCCACCATCCACGATAGTCTCGTCAAGCGCCGGGAGGCTCTTGAGGCACGGGAGAGAAAGCTCGAAGATGAAGAGCAAAAACTCCTGGAGCTGCGGGACGACCTCGTGAAGAGGGAGGAAGAGCTTGTCCAAAAGACAGCTCTGGCTAACAAGAGCCTTGAAGAACGCACCAAGAAATTGGAGGAGCGTTGCGAGGAGGAGGACAAGAAGGCTTGGGAGCAAGGGCAAGATCTCTACAAGCAGGAGAATGTCGTTGCCGCCAGTGAGAAGAAAGTGCAGGGCCAAGAGAAGGATCTGGTCAACCTCTGGAATGAGATCCACCTCCGGGAGGAAGAGCTCAGTAAACTCGAAAGGCGGGTTGTTGAAAAGATTCAGCAGAATGCCAAAGAGGTGGAGCGTCTTGCTCGGAAGAACTCGGAGCCTGCGGCAGCCAAAAGATCCTTGGAGGAGATGCGAAGCGCAAGGGCTGCGGAGTCCCAACAAGTTTGGGACTTCCTGGGCAAAGCCAATGACGCGCTGACGCCAATGGGCTTTAGTCCTGTGCGTCCGGATGATCCGGAGCCGGAGCTAGACCAGGCGTTGGAGGCGCTGAGTTCAACAAGCAACAAGCTCACCAAGATGGGCGATGTCATCGCGGACCAGCTGGAAACTGAGGGACAGTCCCTGGCGAAGAACGTCGCAGAGTTTATGCTAACGTGCTACACCAGCTGGGACCCTCAATTCTCTCTGGACCCAGTGCTTGAAGGCCCCATCGAAGGAGAGGGTGAAGCCACCCGAGCCAGCGTGTCAGAGGTTGCCCAGAAGGTCGCCCAGTTCTTCCACATGGTTAGGACCATCTCTTTGTAGCACCCGCTTGTATTCTCCCTTCTTCTTCTCTAATTTTGTAATCTCTTGTCTCCAGATGAACGAAATCCAAATTTTTTTTTTATGAATTTCATTTTTTGTCTTCAACACCTTTGTCTCACTTGGCCCCCTGGTAGATGTACACAATTTGATTGTGAACATGTACCAAGAGGATGTAACAGTTGAAGACTTGCATGCTTCAAACTTGTAGAATGTAGGTCCGAATTCTTCGATAGTGTAGGCCCCCTGAGGTTGTCGGAGCTTAGTGGCTCCGGCATTGACCATCATTGGAGCTTAGTAGCTCCGGTAGTAGTCTCCATCAACGCGTAGAGCATCGACGGTTAGCCCTCTGGGGTGTCGGAGCTTGGTAGCTCCGGCAGTGACCTCTGTCAACATGTGGTGTATCGACAACAGACTCCACTATAGAGTCTTTCCACCATCTTTTCTTCATGTTGACGGCTTGCCCCCTAGCTTTACCGGAGCTGAGTAGCTCCAGCGACGCTCGATGTCAATGTTTGAACATCGACCACAAGCCGCCTAGAGGATGTCAGAGCTTTGGCAGCTCCGGCTTCATTCACCATCGTCATGAAATATATATTTTTCCTGCACACTGAAGTCAAGAAAAACAGTAAAATCCATTTCCTATCTATAACTTTATTGCGGCTTACTATTCTCGAGAAAGTTTTAGGTCGAACACAATTCTAAATACAATCAAGAACATTGTCTTGTTTCCTTCAGGCCCGATCATTTCTAGACTCGCCTTACTTCGGCCTGTCGGAGTGTAGGTAGAGTGGCGTACTTAGGGTGCATGACCAGGCTAAGTCGATAGCACACTCCGGCCCTAGAATGGCTTGGCGGCATTCAGACGAGTAGGCCATCAACAATGTTTGGACCCGGAAGAATAGACAATGTAACTCGAATTGTACATGAACTGGTCGAGCTAAAGTTTCTTAAGAACTGCACAACTTTGTTATAGACAAGAAAGAGAAAAATAAAAAATATTAAGCCTGTACAAAGTAAATGCACGTGGAGTCTGTTTTCACATAATGATGTCTTTCATTAGGTACGGAACCAAGCTAAGTGTGTTTCGTTTCTCGTTTGACCCAAGGTAGCTAGCTACACTTTTAGTTCTGAGACTTGAACAAGTGTTGCATGGACGTTGCGGACCTAATAGGGTAGGTCCGGCTGCCCTCCCGGAGGAGCTACCCGACTCTGTACAATGACTCTATAACATACATCACATGTAATTACAGACTCACCTTCGTGATATCAAGCGTAGAACTTATGGAGGTGCTCAATGTTCCAAGGATTTGGGAGAGGTGTCCCATCCTCAGGTGCCAAGCGAACGCATCCGGGACGGGATACTTTGATCACTCGAAAGGGTCCTTCCCATCTGGGGGAGAGTTTGTTTAACCCTTCTCTGGATTGTATTCTCCATAGCACCAGATCGCCTTCCTCGAGCTATCGGCTGTGAACATGCCGTTGGTGATAGCGCCGAAGAGCTTGGCGGTATGGGGCATTCCGAACAGCTGCTCGGCACCTTCCCTCTTCAAGGAGGTCAAGGTCTTCACGCCGGAGCTGGTCCTGCGTGGCTTCGTCGGAGGTCTGGACCCATAGTGACCCTAAGGTGATCTACGGAGGAAGGACTGCTTCAGCTCTGTACACCAGGAAGAAGGGTGTCTCTCCAGTTGACCATTTTGGAGTTGTCCTATTGGCCCATAGAGTGGGCGGAAGCTCTTCGATCCAGTTGACTCCATGTTTTTTCAGGTGCTCATATGTGCTCGTCTTGAGTCCTTTCAGGATTTCTGCATTTGCTCTCTCGGCTTGGTCATTGCTTGTCGGGTGAGCTACGGAGGCGTAGCTGACTTGGATGCTGAGGTCTTTGCAGTACCCTTGGAAAGCAGAGCTTGTGAACGATGGACTGCAAGAAGTTGATAGCTGATTGTTTGTTTATTATCACAACTGGAGTTGCTTCCGGCCATTTGGTGAACTTGTCAATGGCAACATACAGGAACTTGTAACCAGGCTCTTGGGAAAGGTCCCAAGATGTCCATCCCCCACTCAGTGAAAGGCCATGTAGGAGGTATCATTTGTAGAGGCTGAGTCGGTGTGTGTATTTGCTTTGCATGGAACTGGCATGCTTCGCATTTCTTCACCAGCTCAGTTGCATCCTGAAGCGTTGTAGGCCAGTAGAAGCCATGTCGGAAGGCTTTACCGACCAGCGTGCGGGAAGACGTGTGGTTCCCACACTCGCCTCCATGGACTTCTGCGAGGAGCTCACAACCTTCTTCTCTTGTGATGCACCACATTAGGACACTGTTGGCACCGCGCCAGTAGAGATCCCCTTCTACCAGTGTGTATCTTTTAGCCAATCTGACTATCCGGTCAGTGGATACATCATTGTCAGGAAGGATATTGTCTTTCAAGTAGCTCCGGATCTCTGAGATCCATGCATCGGAGCTTGCTTGAGCATTTTAGTCTTGCGTGTTGGGTTGCTCAGAGCTTCCGACGGCACCTACGACCCTTGATGGCTGCCATGGTAACAGGGCCATCGGGACCGCCAGCTTCGGGATGCTGGTCTCGCCCCCTTCGCTCAGTTTGGCAGGCTGAGCTGTGGGTTTTGACAACCTCCGGGTGAAGGTTCTGTCAGGAGCCGGGGTTCCAGTTGACGCTTTCGTTGGGAGTTCGTCAGCTTCAGCGTTATGGACACACTGGACATGGTGGAGATCCAGGACTTCAAAGTCCCTCTGAAGCCTATGGACTTCAAGGAGATAAGCAGCTAGTTGAGGATTGTTACAGGAGCATTCAACCTTCACCTGTTTGATGATGAGCTGCGAATCTCCCTTGACCAACAGCTGCTTGACACCATATGACAGTGCCACCTTTAGTTCGTAAATGAGTGCTTCATACTCTGCCATGTTGTTGGTCTCCTTGAAGTCAAGGTGGACCATGTATTTTACCTTCTCCCCAGTTGGAGCAAGGAGAAGGACTCCAGCTCTGGCCCCCTGCTTTTGCATGGAGCCATCGAAGTAGAGGGTCCAGTGAGGTTCGGTGAAGACCGGAGCCTTGAGTTCTGGCTTCTGCTCACTAGGGCCCCCAGGGTTTGATGGAGATGGGGTCCATTCCGCCATGAAGTCTGCCAATGCTTGACTCTTGATCGCTTGTCTTGGGACGAATTCAAGATCAAATTCGGCCAATTCCGTTGCCCACTTTGCAATGTTCCCAGTAGAGTTGGGATTATGCAAGATCACACGCAGTGGATGAGAAGTCACCACTGAGATCTTGTGAGCTTGGAAGTAATGGCGAAGCTTTCTGGAGGTGATGAGAACTGCGTAGAGCAGCATGTGCACCTCTAGGTATCGAGTCTTGGCATCATGTAGTACTTCGCTGATGAAGTACACTGGGCGCTGGACTGTCCGGACCCTCCCGGAGGGGCCCGGAGCTTCCTACACATCGACCAGGACCCTCCTGGAGGGGTCCAGACCTGCTTCGGGGACCTCCAGGTCCTTGCTGGAGGAACCCGGAGCTTCTACTGGAGCGACTCGAACCCTCCCGGAGGGGTCCAGATCTTCTGGAATAACTCCTTGTAGATCCAAGTCTGGGGGCTGGGACCCAGACTCACCTTCATGAACCTCCAAACCCTCCCGGAGGGGTCTGGATTCCTGAGCTTGGGATGGTCCTGGTCTCTCCGCAACCAGGACCATGCTGACAACCTCGTCGGTTGCCAAAATGTAAAGCAGTAAGGGCTCACCAGGGTTCGGAGCTACCAAGGTTGGTAGATTGGTGAGGAGCTGCTTTAGCTCCTGGAACACCTTTTTTGCTTCTTCAGACCATTGGAATGGTCCAGACTTCCTCAATAGCTTGAAGAAGGGCAGCGCCCATTCCGCCAGTCTTGAGATGAACCTGCTGAGGGCGGCTAGACATCCAGTCAGTTTCTGGACATCCTTGATGCGGGCTGGTGGCCGCATATCCTCAATGGCTTTAATCTTCGCCGGATTTGCCTATATGCCCCGGTTGTTTACCAGGAAACCAAGAAGCTTTCCGGAGCTAACCCCGAAGACGCACTTGTTTGGGTTTAGCTTCGTGTGAGTGACTCACAACTTGTCGAAGACAGCTTGCAAAGTGTCAAGGAGTGACTCCTTGTCTTTGATCTTGACGACGATGTCATCAACATACACTTCCACTACGTCTCTGATGAGCTCTCCAAAGGTTTTGTACATAGCTCGTACAAATGTTGAGGCTGCATTCTTGAGACCAAATGGCATGGCAGTATAACAATACAATCCATCTACTGTGATAAAAGAAGTATGTTCTTCATCTTCCCTAGACATTCTAATTTGATGGTACCCATAATATGCGTCTAGGAAACACAGTATCACACCCGGAGGTGGAATCCACTTTCTGATCTATTCTAGGTAGTGGGAATGGATCTTTTGGGCATGCCTTATTCAGTGTTGTGTAGTCGATACACATCTGAAGCTTCCCGCCGGCCTTGGGTACAATGACTGGGTTTGCCAGCCATTTTGGATGGAAGACTTCTCGGATGAATCCAGCTTCGAGCAACTTCTTCACTTCTTGTCGTATGAAGTTCTGTTGCTCTACTGATTGCTTCCGAGGCTTCTGATGTACAGGCCAAGCGTCAGGATAGATCTTCAGATTATGCTCGATCACTTCCCTAGGGATCCCAGGCATTTGCGACGGTTCCCAGGCAAACACGTCAACATTAGCCCGGAGGAAAGTGATGAGCACGAGTTCCTATTTTTCATTCATACCTCCCAATATACGGGTGGTCTGAGCGGCATTGTAACCGATTTGGACGACTTTGACGGGGATGTCAGTGTCGTCGCTTGGTTGCACGCGAGGTGCAGAGGTTGAGCCTCGTTGACGAATGCTCGGGGGTTTCAGAGCTTGTTCCTGCCTAGACTCTTCCTCCTGCGCTGTAGCAAGCGCATTAAGTTCTTCCAGAGCAGTCACTCCGGTAGTGCGGTCTCCGCAGATCTGGAGAACACCAGCTGGTGTTGGCATCTTCAACACCAGGTAGCCATAATGAGCAGCAGCCATGAACTTGTACAAGGCGGTCCTTCCCAGAATGGCGTTGAAAGGTAAGTTGATCTAAGCAACGTCAAAGACCAACTTCTCAGTGCGATAATTCTCCCGAGTCCCGAAGGTCACGAGGAGAGTAATGGCACCGAGTGGGGTTATGGCCCCCGGACCTACTCCGGAGAAAGGTCAGGAGGGGCGAAGGTTCGAAGGTCGGAGCTGAAGCTTGATGAAAGATTCGAAGCTTATGAGGTTCAGCCCCGAACCTCCGTCCACCATTACATGGTGAATTGAATGTTATTGATGGTCGAAGATACCATCAAAGGTAGTTGACCAGCTCCGATCATGTTCCACGGGCAGTCCGAAGCATCAAAAGTGATGGTGGTGTCCATCCACTTTCGATGAGGCTCTGCTCTGGCTGTAGGAGCTACTGAGGCCATGTCCCGCCGCATGGTCTTGAGGACACGACGGGAGGTGATGTCCCACGAACCACCAAAGATGGTGTTCATGGTCTTCCGACGCTCATTGTCGGAGACGTCGGAGTCGTCATCGACGGAGGTGTAAACAACCTTCAGGACCTTTTTAGGGTCCTGAAATCCTAACTCCTCTTCAGCCGGAGCTTCATCGACTTTCTGTTTTCCTTCCCTCTGTCGGAAAGGAACTTCTTCCCGACGCTTGTTGTAGCGCTCGGCAAGGTTTTGGACCTCCCGACAGTCTTCCAAGTTGTGGCTATTCGACTTGTGAATAGGACACCACACTTTGGAGTTGCCACCGTCTTCAGAGGACAACCGAGGTCGTTTCTCGAGGCGTGGCCCCCGGCCACCCGGAGCTGCAGCAGCTGCAGTAGTAGATGTGCCGGCCGACGGCTTCTTCTTGCTGTTGGACTTTTTCTTCTTTTTGCCACTCCCGGAGGTAGTGGCTTCATCTTTGGAGGATTGTTTACCATCCTTCGGAGGTGGTTTGGAGTGCATTTCACGGCCTTCCGCAGCTTTGGCACACTTGTCTGCCAAGCTGAAGAGCTTCGTGACGTTGGTGATCTCTTTGATCGCCAGCTTCTCCAGCATCTTCTTATCTCGTATGCCCTGTCTAAATGCCACAATAACAGAGGCGCTGCAGATAGAAGGAATACCTGAGAGAACCTCTGGATGAATGAGCGCAGGGATTCTCCCCCCTTCTGCACGACAGCAAAAAGGTCCAGTTCGGTGCCTGGTCGGGTGTATGAACTCCCGAAATTGGCGGTGAACTGTTGGCACAATTCATCCCAACTATTGATGGAGTTGTGAGGAAGGCTCATGAACCAGGACTTGGCGGTCCCAGTCAAGGCCACTGGGAAGTAGTTGGCCATTACGGCCTCATTACCTCCGGCTGCAAGGATTGCAGTGGAGTAAATATGGAGAAACTCAGCGGGATTAACAGTCCCGTCAAATTTCTCCGGTCGGTGAGGCCAGAACTTTTGTGGCCATCTGACCATGCGTAGGTGCATGGCCAGGGCTGAACAGCCTCCTCCTACTTGAAAGTGCATCTAGGACTCCCTTGTGGGTTTTGGATGATTTATGACAAGCAATTGGGATCCTAATCCTTTTGTTGAGATGAATGCAGGAAAATGATGAAAAATGAGTAAAATGCCAAAAAGTGGGAAATTAAGAAGGAGAATGAATTTGAGCTCAAGAAGAAGAAATTAGTAGATTAGTATGTATGGAGTGTGTTAAGGAAACACACCCAAGAGCTCAATCTTACTTAATCACACACACACAATGCACAAAACCATACAGGACCGGACTAGTCCGATATCAACCGGACTAGTCCGATATCACATTCTGCACAAGATCGGACAAGTCCGGTCTCCACCGGACTAGTCCGATATCTTTCTGTTCCACTTCGGACTAGTCCTCCCCAGTGCGGACTAGTCCTCAACACAATGCACAAGTCACTAGATCGGACAAGTCCGGTCACAACCGGACTAGTACGATCCCCTTTCTGATCCACTTCGGACAAGTCCGGTAACTACACGGACTAGTCCGATTTACACTCTGTTCTAAATCGGACAAGTCCTCTAAGTGCGGACTTGTCGTTCTAAACACTTAGGGTTTCACAGATCCGGACAAGTCCGATGTCAACCGGACAAGTCCGAAGATTTCCAGCAGCGAAATCGGACAAGTCCGTTTTTCAATCGGACTAGTCCGATACTCCTGGACACTTAGGGTTTGCTTCACACAGCACACCGGACTAGTCCGGTCTCCACCACGGACTAGTCCGATCTTTCTAAACCCTAACGGTAATTTCTAGAAACCCCATATAAATTGAGGTGGATGGCCCACTTTTAAACTCTCTCGAACCCTAGCGCCGTCACACCTCCCAAGAGACTCAAAAACCATCTCTCTCCACGAAGTTGAGTGAAAAATCGATCAATCCTTTGAAGATCACTTGTAGATCATTGGAGAGGCACTTTGCACACGATTGAGCTCTTGGTTTGAATCTCTAACACACTTTTGCATCTCAATTTGTATATTTCGAAGTGTGTTATTGGTAGCTTTGAAACTTGTAATCAAGGGAGCTCTCAACTTGTGAGATCGCCCCTTCAACTTGGTGATTTACCCCTGTGTGATTAGTGGAAGAGGATTGGCCTTCGTGGCGATCCGACGAGGGAAGGGTTGGTAAAGACCCGGTCCTTTTGTGGACTCCTCAACGTGGACGTAGGCTGCCTTCGTGGTAACCGAACCACGGGATAAATCTTGTGTCTTGTTCGTTTGTGTTCATCATTCTAGTTGATCAACATTATCTAGGGTTTGATTCATTTTGTTGAATTGAAGTTAAATAGTGAACAAGAATCATACTTGCAATAAAACTTAATCTACAACTATTGAACTGTCATTATAGTTTATATTTCCGCTGCAAACGACAACGAAACAATCAAATTGACCTAACTTGATCAACCTAGCCCGTGAAATCCGGACTAGTCCGCACTTTACCGGACTAGTCCGATATATCTGGATTTGACCTTTTTGTTGAAGTGCTACAGGAACCGAGAAATTCAAGAAGGCCTATTCACCCCCCCCCCCTCTAGGCCTACATTCACTACTCCCTCGGGAGCAGGACTGTCTTGAGCCTCTCGCCTTTCGCGAGCACGCTCGATATGGACACAATCATCCTGTTGACGGTAACGGCGATCAAGCTCCGCCTGAAGGTCATGAATTGAAAGCTTGGTTACCGTATGAGTGTGTCGCGCCCCAGAAGGTAGCGACGTAACTTGTTGTGATGCAGCACACCTCCTGCTTTGGGAAGCGTGCAGACCAAGTCTGCCCGACACAATCCGGCGCTGCGATGGGGCCCGCCCCGAAGAGGGAGGACCTTGGTTGCTGATGCGGTCGGCTGCTGCTGCAACCATATGTTCCACATCAGCCCTTTACAGCTCCATTGCACCCTGGGATGCACCTGGAGGTGGTGGACGTTGAAGGAGAGCACGCGCTGCATGGAGCGCATGTTCAGGATTGTTGTTATTCGCCGATGCGGTGACCGACGCCGATGCATCGTCACGCTGCCCAACTTGATTTGTTGGTGCAGGCGGTGGCGGTGGAGGCATGACTCCTGCTGGAGCCGTGGCACCTGCCGGTTGCTGCATGTTGGAGGGATTGCCCCCAGCAGGTTGAATAGCAGGATTGCCGTTGGATGATCCAGCAGCTGAGTTCACCATCCTTGAAATCTCGGGCGTGCCCCCCTACTTGGTGCGCCAACTGTCGGTGTTTGGATCCGGCAGATCTCCTGACACTACCATTGGTAGATCGAGGAGTTGTAGTTCGGTAATGGGCGCGCAGAGATTCAAGAAGGTGAAAGACAAGTGGACATGGAGATTTACGTGGTTCGGGCCGCCTGAGCGTAATACCCTACTCCACGGGGTGAGTTAGTGTTGTATTGAGCATGTGAGTCTAGAAAAAGCTCCAGAAGAAGAAGCTCGTCTAGGTCAGAGAGTCCAGAAAGGGTCTGGAGATGTCCCTTGTGTATCGTCGACCAGTCCTTTTATAGTACAAGGATTGGTCGTTACACCGTTAGCCTGGCCCTACATGTGGCCCCGGCGGTTAAACATGCTTGATACACAATTAATGAGGTTAATTACTCTTAATAGCCCAGTAACGGGCCTTAACAGTGCCGTTACCAGTATTAAGGACCATCCGATCGTGTGTCATTAATATGGTATTAATGACACTTAATCGGGTCTTGAAGTCTTTGATTGCTCCTTGAAAGTCTCGAGCCGTTGGGGGTCCACCAGCCTGATTGTTGAAGTTGAAGGTCCGGCGATCGGCCACGTGGCAGCTCTGGAGCTTACCGTCGTGGATGGGGTAGGTCCGGTGCTGTTGGGCATGTGTCAGCACCGGAGCTTCCCTCTGTCTGGGGTTAGGTCTAGGGATGCCATACTGGTATCTAGTCCGGAGCTTTCCCATGTGTGGGCGATAGCTCCGGTCTTATGATACATGTGGCGGCCCTGGGACTAACCATGTCGGGGAAGCAGGTCCGGTTACGTCTGACATGTAGGGCCTTCAGAGGTCTTTAAATCTGGTAGATGGAGTTTCCTTGTGATCTTTGCAATCCCAAGGGGTATCCGGTACGTAGGGTACCGACATTGCTCTATGGCAACGTCTAGACGAATTGACTACGACACAAGTAGAGGCGTCCTCAAGCAGAGCCAATCCTAATGAAGTATCTGTTCCAACTGTAGGTTCATCTAGCTGAGACTTCTCTAGTTGGATTCGGTGCGAACCGAAAGAGAAGTGGTCTTTATTATACGACACTAATGGTGCTAGGTATGGCATCATGACAACTAATTTAGTTGAGGTGAGGTTCTTCTGTTACATTACTTATATTGATTTTTATTTAGTCTTCTATATTTTACACATGCTAATACAGTAGTACTCAATACAGATATACAACTGTGTGATACGTGGTTTAAGAGGGTTACCTTTGGTTGCTATTGTCGGGGGCATTTTATATGGGACATGCAAGTACTTTCGTGAGCGCTACGCTACTGCAATTTCAGTACGGAATGATGACAATTTGGCTTATTCACCCTACATGTGCAAGTTCATGGAGAAGAAGATCCAAAAGGCCGCATTTCATCGTGTGCGACCTATGGGAACTGTGGAGCACATGTTTGAAATTCTGTGTAGGGACAAGAATCGTCGTGGTGCTAACCGTGATAGAGTTGTTTAGCAGTGCATTCTTTGTCAGGATGATTGCACGTGCACATGTATGAAGCCACAACTCTTTCATAGGCCTTGTTCTCATGTTATTGCAGCTTGCTCATATACCAAGTTAACACCAAGTAATTACGTATCCTTCTACTTCCAGAAAGAGGTTCTTGTGAGTACTTGGAATGCAGAGATATATGGGTTTGCTACGGAAGGCACATTTACCACAGATCCAGGATCAGACGCTTTGCGAGGACCTGACACCACGCGATTGAAACAGAAAAGAGGTCGTCGCAAGACTCGTCGTATCAGAAATGATATGGATGAGTCCAAAATTGGCAGATTTCAAGGAACATGCAGCAAGTGCAACCAAACTGGACATACTTAAAAAAATTGCATTTCGAACAATGAGGAAAATGTGGCTGAAGTTGGACCTTCTGGGAATCCTAAGGATGGTTGGCGTCCTCGTGCACGCCGCACATCTATGTTTATATATGTCAATGCTATTTGATGTGCATTGTTATATTCAGATGTGCTACATTATGTAATATCTTATTATTATGAACTATGAATTTGTACGTGTACATTAAGTTAAGTGTGTTGTATCGGACATTGACATATGTTCTGTTATAATATGTTGTGCATGTTTCTTATTTCAATATGTTGTCCATGTCGTTCATTTCAATATGTTTTTCATATATTTCGTCCTACTAATATTATCCTTGTCATATATAGATATGGCTGCAGAAGAAGGACAGTGTCCTGAGTTACTTTAGTTTCGGATTGATATAACTCACCGAGCTTTCCGACTATCGCGTGGTGAGGATTTGCTCGTGCTTCGTCCTCAGCTGCCTTCCAAGTTTTGGAAGATAGACCATAGATGGATTCCCAGGTACATTCTTCTGTTAATACGAAACTAAAATTGTGCAGGAGGTTGTGCAGGAGACACGACCGTTCTCATAGTCCGTTTACCAAGAGTACTTATAGTGGTACCTTCCTCGGGCGCGAGTTGTTCTCGCACACACACCAGGCAAGCGACAGACACACGTACCCTAGGTGAGAGATACATATCCGCGTCATAGAGATGAAGCGGCTTCAATGGTGGTATGATCGAATTCGTTGAAGTACATTTGCAACGTTTTACTATGTTATTTTCATGAAACATGACTAATTAATTGTTGTATGACCGATCACTTCGCACTTGTGAAGATGAGTCAGTTCCGACAGGTTCTTGCGGAGTCCTCTGCTGGACTCCAACGTCTCAGGCACTGGATATCGATGACTTCGTCAGAGATGGTGCACATGCTGCAAAACATATACAGTCACGCCAAAGAGGGGTTGAAGTTGGCTTCTTGTGCACAATCACGTGCACAAGACACTATTGTACCGACTGCACGTCACGTTAGGCATCCCAGCATAGCAGGTACGTAATTATTAGTCAACTTGACATATTTGCACGATACTAATATTTCTGTTCATATATCTTCTGCAGGGACCTCCACATAGGTACCTACTTCGGGTGCAGGCCCGTCCACGCAGGTACCTACTTGGGTCCCAGGCCCATCCACACAGGTGCCTGTTTGGGTTCCAGGACCGTCTACATAGGTACCTGCTGCTTGGGCTCCAGGCCCATCCACACAGGTACCTGCTGCTTGGGCTCCAGGGCCATCGACATAGGTACCTGTTGCTTGTCCTTCAGGGCCGTCGACACAGGTACGTGCGTTGGGATTTTCCAGACCAGTCAGCACAGATACCTTCTTGGGTTCCTTCTTCTAACCAGACTGGACCGTCCACGCATGTGCCACACATGGGCGCAGGTATGATGTGCAACAATTATGCTACTTAAATACATATTGGACACAATGAACTTGCTAACTATATATTATATGTGAATGCAGGAGACGGCACAACAGACTACGATACTACAATTTCCGGCTCGCTGGCGCACCACCACAGTCCTCCAGTTTCACCTTTCCAGATCGACAACTACCTGGTGGACGTGCCGCAGCAGGACACAGTTCCTGCATCGTAGTTGGATGGTGCTCCCATTCCGACTCAGCCTTCACAGCAGTTTGAGACATCGATGCCTGCGCAGCAGCGACAAAGGAGGGCAGCTCCTACGCGCGTGTCTTACGATTGGGCTCATGTGAACGCAGCGCGTAGGTTCGACAACAAGCGTGGTAGACATTAGTAATGTGTACCCATGTATGTGTGTGTTATATTGTAGAAGAACTATGTTATGTTTCTTTATGCACTATATCTTTCATCGTGACAATGCACTTTATCATGTTCGGTGAATTTTATCCATGACATCAACAGATACATGGCAGGTGAATCTCGTACGAGAGAAGAACGACATTGCAGGCGAATCTCGTACGAGAGAAGAACAACCCTGCACTCATCGACCTATATAAATACGACTCCTCATGCATCCTTGTGTTCATCACACCAACAATGACGAGTAGAGGTCGAGGTAGGCGTGGAGGTGAAACAATGGTGAGTACAAGTCGTGCTACGCGAGGAGGTAGAAACTTTAGAGCAGTGCCTGAAAATTACTTGATGGGAGGTCCAACTTGGTGTGAACCACCATTAGATGAGTTCCCGCTTTTTAGTAAGAGTGATTTTAGCCCGTTTAATCCACTACGGCCATACAATGGCAGCAAACAAGAGTAGCCTAAGTGGCGTTGTGACCTGGATTGTATTGTCCAAATGATGGACGAAGGAGACGACAGCGGTCGTCGATTCTTTCGTTGTCATGTTGGTAGAGTAAGTACTACATATCATTTCCAAAACATATTTCATATATGCAATTTTCATGACAATACTTTGGTTTTAGGGCTTACTATGATGATGACAACTGTGGATATACACTCTGGGTTGATCCACCACCTATTAAGGCTACTCGAGAGTACATTAAACATGTACAACGTCACAATCAAGATTTGGTAGGTGAACTGGCGGAAATGGAACTTCAACAAATGGAACTTTATCCTGTTACAAGTCAGACGAATGATAACGATGAAAATGGCGTTTGCAATAACATGTCTTGCAACAGTCCGCATCACAAGTAGTAGCGAATTAGCGAAATATGTTTCAAAATATATCAGAAGTATGTTTCATATGTATCAGAAGTATGGTTCCCATGTATGACAACTATGTTTCGAATGAGGATTTTGTTAAAATTACTCTGTCGTCTTCGTACTTTGCGACTTGCCATATTACTTTTGTCAGACGAATCTTGTAAGGCGAATCTTATCTACATAAAATACGAAAAAAACTTACATGAAACTTATCCACGACATGGCAGGCGAATCTCGTACAAGAGAAATACGAAATTGCACTGCTCCATGTCAGGCGAATCTCATACTCCATGTCAGACAAATATCGTATAAGAGAAATACGAAATTGCACTGCTCCATGTCAGGCGAATCTCGTACTCCATGTCAGGCGAATCTCGTACAAGAGACATACGAAACTGCACTGCTCCATGTCAGGCCCCGTGAAATGTCAGTTCACACTTATATATCTCAGGGATGAAATTTCTCGTAGACTAGGTCCATACACCATCATCCGCTCGTCTATATAACACCCCCCCCCCCCCCCCCCCCGTGGTAACAGCTTCACCACACACTTGCTACAATCATTCCATATACTTCACTACCATGGACGAGAACTCACCACCCACAAATAGAGAAAAGGTTCCAATCCCCGAGGGATTACAACCTCCAATGTGTTTCTGTGGCACTGATTGTAGGTTTGTAAGAGATCTTCGACCTGGTTACTCGTATGGTTGCCGGCGTTGGATGTGCGACAACTACGAGTACGATCCTCCTCACAGGACGTGCCCATTTCTTCCAGGTGGTAGGAAACAGGTAATATGCAACATTATTTCTGTTTTATGAATGCTATAGAATCTAATCTTTTGTACAATCACTTGTGCAGTCGCCACCACCTCTTTGTGACTTCAGGAACTACATCGACCAGGAACAATCGACAGAAGACGCCGAGGAGGTTGAGAGAATGGCTCGACTTGCATATTGGAAGTTCAAGGAAGAAATAGAGTGGGATGAAAGAATAGAGCAAGAGAGGAGGAATAGAGCTGCACAGGAGGAACGTCGTCGCAAGAGGCAAGAAGAAATTCGACAATGGAGAGCAGAGTGTGATCGCAAAGCTGCAGAGGAGGAACGTGTCGCAGCACAAGCACGAGAGGCTGAGTGAGAACGCATGCGCGAAAGAGCTCGTTGCGCAAAAGAAGTCGGTTCGGATGCTTTGCATAAGGGAAAATACCCTTGTTGCACTCAGTAGCAACTTGGGTAGACTATGCTCGGCGTTTAATTCAACTAAGGCGTGTTAGGATTAGATCGATGCATCTTAAGTGCGTCGTACACATGCCATTTGTATTACCTATTTTATATTTTCTTCCACAAATATGTGTACTTATGTTTTGCCTCATGTACCGTAGTAGTAGAGTGGCAAACAACATGTACATATTTTTGGAACTATGTAGTTTCATTTTATGTAACCGCCACCGATCTTACAATTAATTATCTTTAAGTAATATGAATTTGTATAAATTAATACTTTTATTGTATAATTTTTCAAACTATGCATTTGTTATCGCTATATGATTTTAAAATTTTTGAAACTCCCATTAAACTCCCATAAATTATATTCATTACTTATTTTTATAATCAACAAAACTTACACTACAATAACCTTTATGGACGTTTCTATCGATTCTGACTCTAAATATTTCTAAACAAAAAACCAAAACTGAATACAATTTGCAAATGTGCAGAAACGTGATCGTATTGCCTAATAACACATACAATTACTCTAGTTTCTACATACTAAACATAGAGGAAGTTCATTGAAATTAAAACTTCACAATGTATTCTCTATTTTATACTTTAGAAGTTTTTGGCAAATCGGTCTACAAATGTTTCAAAAACTTTGCCTAAAATGCATTAAAGGCAGAGTCAAAACTGGCACACACGAATGTCATACGTGCCTCATACGATGG
Source organism: Tuctoria greenei (assembly GCA_036927565.1). Taxonomy (NCBI): domain Eukaryota; kingdom Viridiplantae; phylum Streptophyta; class Magnoliopsida; order Poales; family Poaceae; genus Tuctoria; species Tuctoria greenei. The sequence goes on from JAYESD010000007.1 coordinate 148,066,622, forward strand.
TATTATTCATGTCGTATGGGGCACGTACAAAATTCGTGCGTGCCCATTTCTTCTACCGTGGCAAGCCTTAACTCCACCGTGGCAGACACCAAATGACGTGACATCGACCAGATGGGTATTTTGTATGTGCCTCATACGAAATTCGAATTTTGTATGAGGCACATACGACAGTGGGTCATTTTGGCAAATTTTCGAATCTGTAGGTTATTTATTATAAATGATTTTTAAAAAGGTATATTAATAAAAAGAATTCACTGTCTTGCCCCTCCTATAGACCATAAACGAGCCTCTCCCTGGATTTCCCCTATTATTTCCTCAATATTTCGATCACACCTTCAAAACACTCTTGCATTACGCTCCTTCTAGAGGGTTCACTGTCCAGCATGTCAAGATGATCATGGAGCGCCACCCTTGCGATTGAGTGGTGCTGCACCCATCGTCGAGGTTTAGAAAATAGTTGGCCACTCCTGTGCTCCCCATCCACTGATCTGGGTGGAGTTGAGTATTTTTTTTTCCTCTACACAAGGCTCATGTCCATATCACCTGGGCGACAGGGCCGTCCCTGAAGAGGTGTTCGACGGTCTCCAAATTACGGCGACATAAGGCGCAAAAATATTGGTTTGTCCATGTCCTGCGCTGTAGCCGAGCTGCTATCCGGAGTCGGTTTTGCACTACGAGCCAGGCAAAAACTTTGCATTTTGGAGGTGCCCAGGCGCACTAAATCTTCTGCTGAAACCAAGAGTGGTGACTGCCTTCGAATTGCGCTAGGTACACAGACTTTGCAGAGTATACTTCACCAGCCGTCCAAAATCCAGCGGACTTCATCCTCTTGGTGGTCTAGGGTGTTGTACACCTCTTGATCACGCAAAATCACTCAGAGTTGGAGAAAGTCAAACATATTGTCCCCGGATAGAACATGCAAGATATCCTTCAGCCATGTATTATTCGCGAGAGCTTGCACCACATTTCTCCTCTTCCCCCCGCTTAAACTGTGCAAAGCTGGGAAGAACAGTGCAAGAGGGTCGCTAAGCAACCAATTCGAAAACCAGAACTTAGCGGTCTGGCCATTGTGGACAATGATCTGTGTTTGATGCATGAAAGAGCTCCAGCACTACAGGAATCCAGGCGATAAACGGCGGCCAAAATTATTGGCAACAATATTGTCATTAATTATTTAATTGGCGATGGCTAGGTCCAGTCATCGTTTATAAGTCCTTAATTTGTGACGGTTAACCTAGCACTGTCACCAATTAGTTATGAGCGACGGCCTACCATCGACAATAAGGACCGCTCTCAATATGGGTCGAGGACCAGGCCCACCCGGGCCATAATTAGTGACGGTAGACCTGAACCGTCGCCAATAAGGCCCATAATTAGCGACGGTGGACTTTAACATTGCCAATAAGCCCTTTTTAGCCAGCCCGCCACACCTCCCTCCTCATTTCGCGCGTTCATCTTTGCCCGTTCGCCTTCGCCCGCCGTCAACTGCCACCACGCTTTGTCGTCGCCCACCGTCGGTCAAGTAAGTTGTAATATCTCTCCTCTCTCCCTCCTCCCGAGCTCCCTATCCTCTCCATTGTCGCCCCACCCGAGCCCCCCTCCTCCCGAGCTCCCCCCCCCCACCCGAGCCCTCCCTCCTCCCGAGCTCCCCCCCCCCCCCCCACCCGAGCCCCCCCTCCTCCCGAGCCCCCCCCCCACCCGAGCCCCCCCTCCTCCCGAGCCCCCCCCCCACCTGTAGGTCTGTACTGTCCACAGGTAAATCCGGCCCCTCCAGACCATGGTTGTTGCGGCGCTGTCCATGAAAGACTGGATTGGTTGATCTTGAGATATTCACTTTGTTATCATACGTGTCCTGTTATCGGTGGATGTCGGGGACACTTCTTACTATTGAAATATAATGAGTTATAGATCTTGTTTGACACAACTTCTGTTGTAGCTTCTTCATAAAAATAAGTTGAGGATGTGTCAAACAGGAAGCTTTTGTGACAGCTTATTAGTTCAACTGCTTCTCAGAATGAACTAAAAGCAGGATATAAGCAGAAGCTGCTTTCCACTGTTAGAAATCATTAGGGAGCCCAAAGATCAAATAGATACTAAATAACTTCGAATTACATGGAGAAATCTGATTACAAGATCAACACCAATTGTTATCTCTCAAATAGCACAAGAACACTAATAATACCTTCTCCTCCATCTTTGTAATTGCTTGAAGATGCGTCCATCGAGCCAACAAGGCGAGGCCGCAAGAAGAACGATGAGAGGCGTTTCCCCTTGTTCTCCTCTTGGTATGTTGATCGGCTTCTGAATGGATTAGAGTGTTTAAGTGTGTATGAGTGTATGTATTAAGCCTTATTTGATCATACACTTGACCCTCTTCTTACAGTTGACCAAGAGGCACAAGAGGGGGCCTCCCACCCTTAGGAATCATTGAGTCTCCCGATCAGAGACTCAAAATTCGGTGGGTCGTGTCCTTTCAATTAGAACACATGTCAATTTCGAGTTCAAACTGACAGTTATTGAAAAATCGGACTAGTCCGTATCGGGCCCGGACTAGTCTGGTTACCCTTACTGGGCAATATCGGACTAGTCCGGTCTTAACCGGACTTGTCCGGTACTTCTAACATTCTCCTCCTTGAACTCGAATATGAAACTTACCAACTTACTTAATACTAAACTTAGTGCCCATTTTCTCATGCTTGACATATAGGGCACGACGCATCACAACAACCATTTACGTATTGTTGGACTCAAAGACCACAATACATCTCACACTTGAAAATGAACCTTACTCTTACTTGGCTCCTAAATATCCAGTGATCATAGGTTCTCCCTTAAATCCATGTCGGCCACGTGTTCACTGAACACGCTGGGTGGAGACCTTTTGTTAGCGGATCCGCAAGCATACGCTTGGTACTTATATGCTCAAGACTTATGGTATGATCCTGGATTCGATCTTTCACAACATAAAACTTAATTTTGATGTGTTTGGCAGCACCACTCGACTTATTGTTGTGAGAGTAAAATATTGCGGGCTCATTATCGCGGTATAACTTAAGTGGTTTTTCAATGCTATCGGCCACTCTAAGACCGGGTAAAAATTTCTTAAGTCAAACAGCCTGCCTAGTGGCCTCATAACATGCAACAAACTTGGCATACATCATAGACGATGCAGTGACGGTTTGTTTGGAGCTTTTTCAGGAAATGGCTCCATTCGCGAGGATGAATATATAACCTGATGTGGATTTCTTAGTATTCACACAACCCGCAAAATCTGAATCTGAATATACCACTACTTCAAGTGGGTATGACTTACTATACGTTAACATGAGGCCTTTTGTGCCTTGCACATATCTTAATGCTTTCTTAACTGCCTTCCAGTGATCAATCCCTGGAATGGTCTGATATCTGTCAAGCATTCCGGTCACATAAGCTAAGTCAGGGCGAGTACAGAATTGAGCATACATAAGGCTTCCGACAGCAGAAGCATATGGAACCGATTTCATTGACAATTGGAGCAGGCGAAGGCTTACTCTTATGCATATTGTACTTTCTCAGTACATTCTCTAAGTATGCCTTTTGTGATAAGCCTAATACCCTCTTATCTCTATCTCGGTGAATTTCTATGCCCAATACATAGGATGCTTCACCAAGATCTTTCATATCAAAATTAGAGGACAAAAACTTCTTAGTTTCTGATAGTAGATTGACATCACTACTTGCAAGTAGTATATCATCTACATAAAGCACAAGGAAAATAAATTTCCCGCTCTTAAACTTAGCATAAATGCAAGTGTCCTCCTTATTTTCTTTAAACCCAAACTTTCTTATTGTCTCATCGAACTTGAGATACCACTACCTTGATGCTTGTTTAAGTCCATAGATGGACTTTCTTAAGTGGCATCCCATATGTTCCTTACCCTTAACAACAAAACATTTCGGTTGAGTCATATAAACGTTCTCATATAGATCACCATTGAGAAACGCCGTCTTTACATCCATCTGATGTAATTCTAAATTGTAATGTGCAACTAATGTCATAATGATTCTGAACGAATCCTTACTTGAGACAGGTGAAAATGTCTCATTATAATCAATCCCTTCTCTTTGAATGAAGCCTTTTACAACAAGTCTGGCCTTAAACTTATCAATATTCCCTTTGGAGTCACGTTTAATTTTGTAGACCCATTTACAACATACTGTTTTGGCTCCATTAGGAATCTCAACTAAATCCCAGACTTTGTTTGTTTCCATAGACCTCATTTCATCCTCCATGGCTTTACGCTATTCAGATGATTGAGGACTTCTCATAGCTTCTTAAAATGTGATGGGATCACCCTCCATTTGAATTGCCTCACTCAAATAGATCTCATAGTCGTCCGGAATGGCCGATTTTCTTTCTCGTTGAAATCTTCTTAATTGCACATTATCCTCATTTTGAGGTTGTTCTTGCTCTTCATTATTAGTGACAATGGACTGAGAATGCTCAACCTCTCTTAATAATTCCATTGTCAATGAAGAGCTAACAATAGGTGTTGAATCTTCATCAATAGGCACTGATGATTCAAAAAAAGTAGGTAATGAAAAATATGGTTCTTGAGTCATAGGAGTGGGTACATAAACCCGCTTCTCTTCAAGATTAATTTCTCGTCTTACCGTACTCTCCCTGATCATGGCATCCTCTAAAAAGATGACATGTCTTGTTTCTACAAACTTAGTATATCGTTCTGGACAATAGAAACAATATCCCTTACTCTTTTCTGCATAGCCAATAAAATGGCAACTTACTGTCTTAGAATCCAACTTACCAATGTTTGGGTTAAACAATTTTGCCTCAGCGGGACAGCCCCATATATGCATATAACTTAATGAGGGCTTACGTCTTGTCCACAACTCATACGATGTTTTGAGCACCGACATAGTAGGAACTCGATTTAGCATATTAATGGTGGTTTTTAATGCCTCCATCCATAAGCTAACCGGCAAATCTAATTGACTTAACATAGATCTAACCATATCTATAAGCGTACGGTTGCGCCGTTCTGCTACTCCATTTTGTTAAGGCTCGCCCGGTGTGGAATACTGGGCGACTATGCCATTTTCCTGTAGGATACGAGCAAATGGTCCAGGAACTTGGCCATACGGGGTATGACGACCGTAGTACTCACCACCACGATCAGATCTTATCACTTTAATCTTAGTGTTGTGCTGATTTTCAATTTCAGCCTTAAATATCTTAAATTTATCCAACACTTCAAAGCATTCTTTAATCGGATAAATATAGCCATAGTGAGTATAGTCATTTGTGAAGGTTATGAACGAATCAAAACCATCAACAGATACTACGGGAAACGAAACACAAATGTCCGTATGGATTAATTCCAAAATTCCCGCACTGCGTATGACACCTTTCTTAAATTTTCTTAACAATTTTTCCCTGAATGCAGTCTATGCATTCTTCTGAATCCGAAAAATCCAAATGGGGAAGAATCGATTGTGAAATCAATTGTTCAATTCTCCCCCTCAAAATATGGTCTAGGCAACAATGCCATAATTTTGAAGACATTTCGGAATCGATTCTCTTATGCTTACCCTGGTGTGAGGAAAATTGATTGTCGCTTACAACATTAATATCATCATGCATAGATAATAAGTATAGCATGCCTTGTCTTATGGCCACACCAACAATCTTATTATCAAACTTAATTACACATCTGTCTTTGCCAAACTGGCAAACATAACCATCATCATGTAAACATGATACTGAGATGAGATTTCTACTTAAAGAGGGTACATATAATACATCCTGAAGTGTAAGTACAAAGACATTTCTTAATACTAATGGATAATCTCCAATGGCTTTCACTTCAGCTTCATGGCCATAAGCAACTTTAATGGCCCTTTCCCCTCTTTCTAGGGTCCTCCTCATATTTAACCCTTGCAACGAATTGCAAACGTGCACAGTGGCACCTTAGTCAATCCACCAAGAAGATGGTGTATAATATAAAAGCAGTGATTCATCAACAAAAGTCTCAAAATCATTACCATTTTTATAACACATTTAAGGAAGCCAATGCAATCCTTCTGATAGTGACATTTGTCTAAACAAAAGTGGCACTGATCTTTATCCACTTTCACATCCTTATTATAAGGATGGCTTTGTGGAAACTTACCCTTATCTTTATCATGGTGAGAAGAACCATGATACTTAAAAGATTGCTTAGAAGAATAATTCTTCTTAGCCTTACATTTTCTCTTCACATAATTAATAGCATCATAACCGTGAAGGGATTTAATCCTCTCTTCCTCCTGAACACACATAGTCATGAGTTTTTCTATGTTCTATAGTTCAGGTTGAGAGTTGTAACTGATGACAAAAGTCTCAAATTCCTTAGAAAGTGAGACAATGATGAGATGCACAATGAACTCATCTTTTATCCCCAAATCCATAGGCTTAAGCTTTGCAGCCATATTTGTCATCCTTAAGATGTGCTCACGCACACCACCTCCATGATACTTTTCAGTAACAAGCCTCTTGATAAGAGTGCTTGCAGTAGCCTTCGAAGAATCAGTAAACTAATTCTCTATCCTTTGGAGGTATTCAACAGCAGTTTCGCATTCAGGGATTGCTCCCCGAATGGTCTTAGTGATAGTGCCCTTAATTACTATCAAATATTTCCTATTTGATTTCTTCCACTTATAACAGTCAATGTCAGAAGCCAATAACTCAGTAGTATATTCTTTTGTCCTAACAACAAAGGCTTCCTGAATTTCATCAGCATCTCTTACTGGTTCAACCGGTGCAACCAGATATGGAGTAGTGAGAGCCAAGTCTATCTCAGAGACTGCTAAAGCAATCTCCAACTTCTCTCGTCATCTCCCATAATTGCTTCCATTGAGTGGATCAATAGAAGCGATAAAACTCAGTGTCGAATTCCCATTGGAGGAACCTTCATAATCAAAAACCAAAATCAATAAGAATACATAGATGTTAACCATAAGAAAATGATGAGTTTTGTCTTTCACTTTGGTTACTCGACCAAAACTCAAAATCTGAGAATATCTGAAAAGCAACATAGAAATTTATCTTTTGCTTTGGTTACTCGACCAAATAACTATGTTCTTAGAAAAAGAAAGTCATTAATGCCTTTCGCTTTGGTTACTCGGCCAATAATGACATCAAAACTCAATATTGAAGAACAACTGAAATACATAGTAATTTATCTTTCGCTTTGGTTACTCGACCAAATTACTATGTACTTAGAAAGGAAAATGTCATTAATGCCTTTCGCTTTGGTTACTCAGTCAATAATGACATTAATATAACTTAAAAACATGACAATTCTATTTTTTCACTTTGGTTACTCAATAGAATTCCATGCAACTTAAATTGACATAGCAATTTATCTTTCGTTTTGGTTACTCGACCAAATTGCTATGACAATATAAACTTAATTCACAACAGAAGCTTAATTAAATAAGCAAACTTAATCGTATAGCACGGACTAGTCTGCACATGGCCGGACTAGTCCAAACTCTTACAGTATGGTTTTCGGACTAGTCCGGTCCAGAGGCCGGACAAGTCCAAACTTAAAAACATTTGATCCATTCTTTATTGAACTTTTCGAGTTTGGTCCGTACTATTCTGGACTAGTACGACCAACCCCAGAAAAGTTTCATATAAAAAACTGGAAAATGTCGAAATACCCAAAAGGGAATCTTAATCTTACCATCTTACCAAATCAACTTAATTTTCACAATGGATTTTAATCTAAAGTGCTTAATTGGTTTTTCAATCAGATGAACGCGTCAAAACGCCCCGATCCGAAAAACCTAACCACTTAATTGTGGCACACCGGACTAGTCTGACCCTTAGACCGGACAAGTCCGGACCTTCAAAACTTTCAGCGTAAAACTTCGATCAAAACTCAATTCAAAATTATTAGTGGTCTAAACGGCTCTGATACCATTGTTAGAAGTCATGAGGGAGCCCAAAGATCAAATAGCCACTAAATCACTTCGAATTACATGGATAAATCTGATTACAAGATCAACACTAAGTGCTATCTCTCAAATAGCACAAGAACACTAATAATACCTTCTCCTCCATCTTTGTGATTGCTTGACGATGCGGCCATCGAGCCAACAAGGCGAGGCCGCAAGAAGAACGACGAGAGGCATTTCCCCTTGTTCTCCTCTTGGTATGTTGATCGGATTTTGAGTGGATTAGAGTGTTCAAGTGTGTATGAGTGTATGCCTTAAGCCTTCTTTGATCATACACTTAACCCTCTTCTTATAATTGACCAAGAGGCACAAGAGGGGGTCTCCTACACTTAGGAATCATTGAGTCTCCCGATCATAGACTCAAAATTCGGTGGGTCGTGTCATTTCAATTAAAACGCATGTCAATTTTGAGTTCAAACTGACAGTTACTGAAAAATCGAACTAGTCCGTATAGGGCCCGGACTAGTCCTGTTACCCTTACTGGGCAATATCGGACTAGTCCGGTACTTCTAACATCCACCAGCTTTTCAAACAAGCTGCTTTTGTAACAAGTTTCAATTGTGCCAAACAGGACCATATGCAACATCTGTGCTGAGGTTTGGAACTCAGTCGATTGGGGCTCCATTTCAAGGAATCCAACAACCCAAAAAAAGGCTGTGTAATTTGGTTTTGGAGTTTAATCAACCTACATGCAATGCTTCCTACATGCATGACATCCATTGTGAAAAAGCTTCCATAAGTTCTTCTGTCTGGCTAGCAAAGGCGCACGGCATGACGTGGATTTCTTGGGTGAACGGATGAACATGGCCACGAAGAGGGACGTGTCGTTTGTCGTTCTTATCACATCATCGCTCCAGCTTAATTCCAGAACAAACAACGCCTTTCCACTCCCAACATGGTCACGTACTGCCACGCATGCACGGACACTACGACGATCAGCTGGCCAGGCCAGTTAGCTCCCCCTCGTAGCATGTGTACGCGCTGGCGGGGACTTCCGCTCCGCGCCATGGGAAACGCGCGGCCGGGCAGTCATCGGAGAGGCCGGCACGGCAGCTCGCCAGACTGCCCGCGTGCCTGTGCCAGCCGGAACGCACGTATATGGCCGGCGCCCTGCGCTGCGCGCAGACGAAACCTTGCCGTACGTGCCGGCCGGGCTGCTTTGCCGCCGAGTCGCGGCCGCCTTTAAGAACCGGAGGTAGCCAGCGCTCCTGGTGGTCTGAGACGAACACAGCTGTGGAAGAAGAGGGATCTTGGGAGTGTAGAAAAATGGGACTTCAGAGGCAATGGCGTTTTTGGAGGTGTTGGAGAGGAGGAACGTGGCAGTTCCAGTGTTGCTGCTCAACCTCGTCTTGTACATATTCATGCTGGGGTTCGCCAGCTCCGCCCTCAACAGCTTCATCGACGGCCAGCAGTACCACCCAGGTGCGTAAGTGCGTGCGTGCTTCTGGATCAGCTACGTGGCGCTGCATGTGCATGCGAGAGCTGATTAATTTCTTCTGTGTGGTCCATGTACTACTCGGGCATGTGTGTGCATGCAGGTCTGCGCGGGAACCACGCGACGCTCCACTTCGTGCAGTTCGCCGTCCTGACCGGCGTCGTCGGGGTGGCGGCGAAGCTCGCGGCGGCGTACCACGCGCGCGCGTGGCGGGTCCAGGGCCTCGCGGCCGCCGCGGCTATGGCCACCGTCGCGTGGGCCGCCACCGCGCTGGCGTTCGGGCTCGCGTGCAAGGAGGTGATGGGCGACGGCGAGCAGCAGCGCGGGTGGCGGCTGCGCGCGCTGGAGGGGATGGCCGCCACGCTGACCTTCACGCAGCTGTTGTACGTGGTGATGCTGCACGCCGCCGTGGCAGGCGGCCGCCACGGCCTCGGGTGCTCCGCCGACGATGACCAGCCTAGGGCACGCTGCGGTCTGTTGTGATCAGCGCCGTTGGACATGCGTGGTCGACATAGCGGCGCGCGCGCTTATGTGTGTGTGCGCATGCTTGCTTGGTGTCGTCTCCTGTGTGACGTGTGCGGTGTATGTGTTCATGTATTATTGTGTTTCATGTGTCTGTGTATGTGTCCGTCAGTGTGCTGTACAATTGTGCAATGTGTTGAATAATCGTGTTGTCTTGTCTATTTGCTGCCATGTTCCCATGCGTCGCAGTGCTGTTATTGACGTGGAAAAAAACACTTTTTTTACTTTTCACTCAACAATTCAATTTGTGTACTTAGCCAACTAAATAAAATCTTGACTCCATTCCAATCTTCATCTTTTGTAAAACAGCTGGAATAATTCCCTAGCCCCGGTTTTGGATATATCTGACTCGAGACCGTGACTTCATGGTCACAATCACAACACAATAACTTTACAATTACGTCATAGTTTCTCTTCTGTTTTCAGACATTTCTTTTTATTTTTAAAAAAATATACTCATTGAAATGCAAGATACAAATAGGGAATGAAACTGGTCCCATTTAAAGTTTGTGAGTGCCATCTGCACGGAACATGGATTTGAGTGTGCTAACTGCTAAAGCCGATTGACTGTCTCCAACAACAAATCCAAAAATGTGTGGTCGATTTTAACATTTGAGACACCTGACCGTAAAAGACCGTATCCTTTTTATGAACCATCTCCAACAAAAAATAAATTTTGGCTATCGTCAACCTCCGTTTGATTCATTTGCACCCTGGCGGGACGACGAGGACGTACGACAGCAAATCGACGCGGCCGAGAGGCGCGACGCCAGGGTAGGCAGCTGCTGCTGCCGCGGCCAGATCCCACCCCGCGCACCGGAGAACCTCAGCTAGCCCGTGGGTGAACCGGTGGGTGACGCGGAGAGCGTCGCTAAGGACGGAGTCGAAGACGCCCGCGGACAGCATGGCGCCGATGGCGTCCTCGCCGCCGCACCCGGCGGGCGCTGGCGGCGGGGCCAGCGCGCGGTCGAGGCGAGTCGCCAGACGCGCGTTGCCGTCCTCAAGCGCCTCGTGCTCCCGCCTCAGCGCCACGGCCGCGGCGTCCTTGGCGTCGAGCGTGGCCTGGAGACAGTTGACCCCGACGTCGAAGGAGCGCAACATCGCCTGGTTCTCGCGCACCTGGTCCTCGAGGTGCGCCGTGAGGGAGGTGACGGAGGAAGATTCCCCCTCCGTCGGGCCCAGCCCGCCGCCCCTCGCGAGCCGCTTGAGCTCCGACAGCCGGCGGAGGTGCGACACCACGGCCGCAGCCGCCTCAGGCAGGAATGGCGTGTGCGCGGCTTGGAGGTGCAGGTAAGCCGCCTGGAACGACGACGCCGTCGCCAAAGCCGCAGCCATGGCCGCCTCTGCCCTGGAGGAATAGGCAGTCGCGACCGAGAGGCACGGCGCCGGCGCGAAGGCGCAGCGGGGAGGACGCGGGGCGCTGACGCAGTGGGGATGAGGCGGGGTGCGGTGCAGCGGCCGGGAGGAGTCGCGGCGCAGGCGCTGTGGAGCGATGTGGAGGAGCCGTGGTGCCGGCGCGAAAAAGACGACGAAGAAATTCCGAAAGCGAAGATGAGGAAGAAAGGAAGAAATGTCGTGTCGGTTGGGATGAGCCCCTTGCTATTCTCCCCCGTTTTTACCAAAGGAGCGCTAAGTAAAATCGGTTAGCGGTTTGGGACAGCCGTTAGAGACTGTTTTTTCTGCTTTTTAAAACCTAAAATGAAGATAGGCTTCCAGATCTGCTGTTGGAGATAGCCTAGACCGGTTCCGCAAGCGCACACGGAGGACGGAGCCGCATTTCGAGCCGATCGGGCGGGCGCACCCGACCCGAACGGATATTCTCGCGGGTCTAGCACCCCGACCCCCGAGAACAACTCCTCGCCGCCGGCGAGCGCGCTCATGGCGGACGGCAGGGACATGGATGAGGAGGCGATGCGCGCCTTCTTTCCGATGTCCTTTGGCAAGGCGCCCGCCCGCTCCAACGCGTCCTCCTCCGCCGCCCACTCCTCCACCATCCGCAAGCCCCAAAACCCTAGCTCCAAGCCCTCCACTTCTGCCGCTGCCGACGATGACCGTGATGGAGCCATTATTGGCCCGCCGCGCCCTCCTACGCGGCCGGAGCCCATGGGGGAAGATGGAGGCATGATTGGGCCGCCTCGGCCTCCGCCGCCCTCCGCTCGCGCTGAAGAGGAGGTCGAGGACGGCGACATGATTGGGCCGCCTCGGCCACCGCCGTCTAAGGAGGCGGATGATGAGGATGATGATGGTGAGGAGGATGACGATGACGAGATGGAGGATGATGGCGAGTTAGACTTCCATCGGATCCCTCTCAGCAACGAGATTGTTCTGCGCGGGCACACCAAGGTAACTACGAGCAATGTGCTTGTCTTTTACCCCCTTAAAGTTTGCTTTGCTCGATTGAGCTGGAATTTATGAACCTTGCAGCACCGGTTGGACCTATACCAGTTCTGTTAATAGTGTAGCTGAATTAAGTCGGTTTCAATAAACAAACCATGAATTAGGTTCCATGCTGTTAATTTTTCACGGTTTATTTCTCTGATATACCTTAAAGGAGCTAGATAGGTTACTGCTGGTGATATGGTTGCTGTAACATCAAATCACTACTACGAAAGGCAATTGAAACTAGCAGCTGGTCACCACTGATTAGAAGTAGTGCAATTGATGTTTAAGTTGATTTTGAACTTTGAGTGCTTAAAATTTCAGTAACGTACCAGTTTGTGGTGCTTTAGGCATGGGTGACGGTCTGATGGGATATATTAGTTCCAGAAACAGGTATGGGCCTTTTAATAAAAAATGTTAGAAGTCCATGTTGTCAGGGGCTCAGGGCTGTAACTCCTAGTACATGTATTCTGTTAGTTAGTGATCATGCAACTTTCTTTGTTTCCAGGTTGTCTCAGCCCTTGCTGTTGACCATACAGGATCCAGAGTGCTCTCTGGAAGCTACGATTATACAGTGCGCATGTATGACTTCCAGGGCATGAATTCAAAGCTTCAATCATTCAGGCAATTAGAACCCTTTGAGGGACATCAAGTTCGTAGCCTAAGTTGGAGTCCAACATCCGATAGATTCCTATGTGTTACAGGTTCAGCTCAGGCCAAGGTATTCTGCTTTTGGTATCTTTGAGTATTTTCTAATAATTTAACCACTATAGCTTACCATTTTTGTTGGTGCTTCAATTCAGATTTATGACCGGGATGGGCTCACACTTGGCGAGTTTGTTAAGGGCGATATGTATATTCGTGATCTCAAGAATACAAAAGGTCACATTTCTGGGCTGACAAGTGGTGAGTGGAATCCAAAGTCTAAAGAGACTATTTTGACCTCATCAGAAGATGGATCCATCCGTTTGTGGGATGTGTCGGATTTCAAAAGTCAAAAACAGGTATTTTGATATATACTTCCTATTTCTAGGATATTAATGAACTGTTTCAGATAACGTCATCAGGAACTCCGGAATGCACTTCTATTTCTTTTGCTTAGCATGGTGTTACTAAGAATTTTCGTTCGCTGTTGCAAAGTATTCTATCATTTAACTTTGGATAACAGAAACTTGGTTATTCCTTTATGAATAGGTCATCAAACCTAAGCTACCAAGACCGATGCGAATCCCTGTTACATCGTGTGCATGGGACTATGAAGGAAAACGGATTGTGGCTGGCATAGGAGATGGTTCCATACAGGTATGTATGTTGTCACTGTTAAGCTACTATGCGCTGACCTGTTGCACCAAAAAACTTTAAGCTGATGGGGTAGGGTAGACACTTCACTTGTACACCTCAACCCCCCAACCCCCCACCCCCACCCCACCCCACCCCACCCCCACCCCACGTGAGGCTCTCTCGGGACTCAAATGTGGAAAATAGAAGCGGGTTTGCGCCCGTTAGGATTCAAACTCTAGACCTCTGACTCTAATACCATGTCAAGCTACTATGCGTTCACTGGTTGCATCCAAAAGTTTAAGCTGATGGGAAAGGGTAGACAATTCACTTATACACTAACAGTCACCTTGAGTTCAGTTAAATGGTTTTGTAAATATGCTATCTTATATGCAATTATGCATAATGCCTCTGTTTGAAGATCTGGACTGTAAAAACTGGATGGGGTAGCAGACCAGATATCTATGTTGAAAAAACACATACGGAGGATATTACTGGCGTTAAATTTTCTACAGATGGACAGATTCTTCTGTCAAGAAGTATGGATAGTACTCTCAAGGTAATTTACCTTATCTTTTAGGACCGAAATTATCTAGCCATTTGGCATTGCGTACTTCAACATGAGTATACTTTAGCCATAGAATGCTCTTATGGATGTAAGAGGAGGTTTACCATTCGTTATTTACGTTGAATTTGCACGTGGCTGACTGTCTGGTTGGATGAGGTTTCCCTCCTGTAACTGTTTGATTGTACTGTGCTCATGTGAATTTGTACTTGTAGTAATGCATCATTGCTGTGTTCTTCCTACTATTCTATAATTTTTAATTAGGGCATTACTTTTGCAATGCAGATATGGGATTTAAGGAAAATGAAAACACCTTTGAAAGTATTCGATGATTTACCAAATAATTATGCTGAGACGAATGCAGGATTTAGCCCAGACGAGCAACTTATATTTACAGGAACCTCCATTGAGAAAGATGGTGAAAATGGTGGACTACTCTGCTTCTTTGATAGAAGGAGACTTGAGCTGGTATCAAGGGTTGGGATTTCACCACAGTACAGTGTGATAAGGTCTCTCTGGCATCCTAGGATCAACCAGGTTATTCCTTAGTACTCAATTAAATACAACTGCTAAATACCATTTTAAAAGGTATTATTAACCCTTTTCTCCACAGGTATTTGCTACAGTTGGGGATAAGAAAGAAGGTGGGACTCATATCTTGTATGATCCTTCTATTAGTCAGAGGGGCGCCCTTGTTTGTGTTGGACGAGCACCAAGGAAAAAGTCTGTTGATGATTTTGAGGTGGAACCTGTCATACACAATCCACATGCACTGCCACTCTTCAGAGATCAACCAAGTCGTAAACGTCAAAGAGAGAAGATACTGAAAGACCCTCTCAAATCACACAAACCAGAAGCACCTGTCAGTGGTCCAGGATATGGTGGAAGGGTTGGAACCACAAAAGGCAGCTTGCTAACACAATACCTCCTGAAGGTATTATAGTTTTATGATTTGGATGGACTTTAGGTTGCTTTATATTATCCATACTTTTGTGTTTCTTGCTGCTACTATTGGTGTATGATCGATGTCACATGCTTGGTCCATTTTGTTTCTTACAGGAGGGTGGTCTAATTAAGGATACCTGGATGGATGAAGATCCAAGAGAAGCAATTTTAAAGTATGCTGATGCTGCAGAGAAAGATCCAAAGTTTATTGCACCAGCATATTCCAAGACCCAGCCGAAACCTGTCTTCCAAGAGTCTGACTCAGATGACGAAAAGAAATAATAATGCACTCATATAAGCCATTTGTTCTGGACATCCAAACTAGCCAACACTTGCATTTAATACTTTGAAGTTTCTTGCACAACTCTTTTTTTTATGGTGGCAAACTAAAGAGCATCCGCAGGGGTTGAAGGCTGCAGGTACTACAAATATGTTCAGTGCTGTTTTTTTTTTTCTGGAAACAACTGAGTAGTTCACTGCAACATGTTATATCCCTACTTGGTTCCTCAGATTTTGTACTTCTATGTATGTACTTACATATAGCAGAGGTGGACTAATTTGAAGGACACAACTTTGAGTGTAGGACAAAACGCGAATACTAAGTTGTGCATTGTGGCTAGTTTGAGCATATTGTTTTATGATATTTATATACTTCCAAGTTCAGACCTGTGGTGCAATAGTAGATTGTGCTGCCGCATGACATCCATTGAGCACCATGGCAAATTATGTCTCATGCTGTAGCATTGATTTGCTCTTGGACGCCAAACTCTACCATGCGGACCACGGCTAACCACTGAACAGCGGGGCAGTTTCGATTCGATAGATTTTGTATTTTTTTTTGTCAGAGATGCCCCTTGTGCGTAATGTGCCGCGACATGAATATGGTTCGCTCCTGTTGTCCAATGGTCCCTAACTCATCACAACCTACAGCCTTGTCAGCTAGCCGTCATCCGCATGACATCAACTCAACGCCTGGTTGAGTGATGCCAGGGTGGAGTCCATGTTATATGAAAACTTCAGAGCTGTTTCAGATCCTAGTACAACCAAACCCGGTCTATCGTTGTCATGTGCCTGGGACTTCAGCTAAAGATGTCATGGTTCTTTGTTCAGAAAAAAAAAAGATGTCATGGTTCTGGTTCTTGTCATTTAATACTTCGATAGGATGAAAGAGATCGGTGCTAATGCTAATCTTCAGCACTTTTCCTCCCACATGGTCCTGGCGCTGTTGCAGATATCGCGAGCCAGATTCGTGACGGATTCTTCAGGCATCTCAGCAAGCAAAGTGATAGATCGCACTGAATCATGAATTCAATTAAACATAAATTTGATTAGTGAGGTCGATTCTTCTGGTTTGTCGTACCTAATAAGTGATCCTTTGCATGGTCGAAAATATTGTATGAGCTTACTAAGCAGTATTGGCTTGTAAATAATGTGTTTGAAATATTAGTCTGTGTATAGGAGCCAAGATACGTAATAGAGCACGAACATATTATAAGAACGGAAATCCTTCCTCTCATACGCCTGAAATCCCACATCTCAGGCGACCACTAGATCAGCTTTGAGATTCGTATAAGCACGATATATTTTCTCTCCAACCCTAATCCCAAATAGATAGAAGTGGGCCGGAGGCGCTGTGCGCGCAGTCAGGACGGTGACCGATGGCGCCCGCAAGGGCACGCGTGATTGACCGGCGGCGCCCGTAGGGGCGGCACGGGCGAAAGGCGGTGGCTGCTGCAGGAGTGGCCCCGCCAATAATTTTGTGATTGATTAATCTATGAAATATAGGATTAATGGTTAATTATACGGATGATCAGTTAATAACGATAATTAGACATTAATTACTCGGTACGATAAACCCTTATAAAAATGCAATGTAGTTACTGACTGTGGACTGGAGTGATTACACTTGGCTTGTAAGAAGTCACGAGAAAGATGCTCACATCTTTTCACTACTCCACATAGCTGTCCGTGGTAATCTCATAAGACTATCGAAATTTTTTTGAATCCTACAATTCTTTTTTGAATCCATAACACTATCGATATTGCTGTACCCAGAAGCACAATTTGCTGCATTAAGCAGACCAGCAAACCAAAATGAAGTTAAACAATAGCAGAAGTATCATCTACCGAACTCACAGCATAGAGATTAGATAGTAGGGAGAGGTCTAAACAATTGGAACCTCAAGCCCAAAAGTTCTTGGCCATATAAATGAAAGGGAGCTTAGCCTGATGGTTAAATACTCTAAGTAGCATTACTCAGGTCCTAAGTTTGATTCTCGGTAGCGAATTTTAAACTGAATTTTACAATACTAAATGCAGATACTCTACAGAAAAAATAATGGGCGCCAGATGTTAGTCTATGAAGTCCAGTTCACAGTCATGTGTTTAACCATCCAGTTATTGCATCTGTATTTGCTTGTAATAAATTGATCATAACCTTCTTTATGGAGAAAGTCAGAACCTTCTTTATGGAGAAAGTCAGAACTTTACTCATCATTAAAAAAAGTTCTTTGCCATGCCCTTATCATAATATTTATACACTCAATAGTCAGTACCACATTGCGTGAATCAAGCCAAACTATGTATGTTATTTATTTAACCACTCAAATTGAGTACGTAGGAAGAAACATTCACTGGTAAAGAGGGTTAAATAAAAACATGTGTCGGTACTCAGCAGACCGGTTACCCCTTCGCACAAGCTTGAAGCGGCTCCGGACCCTGCCTTCCTGCTGAGACGGGGGCTCAGGCGCTGTCACGTGTCCAGCGAGTTCGGATCCTGCTTCTCCACGGAGGCGGGCTCTGATATCGCCACATGTCCTACAACTCCGAACTCGGCTTCCCCGCAGAAGCAGACTTCGGTGCAGCCACGTGTCCAGCGGGTCCGGACCCTGCCTCTCCACAGAGGCGGGCTCCGGGATCGACACGTGTGGAATTCCGTATTTCTATTTCATGCAAAAGTAGCTCCGGACCCGGACTCCCTGCAGAGGCGGGCTCCGGTGCAGCCACGTGTTCAGCGGGTCCGGATCCTGCGTCTTCACAACGGTAGGCATCAAGGCCGCCACGTGCCCAGCGGCCCATTGTGGACGGTAGGTCGCGAGAGTAAATGAAGTTATGCCCTGTCTAGTCGCACATTTAACACTCGCGCGTTCTCCAGACGCACGATGCACATCGCACGCCTCTGTCAAGTACTACAATGTCTAGTCAGGTCGCAGTGATGGTGCAACAGTGCAGCACCGTGCAACAGGACGCGTCAAAGTGACATGACGAGACATTCTTCATCATCATCAACATATATGCTTAGCTTAGCCTCTGACATTCGGTGTGACAAGACGGGCGTCTTAAAGCCACCGTCAGAGGACACTACAAGTATCCACAACCACAAGTACTCTAGATTATGTACAAGGCACAAATCATCCTGAAGGAACTTGTCGGGCCCCGGTCTTTGTGTAACTGCTCGACCTTGGACTATAAAAGGATCGGACAACAACCGACATAGGACAAGCTCAATTAGACTCACACATCTTCACTCAGACTCACACAACTCGAGCAAGAGCAATACAAAACACTCCTGTGGACGTATGATATTACACTTCGGTGGTCCGACCCATGTAAAAATCTTTGTGTTCACCATCTTCCTCCGGCTCATGAGCTCCAGGGACTTAGCCCCTCCAAACAACGAACCTCCGCGGGCTTCTCTTGTAACGGTTTCGGGGGAAGTGTCGTATCCACACTTCAACAACATGCATCAATCATATGATGCAGATTCAAAGGTTGAGGATAGTTGATTGCACGATTGTATCAAACCTCGCAATTGCATTCTAGTTACTGCCATTAAATAGATAAACACACTATATTACAATAATTAGTGACTCCCCACATCTTCCGGACCGAACCAATCAACCAATAGTAAGAAAAGCTACTCAAACATCGGAATGGAAACCGAACCGACTGCCTCTGCAGTTTCATATGAACTCATTAGTGAGTAACCGTCATACCTACGGGGTAGCGATTTTTCGGAAAGGGGTACCCTTGCTTCGGCCAGTAGCTCAAGCACTCAAGGATGGGCCCCTTTGCCATGGCCAGCTCAAGGATGTCGGCGCCCACCATCCCCGGGTCCACGTCCCTCCCGACCACCATCATCGCCTCGGCCAACCTGCCAGTCGCGATATCTCCACACGCGCTCGCTGATGCCTGCGCAATGGACTCCCCCTTCCTGCCTCGCCTGCCGCTCCTCGAGGTGAGGACCCTGCAAGCTCCCCGGCTCCGACTGGCTGGAGGGGGGGGCAGGGTCAGCATGGAGGGGAGCTTGTGAGGGCTAGTGTCCGACGTTGTCGGGGGTGGGACTCAGCGCCGGTGCCGGCGCATCCTCGACGGTTTAGCGAGGAAGGCATTTGCACGCGATTGTTTGTTAAACGTTGTGGCACCGTGGATTAAGGAAATGGAGGGATCTCAAGCCCAACTTGCTTTTCATAGCCTTCTCGAGCGCACATGTGCACCCAATTCCTTCATTATAACTACGGGTCCAACACAACAAATTGTGGGCCCACATTCTATCATCACGCGTGCCACCCAACTATAGGTGGCCAACGGGCCGTGTCGGACCAGCTCGACCCAAGCACGGATGGGCTCGGGCCCAAAAATCATGGTCCCGACACAGCCTGCGTTCGTGCCGGGCTGGCACGTGGGCCAAAGACAGAGACCTGAGCGCGGCTTGGGTCTCCTTTGGTCGTGTCGGGACGTGTCGGGCAGGTTGTGCCGGCCCGGAGCCCGGAACAAAAAACACAGAGACCGTTCACCGCATCGCAGCTGCTGCCATCCATGGCGTCGCAAATCCAAGTCGCCCAGGAGGGGAAGAGGTGGAGGCGGGCGCTGGTAGCCTGGTGCGGCAGATCCACTTCGCAAAGAGGGGAAAAGGCCGGTGTGGACGGAGTCACATAGAGGTGGGGGGCACAGACAACCATCGTCGTGTCGGACGGAGACGGGAGGGACATAATCCGACTGATCGACAAGCGGTGAGCATCAGGGGAGAGGAGAGAGCGGCGACCAGCGGGGACCTAGGGACGGCATCACAGAGAGGGTGGATGAGAGAGCGGCGGGCGGCGAGCATTCAACGGGTGGAGTCCTGGAGGAGAGAGTGGTGGGCAGTTGGAGGGCTGGAGGGATTGGGCCATCGGGGAAGGACAGAGAGTCGGAGACAGAGAGCGGTGGGCAGTTTGATGGGAAAAATTAGGGTTTGGTTGCTTGTTGTTATTATATATAGCAGGTCAGTAACGGGCTAAACGAACCGTGCCTGTGCCGAGCCGGATCCGTCGGGCCATCGGTCCACTTCAACGAGTCTAATGAGCCAACCAAAAATAGGGATGGCAACGGGTAAAATACCCGCAGATAATGACTTTGGGTACCTGTACCCGCTGATCCAAAATCATACCCGTACTCGTACTCGTTGCCCGCAACGGGTACAATCCGTCACCCGTACCCGTTACCCGCGGGTATTTTTTACCCACGGGTATATCCGTTACCCGAAACTACATTCACAAATACAGTTTAAATTAATCACTCACAGTTCAATATAACACTTAGTAGATTAAATAAGTGACCTGCATAATCAGTTTTGCAAAATTTTGCAGGAACACTTAGTAGATTACAGGAACCTAAAACAGATCCAGATCTCATGAACTACAACAACAATATTTTGGTTACAGGATCGACGAACAACACTACTGCAGGCTAGGCTTTTCTTCTTGCTAGTCTTGAACAGCGCCAGCTAAAACTCCTGCATTCGCAAACCACAGCGGCACTCATCACTCGGATTACAAATAGAGATATGGATTACGAATAGAGATATACAGTATAGACAAACAAGCAAGTATAGACGAACAAGCAGTGGGTTGAAGTCGCGCTGGTCGCGCACAGCAGCACTGACTGACTGATGACTGAGACTAACCTTGTTGATGAGTCCCCACTCCACAGTCGGCCGGCGGTGCTGCAGGGTTTATGGCGAGTCGCATCTGATGAGCAGGACCAGGACTGTAGGAGTGACGAGCGATGGTCGGTGACTCGTGTGACGACAGCAGGCGCGACGTGACTGACGGCGCGACGAGTCTGGATAGAGGGACGACGCCGCAAGCCTGGCTTGGCGGGTGGCGGCGCGACGGCCTAGCAGTTGGCGGCGACGGCCCGTGTGACGTGCTAGGGTTAGGGTCCTTGAGGAATGGCGAAGGGTCGGGAGGGGAGGTGAATGAGCGCCTGTCTGGCCTGGCGGCTAGGGTTGTGGAGGGGAACGAGCGCTCCTCTGGCGTCTAGGGTTGGGAGGGGGGCTGGGCCTGGGCTGCGTAAGTGTGAATAACTGAATATATATGACTGCAGTGGATCCACAAGTCAGCACGGGTACGGGTATATGGGCACGGATATGAGTTTTTTTTACCCGCTAAAAAAATATCCATTGGGTACAATCTATTATCCGAATCCATACCCGCGGATACAAATTTGTACCCAAATCCGTACCCATCGGGTCGGGTATCCGCGGGTAATGGAAATTCATTGCCATCCTTAACCAAAAACGTGTCATGCTGGGTCAGCCCGATGGGCTTGAGATCAAGCCCTAACACGACACGTGCCAAACTTCGAGCCTGCCCGGGCCCGGTTCGATCTGGACGTGCCCGATTCGTGGCGTGTTTTTTTGCTGTGCTTTCGGACCAGTCCGTTTAGCCCGACCCATCTGACCACCTAGCCCAACGACCATGGAGATCCTAAACGACTTTTTAGAAATAATACAATTTCATTTGAAAATTTTAAAGTAGACTGTCAATTCAAAAAATTTCAAAGCAAGGTACGACTGAGCGACAGGTATCTAGTGTTTTGAATTTTTTTAATCGGCTTTCAGATTTTATAATTTCAAAATAAAATATTACTATTCCTGAAAAAAAATCATCCCGATAAGGACCCCTCAAACAGCTGGACTGATTGGCTCCCTGACGGCCTCACTCTCAAAAAAGAAAACAAAAAGCAATTTATTCGTTCGACGGACGGCGGAGGTGCTTGGACAAACCCGCACGCGAGTCGCAACTCCAACACCTCGCCACATCAGCTGCCCGTCGGCGTCGGCATCCTTTCCCCGCTGGCTACTCCAATAGTCCAACTCCAACTCCAACCGCGATCGTAGTTCCGTTGCGGATACGACATGTCAAACTCCCGTCATCACTCGCAGTCTCGCACACCCGCACGGCACGCACACGCCGCTCCACTTCGCTCGGCGCCTTGCCTGCTGCCCCCCCTCCACCTCCATGTCCGCTGCGACCGCGACCCTCCTCGCCGCGCGAACCCCGGCGGCCGCCCTACTCCGCCTCCGCCGCGCCCCCTCGCCCGCGGTCCGCGCCGCCGCACGCCGCCGCTCCAGCTGCCGGTGCATTTCCATGGCGGTCGCCGCGCCTCGTCCCGCCGATCCGCTTCCCAAGGTACGGTACACGCGTGCGCTTCCCTACGTCCCCTCTCTCTCGATGATGTGCGATTTGTTCGTCGCGAGTGTTCGCGGATGGCGTTCATAGGCGATCCTGCTCGCCGTTGGTACAGCGCGTGGTGTCCTCTTTCGCTATACGGACACGCCGTCGTGGGCGCGCGCTGTTTTGCTGGAGCTAACTCGGAGCCTTGTTCAGATGTGCCGATTGTGTAACTAACATCCATGGTCCTTCCGGAGACTGGAGTCCTAATCCATCCAGGCGATGTCTTGACTCTGATGGGGCAAAAAGTTCAACTAGACTGTTCTCCAGTTCTCTAGTTGAAAACTGGCGTCAATTTACAAGTGTTGAAGTGCTGAAGTAACAAGGAATCGTGCCATATTGCTTGCAGTAGACTAGACCTTCCATAAAACTTGTTGAAAAGGCCAGGCTTGTTGTGTCGTCAACAGTGTCAAAAGAAAAAAATATTCGTGTAGATGCTATTCAGAACAGGTACTGGATATGGCTTGTAAAAATTATATGGCTACAATATAACATCCTGAATGCTAAATACTATCTTTGGTCACTTCGTTTAACTTGGTACTCATGTCTTTGTTATGTGGGATTTTTTTTTCATTGTCTGATTATTGGATTAAATGAAGTAATGTTCTTGATTTTTGTGCTATTTCAGGGTGCTGACTCATTCTTTAGGGCAGTTATGTCAAACATGGAAAAGGTTTATTTAAACAGGAATCCAACAGCGAAAACCATTCTGGAGCTTGTCCGTTCGCATGATGGGGATCACATTTTCTATGATCACTTTGCTTTCCGGACATTTGGGGTCAGTGCTGGCACAAGATTCAGTTGTATCCTTGATACAGCATTGCTTTGTTTTACTTATTCTACAGTTTTGCAATGTTAATTAATGTAAATGCGAGTAACATTTAAATATGTTACAACTGCAGGTTAATGGTTATGGAATAAACTCACTTGCTGAATTTTTCACTGATTTTGGTTATGCGCCTCGTGAAGAGCTAAGGTTTCCTGTGAAAAAGCTAAGAGCACTATGGTTTTCTCCTCCCACCAATGATTGCTACACCGGAACTGGTATACATGGGCCTCTGCCAAGGATATTCATTTCAGAACTTCTTGTGGACGAGTTGAGTGCGCAAAGCCAGGTATTCCCAGACTGTTTACTTCACTTAGCTGCCCATTTGTTTTGTGAAAGGTAAACATCTGTGTATTTGAAACGTATACACAAAAACAACTTATTTGTGTGTCCAATGGTTGTACCTCTCGTGTTCCTCTATGTTTCAGTAATTCAATCTTTTTGAAAATCTGCCTTAGTTCTGCTAAGAAATGGAGAATATGGATGGTGACTATCTGACAACAAATGCCACTAATGTTGCTTTTGTTTACATCTTTTTCACCATGCATATATATGTTACAACAACAACAACAAAGCCTTTGTCCCAAGCAAGTTGGGGAAGGCTAGATATGAGACCCAACAACTTTTTTTTTTTTTTTTTTAGAAATGGAAGTAAAAGAAAGATAGAGACAGAGAGAAGAGTAAACAAACCATGCATATATATGTTGTTTAAACAATTATCAGGTTGCTGTTTCTATGTGCAGGAAATTATACATAAGTACATTAAGACATCTGGCAAAGGAAATAAACATGCAGCTCTTGCAAGTATGTCCGGGGAGCTGACATGGGAGAAGCCCATTTATTCTGACTTCCTGGTTCTATCTAGGTATTTGCGTTAACGACTTCTTGCAGGGGCTAAATAATATGGATCTCAATAAATAATTATTGGCACATGTATTAATGATTCAATGAAGACTGCAATACATGAAGTTACCCTGTTGTTCATTTCTTTAATGATGTATCTGATTCTACCTTTTGGTGTTTGTTTTATTTGCTCTATTGACCTCCGCACCATCTTTGTTGTTGTTCACCAGGGAGAGTGAATATGCTGCATGGACTCTTGTTAATGGCTATGCTCTAAATCATGCCACAATTGCCACTCATCGCCTAGAGTCAGATATCAGAAGTATTAATAAGTTCAACAAATTCGTGGAGGACAATGGGTTCAGGTTAAATTCAGAGGGAGGAACTTTGAAAGGTCTGTTACTGACTCCTTATATCTATTCCATCCAAATAATGTTAAAAGTAGTTAGTGGCTTCCTATCTTTTTGTAGTGTACTCCGTAATATATGTGATGGTGCGACCTATAATTATAACTCAGTTAACTATGCTGAAAATTTGGTGTGCGTTTAGCTTGGGAGCATTTTAGATAACTGTAGTTTCTGATGACAATGACATGAAGTTTTAGAACAGAGTGGATTATGTTAAAAAAGCACATTTTTTAGAATAGACTTTTAGCTTTGGTGTTCCAATACCCAACAAACTCCTATTCGAAACTTCTTGTATACCTAAACCTTTTTTATTGCACCTAATTTGTACTCCAAGCTATGAATCAGTGAAGAAACAACATTTGAAAAATTCAGGAGACAAGAAAATCAGGCTGGCCTTTTGCTGAAATCCAAGTGCTTCTGGGAAGTAAGTTGCATATCATGACAACTGCTGCATGGTACACATGCTTGCTTGATATTGCACAGCAACAGAAAACAACAATAATACTTTCAAAAAGAAAAAAACAGCAACAAATCCTTTGAGGCCATGACAGTTTGGGTACACTAAAGATATAACCCAACAGGAGACAACAGAATAGGATGAAAAAAAACTACTACTAATAAAAAGGGAGTAACAGTTATAGTGATGGTAATGAGGTTCAATGAAGCTATTATACGTCCCGTTTCCAAATGAAGCTAATCTGTGTTTCTCTGTTGATAATTTAATAGTGAGTCCTGATGGCCTACTTCAACAAAGCTCAACAGTAGCTGATTCAGCGTTGTTTACTTTTGCTGATGGAGGCACTGAATATATTCCTCGATCCTATATTGAATTTGCTGAACGCCTGCTGCTCCCACAGTTCGAAGATCTGAAAGCTGAAGAGGTGAGCATGAATGTTCTTTTTTCCCTCTTCTTTCTATCCCATACATTGACAAGCATAGCTGGGATGTTTGCATTTGACATATTGTTGTTCAGGTGTTTCTAATTTTTGAATATTATATTATTCTTAGTTATGTTATTTGGGTAAAGTGTCCTGAGCATCACCTATAAGCAGTGCCATCCATTGATCCATGGCTCTTTCATTTGGAGTGGTTGGCTTTTCTAATTCCTAGATTAGTTGCTTTGTAGTTTTGTGAGATTTGCTCTTATGCTTTACCTGTGGTCTGTATCAAGTGACTTGTTCTTCTAACCATGATGTGGCCCTTTTAACTCCTGAAGGTGGAGGAACACCACAGGCGCGATGGTTTTGAGGTAGGCAATGCCGACAAGATATTTGAGAGCACATCAAAGGAACAACTGACGCGGAGATCTGCCTAAACAATGAACTCTTGATGAAACATTCTGCAAGTGACCCAATATACCTCCTGGAAGTGTGTTGTAAGCGTGCATAGATAATTGTATCTATCTGTGTGAAGAACATGAGAATCATAAATAATAGATGCTGTTTTGTATTTTGAATCTTGTTCTTGAATCTGGAAATCAGCTATGCTGTCGGTTCCATTGGCCTTTCTCTGGATCATCAGTTCTAAACTTCTAATCCCTTTAGCTGGCCTACATGTTCTAGAATAATACATGGTATGATAAACCATGTTTAAAGGAAATTCCGAGGACATCCATCGTGTATCATTTCTTTTTGGTGGACATATCAGGAACTACAACTACAGGTAAGGCTGGTGCTGCTGTGCTGATGGAATGATACACTACTCACTATTACTGGAGCAGATGATTGGAAAGCGTTTCCCATGGAGTATACTTATCAGAAAAATATTAAGGTAACATTTGAAACTGATAGACACTTGTTTTCAGATGTTTGTCTTCGACTGAAACACGGTTTCCTGACACTTTCAGGTTGTGACCGGACTGGTGGCATTAGCTTTATGAATCATTTCTTGAGGTACAACAACTGGTACCTACTTCTGGATTCTAAAGAATATGCAAGCTACATACATATGTTGCATTATTAGTTGCATAGTCGAGTTGTACTCTAATTTAAATAGAGATTATGATCAATCAGTAAGTAGGATCAAATTTCATATTTGTGAAAACCTGGTGCTACTAAGATGCCACCAAACGAAAAGCAGAAAACGTTCATTAGTTTGGCCTGACTCTTGGTGTAAACGTAAGGGGCAAAGAAAAGCAAACCAGTAGTATCAACACTCTTGCATTGACCCATTTGTCCTTGAGACCGAAGGATCTACTGCTTTAAGCACATTTTCCTTCAAACATTTATTTACTCCAATCTGGCGAAGTTATGCTCGCATACAAATATGATCCACTACTGCAGCACTTTGCGTTGTAAATAAAAGAAACATGGAAGCAGCCACACTAAAAAAAGAAAGTAAGTGAAAAGGGACATCCTTGGCTAGAGAATGCTAAGATACTATGAGCCTGTCCTGTCACATGCACTGTATCTATGAGCCTTTTTCCTTGAGAATTACCATGCACTCATTTTCTAGAGAAAATTCAGCTATAGTTTGTGTTTTGAGCACCCTAAAGAAACTTTGTTTTTATCCCTTACAGTTATGCCACTGGAGCATTCAATTTATTTAAATCAGGATTACAATCAGCTGTCTCTCTGCTGGGTGGGGTGGTACAATTCACTCAGTTACACGATCTGAAGAAACTTTGCATTATCCGTCTATCTACTTGTCACTATCCATCTGATTCAGCTATATACTAAGACAACAGCATGTCAATAGTTGAAGGCTAAAGGTAGCATACAAGCTATGGTCCAAAATCAATGGTGATCTCATATACCATCATGAATGTATCCTAGCCAAACGTGACATGATTTACAAGCTTTTTTATGATGCATGTACAGGTGTGAAGCAAACCATTTTGCTGACATTGTGTGCCACATTGTGGTTGCAAGCTGAGGTTTGTCGCGTCTACTTATAAAACAATTGCTTTCCTAAGCTTCGTTGAGCCTGCTGGTGCAGATGTGGGTGCGAGCTCCACAAAAGGTGCCGCTTAGCTAAGCGAATCAATTATAATTTTTACTATACTGTAATTCTTTGAAAGTCAATGGTCTAGTAAAGTCAGGGTTTTGGGGGCGTAAGTGACTCAGAAAACTACAGAAATTGTGAAAATGGCAAGCTTAATGCTGAATAGATATGAGTAATGCAGATAATATAGTCTGATTGTCCATTTGGAGTAGGTAGGCATGCGTGTAGGACTCGGCTAGCATAAAGTTGGTACTGGATTTATTTTCAAAAATATTAATGGTATAAATTTTGAATAAGGTTTATTCAAACATATTAAAAGATGCAGGGGTTCTTTAGTAGCTCATCGACCAAAACCATTCACTTCCGATCCTGCTGATGTGAGTATTAGTTGGTCTGAAGCTTGACTGAAAGAAAAGCGGTCATACTGACGCGGATCGTACCTGTTTCTGCAGGTAACATCTGACGCGGTTCAGCTGTCTCACCGACAGGGATGCTGATGCAACAGCTCCTTGGCAGTAATATTTCCCGTACACCCACCTGCCACTGTTGGTGACCGGCACGACATCTATTTAATTAGCACCCTAACAAGGGTTTGGCGAGACGCGCCACATCGAAATCTCATTTTTGAGGGCAACATTTTAGGTCAATATTTCGTCCTTCCTTTTTTTTTTCGTTGTCGCTGGTCGAAATCTCATGTACAGGAGGGAGTCCTTGTTTGAGGACCCAATTACTGCCAAATGAGCGAGGTTCAAAATCACGGAATTTTGGAGAAAAGGTAGAAGGGGTGAAATCGTACTCTGAAATTCATGCGTTCCAAACGGGAAATTAAGGCGGTAGATAAACCCGTGCGTCGTAGTGGCGATCTGATCGGCCCTAGCTCTGTCGCAAAACGGCCAATTTTTGAAGTCCTGATCCCGTGACAGTGGATGGTGACGTAAAAAGGAATATCTCTCAAGATCCCTACCCAGCTTGTGTTAGACCATCCGCACTCGTTATTCTATACATTATTCTATACACTATTCTCCTTCTATTTTTACAACATTTACTCTAAATTTACACTATCCAGTAACGTATCTAGTATAACCAGTGTAGACAGTCTTAGTCTGCGCTATGTAAGATTCCAAGTTTCAACTCTCTCTCCATGACCTAATCATTGCCGTTAATTTAATCCCCATCCCTGAGGTGTACTCCTCGTTCGCCGCCCTCATTCTCCCGCCCCTCCTTTTCTCTGCCAATGAGAAGTGGATGTTTCCGTCAGCGGTGACTTTTTGCCAGGTAGAAAAGGCACTTGGTACTATCCGTTCCATGTCCCCTCCTCTCTCCCTCTCTACCTCAGCTCAGCTCCAAGTCCTCTCTCTTCCTGTGACCGTCCGTCCATTCGATCACGACCGGAGCAATGGCGCGGTGCGGTGGCGGCGATTACCGGAATAGGAAGGCACCGGCGCGGAGGGGGGAGGAGGGAGCAGGAGATGCGGCGAGATGATGATGATCGTCGTCATCATCATCTAAGGGATGTCCTACAGCGGTAGGCAAGTCTGATGCTTGGCTGTGGTCTTGAATTAACTTCTTTTTCGTTTACTTCTGCCGGAGCAAGCATGTCGCTGTGGCTCACGTTGATTTGTGTTGGGTAGGCTGGTTGGTTGTCAGTTGTGATTGATCTCCGTCCTGTGTGTTTGGAGTTGTGCCATGCCATGGTCGATCGTACTCCCTCATCCCAAAAAGGGTACGTTTTTAAAAATAAAATTAGCTCTAAAAACAACATTCTTTTTGGGATAGACAGAGTATCTGCGTGTGCAAAAATAGTGCGTGTGTTGGTCCGGACGATATTGTGCGAGGGACGGAGAGTCGGAGAATGCAGAGATTGGTGATTGTTTCCCCCATTTTGAATTATGCTTTATTAAGGAACACAGAACCTCCATGTCTCTATAAACAGTTTAGCGTAGATTTTCAATGGAATCCTTTTGTTTGCCACTGCAGTTTTCAGTATTTGTCGGCAGATTGTGTCTCGGCTCAGCTAATATCAAACATGTGTTTCGATGGTTATTCCATTGCCGAAAATAAATTATTGGGGCACTCGAGAGACAAAAGATGGATGGTAAGAAAATTACATGTAGAAATGCAGTCATTTTTACGTACAAGAGGGTATCAGCAAACGCCGATAGAAACGGGGCATTTCTACATATAATTTCTTACGTCTTCCACTTATAGAAATACTCCATCCATTTTTGGAAGTTTGTCATTTTAGTTAACAAAATGAAAGACGAACTTTCAAAAACGGAGGAATTATCACAAAAGAAAAAAGAATCAAATGAAAAAACGAATCATAAGCTAGCTGCTCAGAACCGATTCCAGTACATAATATGTCGAATTCCCATTGGCAAGGCGGGCAGGGACGACTCTGATTGGTGCAGGGAAGGCCGGAGAGCTCTCGTGTCTGAAGGCCGGAGTGCATTATGATAGATCACATAAAAACATATGTTAAAATAATGATCTTATTTTTTTTTGAAATTATCTATATGTATGTACACTAATTGCTATAAAACTATGAAAATACTAAGAAAAATATGTTGTAACTATTTTAATATAGATTATCGTGTTAGTTATCATTCAAAACTAAGCTTCAAGGTCAACTTCTATGTTGAGAAATAAAAATGATAAACTTCAATAGGGGTATATTGTTCACGGAAGTAAATTGACCCATGATTTCGTTTAAGAGGTGAAATATATAGACAAAACAGATTGTTCGATGGAGTAACTAGACTTTTCCCTTTTGTTGTTTCATTTGGTTTACTTGTTCTATAAAATCCATATTTTACCAAAAATATTATTCACTAAATATGGAAGCAATTTACCCTGCTAGAGTTTCTTGCTTTCACAAAAGGCGACGGAGAAGGTTTGCCTCCTTTTTATCTTTAATTAATGATGTCAGAACAATCTTTTTAGCTCACAAAATAATAATATAAAAGTATTATCCTAGCTAGTGACGTTAATTGAAAACCTAAGGGGGCATTTGTTTAGTCCTCTGACCAATATTAGTGAAAAAAATTCATCAAGATCCTCTGATCCTCTTCCTGTTGAGGTAGACAAAAACGATGTCAAATTTATATTACCTGCACGCACATCCTCTCCCCGATTGGAATAATAATGCTCCATTTTGTCTCTATGTATAATTAAACACACCACGTACAGAAAAAGGAGAGGGCGCCCAAATCACAAACAAACCAGACATTGTCTCATCGATCTCCGATCCCTTTTCGCCACCGGTTAATTTGCATAGATCGTTCCTGTTAATCAAATCATGCAAACATGCATCCCTACAGATAATGTGCCAATGTGAGCGAGATCTAACTGTGGAGAACAAGCCAAATCGATGGACCGACCAATGGAAACTAGACGGATCGATGTTCATCAAGGCTTCTTCACGCGAGGAGCCAGAAGTTCTTGTGGGTCTTGGTGTTGAGCAGGTACCCGGCGTTCTGGCCTTTCTTCTGTACGCTCACGCAGAGGCATTTGCTGTGCTCGATCAGGAACTCAGGCGTGGTGTCGTGCCCGCGGCTCGACGCGCTCGCGCTCCTCAACCTGAATGAGCGAATGGATTAAGTGAAGGTCATCAGAAGCCTGTGCGTGCCGTGTACGTACGTGCGCAGAGGATGAAGCGACGACGAACGTACCCGAGGAAGGAGGAGACGCGGCGGTGGCCGATGACGAGAAGCTCGACGCCGCGGCGCTGGGACTCGGCGAGGATGGTCTGCGCCTTGGCCTCGCGGCCCTCGGTGGCGGGCTCGACGCGCTTCGCGTGCACCCGCGCGCGCGGGTACCGCGCCTTGCACGCGGCGCGCATCGCCTCCATGAACTCCCCCGCGTCCGGGCCGGCGCCGCCGAGGAACACCGCGAGCGGGGAGCCGCCGGAGCTTCCGCCGGACCCTGTCCGCGAGGGCCCCGCGGCGCCGTTGTGAGGGTGGGGCATGTTGACGTGGAGAAGAATGATGTCATCGCCCTCGACGATGGCGTGGGAAAGCGCCCACTCCATCGCCGCCGTCGACTCGCGGCCGGGGTCGGCGATGATCATCACGAGCCGCGGCTTGGCGGGCGCGCCGCCGGTGGCACCGCCCCGTCCGAGGTCGATCTGGGCCATGGTGCTGCCCAGCCGACGTCGTCGCCGCGTGCACGCAGCCCCGCCGGCCTTGGTTAATGCGGGAGAAGTGTTGGGGGCTGGCGCATTTGCCAAGTTTGGGGAGGGGTCCTTCCTTAGAGAAGAGCTAGAGGTGCACGAATGCCTGCATGCTGCTGTGACCGGGTAATGCAACGGCTTCGCAAAGCGGCTTTGGCGGGGGAGGTGCGGCCGACCCAGGTACGGTGAGCTAGGTTCACCGGAACAAGTTCGCAGCTGGAAGTAGTGGTGGGAATTGAGACGACACTGTCTGTTTGTGCTTCGGGCTGTTTCGGTCCGTGATCCGAAAGCACAAGGGGCCTTCTTGGTCGGGCCGAACGGCATGATGTCTAGAAAATGCGGCCCAGGCACGGCTCGCGGTATTGCCGGGTCCGTTTTGGACCGTGCCTGGCCCGAGCACAGTCGAATACACGGCTGCTGGCCACACTTGTCACTGACAGTGAACTCGTGCTTCGATATGTGAGTCCTACCAGTCAGCGACACATTAAGCAAATTTTTAGTGCTACATAGTTAAAAAAATGTAAAAAAATCTAAAAAAATAAATGTGGTCATATTGTATGTGCCCATAAAATTTGACTTACAAAATCACTAAAAATTGAGTGGAAAAAATAAAAGTGTTTTTTTTGTCTTTTTATATATCTCAAAATAAAATGATTTTGGAAGTAAATTTCCTTTTGGGTGTTATATTTGGTCATAGAAACTTATAATTATTTTTTGGAAAAATTTCAACTTGATTTAATGAATGGGTGTTTGAATTTTAGAAACTACTATATATGTTTATAAGCTTTTGAAAGGAATGAGGGACAATTTGAACTTAAACAAGTATGACTGCTTCAAAGAAATTGTACAAAATTCATGCGTCTACATATATAGAATATGTATTTACACAACAAAATTCAATTCAATATTCTTATTTTTTGGAGATTTACAAAAAAGTGAAGAAAATATACAAATGATTTTTTGAAAGTATACAAAAAATACCAAACTGAGGTATGGAAGCATCAAAATAATGCTTCAACTTTTGTAGATAATAATTTTTAAAAAAACATAGAAAAAATGTCATCAAATTTGCACCATATTTGCGGATTATAAACAAGTTTGAATTTTCTTAACCGGATCAAAATAAAAAAACAGAACAAGTGAAGAACTAAGGAGCGGGTCACACTTGTCATTGTGTTAGGGGACGGCCCACGCAGCAGCCAGCACCCAATGCCGCGACATGGGCCGCTGCGAATCGGCCCACACAACAGCCACCACACGCCCTATCGCCCTGCCTGCGAGGGATTAATCCCACCTCGCCAGTTTGCAAGGGGCAACCTGGAAGTGCATCTAGGTAATCTGCATGGATTTTGAATGATTGATGATGATAATTAAGGGACTAATAAGCTTCGTGAGCATAAGCACAGGTGATCAAAGTTGAAATGGAATTGGAGACTCTCGAAAAGGAAAGAGTGAAAATGGCGTCGGAAACTCGAAGAGTAGAAATTAGGGTTTAAAATTTTTGTGTCGAATTTAGCCATGTTGTGTAGAGAGTTTTCACCCGGAACAGAATGTTCTGTGCGAGCTCGGACTAGTCCACTGTTGGGGTACACTAGTCCATAATTGGGAGAGAGTTGTCTTCCGATACTAAGTCCCAGAGGGCTGGACTAGTCCATCTGTCCAGACTAGTCTGAGTTGGGCCAAAACACAATGTTTTGTTTGACTTTGGACTAGTCTGAGGTTTGGATAGACTAGTTCATTGTGGAAAGTAGTTGGGCTGCAGGGACTAAGTCCTAGCAGACCAGACTAGTCTTCCCTGGGGGACCGAACTAGTCCGTCTGGTCCAGACTTGTCCGATCTTGCCCGGAATAAATTGTTCTGAGTGAGTTCGGACTAATCCGTTGTTGGATGGACTAGTCTGTGGTGTTGTGACCGTTTGAATTCAAAATGTGGTGGAGACTTTAGTTTGTTTGGCTTTGTGATGTCAGGGGCCCCTCAGGCCGGTCTAGTCCGAGCTCCAGGTGCAGACTAGTCCAAACTTTAGTTGGTAGCAACGGTCAAATGTCGAGACCCCTATAAAAAGGGATCCCCATGTCCTTTTGGACCTCTTCTGAACCCTAGCACTGCCATTGCCTTCCAAGAGTCATTCTAAGCCTTTCTCTTCACATTCTTGAGCCCTAAGAACGATTCTTTGATGTTTGTGAGATTTGTGAGATGAGAGAATGGAGTTGATTGGTTTTGAGCTCTTGGTTGATTCTCTCGCATTTGAGTTGTTGATTCATATTTGTTGCTGTTGTTTTTCAATCCCTAGACGTGCTAGGTTGTTGTGGGAGCCTCAAGTTGTGAGCTGCCCCAAAGATTGGTGTATTTATCCCTTGTGATTAGTGTAAAAACTAAGTCATCCTTTGTGGTGACTTGGTGAGGGTAGGATTGAAAAAGACACGATCCTTCTTGGACTCCTCAACGAAGACGTAGATCCCTT
The DNA here is from genome assembly GCA_036927565.1 of Tuctoria greenei. NCBI lineage: Eukaryota > Viridiplantae > Streptophyta > Magnoliopsida > Poales > Poaceae > Tuctoria > Tuctoria greenei. The sequence continues at coordinate 148,100,894 of JAYESD010000007.1, forward strand.
TGTGAAATCGAACCTCGGGATAAAATATTACGTCTCTTGTCTATTTACTTTCAGTTCTTCTCTAGATCACTTGTTAGAGTTCATATCTGTTGAAGTGTGGATGAGGACACTTTCCTCAGTACTATTAAGACGTAGTCCGCAGAGGTTCGTATTCGTTTGGGGTGCAAGTCATGATGGATACAAGAGGTGAACACCGAGGGTTTTACGTGGTTCGGGCCGTCTGTGCATAATAGCATACTCCACGAGGGGTTTGTGTATTGTATGAACTTGAGAGTGTGTATGGGATGGCTTGAGTTCGCTTGAGATAGCTTGTCTACCATGTAGCGCAACCCTTTTATATGCCAAGGACTGGCTGTTACAGTGTGTGCCTGGCCTGACAAGTGGCCCCGGCTGTAATAAATTACCCTGTACACGATCTACAGTGTTAAGAGCGGTTAATAGTGTTATAACGTGCCTTAATGACATTGTTACCAACCTTGATATTCCTCTGATCGTGCATCATTAATATGGTATTAATGATGCGTTAACTTGGTCTTGTAACGGTCAATTGATGGATCTTGAATGTTGTGTCATTGGAGATCCTGCAGTCTTCCCGTTGCAGACGTAGGTCCGAGCGTTGACACGTGGAAGTTCCAGAGCTTCACTCTACCTGGGGTAGGTCTGGTGCCGTTGGACATGTGGCAGTGCCATAGCTTCCCTAAGGGGGGGGGGGGTCCGGCTCTGTAGGACACGTGTCAGCACCATAGCTATCCCAATGAGGGATGCAGGTCCGATTCTTCTGGACAAATGGCTACACTGGAACCACCCTAAGGAGGGGGGTAGGTCCATTTCCGCGGGATGTGTAACCCCTTCGGACGTCTGCCACTTGGATATAGGAACTCCTCAGCTTTATTTACGATACCCAGGGATACCCGGTACGCAAGGTACCGATAGTGGCCCCCGGGCCCACCTCAGGGAGAGGTCTTCAGGGAGAGGTTATACTACCAGAGGTAGGGCCACCATTGATTCCCGTGCTGCTGCTTCAAAGTCTTTTCCTGGGCAGTTGGGACGATGGTACGCAGTTATGCCCTCGCCGTATGGCCCTTCTCGATATGGTGAGTGGGATCTTGACGTGCGGATCTCACGCAATTAAAGGTCGCAGGTTCCCAATATGGAGTTGTATCGGATTCCAGCGTAATCTTTGTAGCCCTGTCTGGCTATGACCCTCGAGCTTCCAACTTCTCATCATGACAATGGTTCACCAGGTGTGACTTCGTTTTTTACAAAGTGGACCCGGGCCCCCTTGTCATTGACGAGGTCATTTGTGATTCGGGTCCTGAGGTAGTTTCCATCCATAGCGTTGTGGAGGCTTACTAAAGAGAGAAAGGTTACAAAGAAGAGAACTGTTTACGCTTTCATTCGATCTTGGGCTTAGAGCTCTCCTCCTGTGCAACCCTTCTTCCACTTCTGCTCCACTTTGCAACGGTGGAGCTGGGTTTTCCTCGTAGTCGGATCAAGAGAAACGAAGAGTTGTCGAGAGTCCGCACCTACATGGGGTTGTTGAGCGACTCCTTCAACAACTCGATTCGCCTCGGCAAGCTCCCCTTCAAGAAGGAAAGCCCCGAAAAGATTGTGTACTTCTCGGCGTTTGCCATGGTGGGGCCCATCCCACCGTTTTCCAGGTTCCTAATGATGTTGCTGAACTTCTACAACCCTCATCTCCACCACCTCGACCCCCACTCCTTCTTGCTAGTGGCGACATTCATCCACTTTTGCGAGATGTGGGTGGGTGTGCCGCCCTGCATGGATCTCTTTCGGACCTTCTTCAAGGTCTACACAACCAGGAAAGGGAATGAGCTTCTCGGCTTCTACTACTTTGTGAAGTGCAAGAACTCACCCTTTAAGTACTTGAATATGTTTCCTTCCAGGAAGTGGGATGGCTGGAACAAGGATTGGGTGGTCATTAGGATGGATCACCATGACATGCTGGAGCTACCTGACAGCCTTCCCGCTGTTGACACCGATTCCTAGGAGGTGGTCCTAAAGCTTTCGGAGGTATATAATCCGATCTTGACAAGGATCTGAGAGTGTGTGGAAGGAGGAATGACTCCCCTAACGGTGATTGTAAATTTTCTGACCAACCGGTGGGCTCTGCTGAAGACGAGGGAATGGCCAACATGGACGTTCAGTGGAGAGATGGATCCATACCAAATTGATATTGCTATCGGGTCCAATTTGGATGAAAAGGCTTTAAAGCTTCATCTCCAAAAGCTGCATCACGGAGCTTTCAACCCCCATGACCTGACACCTCTGGCAGATTTTATGCCTCTGAATATGGTCCCGGAGTTCAGGAGGGAGCTACAGAAGAAGATGCCAATGCTTGATGACTTGGGCATTGTGGATAGGCGTCGGAGCACTCTTGCAACGAAGATTGTGATCCCCAGAGCTCCTTGCACTCATGAAGGCTCTGGACCTGTGCCAGTCAGTGGCAAAGGCAAAGGTCTCGTGGATTCACCTCCCAAGAAATAAGTCTCAAGTCAAGGCAAGGAGAAATCTCCTGTCGAAGCCCCGAGTTGCAAGTGGAAGTTGGCCAGTAGCAACGAGATCCATGTGAGGGACGTTCCGAGAGAAGTGACCCCTCAGCCTCGATTGAGGTATGTGATGGTTGTGCCTCCAGCTCCGGCTGATCCTTCAGCCCTAGTGTCCTCAAAGGACGCTGGGTCCAGCAAGTCAACTTGGGCCTCAGTGCCAGTAGAAGGCTCTGGATCCGAAGTGAATCCTCCGACGACAGAGGTATCACCTGAGGCAGTGCCGGCGGCTATCTCAATGTCGGGCATGGAACTTGGAACTTCCACCACACCGACGATGGTGGGCTCTAGCTCCAAGCGTCCGAATAAGAAAATCCGTACCAACTGGAGCGGCAATATCCCTAGGTAAGGGCCGGATCTTTAGCTTATGTCTTGACTTTGTTTCTTGCTTTGTCTTGAATTCTCTATTATCTGTTTCTAGAGTGTTGAGAACAAGAACAACAGCTCCGGTGCCTACTGCAACCTCGGAGATAGTGCCAACTGAAGCTCCTGCCACTGCTCCAGCCCCTCCTCCTATGGTTGTCGCAGACGACATGACAACTTCGGCATCGGCTGTCGTGGAGACAACTTCAGTACAGACGACCAAAGAGCCCTTGGTAGCGCCGAACCACGAGAAAAAAATGTTTGGGCAAGATCCATCTGTCTCGGAGCTAGCTGTGGAAGTTCTGGCATCAATGCCATAAATTGATGAATCTTCGATAGAAGTCCTGGTGCCATCTCCGGAGGTGGCCCTGCTCGATCCTGCACAATGGGATCTAGCTGCGGGACCTTCGACTTATGCACCAATGGATGAAGTTCGAGCTGTGGGACCCTCCTCATCAACTCTGGAGGCAGAAAATCTGACTGTAGGACCCTCATCACCCGTGCCCGAGATGGATGAATTGCAGGAGACGGGCCCCGCCGATGTCGAGTTGCTAGAGTTAATGCTCGTGCCATGGGCTCCAACGTCTGTCCCGGAAGACTTGGAGGAACCGGAGGACGACCCTCAAGCAGGCTCGGAGCCAATCCCTCTCGAGCTGTCAATTGAGAATGCTTGCTCCAGCCCCCGACAGGTACAACTTGCCTTCCACTACGAGCGGAGGTCTCTTGAAGAAGAGTGCACCACGCTAGGGCACTAGCGCCAAAAGCTCTTCTTTGAGACAAATCTAATGCAGTCCAGGCTTGCCAACCAAAAGGAGTGGGTGGCATCGGAGAAGGCCCAACAGTCGCACCTGAACAAGGTGCTAGATGAATGAGAGGCTGCTATTAAGGCCCTTGACAAGAAGACCCAGGAGATCTACGAGCACGCACAAAGGGCGTGCGAAATGGCCGACGGCCGCTCGGAGAGTCCCGAAGAGTTGAGGGAAAATCTCCTTAAGTGCCAGCGCGAGCTCAATAATAAGGAGGTTAACCTCCAAGAGAAAGAAGATAAGATCCAGCAGAGGGAGGATGAGCTCTTCCAAAAGCTGGCACACGGTGATCAAGACTTGGCTAACTGTGTGAAAGAATTTGAGTCTTGGTGCGAACAAGAGAAGCACCAGTAGTGGCGGGCAGGTCAAGATGTCATCGAAAGAGAAATTGCTTTATCTGCCCAGGAGGAAAAGATGAAGGCGAAGGACCTTGCATATAGATGAGGCCACATTCAACTTCAAGAGAAGAATGTTGCTGACCAAGAAAAGCTGCTGGTTGAGCGAATTCAACATCATGACAAGGAGGTTGAGCACTTCTCAAAGGAGGGTTCTATGGAGCTATCTTCTACAAGGAGGTCTTTGGAGGAGCCCCGAAGTGCGAGAGTGATCGAGTCCCAATAGATCTGGGACTTCCTCGGACGGGCAAATGAAGCTCTGGTACCTTTCATATTAAGCCCAGTTCGACCAGATGATCCGGAGCCAGAGATGGACAAGGCCCTAGTGGCACTCAACTCTGCCGGCGCGAAGCTAGATGCTATCAAAGATGTGGTCGTCAACAAGATCGAGACTGAAGGGAAAACTCTGGCTCGAAACATCACAGAGTATGTGATGACGTGCTTCTAAAGCTGAGACTCCTCACTATCTCTAGATCTAGTGTTCAAAGGACCCATCGCCGAAGAGGAGGGAGATGCCAAGGCTAGCATCCAAGAAGCCGCCGAGAAAGTTGCTTCATTCTTCGTGAGGAACTCCAGTAGCTAGGACCTTTTTCTTTGTACCTTCACCTTGTAACACTCCAATTTTGAATGAATGAAATCCTTTAAAATTCCATTTTTATCTTCAATACATTGTCCTTTATCTTGTTTGCCCCCTGGTAGATGTGTTCAATGGATTGAAGACATCTACCATGAGGATTTAGACAATGTCTTGAAAACTTGATAGCTCCGTAGCCAGTATGATAGCTACGAGGTCCGAGTCTTGCTTCCAAAATCTCCAAGGACCCTTTGTTACGTCGATGGCGGGCCCCAAGGGAGTTGTTAGAGCTTGTTTGCTTCGGCGACTCTCACTGTCAACTTTTGAAACGTCGACGGCGGGTCCCCTGAGGGTTGTCGGAGCTTGATGCTTCAACGGCGCCCACTGTCAACTCATAGAACGTCAATGGCGGGCCCTCTGGGGGTTGTCAAGCCTTGATGCTGCGACGGTGCCAACTGCCAACTTTTGAAACATTGACGGCAGGCCCCCTGGGGATTGTCGGAGCTTGATGCTTCGACAGCGCCCACTGTCAACTCGTAGAACATTGACGACGGGTCCCCTGGGTGTTGTCGGAGCTTGATGCTTTGATGGCTCCCTGTCAACTCGTAGAACATCGACAGTGAGCCCCCTGGGGGTTGTCGGAGCTTGATGCTTCGACGACACCCACTATCGACGCTTGGAACATCGACAGCGGGCCCCTTGGGGGTTCTTAGAGCTTGTTGCTTCGAAAGCATCCACCATCGCCCATGTAGATTGCCATCAATTGTTCTCTTTTCCTACGCATAATAGACAAGAAAAGTAGTAAAATTTATCCTCTTGCCTATAGCTTAATTGTAGCTTATTGTCCTTACTTGAAATTTAGGTTGCAACAAATTCATTAAAAACACAAGTTTTATGATTAACTTCCCAAAGGTCCGTATGCTTTTAGGACCCACCTTACTAAGGGTGCTGGACCAGGCTAAGTCAATAGCGCACTCCAGACCTGTGTTAGCTTTGGTTTTCAGGCGAGTAGACTGTCTAGCAATGACCAGAATCCAACGGAAAATTATCATTAGACTTATATATTTCAAATGAAAATTTAGGACATTATTTCAAGTGGATTGCACAACATTACTATTGACAAGAAGGTATAAAATGAAATGAGCTTGCACGAATGAAATGCTCATAGAGTCTGTTTGTATAAAATATTTCTCATTAAGGTCCGAATAACAGGGGAATACAAGGACACACTTAAAGTACATGACCAAGTTAAGTGTGCTATTCGTATTGTAATGACCCAGGGAAGGTAAAGACACACCTAAAGTACATGAACAAGTTAAGTGTGCTTTTGGCCTAAGACCCTACCGACTCTAAGAGATACAACTTATACAAATACAGACTCACCTTCGTGAACTAGGTGTAGAACTTACGAAGGTGCTCAATGTTCCAAGGGTTGGGAAGTGGTATCCCATCCTTTGTTGCCAAGTGGACGCATCGAGGTCGGGAAACTTTGATAACCCGGAAAGGACCTTCCCAGCTGAGGGAGAGTTTGTTCATCCCTTCTGGAGTTAGTATTCTCTGCAGCACCAGATCACCTTCTTCTAGCTGTCGGTCATGCATGAACCTTTGGTGATAGCACCAAAGCGCTTGACGGTAGCATGCATTTTGGACAGCTGCTTGGCACCTTGACTCGTCGACGAGGTCCAGGTCTTCACATCGGAGCTGGTCCTGCATGACTTAGTCGAAGGTTCGGACCCGAAGAGAACCCATGGTGATCTCCGAAGGAAGGACTGCTTCAGCTCCGTACACCAAGAAGAATGGGGTCTCTCTTGTAGCCTGGCTCAGTGTAGTCCGACTTGCCCACAATGCAGAAAGAAGCTCTTCTATCTAGTTGGCGCCATGTTTCTTCAAGTGCTCATAAGTGTGCATCTTGAGTCCCTTAAGTATTTCTGCGTTTGCTCTCTCAACTTGGCCATTGCTTGTCGGATGATCTACATATGCGTAGTTGACTGATATGCCAAGGTCTTCGCAGTACTCTTGGAATGCTGTACTTGTGAATTCTGTTCTATTGTTAGTGATGATTCTGTTCGGAACTCCAAATCTGCAGACAATACACCTCAAGAATTTGATGGATGATTGCTTATTGATAGTCACACCTGGAGTTACTTCCGGCCACATTGTGAATTTGTGTATAGCGACATACAAGAACTGGTAACCTCCGATGACTTTTGGGAAAGGTCCCAAAATGTCCATCCCCCACACAGCAAATGGCCATGTGGGAGGTATCCTCTGCAGTGATTGAGTCGGTGTGTAAATCTACTTCGCATGAAACTGGCACGCTTCACACTTCTTTTCTAGCTCGACTGCATCCTGGAGCATTGTAGGCCAGTAGAAGCCATGCTGGAAGGCCTTACCGACCAGCGTGCGAGAAGACGCGTGGTTCCCACACTCACCTCCATGGATCTCAGAGAGAAGCTCGTGACCCTCTTCTTGAGAAATGCACCGCATTAGAATGCTGGTGGCACCACGTCGGTAGAGATCCCCTTCTACCAACATGTATATTTTAGCCAATCTGACAATTCGCTCAGCGGATGCACCATCTTCAAGAAGGATGTTGTCTTTCAAGTAGCTCCGAACCTCCGAGATTCATGCATCGGAACTAACTTGAACTTCTGGATCTTACACGCTTAGTTGCTCGGAGCTTCCTGTAGCGCCTATGATCCTTGGTGGACTCCATGGTAATAGGGCCACCGGGACTGCCGGCTTTGGGGTGCTGGTCTTGCACCCATCACTCAGTTCGGCAGACTGAGCAGCAGGTGATGACAATCTCCTGACAAAAACCCCATCGGGAGCTTGAGCCCCGGTTGAAGCCTTCGTCGAGAGGTTGTTAGCTTCAACGTTGTTGAGACGCTAGACATGGCAGAGGTCTAGGATGTGGAAGTCCTTCTGCAACTTCTGGACTTCAAGTAGATAAGCACAAAGTTGAGGGTTATTGCAACTGCATTCACCTTTGACTTGCTTGATGATGAGTTGTGAGTCACCCTTCACCAGAAGTTGTCGAATGCCATATGATAGCGCCACCTTGAGTCGGAAGGTGAGAGCTTCATATTCCGCCATGTTGTTGGTTTCCTTGAAGTCGAGGCGCACTATGTACTTGACCTTCTCCCCGGTCGGAGCGAGGAGAAGTATTCCAGCTCCGGCCCTCTGTTTCTGCATGGAGCCATCGAAGTAGAGAGTCCAGTGAGGCTCAATGAAGACCAGGACCTTAGGTTCTGACTTCTGCTCATCGGGGCCCCCTGGAGTTGATGAAGAAGGTATCCACTCCGCCATGAAGTTAGCCAGCGCCTGACTCTTGATCGCATGTCGAGGCAGGAATTCGAGGTCGAGCTCTGCCAACTCCGCTGCCCACTTGGTCATATTTCCCGTAGAATTGAGATTATGTAAAATTGCTTGTAGTGGATAAGAAGTTACCACTAATATCTTGTGGGCTTGGAAGTAGTGATGAAGCTTCCTTGAGGCAATAAGGGTTGCGTATAGCAGCTTATGCACCTCAATGTACCGAGTCTTGGCATCATGAAGTACTTCACTGATGAAGTACATCGGCCGCTGGACAGTTCAGACCCTCTTTGAGGGGTTCAAACCTTCTTTTTCTTGAGTAGGTACTCCCGCAGATGAGGGAGGCTGATCCAAAGGCATCTTCCTTTAGGACCCGTGCCTGGGGGATGGGACCTAGACTCGCCTTCAGGTAGCTCCGAGCCCTTTCGGAGGGGTCTAGGCTCCTGAGTTAAAGATGTTTCTGGTGTTTCCGTAACAAGAACCATGCTAACAACCTCCATAGTTGCAACAATGTAAAGTAGAAGAGGCTTACCAGGCTCCAGAGCTACCATGATTGGTAGTGTGATGAGGAGCTGCTAGAACTCTTGGAATGCCTTCTCTGCTTCTTCAGACCAATGGAATGGTCCAGACTTCCTCAACAGCTTGAAGAAGGGAAGTGACCACTCTGCCAGTCTTGAGATGAACCGACTGAGCAAAGCTAGACACCCAATAAGCTTCTGGACATCCTTGATACGGGCTGGAGGCCGCATCTTTTTAATGGCCTTGATCTTGTCCAATTTTCCTCAATTACTTGGTGAGTCACCAAGAAATCAAGGAGCTTTCGGGAGCTTATCCCGAAGACACACCTGTTTGGGTTGAGTTTCATGCGCGTCAAGCGCAGCTTGTTGAAGACGGCTTGATGATTATCCAGGAGTGAGTCCTGGTTCTTTACTTTGACGATGATGTCATCGACATAGACTTCCACCAGGTCCCTAATCAGCTGCCCAAAGGTTTTGTGCATGGCTCGCACAAGGTTGAGGTAGATTTTTTAAGACCAAAAGGCAATGCAATGTAACAGTATAACTCATCTACTGTAATGAAGGCAATATGCTCTTCATCTTCCTTAGACATTGGAATTTGATGATATCCAGAATATGCGTCTAAGAAACATAGTAAATCACATCCGGAGGTATAATCTACTATCTGATCTATCCTCGGTAGTGGAAATGGGTCTTTTGGACATGCCTTATTTAAGGTGGTGTAGTCGATGCGCACCCGAAGCTTCCCGCCGACCTTTGGTATAACAACTGGGTTCGCCAACCATTGTGGATGGTGAACCTCCCGAATGAATCCAGTGTTGAGCAACTTCTTGACTTCTTATCTGATTAAGTTCTACCGCTCAATAGAGTGCTTCCGGGGCTTCTGTTGTATGGGTCGTGCATCGAGGTAGATCTTCAAACGGTGCTCGATCACCTCCCTGGGGATCCCATGCATTTGTGATGGTCGCTATGAAAACACGTCGATATTTGCCCGAAGGAAAGTGATGAGCGCGAGTTCCTATTTGTCACCCAGGCCTCCCGATATACGGGTGGTCTGGTTGGCATCAGAAACAATTTGGACGACTTTGATAGGGATGTCGGTGTCGCCTCTTGGATGCACACGAGGTGTAGAAGATGAGCCACGCTTATGTGAGCTCAGAGGTTGAGCAGCTTGCTCCTTGCCGGATTCTTCTTCTTGCACTGTTGCAAGCACATGAAGTTCCTCCAGTGTAGTAACTCCAGCAGTGCGGTCCCCTTGGATCTGAAGGACGCCTGACAGAGTTGACATCTTCAACACGAGATAGCCATAGTGGATTATGGCCATGAACCTATAGAGGGATGGCCTGCCTAAGATCGCGTTGAAGGGTAGGTTCATGTGAGCCACATCAAACACGAGCTTCTCGGATCTGTAGTTGTCACGTGTCCTGAAGGTCACAGGTAAGGTAACAAATCCAAGAGGTGTGGTAGCTCCTGGACCTACTCCAATGAAGGAACGTGAGGGCCTTAGGTCTTAGAGGTTGAGTTGGAGCTTCACAAAAGCTGCAAAGCTGAGGAGGTTCAGTTCCGCACCTCCATCCACCAGGACATGGTAGAGCTGGATGTTGTTGATAGTTGTGGATACCATCATGGGCAATTGTTCAGCTCCCACCATGTTCTTCGAGTAGTCCGAAGCATTGAAGGTGATGGAAGTATCCATCCACTTCTGATGTGGCTTCGCCTTGGCAGTAAAAGTAGCAGCAGCCACCTCTTGATGCATAATCTTCAAGATGCACCGAGAGGTGATGTCCCAGAACTGTAACACCCTCATTTTCATGCATCATGCCCTACATACACTCATATACATGTTTAACATTAACCCACATAAAGAGGAACGAGTTTAACATTGATTCGGAACATTTAAAATTGATTTGGAGCAAAACCGCACTTAAAACGCAGGAAAGTGCGGACTAGTCCAATTTTACTGAGGACTAGTCCGATTTCTCTCTGACTAAAAACGGACTTGTCCGTTTTTGCTGCGGACTAGTCCGATTTTGGCTCTGGAAAAACTCAGACTTGTCCGATTTTGTGCGGACTAGTCCGATATTCCATGAATCCTTGGAAATTTGCTAAGTCCCTGGACTTTTCCGGACTAGTCCGGTGTTCCAGCGGACTTGTCCGTTTTTCCTCTCTGTTCAAATTCGTACTTGTCTGATTTTTGGCCAGACTTGTCCGATTTTCTCTCTGGACGACTTCAGACTAGTCCGGTCCTTTCCGGACTTGTCCGATATTTCGCGACTCCGAGTTGATCTTTTGTTTTACGACTTGTTTCTTGGGTTTCACGTTAAGTGGGCCTAGATACGTCGTGCCTAACTCTTTTAGAGCCCATGTGGGACTCTAAACCGGCCTCTACTCATCCCAAAACTCGAAATCCATCTAACCCTAGCCTCCACCTCTATATAAACAGCCCCACCCCTTGGATTGACATCTATTTGCCACTTTTCCACCCATCCAAACCCTAGTTCATGGGGAGCCACCATCAAGGAGGGAGGAGAAGATCCCAAGCAAGAGGAAGAAGAGGAGGAAACGAAGGAGGATCAAGATATCCACCAAGTTTCGTCCTTCACCACCAATTCATCTCCAAGTTCATCACCAACCCTAGATCATCAAGATCCAAGTGCTACCTCCAAGTTTCCTGATTCATTGGAGTTCTAAACACCTGGTATACCTTCTATTCTCTTTTCCTTACGTGAATTCAACCCCTAATCTCCAAATTCACGTCGATCTAGAAAACCCTAATCTGTTGATCTTGTCGAGTGCGGACTTGTCCGGTCCCTAGCGGACTAGTCCGATCTTCCTGGTTAAATTGTGTTGAATTGACTCTAAAATTTGATCTAATCAACTCCAAACCTGTATAAACTTGTTAAAAGATATTAGAACTAATTAGTGATCATTAAAAGCAATCAAGTAACAAGTTCTACCTTGCATTTGCATTAATCATACATGTCATGTCATATTGAGTAATATTTGTGCACTCTTTGATTGTGTTTCTTGTCTTGTATGTTTATTGTGTGGATTAGACGGATTTGCGCTAGAAAGTGCCACGTAGGATCTACAGCACCAGGAGTTTGAACGCTTTGACCCTAATCAATAGCAAGAGCAAGGCAAGTGTCCTTGAAGCATATTGATCCTGTTTTTAAAATAAATGTTTTGTTTGCAAACTGCATGCTTGTGTCAATTTGATGGGAATCCTATGGTAGGAAGTTTACTAGATTTTTTAAACCACCCTTGTCACCTGAAATTTATGGTAGAGAGTCGGGAAGGGTTTTTACCTTTTTGCTTCGCTTAATCAACTGGGATGGGAACAACTATATCATTCAATTTAATTATGCATGGATGAGATTATGGTTAACATGAACTGGTTAATATGATATGGTAATGGGTGATCTAAGCAAGCCTGGTATGTGGATGGGTTGGATGTTATGGTGGTTTGCTTGCCTTAGATCTAAGGACCGGTTCATGCGAGAATAAGCCAGGACTACAGTGCCACCACGAGGCCAAGTATGGGTGCGGCGTAGCTGATTAATTAGGGCTTTGCTAGTGCTGTTTGGACCATTGTGGATGCTCGGGGAAGGGGTAGTCGGATTGGGTTTGTTGATGATTGGTGGGACTACCCTGGGATCCGAATGGCTCAAGAGGGGGCCCTTGGTTGAAGATGTGCTCTGCGGGAGACATCACCACCGGTGAAACCTCAGTGGGGTCTAAATAGGATAGTAATCCCTTTGTAAAGGCTATTTTGTGATCTCTTGGCCACACACTGACGGAAGTGTGTAATGTGACCGACGGGTCATGGACATGAGGGAGGTTCTTAGTCGCCGAAAGGTGATGAAATCACGAACACGTGGGTAAAGAGGTACAAACTCTGCAGAGTTAAATAAAACTATCATGATAGCCGTGCTCCCGGTTATGAGCACCTGGACAACTTCCATGATTAGAGAGAATTTCGTATTGGAATGGTTATGGTTTGGTAACGGTTATGGATTTAATTTCTGGTATTGAATATGGTTATTGGAAATGGTGAAATCTGGAATCATGGATGATGGTAGTAAATTCAATTTGGTATTATGGTATTACTTATGATTATGATGGGTTTGATTCATATAATTATAATACATTGCTTTTCCAAATGGTTTTACTGTACTTTTCAGCACTTGCCATTATTGTTGTCGTCATTTGAATCAGCCACATGTCATACTTTCCACACTTGCTGAGTACGACATGTACTCACTCTTGCAACCCCCCCCCCCCCCAATAGTTGCAGGTCAAGATTGGGAGTCTAATGGTGATAATGCGGAGTTCTAGGCCGTGTCTACCATCAGCTTTGCCTGTGGTGTTGCATGGAGCTGCGCTATCCCTTTTGCTTAGTTTGCTTAGTTGCTTAATTAGTTTATTTCCACTGCATTAGTTAAACTTGTCATTAATATTCATTAGAGCTTGTATTCGAGGATAATATGGTTTGTGTAATAAAATTTGATAATTGATCTTGTTCTGTGGTAATTTTCTGTATACTCTTTGTGATTGCACTCGTGTATGTGTGTTGAACATCCTGGGCACACATATGCGTTAGGTTGGTTCAATTTTTGGAACCGGGCGTCAGAAGAACCCTCCATACATCATATGGAGAGTCTTCCTACGCTCGTTTTCGGAGATGTCAGAGTTGCCGTCGATGGTGTTGTAAACTTTCTTTAACACCTTCTTGGCGTCTTGAAAGCCTAGCTCCTGATCAGACAGAGCTTCATCGACTTTCTGCTTCCCTTCCTGCTGGCGGGAAGGGGTTTTGTCTTGACTCTTGCTGTTGCATTAAACAAGCCTCTTGACCTCTCGACAGTCTTCAAGATTGTGTGTTGTCTATTTGTGTATCGAACACCACATATTTTCACCGTCGCCGTCTTCAGACAAAGGTCTAGGTCATTTGTCGGGGCGTTGACCCCGGCGACCCGGAGCTGCGGCAGCGGAAGCAGTAGGTGTACCAGCATGTGACATTTTCTTGTCACTTGACTTCTTCTTCTTTTTTCCACTGCCAGAGGCAGTATCTTCAGCTTTGAAGGATTGACTTGCCTCCGCAGCTGGTTTGGAGTGCATCTCACGACCCTCCGCAGCTTTGGCACATTTGTCAGTCAGGCTGAAATCTCCATGACCCTGCTATATTCTTGGTTGCCAGCTTCTCCAACATCTTCTTATGTCGGACTATCTGTCAAAATGCGACAACGACAAAAGCGTTGGAAATAGAGAGGATGGTGTTCCATACTTGAGAGAATTGCTAGATGAAAGAATTTAGTGACTCCCCCAATGTCTATTTTACGACGAAGAGGTTCAGCTCGGTGCCAGGCCGGGTGTAGGAGCTCCTGAAGTTGGCGGTGAACTGGCGACAGAGTTCCACCCAACTGTAGATGGAGTCAGGAGGTAAGCTCATGAACTAGGACCTTGTAGTCCCAATTAAGGCCACAGGAAAGTAGTTGGCCATGACACCCTCATTGCCTCCACCTGCGAGAATGGTGGTGGAGTAGATCTGAAGAAACTCGACGGGGTTGACTGTCCCGTCATATTTCTCCGACAGATGAGGTTGAAACTTGGGTGGCCACTCGACCATGCAGAGGTGCATGGAAAGAGCCGAACAGCTGGCCCCGACTCCCAGAAAAGAAGGGTTTTCTTGAGCAATGCACCTCTCGCGAGCACGCTTGATGTTGACACGACCGTCTTGCCGCATGTAGCGGCAGTCGAGCTCTGACCGTAGATCATGAGTCAGGAGCCTCATCACTGTGTGAGTATAGCGAGCCCCGGAGGGCAGCGATATCGCTTGCTTGGAGGGCGCATGTCTCCTGAGTTGCGACGCCTGAGGACCAAGTCTACCAGACAGGGTCTTGTTCTGTGAAGTTGCCTGCCCTACATGAGGCGGACCTTGATTGCTGATTGCATTGGCTGCAGCTGCAACCAAATGCTCCACATCAGTGCGCCACAATTCTAGCACGGCATGAGGAGCTCCTGACACTGGTGGACGCTGGATTAGAGTCCGTGCTGCATTCAACATGTTCTCAGGGTTGTTTGTCGATGCAGAGACCGACACGAATACACCATCTTGCTAAGAATGTGGTGGTGGTGGAGGAACGACACCCGCTGGAATGAAAACATTGGCCGACTGCTGCACATTGTTAGGATTTCTTCTAGTAGGATGCACAGCCGGTCCGTTGGATGAAGCAACAACGGAGTTCACCATCTTGAATCTTGAAAACGCTGCCCCTACCTGGCGCGCCAAATGTCGAAGTGTGGACTAGGACACTTCCCCCGGTACTACTAATATGTAGTCCGTGGAATTTCGTATTCGGTTGGGGCGCGAGTCAAGCTCGAGACAAGAGGTGAACACCGAGGATTTTACATGGTTCAAGCCACTTGAGCATAATACTCATACTCCACGAGGGGTTTGTGTATTGTATGAGCTTGAGAGTGTGTATGGGATGGCTTGAGTTCACTTGAGATCGCTTGTCTACCGTGCAACGCAACCCTTTTATATGTCAAGGACTGGCTATTACAGTGTGTGCCTGGCCCAACAAGTGGCCCCGACTATATTAAACTACCCTATACACGATCTACAGTGTTAAGGGCGGTTAATAGTGTGATAACGTGGCTTAATGACAGCGTTACCAACCTTGATATTCCTCTGATTGTGCATCATTAATATGGCATTAATGACGTGTTAACTAGATCTTGTAACAGCCAATTTATGGCTCTTGAATGTCCGTGCCATTGGAGATCCTGCTGTCTTCCCGTTGCTAACGTAGGTCCAGTCATTGAGACATGGAAGCTCTGGAGCTTCCCTCTACTGGGGGGTAGGTCTGGTGTCGTTGGACAGGTGGCAGTGCCGGAGCTTCCCTAAGGGGGGGGGGGGCAGGTGCGACTCTGGAGGATACATATCAGCACCGGAGCTATCCCAACGAGGGATGCAGGTCCGATTCTTCTGGGCACGTGGCTACACCGAAGCCACCCTAAGGAGGGAGGTAGGTCCGGTTCCGCGGGATGTGTATTCCCTTCGGACGTCTGCCACTTGGACATAGGAACTCCTAAACTTTATTTACGGTACCTGGTGGTACTCGATACGCAGGGTACCGACAATATCGATTGTAGCTTGCAACTTGTGTTCATCATTCCTAGTTTGCAATCTAAGTTGTTCCTAATCTTTGCACTTACTTGCTTAGGTTGCTATATAGTCTACTTACATTCCGCATAAATTTAAGAAAAACCCATAAAATCCAACTTTTCGGGTATGTCAACATCCTGAGCAGACTAAGTAGCCCCTGACCGGACTAGTCCACCCTTAGGTGCTAATTTCATTTAATTAAGTGTTTTCAGGTTTTATTAGCCTATTCACTCCTCTTTAGGTAACTTTCAATTGGTATCAGAGCCTAACTCTTTCAAAAAGCTTAACCGCTAGGAGCGAAGATGGGAAAAAATGGTGAAAAGGATTTGCCGCTCCAAGACACCATCAAGACCGACGAGACTGACCCGAAAGGAGATCAAGGATCAAATCCTCTTCCTCCAAAGACCGATGCAAGTCAGCGAACAAAGCCAACACCTCCTCCCTTGGATGTGTCGAGCGAAGATGAAGAAGTAGGACGACTTGCGCACCTACTACAAAAGACAAAGGATGAAGTCAAGAGGAAGAAGAGACATGAAAGAGAGAAGAAGCTCATGAGGAGTCATACAATATCCTTCTAATTATGAGCAATCAATTCTCATTCTAATTACTTGTCTATTCATTTGGGCAAATCACCCCACTTGGATGATACTAACTATACAATGTGGAAGCATATCATGAAACTACATCTTATTTATCTCAATCCCACCCTTTTGGCACATTGTTTGCACAAGTATAGATATCCCCGCGGATGACGAAGAGCTTAGCCCAGCAAGAGCAACAAATCCATGACAATGCTCAAGCGGCGGTTGTGCTCAACTCGTCCTTGAGCCAAGAAGAATTCAACAAGGTGGATGGGTTGGAGCAAGCCAAGGAGATTTGGGACATGCTTAAGATTGCTCATGAGGGCAATCGATCCGTGCGGGAGGCTAAAATTGAGATGATCGAGGAACAACTTGGAAGGTTTGTTATGGAAGATAGCGAGACCCCTCAAGAGATGTACAACCGTCTCAAGACCCTCATCAACAATTGTTGAGCATACGGATGCAAGAAGTGGACGGACCACGAAGTGGTGAATAGTTTGATTAGGGCATTCATGCCCTGCAACATAACCCTATGCACTTTGATCCGAGAGAGTCCCAACTTCCACAAGATGACTTCGGATGAGGTGCTAGAGAAGATAATCAACCACAAGATGATGGAGATGTGATACGGATTGGGGTCCCGATCTTCACGATGTAGGATAAAAAACATGATAACTAGCTTCAAAGAAGCCAATATACATAACTAGCTTCGAAGAAGCCAATATGGATAACTAGCTTCAAAGAAGCCAATATAACTAGTGCAACCTGACGAATAAAACTCGAAGCCAACCACCATCTTTAACCGGCAACCTGAATTGAGGATTCTCCCAAACACACTCTCAAAGACCCAACCAACACAACCTTATAGGGACCGCTTCAAAGAAAGGTCCTGGGATGGCCCGATCTTAACGGCAGTAGGCTTTGTAGCCAGGATAATTTGCTGCAAGCAGTGGGTAAGTAGCTTTATACCCGACAAAGGTGTGGTGGCGACTAAGTGATGGGAAGAAAGACACCAAAATCTTGAGGAGTTCAAATTGATCTCCGAACGACCGCAAAATTACAACCGGGTGTAATACCACACAAAACGGCACAGCCAAACTGGCAACCGTAGAGCACATATTACGGGACTAAACCACACAAAATGGCGCAGCCGAACTGGCAACCGTAGAGTACGAAGTAGGGGACCTCAGAGATATCTCTTCACAAGTCCAAGAGAACAAGAAAGAACAAGGGTGTGTACAAGGCACTCAGCAGTGTGGCTGCAAAACCATATAGGCTATCAATTTATCAATATTCAACTTGTTCTTTCAGAGTACATAGGGAGAATTTGTACTAGGAACATCCCTCGTAGATGGGTATGGGATAAATGTGAACTGAATGCACCACGTTGGAAAGGTGGAAGGCCAACTGGTGGAGTTATTCATGAAGTCTTCTTCAGTTCGCGCACGTCTTTTGGGTTCCTGCGCAACCTTCAATCAAATGACTATTACTCCTTATTGGGAAGTTTAAATGACGTGCCGTTTGTTGCATTGTAATCTTGACTTGATGATGTTTCCAACCATGCATAGCATGAATCCTGTCTCTTCCCGAGATGGTGCAGACTTGGATGAGAAATTGAAGTATCTGCAACTGTCTTGACGCCCTCTGTGTAACCTTCTGTCTCCTTTGTGTAGCCAAGTGGGAATCCCTCTTGTGTAAACCTAAGTAGGAGTAGAGTACACAACTTAGGTTGTATAACATTCTCATCAATATTAAAGTTTAACTCAAAGAGGAAAGCATGCACATCTTGTTTTAGCTTCTTAGCACGACTGCGCGTAACCAGGCCTTCATACATATGTGATGGTGTAACTGATGCTTGGTGTTGTGTAACGGGTGGCACACTTATGTCTTGTTGTGAAATTGGGGCTGAGCTTGACGTATCCTGAGGTAGAGCTGCTGTGACAGATGATGCAACTGGCGTAACCGATGCATCTGGTGTAACCAAGGCATCTGGGTTACGTAAGGCTAGGATATCCTCATCATCCTCCCCCTCTTGAAAATGAGTTGTGCTCGACTCTTCCAAACCGAAGAATGGAGACAAATCAGCAACGTTGAATCAGCTTCTAACACCATATGCACTTGGAGGATCAACAACATATGGATTCCATTGATATTTCGAAGCACCTTGAATGGACTGTCTGTGAAGCGTCCTGACCCATAAGATCGGAACTAAACGTGTAATATTATTACCAAATACAAGATTCGATACATAATATTACAACACAAGTGGAACCACAACCATACAGAGCTTTATTTCAACGGCATAGCCTTATGGATAAAAACTACAACTAGTGACAAGACAAATATAATGAACATCAACACATAGACTAGTGGCTCATCGTCGCCCATGGTTCCACTACACACAACTTGGGTGCGGACGCAACCCTACTCAAAGTCCTCCGACACGAAGTCAGGATCCTCTGAAAAACAATGAATCAACAACGTTTGAGCACAAAAGTACTCAGCAAGCTCCACTTCGCCCGTCGGGAGGGGAATAAACAGATGTAAATGCAATGCACAAAATAAATAACAATGCAACTAATGCAAGTGAATATGTCCCACAGACACATCACTCATCTCAGTCTCTCCATAGGTGGTTTTCTAGTTGTTAGGACCACATCATAACCCATCCTATACTGAGGATACGACCATCCGAATGGATTTTTACACTCTGTAGAGGTTGTACGCTGTACCCACATGCACGGATCATAAAAGACAGCCCGACATAACCGACACCAAGTCGAAACACCGCCCAAACCAGTCGCCCCAAACCCAATATCATCATCATCAGTGAGCTCAATAATATCTCAACATAACTCTCTCTCCACTGTGGACGACTGTCGGGCTAGCCACCGGGATTAGGCTAGGCCCCGCCCATACAGGGACATGTGGTCGTACTGAAATGAAGTTAGGTGAGATGTCAAAACAACTCGGTCCTTAAGGCTCATCAGGGCAACCTCCATACACACATCACAAGCCTATCCTCATGATAGAGCTCGCCGTAAGTCTACCACCACGGTAGCACATACACCAACTCTAACCCATCTGCCCCGGTCACAACTCATACATGCTCTCACCAACCATACAACATACAAGAGGCAACATCATCATGTATAATCTCATCATTCCAATATGCATCAAATGGAACTAGCATGACTTTACTCTATCACTCGACGCTCCACAAATGCAATAACCTAATCTACTGGCCACAATGGATAAATCTCACATAGGTGCGATATGATCAAAAGGGATAGATGGAACTTGCCTTCGCTACCGTCTGCGGCGTCGTTCTCCTGGTCGGCTGGTTCCTCCGAGTTCTCCTCCGGCACTTGGTCTACTCCGACAGCGTCACAAACAAACATACAAATAAAGTATGCATACAACAATACATGATACACATAACACATAAAATTGTGTTAAATAGAATATGATTCTATATGATTTTTAGAGAAAGAATCAGGTTAATCGAGGTTTGGATAAGTGAGATATGTATTTTATAAGATTCGTCTTTGATTAATTTTGAAAATGAAAATAGATTGTTGGTGAGGTGTCGCTGGTCTGGTAGGGGCCGGTCAAGTGCTGTCTTGGGCTGCGGTCAGTCTTGAGGACCAGAGCATAATTAACTAATGGTCCATTAATTGACTAATAGCCTATTCATTTACGGTTAAACCCTCAACCCTTGGGCAGACTTGGCACAGCTTGCTGACGTGTTTAGTGTCACTGCTGGTGGCGCTTGGGCTTGTGTGTGAGTGAAGTGGCTGACTGGTGGGGCACTAGGCCCACTGCCTTGCTAGGGAACGAACAGAGGACGCTTTTTTCAACCTCAGGTCAGACCGTCATGGCCGAACTCGGAAAGCTCGATCCAGGGGAAAGGAAGGGAGGAGGGCGACTGGGAGTGGGGTAATCGGAGGTTTAGACTACGGCGCACTCCATGGAGGCAACAATTTAGGCATGGATTATGGGATTAGGGCGGATTTGGAGGTGGACGGCCATGGAAAAGGGGAGCTCGATGTTAGCACGGGAGACGGATGGAGAGGCTCACCTTCTGGTCGCGCGGCGCGGCTGGGACGAGGCTCAACCCGCACGGTTGGATTTATAGGCGGATGAGCGGTGGTAGGCGACCGGTTCATGGACAAACAGAGAAAATTCGTCGTACTCGACGGCGCACACGCTGAGCTCGACCGGCCGTCTGCTGGAGCCTGCATAACGTGTCGTGTCGTCCGGCTTCGATCGTCGGCTAGCAGCATGCTCGCACGGCGGCCTAGGTGGCCGTCCTTGCCGACGTGGTGCGAATAAATTGAGTAGGTGCGGGTCACTTCAGCTAGGCGAGCGCGTGAACGAGATTAATGAGTGGTACGACACCTCTGAAGCTTCTGGTGGAGGCTAGGAGGGAGGAGGAGAGCTTGCTCGTTGATGTTTCGATGGCGTGTCTGGTCAGGCGTGTTGGTATTTTAAGGAAGAAGAAAGGTGTGAGGGTGTCTTTGTAATTAGGAAAAAGAAGAAGGGAGTGTTAGTGAAATGCTCTTGGCAAGGAGGATGAACCTACGGTGCTGCTGTACGGTGCTGCTGTTGGCCACATGCAGAGGAAAGCTAGGTGTTCTTTGCAATTATGAAAAACGAGGAGTGGATGGCTTGAAATGAGACCAGCTGACTTGGTACATACAAAGGACATGGCTAGCTCTAGCTGGGATCCTGGACATGCCCAATATTTCTTTGAAGGAAGGGTTAGTGAGACTGACAATGGTTCTGCTAGTATGAGAGTGCGTAGGTTTAGTTTTATTTGTTTACTTACCTAATTACTTTAGTGTCCTTATTTTTTTATTTATTTGATTATGGCTTATACATATATTGATGATTATTTTTGTGAGTCTGATTATTATCAATATTATTATTTGTATGCATTACTTTTATATCGGCCTACAAAATTTGAGATGTTACAGACCTACCTCACTTAGGTGGAATCTCGTCCTCGAGATTCGGCTGGTCTTCAAAAAGGTGGGGAAACTCGACTCGAAGCGCGTCTTCTCTTTCCCAAGTAGCTTCGGCCTCCGAGTGTCTGCTCCATTGAACACGACAAAGCTTGATAGAGCTTGTTCTTGTCCTTCAGGTAACAATATCCAAAATCTTTACTGGCACTTCTTGGTAACGTAGGTCATCTTGTAGGTCTAGAGTGTCCCGTACTACTTGTTCCTCCAGCACCCGTAGACACTTTCTCAACTGTGACACTTGAAAGACATTGTGCACGCTTGACATATCTTCGGGCAACTGTATCTTGTAGGCAATTGCTCCAATTCTTTTTAGGACTGGAAAAGGTCCGATGTACCGTGGTGCTAACTTCCCTCGTATTTGGAATCTGCGCGCGCCACGAATCGGAGACACCTTTAGGTACACGTGGTCCCCAACTTCAAAGGTGAGTTCACACCTTCTCTTGTTCGCATAGCTTTTCTGGCGTGACTGAGCCGCCTTCAAATTTTCTCGGATCTCCGCTATCTTGTCTTCTGCTTCCATAATGAAATCTGGTCGCTCTACAATACGGTCTCCAACCTCTGTCCACATAAGCGGAGTCCCACACTTTCTTCCATAGAGCGCTTCAAACGGAGACATCTTGATACTAGCCTGATAACTGTTGTTGTAAGAGAACTCGACATATGGTAGACTATCCTCCCAATCCTTGCCATAGGCGAGAACTCAACATGTCTTCCAAGATTTGGTTGATCCTTTCTGTCTGACCATCGGTCTGAGGGTGATATGCCGAGCTATAATCCAACTTGGTACCAAGTGATTTCTGTAGACTTCTCCAAAATCTTGATGTGAACTGGGTACCTATGTCTGAGACTATCCTTGAGGGCACGCCGTGTAGCTTCACTATACGGTCTATGTACATCTTGGTCAGCTTGTCTCCACCGTAGGTAGTGCGTACCGGAATAAAGTGTGCAAACTTTGTAAGACGGTCGACCACTACCCATACAGAGTCGTTACCATTCTTGGTTCTTGGTAACCCCGTGAAAAAAATCCATCCCTACTTCGTCCCATTTCCAAACTGGGATCGGAAGAGGTTGTAGTAGGCCACATGGCTTTTGATGCTCGGCCTTGACTCTTCGGCACACATCGCAACAAGCTACAAATCTAGCTATGTCACCTTTCATACCAATCCACCAATACTTCTGCTTAAGATCCAAGTACATCTTAGTAGCTCCAGGGTGGATAGAGTATGCAGAGTTGTGAGCTTCATCCATGATGGTGTTCCAATAATGACCATGGGAGGGCACACACAATCGTCTCTTGAACCATAATATTCCATCTCTATCAACTCTAAAATTTGGGGCCTTTCCTTCACCGGTTTGTTCCTTGATCTCTATCAGCTTCTCATCATCACGTTGAGCCTTCTTGATTTGTTCATTTAGAACAGGCTGAACACTAAGGTTGTAGTTGCAGGAGTGAGGTACAACACTTAGGTTCAACTTCCTCATTTCCTCACATAGCTGCGGTACTTGAGTCACCAAGTGATGGCAGTATGATTTCCTACTAAGAGCATCAACTACCACATTTGCTTTACCCGGGTGGTAGTGAATCTCCAAGTCGAAATCCTTTATTAGCTCCAACCATCTCCGTTGTCTTAGGTTGAGGTCAGGCTGGGTAAAGATATACTTAAGGCTCTTGTGGTCTGTGAAGATCTCACACTTGTTCCCAATTAGGTAGTGTCTCCAAATCTTAAGAGCATGAACTACTGCAGCTAACTCCAAGTCATGAGTCAGGTAGTTCTGCTCGTGTGGCCTTAACTGGCGAGAGGCATAGGACACCACTCGTCCTTCTTGCATTAACACGCATCCTAGGCCATGTCTTGAAGCATCACAGTAAATGAGGAAGCTCTTGTGAATATCCAGTAGAACTAAGACCGGAGCCATGGTTAGTCTTTTCTTCAACTCACTAAAACTTCGCTTACAGGCTTCAGTCCACACGAACTTCTTGTCCTTTCTGAAAAGCTCCGTCATCGGTCGGTCTAGCTTGGAAAATCCTTCGATGAACCTCCAATAATAGCCGGCCAGACCTAGGAAACTACGAATCTCTGAGAACGATGTTGGTTTCTTCCACGATGATACTGCCTCAACCTTCTCCGGATCAACTGCAACTCCTTTAGCTGTTAGAACATGTCCAAGGAAGCTGACTTTCTGCAACCAAAACTCACACTTGCTGAACTTGGCGTATAGTTGGTGGCTTCTGAGTCGATCCAATACAACACGCAAGTGTTGCGCGTGGTCTTCTTCACTTCTTGAGTAGACCAAGATTTCATCAATGAAGACAGCCACAAACTTATCCAACTCTTGCATGAATACCCGGTTCATCAGGTTCATGAAGTAAGCAGGGGCATTGGTTAATCCAAAAGACATCACTGTGAACTCAAACTGGCCATAACGAGTCACAAATGCTGTCTTAGGTATGTCTTCAGGTTTGATCCGCACTTGATGATACCCGAACCTCAAGTTGATCTTTGAAAAGAACTTGGCTCCCTTAAGCTGATCAAACAAATCATCTATTCGTGGTAGAGGGTATTTGTTCTTGATGGTCACATCATTAAGGGCTTGATAATCCACGCAGAGTCTCATGCTTCCATCCTTTTTCTTTACAAAGAGGACTGGAGCGCCCCATGGCGATGCACTAGGTCTGATGTATCCCTTTTGCTGTAACTCATCCAGCTGCTTCTTCAACTCTACCAGTTCCAGGGCTTCCATCCTATAAGGTCTCTTGGCGATGGGAGCAGTTCCTAGGACTAGATCAATGGAGAACTCCACCTCTCTTTCTGGTGGCATGCCGGGTAATTCCTCTGGTAACACATCAACATAATCTCTG
Organism: Tuctoria greenei; assembly: GCA_036927565.1. Taxonomy (NCBI): domain Eukaryota; kingdom Viridiplantae; phylum Streptophyta; class Magnoliopsida; order Poales; family Poaceae; genus Tuctoria; species Tuctoria greenei. The sequence continues at coordinate 148,125,068 of JAYESD010000007.1, forward strand.
ATTACCAACACTTCTTGAGGTGTTTCCGCCTTTAAGTGGTTTACCACTAGCTCGGGTAGGCTAGACTAGACACGGCATGTGATCGTCCTTCCTTCATGGTTTGTCACAGTCACAGTCCTTTCTGCATATGCTATTCTTCCTTTACACTTGGCTAACCAATCCATGCCAAGGATTACATCTACCCCGTGGGAGTCAAGTACCACTAGGTTAACCAAGAATACTATCCCACATAGGTTTGAAGGGATGTTGTTAACTCCTAAGCGGCAGGGTATATAACCTCCCGGTGATTGGGTTATTAAGGGCCTCTTAAGGGCTACCGTAGCTATATCATGTGCATCCACAAAGTGTGATGATATAAAAGAATGTGATGCACCAGAGTCAAATAGTACTGAAGACAAAACTGACTGAACCAAAAACTCACCAAGTAGAAATCCTGGTGCTGCATCTGCCTCCTCAGCGTAGACGTGGTTCACCGTAGACTTTCCAAAGGATTGCTGGGTCCTTGCTGGTGCTCCACGGCTACCTCCAGCTGGCTGCCTTGGTCCATTAACAGAGTTGGAGATGACTGAAGGTGCTGGCTTGTTCTTGTAAGGACAGGTAACAGAGATGTGACCAGGCTCACGACAAATGAAGCAAATCCTTGGGTCACTAGTGTTACTCACTCCAGATTACTGGGGGCGGAAGGAGCCTTGTGGGTTAGCGGACTGCACTGGCTTCTTGAATGTCATGGTTGGTGCTCTGTAGGATACTCCACTTTGAGTCCTCTGTCCTAAGTAAGCTGGCTATTGGGTCATTTGCACAGAGTAAGCTGGTTGTTGTGTCCTTTGTCCAGAATAAGCGGGCTGACTAATCTTCTGAAACTTTGCCTGCTGGAACATCCTCTTGTCCTCAAACTCTCTCTTCTTCTCTCGCTGCCCATCCTACATGTTTTTCTCCGTGGTGATAGCCTTGTTGAACATAGTACTGAAATCAGGGTAGACAGCTGCTCCAATCAAAGTCCTTATCTCAGGGTTAATGCCACGAAGAAATGCTTCTTGTTTCTTCTCATCAGTATCCACGGAGTGAGGGTCATAGCGGGATAATACTGTAAACTTGTGTAGGTACTCTGTCATAGTGAAACCCTTCTGCTTGAGGTTCATAAATTCTTCCTTCTTCAGCTTCACAATGCTACTAGGGATGTGGTGCTCTATGAACAGCTTCACAAACTCATCCCATATCATGGTCTTGGCATCTGCATGCATCTCCCTGTAGCTTTGCCACCATGCTAAAGCAGGTCCTCTCAGTTGCTGAACTGCAAGTAGAACCTTATCCTGCTCGTTAGCATGGACAACCTCAAGTTTCATCTCAATCTCCCTCAGCCAATCATATGCTTCAATAGGGTCCTCAGATCCAGCAAACTTGGACGGGTTCATCTAGTTGAAGTCCACGATCTGATGATTGTTCTGAGGTGCTGCTTGATGGTTGTTGATGCCATTGTTGCTCTGAGCAGCAAACAAGTTCGCCAGTATCTCAAGGAGTCGAGTTTGACGGTCTAGGATGGCAGTCAGGTCAATGGCAGGTGATTGGGGAGGCAGTCGTGGCAGGACGGGATTACTCTCCGCCGTGTCATGCTCCTCATGCTCATTGAGTACAGGGGAAATCTCTCGGAGTCCTTGCTCCACCTCATGTCTATTTCTGGCTCGGCTCGAGCGGCGAGACATCTGTGATAAGGCAAGAGTGCGGTTCAAAATTTATTATTAGAATGTATTATTATGGTGTATTAATATGTGTCTTTGTTACTATTTTTTTTATTATTACTATTTTTATTTATGTATATATATACATAATATATATATATATATATATATATATATATATATATATATATATATTATACCACACAAAGCACACAAACATCAATCATTGCATGTAACACACCAAACATTCATTTATTCAATAAGCGGGTACAAGGTACATTGGGCCTGTAGTCCCTAGGTCCGTCCCCTTAAGGGTTAGTCAGGATCTCTGCCCGACTACTTGGTCCTACGTCCTGATCTTCAGGATCTACGTGCAAGGTTTCGCGGGGTGAAGTCGGAGGAGTGGGCGGTACAGGCTCACAAATCCTCCTACGAGGGTTGGACAGATGGTATACTGGAGTCCCTTCAAGAGTGAGTGGTTCGGTCGTTGCACAGGCTTGATGGTCTTTCCGCTTGGCTTGGTCTACGAGGTAGACACCCCTAAGGAGTTGTCTGTGGTGGTCGGCCTGCTTTCTAAGGTTCTCCTTGGCCAAGGCGACACGGCTTTCGGCGCTGGCAACACGGGCCTCAGCCTGTGCTAGCGCTAGCTTAGCCTTTCGCCAAAGGGTCTCCAAGGCCTCAGTGCGCTTGACGAGGGTCTTCACATGCTGGTTCAGTTGGTCGCACAGGTCGTCCAAGCTCAATAAATAGCCTGACATGGCGACAATGGTGGGGTCATCCTCGGTAGTCCCAAGGCCTTCCAAGTTGCGGATCCTTGCCGCCCAGGCAGGACGACTACGGTCCAGCGGTGGGAATTACTTCATGGGCGTGGAACCCAAGTTCCAGTCAAACATGTGGCACTGTAGGATCGAAGAGCACGTGAAAATCTACCAGAGGGGGGGGTGAATGGTAGATTTAAAAATCTTACGCAGCAGAAATAATTAAACCCCAACACCTTCGGCAGAAAAATGATCTATTAAAGAAATCGTATGTGAGACTAATCTAAACGTGTTTCACCGTGACAAAAGTGATAGATATTAGATAAAATCAAGTCACGAAGACAAGACAACAAGAATTGCTCAAATCCGTCGAGAAAAACTCAAGTTATGATCGAAAGATCAAACAAAGGTCAATCTGCCCTACCTGAAAAAAAAAAACAGTTCTGGAACACTGCAAAGAAACTCGTGTATATCATAGACCACAAATCCAATGACCGTGAAATTTTGAAAGATGATATATAATCAAGTTTTAAAGATAACTCAAAAAGAATCACGTCAATTGGATCTGTAAAACTCGAGTTATGATAAAATCACCGACAAAAGGTAGTGCTGTCCAGAAACTCGACGAGTAAAACTTGTCTCGAACAAGTCGGACGAACAAGGCACAAAAGTTCCTTCAAACTACGAATTTTATTCAATATAACACAAGAGCAACAGCCCCAAAGTCATGCACCACGAGCTCTGGGCTCCCTTGCTTATATAACCAGCTCGAAAGCCAACTCAACTCAGATCAGGAACCTAATCCTACCATGTTCATGAATCGTAACTTTCCATAACCGCTTAGGATTCTTCTATACGCAGATAGAAGCAATCTTAAGACTTCCAAACACCTTAGGAACGTATCCCACATTCCTAAACAACTCAAATTCGTGACCCATACGAAATCCTATCATAACCAACTCAAATCTTTCCATATTTGAGTCAAACCCGACTCAGCCGCAGCCTGAGTCCATAACCTAGTCGGTTGGACCTTTCCGACCAACTCTTTACGTCCACATCTCTTCATCACGTCTCGGAACCATGTAGCCACGTCCATGCACTCCTTGCACACGTGCAAACATATTCCAATGACGTCCACGATACATTCACATGCATTGTTCTTGATTCAATCATGCTGCGCAACCTCCTGATCAGCTCAACCACAATTCCTCCTGAATTTGGTTGTTGGAACCTCATCTCCTCCCTGAGACTAGTCCAATGGATCCCATCACCAGCCATGTCTTGAACTCAAGCAACACCTGCACATGAATAAACAACCAATCCATACGAGCCCAAGTCCTCGACTTGACTCAAGTTAGTTCCGAACACAACACCTTACGTGAGAACCTCACATAAGCATGTTGCAAAACCACAGTAACACGATATCATCCATGTCAACCAAAAACACATCAAAGACTTAGCAAATGAATACTAAGCAATCTTTCTAGAGATGTAAAGCAAGTACGAAACATTGGAAATGAAAAACAGAAGCATTGCGGTCAAGTTCCGGACCTTGCCAGAGCAACCCGGACCTTGAGACGGATCTAACAAAAGCTAGTAGAACCTAGCGCCGGAGCTTACCAAAACTAGTACAACCAAGCTCCCGTCAGAGCTTACAAAACTAGTCGGACCTTGATAAAAAGGTGTTTTGCTGATATTCAAAACTTTTATCGTCAAAGCAAGTGTATTCACTACAAGCCAATGTATTCAGCACACATAGGTCTTACAATCTCCCCCTTGATAAATGCATTGGCAACACCATTTAAAATCTGAATATTGGCTTATTCACATAAAAGTTTTGAAGGCAGTTTCTACCCCTTTGTAAATCAAAAGTAAAATGAGAAGAAAAATAAAAAATTATCATCCCATATTATCTCTCCTTATGCACATATTCTCTTTCTCTTCATGCTTATCTCTCCCCCTTTGACAATGTATTCAGCAAGTCATGAGCATATAAACAAATTATCTCTCCAACTTTAGTTGTTATGAGCATATTATAACATATACATATAAACAAAGCTCATCCAAGTCATACTATCAGGTACCTTACATTATCACATCAATGAGATACATAAAGTAGTGTAAGCCATACTAGAGATCAAATGTAATTTTCAATTTAAGCAAGCCATGATCTCACAAACTTAACTATTTCAAAACCTGAAAGCATGACACTAGTTGCTGCATTTTATTATTTTTCAAAGCATAAATTTAGATCATATGATATTTGCAAGAGATTATATGGGCATCTGCCTTATTCTAACCAACCAAGCCAAGCCTATGTCATTTGACAATCAGAAGCTTAAGGACATGGTTTTAGTCATACACAACTTCTTCCAACTTCATATCTAAGTGCAATGATAAGCCATCTCAAAAGAAGAAGTGTGATGCAAGCATATTCTCCTGATCTTTTCTCAATTTTTCTTTTGATCATAAAAACTCAACATGTGAGTTGATTACTTGATTAATTCTTAATGATTAAAAGCACTTGTGAACATGTAACAAGTTCAAAACAGCGAGAAAGTCCGACCATGACCAGTTTTAGTGTAAGTAATTATTCCAATTACTAGACATGGCAAAAACTACAAAATGTATAACACGAGTAATGTAGTAAGAACTTTCAGCATGTAAAAGGAATCACAAAGTCATATATGTATGAAATACTATGCTCATATTATTTTAATTTCAGATTCACACATAGACTTTCCAAATTTCAAAACCCCCCCTCAATCTAAGCCATGAGGATGCATAACCCCTATTTCACTATGAATAAAACAAAAACGAGTGAAATCCAAAGGTTTTGTAAAAATGTCAGCCAATTGTTGTTCGGTATCTACATGGTGAAGTACAATGTTTCCTTTTTCAATATTATCACTGAGAAAGTGATACGTAATGTCAATGTTCTTAGTTCTAGAATGTTGCACGGGATTTTTAGCAATGCAAATGGCACTAGTGTTATCACTAAATAGTGAAACACTATCTAGATCAACCCCATAGTCCTTAAGTGTTTGAACAATCCAAATAATTTGTGAGCAAGCACTAGCAGCAGCTAAATATTCAGAATCAGCTGTAGATTGTGCAACTAAGTTTTGTTTTCTAGAGGACCAAACAACAAGTGAATTACCAAGAAAATGACAAGAACCGAAAGTACTTTTCCTATCAATCCTACAGACCCCCCCCCCCCAAATCAGCATCTAAAAAAGCTTTCAAAGTAATGGTTGAGGAAGTAGGAAGAAAAATGCCAAATTCTTGAGTTCTATGTAAGTACCTGAGAATCCTTTTGACGGCTTGACAATGTGAAGCACGTGGGGAGGCTTGAAATCGTGCACAAAGACACACGCTGAATTGTATGTCTGGTCTTGATGTCGTGAGATACAAAAGTGATCCGATCATGCTTCTATATTCTTTTTGATCCACAGGTTCACCATCTTCATCAAGTCCAAGTGTTTTTGTTGTTCCCATTGGTGTCCGAAGAGGCTTGCTTTTGTCCATGTTGAAGCGCCTTAGGAGATCTTTTGTATACTTCGTTTGATGCACAAAGGTACCCTCCTTTGTTTGCTTGATTTGCAGCCCCAAAAATTACATGAGTTCACCCATCATACTCATCTCAAATTCTGAACTCATCATAGCTGAAAACTTGGACACAAGATCATGAGAAGCACAACCAAAGATAATATCATCCACATACACTTGAACGAATAATGAGTCATTGCCATGCTTAAGCACAAAAAGAGTTTTATCAACCTTGCCCATGGTAAACCCTTTTTCAAGTAAGAATGTTTTTAACCTATCATACCATGCTCTAGGGGCTTGTTTGAGACCGTACAAGGCTTTGGACAGTTTGTAAACATGATTAGGAAAATCTGGATTTTCAAAACCTGGTGGTTGCTTTACATAAACCTCCTCATCTATGTAGCCATTTAGAAAATCACTTTTAACATCCATTTGATATAGCTTGAAACCTTTAGATGCAGCAAAGGCTAACAAAATTCTTATGGCTTCTAATCTAGCAACGGGAGCAAAAGTTTCATCAAAATCTAGACCTTCAACTTGAGTGAAACCTTGAGCAACCAACCTAGACTTATTCCTAACCACAACCCCATCCTCACTTTGTTTATTTTTAAATACCCATTTAGTTCCAATTAAAGTGTGACCTTGAGGTGGAGGTACAAGTTTCCAAACATTATTTCTTTCAAAATTTTCTAACTCTTCTTGCATGGCAATAATCCAAGATTCATTAGTGAGTGCGTGTGATATATCTTTGGGTTCAAAAGAAGCAACAAAAGAAGAATGAGCATAAGAGTTTGGATCGCAAAACCTGGACCGTGTGACTCGTTCGTGCAAGCTTCCAATCATCTATTGTGGGGGATGATCTTTGTAAAACCGTAGGGGAATAGATGTCTCACAAGCTTCTTCTTCTTCATGTTCATCACAAATAGATGAGCTTGTGACTTGAGGATGATTTGAATCAGCATTGATGGTTGTCGGTGCTGGTTGAGAATTAACATCCAGAGCTGAACCAAAGTCTTTAGCTGCTGAATTTTTGGGCAGCAGCTCCAATTCTTCCTCACCTTCAATGAAAATGCTCCCCCCTGCGGATATGGATCTGGACCTGCAATGTTTGAGCTAATACCTGGGCTAGCTTCATCAAAAGACACTTCACAAGTCTCCACAATTTTGTTAGTGTCAAGTAAAAGCACACGGTAGCCTCTAATATGAGATGGATAACCAAGAAACATGCCATCAATGGATCTAGGTTCAAATTTATCAAGATTACCATGTTTCTTAACAAAGCATTTGCAACCAAAGACCCGAAAGTGTGTAACACTAGGCCTATGTCCAAACCGGAGCTCATATGGTGTTTTACCTAACTTAGCACGCAAGGAAACACAATTTGAGACATAACAAGCGGTTGCTAACGCATCAGCCCAAAATTTCCTAGGCGTTTGATATTCATCAAGCATAGTCCTAGCCATCTCAACTAAGGTTCTGTTCTTTCTTTCTACAACACCGTTTTATTGAGGTACATATGGTGAAGAAAATTGATGATCTATTCCATTTTCAGCACAAAAGTGATCAAAAGATTGATTTTTAAATTCAGTTCCGTTATCACTTCTAATTGCTTTTAATGATCCTAGGTGATCAATTGATAATCTAAGAGTTCTAAAGTGACTAAAAACTTCATTCTTAGAAGCCATAAAGTAAACCCAAGAGTATCTAGAATAATCATCAACAATCACAAGAACATACCATTTTCCTCCGAAGGATTGAACACGTGAAGGTCATACGGTGTCAAGGTGCAAAAGTTGACACGATTCAGTTGTCGTGATCATTGTGAGAGGAATATGTGAACCTGCAACCATCTTAGCATGTCTACAAGAAGAGCACACAATTTCTTTGTCCCCTTTAAGCTTTGGCAGCCCACATATGCGATCAAGAGCACTAACACGCGTTAGGTGATCAAAGCCTACGTGACCAAGTCTACGATGCCAAAAATATAAGTCCTTTGAATCATTAGCAACTAGACACCTATGCTTAGAGGAAGACATATCAAAATCAGCTTTAAAAACTCTTCCAAACCGAGACATGTTAAAAATAAGCTCACTATTTGAACCTACGACTTTGCAGCAGTTTTTATTGAAAATAATTTCTAGATTTTCATCTAGCAATTGTGCAACAGAAAGCAAGTTGTATTTCAAATTTTTGACAAGTGCCACATCCTTCAAAGTGTAGTGATCATTTACTCTAACCGAACCCTTAACAATTATAAGAGTTGAAGAATTATCAGCAAAAGTAACATTCTCTACACGTGACACAAAAGAGAGGGAGGAGAACTAATCTTTGTTACCGGTCATGTGGCGTGAGCAACCTGAATCCACAATCCAAATGTTCTCCTTCCTCAAATGTGTAACCTACATAGAAGCACAATACGTCGATGACTCAATACTGGGGTTAGTCAAAAGGCATTTAGGAATCCAGTACTGAGTCACGCGACGTGCAGCAGGAAAAACACGCGAAAGCTGAGACAAAACAACAGGTTTATGAGTCAAAGTTTGAGATTTTTTATTCTTAACTACTGACCTATAAGGTGTTACTTGTGTAGCACAAAAATCAGTAGCTTCGGAGGCAAAAACAGAAGGTCCAGAGTAAACTTTGAATGTTTTTGACTCAAAACAGCAGGTTGTACATTCGGTTCAATATGTGCAGCAAATTTTGCATGAAAGTTATGAGATCTAGCAACCATTCTTTCCCTTTTCTGTTGTTTATCTAGTCTATAACAAAAATCTATGACATGAACATCTCTACCACAGTAGGTACAATGAAATTTAACTTTGTGTTCATGTCTAGATGAGCAAACAACATTTTTATTTGAAACCGAATGAGACAATACTCCTGCAGATTTGAAAACCACTTCTTTTTGTTTAGGAACTATTTGAATCAAACCACTTCCTAATGAATTTACAATTTTAGGTGGATGTGCCTTAGCATGAGCATGAGAATCAAAACCTAAACCAGTTTTATCATTGCAAGACTTGGATGAATTCAGCAGCAAGTTTAGGTTCTTATTCCCATTACAAAACCGATCAAATGTCTTATGCATGTTTTCAAGTTTATTAGACAGATCAAAACAATTTTCACATGAAGTTTTTCCTTTTAATTTGCAATTGGAACAATTTTTAACTTCATGACAACGTAAAGCATTGTTCAATATAGAGATTTCATTCATAGCATCTTGCAGTTTCTTATCAAGATTATCACAAGTAGAACAATGCAAATCAATTGTAGAACAAGAAGCATCTTTTAAATTTCCAATATTAAGTGCAGCAAGCTTTTTGTTCTTTTCATTTTCAAGTTCAAGTTTATCAAGTGTGGAGGTATGTGCACTTCTTAGAGAGGACAATTGTTCATATATTAAGTAACATGAGGAACAAGAATCATCAATAGGAATCAGGGATTTCAAACAATTAATTTCAGATTCTAGTGACTCAATTTTAACAACATTGTCCCTAAGCTTTTTGTCCTTTTTCTTAACAATAACAGTGGCACGAGAAATAGCATCACACATTTCTTCGCAAGTAGGACATACCTCTTCATTGTCGCTGTTGTGTTCTCCCTCCTCCATACTTGATCTTGACTTGCCCGCCATGAAGCACAAGTTTGCCAAATCATCTTCATCTTCATCACTTCCAATGTCTATGTCGCTTGAGCCAAGTTCCTGGAGTGCTGAGATAAAACTGCTCACCAATTGACGTCCTGTAAAACCCTTCTTTTTCTTCGTATCTTTTGCAGAGGAGTGCTTCGTTCTTGTTTTCTTTTCATCCCGAGAAGTAGGACCTAAAAGGTTAGGTCAATCTGAACGAAAATGTCCTGTCTTACCACATTCAAAGCATCGTTGAGGTCCGGAGCTTCCTCTCCTTCTAGTTCTCACATTTTGCAAAGCTTTTGAGAACCAGGTAGAGATGAGCGCTAGCTCCTCCTCTGGAAACTCCTCAATCTGTTCAAGGGTTAGAGAGGACAGCAAAGAAAGTGTACCATAAGATGATGTTTGACCGGAACTAGGCATGTCACATCGAGAAACAAAAGCAATAGACTTGTTGGGGTTCTTACGTGAGATTATGTCAATTTCATGAGATTTTAACTTGGAATATAGTACATATAAAGTAAGTGAACTCATGACAGTAGATTCACGAATAGATGTGACTTTCATCTCCCAAATTGACATATCTAATGCACTTAGCAATTGACTAGCATTTTCAGCATCTGAAAAATTAACATTGATACTACGCAAGTTGCTGAGAATAATATTAAAGCGAGCAAAAAGGTCATCAATAGACTCATCGGGTTGCATCTCGAAGCGCATGTATTCTTTCTTGAACATGTCTTGCCTTACCTCTTTGATTATTTTGGATCCTTCGTGGTAGTCACAAAGTGCTTTCCACACATCGTATGCAGATCGGAGGTGTGCAACACGGTCGAAGTCGCTTCGTGTTAATCCTTGTATGATCAAGTTCTGAGCCTTGTTGTTGTTGTCGACATCTCTCAGATTTGTAGCTGTAACTTGATCGTTTGATGGCACTTCGTAAGTCTTGTATACCTTCTCCCATATTGCAAAGCCTTGTGCCTGGATGAAAGACTCCATGCGTGCCTTCCAAACCTGAAAATCAATACCAGCGAACAGACAAGGTTTGACAGAGTACTTCTCCATGATGATTAGTCAAAAAACACGCGCAAATCACAAATATTAGAGCACCGTGGCTCTGATACCAATTGTAGGATCGAAGAGCACATGAAAAGCTACCAGAGGGGGGGTGAATGGTAGATTTAAAAACCCCAACCCCTTCGGCAGAAAAACGATCTGTTAAAGAAATCGTGTGTGAGACTAATCTAAACGTGTTTCACCGTGACAAAAGTGATAGATATTAGAGAGAATCAAGTAACAAAGACAACACAATAAGAATTACTCAAATCCGTCGAGAAAAACTCAAGTTCTGATCGAAAGATCAAACAAAGGTCAATCTGCCCTACCCGAGAAAAAAAACAGTTCTGGAACACTGCAAAGAAACTCGTGTAGATCATAGACCACAAATCCAATGATCGTGAAATTTTGACAGATGATAGATCATCAAGTTGTGAAGACAACCCAAAAAGAATCACGTCAATTGGATCTGTAAAACTCGAGTTATGATAATACCATCGATGAAAGGTAGTGCTGTCCAGAAACTCGACGAGTAAAACTTGTCTGGAACAAGTCGGACGAAAAAGGCACAAAAGTTCCTTCAAACTATGAATTTTATTCAATAGAACACAAGAGTAACAGCCCCAAAGTCGGGCACCATGAGCTCTGGGCTCCCTTGCTTATATAACCAGCTCGAAAGCTAACTCAACTCAGATCAGGAACCTAATCCTACTCCGTTCACGAATCGTAACGTTCCATAACTGTTTAGAATTCTTCTATACGCAGATATAATCAATATTAAGACTTCCAAACACCTTAGGAACATATACCACATTCCTAAACAACTCAAATTCGTGACCCACACGAAATCCTATCATAACCAACTCAAATTTTCTCATATTTGAGTCAAACCCGACTCAACCGCAGCCTGATTCTATAACCTAGTCGATTGGACCTTTCCGACCAACTCTTTACGTCCACATCTCTTCATCATGTCTCAGAAACATGTAGCCACGTCCATGCACTCCTTGCACACATGCAAACATCTTCCAATGACGTCCACGATACCTTCACATGCATTGTTCTTGATTCAATCATGCTGCGCAACCTCCTGATCAGCTCAACCACAATTCCTCCTGAATTTGGTTGTTGGAACCTCATCTCTTCCCTGAGACTAGTCCAATGGATCCCGTCACCAGCCATGTATTGAACTCAATCAACACCTGCACATGAATAAACAACCAATCCATACGAGCCCAAGTCCTCGACTTGACTCAAGTTAGTTCCGAACACAACACCTTACATGAGAATCTCACGTAAGCATGTTGCAAAATCACAGTAACACAATATCATCCACGTCAACCAAAAACACATCAAAGACTTAGCAAATGAATACTAAGCAATCTTTCCAGAGATGTAAAGCAAGTACTAAACATTGCAAATGAAAAATAGAAGCATTGCGGTCAAGTTTCGGACCTTGCCCGAGCAACCCGGACCTTGAGCCGGAGCTAACAAAAGCTAGTAGAACCTAGTGCCGGAGCTTACCAAAACTAGTACAACCAAGCTCCCGCCGGAGCTTACAAAACTAGTTGGACCTTGATAAAAAGGTGTTTTGGTGACATTCAAAACTTTTATCGTCAAAGCAAGTGTATTCACTACAAGCCAATGTATTCAGCACACATAGGTCTTACAGGCACAAGTACTTCAGGGCTTTGCGGGCCACCAGTTGACAAGTGTCTTTCATCTGGCATCTAGTGGCGGTGACATTCCATGGCTTCATCTCCAGGAATCTCTCACTGGCGCCGATGTGCACCGTAACCTCACACCTCTCAGTGCCATGCTCCACGAACTCATGACCCACGTACTCTGGGCGTTCCGAAATACTGAGTCGCATCGTGGCGGCTGTCGGTGGTTTGGATCTGGCAGATCTCCCGACACTACTAAAGTGTTAGAGGAGTTTGAGGTTCGGTGTGGGCGCGCGGAGATTCAAGAAGGTGAATTGTAAATGACACAGGAGACATGAAGATTTACGTGGTTCGGACCGCCTGAGCGTAATACCCTACTCCACGGGTGTGTTGGTGTTGTATTAGCTGTATGAGCTTGTGTCGAGCGTCTATGGAACGTGTAGAGTGTGTCGTTAGCCTGCCCTTTTATAGTACAAGTGTAGGCCGTTACAATTTAGCCTGGCGCGACATGTGGCCCGGCAGTTACTAATATTGATACTCATTCAACACATTTAATTGCCCTTAATGACCGGGTAATGGGCTTTGACAACACCGTTACTGGTAATTAAGGTCATCCGATCGTGTGTCATTAATATAGTATTAACGACACTTCATCAGGTCTTGAAGCCCTTGATTCCACTTTGAAGATACGGAGCTGTTGTGAAGTCTTCCAGAGGTTAGAGGCTGAAGATCCAACGGTTGGACACGTGGCAGCTCCGGAGCATACTGTGGGAAACAGAAAGCTCCGGAGCTACCTGACACGTGTCAGTTCTGGAGCTTCCCTCGGTCTGGAGTTAGGTCCAGGGGTGCCATTTCGGTACACAGCCCGAAGCTTCCCCCTTGTGGGTGGTAGCTCCGGTTTGACAGTACACGTGGCGACCCTGGGACTAACCATGTTGGAGAAGCGAGTCCGGTTATGTCTGACATGTGGGCCTCCGAAGGTCTTCAAATCGAATAGATGACTTTTCCTTGAGATCTTTGTAATCTCAAGGGGTGTACGGTTCCCAGGGTACCAACAGTGGCCCCCTGGGCCCACCTCTGGGGAAGACCCCTTGGGTGAAGTCATTCCGTCGGAGGTGGGTCCATCCTCGCGACTTTTGAACTGAGTCTTCAAAGGTCTTCGGAAGTGCTGTTGGCGAGGGTTTAGAGTTAAATCCTCGCCGTGTGGCGTATCTCGCGTGCGGCAGATGAGATCTTTGGCGTGCGGATCTCATGCAATTGAAGGTCACCGGTTCCCGATACGAAAACCGTATCGGTTCCGCGCGCCTTGTCAGGCCGCCGCCTTCGGGCTTTCCGCCTCATGATGACAACCGTTCGCCTGGGTAAGAACCTCGACTTGATCGTCGGGGTGGTACCGGGCCCTCTTGTCATCGGCTGGGTGGAATTTTTGAGTGGTATCTTCGACTTCCTTGCGGTTTCCATCCAAGCGTTGCGAGGGCTTACTTAAGAAGGAAAGCACGCACCGTCTGGAGTTCTTTACGCCTCTCATCTGATCTTGCGCTTAAACTCCCAACTTGTGCTTCGCTTTTCCTCTCTTGCCTTGCTGTGCTGCGATGGAGTTGGGTCTCCGCGAGAGTCGTTTGAAGACGACGGCGACCTGAAGAAGGTCCGGACCCTCATGGGATGGTCCTTGGACTTCTTCAACCGCTCGGTCTGCACCGGGGGAGAGCTCCCGTTTGAGAAGGAGCACGCCGATGAAATGGTGTACTTCTCCTCGTACGCCATGGTGGGGTTGATCCCACCTTTTTCCTCCTTTTTCTTGATGCTGCTAGACTTTTACGGTCTGCAGTTATACCACCTTGGCCCTCACTCCATTCTCCTCGTGTCTATCTTCGTCCACTTCTGTGAGATGTGGGTGGGCATCCCCCCCTTCATTGAACTCTTCCGGACCTTCTTCACCGTCCATACCACCGGTAGGAGCAATGAGTACCTTGGCTTCTACTACTTCGTGAAGCGCAAGAAGTGCCCATTCAAGTACCTCCGGTCGTTTCCCTCTGGGAAGTGGGATGACTGGAAGAAGGACTGGATAGTCATCCGAGTGGAGGAGCACGAGAGGCTGGAGCTGCCCGAAGGCCTCCCCAACATTGACACGACGATCTAGAGTGAAGCTCCGGTGTTGGCGGATGCCTTCAACCCCGCTCTGACCAGGGTCCACCAGTGCGTGGAGGGAGGATTAACTCCTCAGGCGGTGTTTTGTAACTTCCTGGTCAACAGGTGGGCACCGCTGAAGAGGAGAGAAAAACTCGCTTGGGCCCTCAACAGTGTGATGGACGACGACCGGGTCGATACCGAGTTGAAGTCCAACATGGTGGGGACAACCTTGGAGTTTCATCTCAAGAAGTTCCAGCACGGCATCGACGTCGAGGTTGATGACTTGACTCCACCATCAGCTTTTCTTCCTCTGAACGTGGAAGCTGAGTTCAGTAGGGAGCTCCGGCGGAAGATGCCCGTGCTTGACGACCTTGGTGTCGTCGAGAGAAGATCAACCACCAGGGTGGCGATCCCTGGAGTGTCCGAAGGTGGCTCCTACCCTGCCCCGAAGCCAAGGATCGAGGTCGTCGGCAAGGGCAAGGAGCCGGCGGACGAACCCTCGAGCCGGAAGAGGAAGCTGCAGCATGCTGACGGAAGGTCCATCAGGCCTGCCACCTCTGCGTCGGCTCCTTCTCCCTGGAGGGGGAGGTCTTCTGCAACCGCGACGACTTTACCCGCAGTGGGGTCCTCCCGGGGAGCTAGCTCCGGGCATGCGACTCCAGCACCAGGGCCGGTTGAGGCCTCTAGGTCCGGAGGTTCTTCCCGATCGAGGGGGGCCTCAACTAGGGAAATGCCCGTGGCTGCAACGAGTTCTGGGGGGCCTTCTGGAGCTTCCACGCTGGCTATTACCAGCCCAGAACGCCCGGGAAAGAGGTTCCGCGCAAGCTGGTGCAGAAGCCTCCCAAGGTAATTTTTAATCTTTACCTTGGACAATTGTTTTGTTGTAGTAACTGTTTTTTAAGTTTCTTCGTCCATCATCTGCAGCGTTCCCAAGAAGAGGAGTGAGGCTCCACCCTCAGCCACAACAACTGAAGCTGTGAGGGCGGAAGGTTCTGCTCCTGTCCTGGTGCCGCCCCAAGTGGTGGCTGAAGCTGTGACAGCTCTGGTGCCAGCTGTCGTGGTCATGGACCTCGACTCATCCCCAGAGACTCCCGTGGTAGCGCCGGACCGCGGGAGAGAAGATGCGCCAGCGGCACCTGTCCTGGAGGTTGAAGCTCCGGGTCCTGGTGCTGAGATGATGGAAGCTCCGGCTGTTGAGCCGGAGGAAGCAGTAATTCCGGCCCCAGAGCCAGAAATTGTCGAAGCTCCGACGGTTGAGCCGGAGGTGGTTGAAGTCCCGGCGTGTGCGCCAGATGCTGAGGAAGTTCTGGCAGTTGGGCCGACTACCTCTGAAGCACCGGCCGCAGAGCCGGTCATTGTTGGAGCTCCGGCCGCAGGGCCGGTCGATGTTGAAGATCTTCCGGCTCCCAAGCCGGTTGTTGCACAGGCGTCGGCGCCCGAGCCCCCATCGAAGGAGGTGCCCAGGCCGGTGCCAGAATTGGCCCCTGTTCCGGAAGTGACGACGTCGGAGGTACCCGCGGCTGAGCCGGAGTGCCCTGGTGAAGTTGCTGGCCCCCTGCCTATGGGGGCAAATGAAGACTTGGCAGCGGGACCTTCCTCGATGGCGACTGAGGCCATCCCGGAGGACAACCCTAGTGCCATGGAGACCCAGGGGACCACTCTTGTGGAGTGGGACCCAATTTTTGTATCTGAAAACCCGCTGGAACCAGCATAGGAGACCTCGGCAGGTCCGGAACCTATCCCGTTGTCATTGTCTATTGACAACGCCTGTTCCAGTCTGCGTCAAGTTCAACTGGTCTTCTTCCACGATAGCAAGGCTCTTGAAGAGGAGCGCCAAACCCTTAGGCGGTGGCGTAATCGGCTCTACTTCGAGACCAAGCTGGCGCAGTCGAGGCTAGCGGATGACAAAGAGTGGATCAAGCGGGAGAAGGTCCGCCTGGAATACTGGGGTAAATTATTGGATGACAGGGAGAGTATGACTCGTGCCCTTGATGCTCAATCCCGGGAGATTTACGAGCAGACCAAAGCAGCTAACAGTGCGGCCGATGAACGCCAAGAAAGGCTTGAGGCCATTAACACTACACTCATCAAGCACCGGGAGGCACTTGAGGAGAGGGAGAAACGGCTCGAAGATGAAGAGCAGAAACTCCTTGAGCTGTGGGATGACGTCCTGAGGAGGGAGGAGGAGCTCACCGAGAAGGTGGCTCTGGCTGACAAGGGCCTCGAGGAGCGTGCCAAGAAATTGGAAGAGCACTGCACCGAGGAGGAGGAGAAAGCCTGGGTGCGAGGGCAGGAACTCTATGAGCAAGAGTGTGCCCTTGCTGCTAGGGAGAAGAAAGTGAGGGGCAGGGAGAAAGACCTGGTTGACCGCCGGAACAAGATCCACCTCTGGGAGGAGGAGTTCGGAAAACTCGAGAAGCGGGTTGCTGAAAAGATTCAGCAAAACGCTAAAGAAGTTGAGCGCCTCGCTCGCGAGAATTCCGAACTGGTGGCGGCCAGGAGATCCTTGGAAGAAATAAAGGGCTTGAGGACTGCGGACTCCCTACAGATTTGGGAGTTCCTGGGCAAGGCCAACGACGCGCTGACACCGTTGGGCTTCAGTCCCGTGCGTCCGGATGATCCGGAGCCGGAGTCGGACCTGGCGTTGCAGGCGTTGAGCTCGGCAGGCAGCAAACTCTCCAAGGTGGGCGATGTCATCGCGGACCAATTGGAGGTTGAGGGGCAATCCCTGGCGAAGAACGTCGCAGAATATGTGCTGACATGCTACACCAGCCGGAACTCCCAATTTCCTCTGGACCCGGTGCTTGAAGGTCCCGTTGAAGGAGAAGGCGAAGCTGCCCGAGCCAACGTGTCGGAGGTTGCCCTGAAGGTCGCCCAATTCTTCCATAGGGTCTAGGACCATCTCTGTAGTTCTCACTTGTATTTTCTCTTCTTCTTCCTCAATTTTGTAATCCCTTGTCTCCAGATGAATGAAATCCCCAAATTTTTGTGAATTTCACTTTTTGTCTTCAACACTTTTGTCTTCACTTGGCCCCCTGGTAGATGTACACAATTTGATTGTGAACATGTACCAAGAGGATATTGTGTTTTATTGAAGACTCATTTGCTGCGAACTTGTAGAGTGTAGGTCCGAAGTCTTTGATAGTGAAGGCCCCCTGAGGTTGTCGGAGCTTAGAAGCTCCGGCATTGTCTATCGTCGGAGCTTAGTAGCTCTGGAAATAGTCCCTATCAACGCGTAGAGCATCAATAGTTAGTCCTCCGGGGTGTCGGAGCTTAGTAGCTCCGGCAGTGACCTTTGCCAACACTTAGTTTGTTGGCAGCAGACTCCGTTTGCGGGGTCTTCTCACCATCTTTTATTTAGCGTCGACGGCTGGCCCCCCTAGCTCTACCGGAGCTTGATTGCTCCGGTGATGCTCATTTTCAATGCGTAACATCGATTACAAGCCACCTAGGGGAGTCAGAGCTTTGTTAGCTCCGGCTTTTCTCCATCAACGTAGATTTTATTTTTCCTGCACACTGAAGCCAAGAAAAATAGTAAAATTCGTTTCTCGCCTATAACTTCATTGCGGCTTACGATTCTCAAGAAAATTTTAAGTCAAACGCGATTCTAAATACAACTGAATGCGTTGCCTTTTCTTTCAGATCCAATTGCACTTGGACCCGCCTTACTTCGGCCTGCCGGGGTGTAGGTAGAGTGGCGTACTTAGGGTGCTTGACTAGGCTAAGCCGATAGCACACTCCGACCCTAGATTGGCTTGGCAGCATTCAGGCGAGTGGGCCATGAACAATATTTGAATCCAGAAGAATCGACAATAATATTCGAATCATATATGAACCGGTCGAACTAAAATTTCTTAAGAATTGCACGTCTTTGTTATAGACAAGAAAGAGAAAAATAAAAAATGTTGAGCCTGTACAAAATAAATGCACGTGGAGTCTGTTTCACATGAAGATGTCTTTCATTATAGGTTCGGGTTACAGGGGAAACAAGTACACTCTTA
The DNA here is from genome assembly GCA_036927565.1 of Tuctoria greenei. Taxonomy (NCBI): domain Eukaryota; kingdom Viridiplantae; phylum Streptophyta; class Magnoliopsida; order Poales; family Poaceae; genus Tuctoria; species Tuctoria greenei. Next base: position 148,143,530 of record JAYESD010000007.1, read on the forward strand.
GGGTACGGAACCAGGCTAAGCGTGTTTTATTTCTCGTTTGACACAGGGTAGCTAGCCACACTTTTAGTCCTGAGACTGTGACAAGTGTTGCATGAACTTTGCGGACCTTCCGGGAAAGGTCCGACTGTTCTCCCGGAGGAACTAACCGACTCTGTACAATGACTCTATAATATACACCCCAAGTTACTACAGACTCACCTCCATGATATTAAGTGTAGAACTTACGGAGGTGCTCAATGTTCCAAGGATTTGGGAGAGGTGTCCCATCCTCGGTAGCCAAGCGAACGCTCTCGGGACAGGATACTTTAATCACTCGGAAGGGTCCCTCCCAACTGGGGGAGAGTTTGTTTAACCCTTCTCTGGATTGTATTCTCCGTAGCACCAGGTCGCCTTCCTCGAGCTGTCGGTTGCATACATGCCGCTGATGATAGCGCCGAAGGGCTTGGCGATATCGGGCATTCCGAACAGCTGCTTGGCACCTTCCCTCCTCAAGGAGGTCTAGGTCTTCACGCCGGAGCTGGTCCTGCGTGGCTTCGTCGAAGGTCCGGACCCGTAGTGACCCCAAGGTGATTTCTGGAGGAAGGATTGCTTCAACTCCATACACCAAGAAGAAGGGTGTCTCTCCAGTTGACCGGTTTGGAGATGTCCTGTTGGCCCATAAAGTAGGCGGAAGCTCTTCAATCCAGTTGGCTCCATGTTTTTTCAAGCGCTCATAGGTGCGTGTTTTGAGTCCTTTAAGGATTTCAGCATTTTCTCTCTCGGCTTGACCATTGCTTGCTGGGTGAGCTACGGAGGCGTAGCAAACCTGAATGCCGAGGTCTTCCCAATATCCTTGAAATGCATATCTTGTGAATTGGGTCCCATTATCAGTGATGATTTTGTTTGGGACTCCAAATCTGCATACAATGGACTGCAAAAAGTTGATAGCATATTGCTTGTTGATTGTCACAACTGGAGTTGCTTCCGGCCACTTGGTGAACTTGTCAATGGCGACATACAGGAACTTGTAACCTCCGATGGCTCTTGGGAAAGGTCCCAAGATGTCCATCCCGCACACAGCGAAGGGCCATGTAGGAGGTATCATTTGTAGGGGCTGAGCCGGTGTGTGAATTTGCTTTGCATGAAATTGACATGCTTCGCATTTCTTCACCAGCTCAGTTGCATCCTGGAGTGATGTAGGCCAGTAGAAGCCATGCCGAAAGGCTTTACCAACCAGCGTGCGGGAAGACGCGTGGTTCCCACACTCGCCTCCATGGATTTCTACGAGGAGCTCGCAACCTTCTTCCCTTGTGATGCACCGCATTAGGATGCCGTTGGCACCGCGCCGGTAGAGATCCCCTTCTACCAACGTGTATCTTTTAGCCAATCTGACTACCCGGTCAGCGGATACATCATCGTCAAGAAGGATGTTGTCTTTCAAGTAGTTCCGGATCTCCGAGATCCATGCATCGGAACTAACTTGAGCATTTGAGTCTTGCATGCTGGGTTGCTCGGAGCTTCCGGCAGCACCTATGACCCTTGATGGCTGCCATGGTAACAGGGCCATCGGGACCGTCAGCTTTGGGATGCTGATCTCGCCCCCTTCGCTCAGTTCGGCAGGCTGAGCTATGGGTTTTGACAACCTCCGGACAAAAGTTCCGTGAGGAGCCGGAGCTCCGGTTGACGCTTTCGTCGAGAGTTCGTCGGCTTCAGCGTTGTGGGCACGCTGGACATGGTGGAGATCTAGGACTTCGAAGTACTTCTGAAGCCCCTGGACTTCATGGTGGAGATTGTTGCAGGAGCATTCACCCTTCACTTGCTTAATGATGAGCTGCAAATCTCCCTTGACCAGCAGTTACTTGACACCGTATGACAGTGCCACCTTTAGTCCGTAGATGAGTGCTTCATACTCTGCCATGTTGTTGGTCGCCTTGAAGTCAAGGTGTACCATGTATTTTACCTTCTCCCCGGTTGGTGCAAGGAGAAGGATTCCAGCTCCGGCCCCCTGCTTTTGCATGGAGCTGTCGAAGTAGAGGGTCCAATGAGGCTCGGTAAAGGTCGGAGCTTCGTGTTCCGGCTTCTGCTCACTGGGGCCCCCAGGGTTTGATGGAGAGGGAGCCATTCCACCACCAAATCTGCCAATGCTTGACTCTTGATTGCTTGCCTTGAAATGAATTCGAGATCGAATTCGGCCAATTCCGCTGCCCACTTTGCAATATTCCCAGTTGAGTTGGGATTATGCAAGATTGCTCGAAGTGGGCAAGAAGTCACCACTGAGATCTTGTGAGCTTGGAAATAATGGCGAAGCTTCCTGGAGGCGATAAGAACTGCATAGAGCAGCTTATGCACCTCTAGGTATCGAGTCTTGGCATCATGTAGTATTTCACTGATGAAGTACACTGGGCGCTGAATGGTCCGGACCCTCCCGGAGGGGCCCGGAGCTTCCTCTTCACTGACCCAGATCCTCCCGGAGGGATCCGGATTTTCTTCGGGGACCTCGGGGTCCTGACTGGAGGAACCCGGAGCTTCTTCAGAAGCGACCTGGATCCTCCCGGAGGAGTCTGGGTCTTCTGAAGTGGCTTCTTGTGGATTCGAATCTGGGAGCTGGGACCCAGACTCGCTTTCAGGAACCTCCGGACCCTCCCAAAGGGGTCTGGATCCCTGAGTATTGGGTAGTTCTAGTCTCTCCGTGACCAGGACCATACTGACGCCTTCGTCAGTAGCTGAAATGTAAAGCAGCAAAGGCTCAGCAGGGTTCGGAGCTACCAGAGTCGGTAAAGTGGTGAGGAACTGTTTTAGCTCCTGGAACGCCTTTTCTGCTTCTTCAGACCATTGGAATGGTCTGGACTTCCTCAATAACTTGAAGAAGGGGAGTGCCCTTTCCGCCAGTCTTGAAATGAACCGGCTGAGGGCTGCTAGACATCCAGTTAGCTTTTGGACATCTTTGATGCGGGCTGGTGGCCGCATATCTTCAATGGCCTTGATCTTCACCGGATTAGCTTCTATGCCCCGGTGACTTACCAGGAAACCAAGAAGTTTTCCGGAGCTAACCCCGAAGACACACTTGTCTAGGTTTAGCTTTGTGCGGGTGACCCGCAGCTTATCGAAGACAGTGTGTAAGGTGTCAAGAAATGACTCCTTGTTCTTGACCTTGACCACAATGTCATCAACATACACTTCCACTATGTCTCTAATGAGGTCTTCAAAGGTTTTGTACATAGCTCGTACAAAGGTTGAAGCTCTTGAGACCAAACGGCATGGCTGTATAACAGTACAATCCATCTACTGTGATGAAAGAGGTATGCTCTTCATCTTCCCTAGACATTCTGATTTGATGATACCCAGAATATGCGTCTAGGAAACACAGTAATTCACACCCGGAGGTGGAATCCACTATCTAATCTATTCTAGGTAGTGGGAATGGATCTTTTGGACATGCCTTATTTAGTGTTGTGTAGTCGATACACATCCGAAGCTTCCCGCCGGCCTTGGGCACAACGACTAGGTTTGCCAGCCATTTTGGATGGAAGACTTCTCGGATGAATCCAGCTTCGAGCAACTTCTTCACTTCTTGTCGAATGAAGTTTTGTCGCTCTATAGATTGCTTCCGAGGCTTATGATGCACAGGCCGGGCATCAGGGTAGATCTTCAGATTGTGCTCAATCACTTCCCTAGGGATCCCAGGCATTTGTGACGGTTGCCAGACAAACACGTCGACATTAGCCCGGAGGAAAGTGATGAGCGCAAGTTCCTATTTGTCGTTCAATCCTCCCGATATACGGGTGGTCTGAGCGGCATCAGAACCGATTTGGACGACTTTGACGGGGATGTCGGCGTCGCCGCTTGGCTGCACACGAGGTGCAGATGTCGAGCCTCGTTGATGAATGCTCGGGGGTTTTGGAGCTTGCACCTGCCTGGAGTCCTCCTCTTGCGCCGTTGTAAGCACATGGAGTTCTTCCAGAGCAGTTACTCCGGCAGTACGATCTCCGCAGATTCGGAGAACGCCTACTGGTGTTGGCATCTTTAACACCAGGTAGCCATAATGAGCAGCTACCATGAATTTGTACAAGGCAGGTCTACCCAAGATGGCATTGAAGGGTAAGTTGATCTGAGCAACGTCAAAGACCAACTTCTCGGTGCGATACTTCTCCCGTGCCCCGAAGGTAACGGGGAGAGTACTAGCTCCGAGTGGGGTAATGGCTCCTGGACCTACTCTGGAGAAAGGTCGGGAGGGGTGGAGATCCAAAGGTTGGAGCTGAAGCTTGGTAAAAGCTTCAAAGCTTATGAGGTTGAGCCCCGAACCTCCGTCTACCATGACATGATGGAGCTGGATGTTATTGATGGTAGGAGATACCATCAAAGGTAACTGACCTGCTCCAACCATGCTTCAAGGGCAGTCCGAAGCATCAAAAGTGATGGCCGTGTCCATCCACCTCCGATGAGGCTCCAGTCTGGCTGTAGGAGCTACAACAGCCATGTCCCGATGCATAGTCTTGATGACGCGGTGGGAGGTGACGTCCCATGATCCACCAAAGATGGTGTTCATGGTCTTCCGACGCTCGTTGTCAGAGACGTCGAAATCGTCATCGACGGAGGTGTAGACGGCCTTCAGGACCTTTTTGGGATCCTGAAAACCTAACTCCTCTTCAGCCGGAGCTTCATCGACTTTTTGTTTTCCTTCCCTCTGTCGGAAAGGAGCTTCTTCCCGGCGCTTGTTGTAGCGCTCGGCAAGGTTTTGGACCTCCCAGCAATCTTCCAAACTGTGGCTGTCCGTTTTGTGAATTGGACACCACACCTTGGGTTTGCCACCGTCTTCAGAAGACGGTCGAGGTCGCTTCTCGGGGCGTGGCCCCCGGCCACCCGAAGCTGCAGCAGCTGCAACATTGGATGTACTGCCCGACGGCTTCTTCTTGCCGTTGGTCTTCTTCTTCTTTTTGCCACTCCCGGAGGTAGCGGCTTCTCCTTTGGAGGATTTCTTGTGATCCTCCTGAGTTGGTTTGGAGAGCATCTCACGACCCTCCGCAGCTCTGGCACATTTGTCAGCCAAACTGACGAGTTCCGTGACACTGGTGATCTTCTTGATCGCCAGTTTCTCCAGCATCTTCTTGTCCCGTACACCCTGTCTGAATGCCACAATGATAGAGGTGCTAGAGATAGAAGGGATAGTGTTTCGTACATGAGAGAACCTCTGGATGAATGATCGCAGGGATTCTCCCCCTTTTTGCACGACTGCAAAAAGGTCCAATTCAGGGCCTGGTCGGGTGTATGAACTCCCGAAGTTGGCGGTGAACTGCTGGCACAACTCCTCCCAACTGTTGATGGAGTTGGGTGGAAGGCTCATAAACCAGGACCTGGCGGTCCCAGTTAAAGCCACTGGGAAATAATTGGCCATTACGGCCTCATTTCCTCCAGCTGCCAAGATAGCAGTGGAGTAAATCTGAAGAAATTTGACAGGATTGACGGTCCCGTCGAACTTCTCCGGCAGGTGAGGCCGGAACTTCTGTGGCCACCTGACCATACGCAGATGCATGGCCAGGGCTGAACAGCCTCCTCCTACTCCTTCAGGAGCAGGAACGTCTTGAGCTTCTCGTCTTTCACGAGCACGCTCAATATGGACTCGGCCGTCTTGTTAGAGGTATCAGCGATCAAGTTCCGCCCGGAGGTCATGAGTTGAAAGCCTTGATACCGTGTGGGTGCGTCGTGCCCCGGAGGGCAACAGCGTCACCTGATGTGATGCAGCATGTCTCCTGTTGTTGGAAACGTGCGGACCAAGTCTGCCAGACAAGGTCCGCCGCTGCGATGGGGCCCGTCCTGAAGGAGGAGGACCCTGGTTGCTAATGCGGTTGGCTGCTGCTGCAACCAAATGTTCCACATCAGCTCTCCACTGCTCCAGTGCATCCCGGGATGCATCCGGAGGTGGTGGGCATTGGAGAAGAGCACGTGCAGCATGGAGCGCGTGTTCCGGGTTGTCATGATTTCCCGACGCAGTGACTGTCGCCGGTGCACCATCGCGCTGTCCAGCTTGATTTGCTGGTGGAGGTGGCGGTGGTGGCAGTGTGACTCCTGCTGACGCTGAGGCCCCTGCTGGTGGCTGCATATTGGAGGGATTGTCCCCAACAGCTTGAACAGGAGGATGACCGTTGGATGATCCAGCAGCTGAGTTCACCATTCTCGAAATCTCAGGCCCTCCCCCTACCTGGTGCGCCAACTGTCAGTGGTTTGGATCCAGCAGATCTCCTGACACTACTAAAGCGTTAGAGGAGTTTGAGGTTCGGTGTGGGCGCGCGGAGATTCAAGAAGGTGAATTGTAAATGACATAGGAGACACGAAGATTTACGTGGTTCGGGCCGCCTGAGCGTAATACCCTACTCCACGGGTGTGTTGGTGTTGTATTAGCTGTATGAGCTTGTGTCGAGCGTCTATGGAACGTGTAGAGTGTGTCGTTGGCCTGCCCTTTTATAGTACAAGGGTAGGCTGTTACAAGTTAGCCTGGCCCGACATGTGGCCCCGACGGTTACTAATATTGATACTCATTCAACACATTTAATTGCCCTTAATGACCGGGTAATGGGCTTTGACAGCACCGTTACTGGTAATTAAGGTCATCCGATCGTGTGTCATTAATATAGTATTAACGACACTTAATCGGGTCTTGAAGCCCTTGATTCCCCTTTGAAGATCCGGAGCTGTTGTGAAGTCTTCCGGAGGTTAGAGGCTGAAGATCCGACGGTTGGACACGTGGCAGCTCTGGAGCATACCGTGGGAAACAGAAAGCTCCGGAGCTACCTGACACATGTCAGTTCCGGAGCTTCCCTCGGTCTGGGGTTAGGTCCGGGGGTGCCATTTCGGTACACAGCCCGAAGCTTCCCTCTTGTGGGTGGTAGCTCCGGTTTGACAGTACACGTGGCGACCCTGGGACTAACCATGTTGGAGAAGCGGGTCCGGTTATGTCTGACATGTGGGCCTCCGAAGGTCTTCAAATCGAATAGATGACTTTCCCTTGAGATCTTTGTAATCTCAAGAGTTGTACGGTTCCCAGGGTACCGACAGCGGCATAGAGCACCTTGGGGAAGCCATCTTCATTGATGCAGAAGGTGGTGATACGATCGTCAGACATCTGACTTACAACAAGGCACAAGGGTTAGATGAGGGCAAAACCTATCACCAAGGCTCTACGGTCAAGGTTCCTACAGGAAATCCATTCTACTGTCTCCTACAGTCACCTACGCCCTAGGGTCCGCATCCTACAGCCAAGTATGGCTCTAATACCTCTTGAAGCATCCTGACCCATAAGATCAGAACTAAATATGTAATATTATTACCAAATACAAGATTCGATACATAATATTACAACAAAAGTGAAACCACAACCATACAGAGCTTTATTTCAATGGCATAGCCTTATGGATAAAAACTACAACTAGTGACAAGGCAAATGTAATGAACATCAACATGTAGACTAGTAGCTCGTCGTCGCCCATGGTTCCACTACACACAACTTGGGTGCGGACACGACCCTACTCAAAGTCCTCTGGCACGAAGTCAGGATCCTCTGAAAAACAATGAATCAACAACGTTTGAGCACAAAAGTACTCAGCAAGCTCCACCTCACCCTTCGGGTGGGGAATAAGCAGATGTAAATGCAATGCACAAAATAAATAACAATGCAACTAATGCAAGTGAATATGTCCTACAGAAACATCACTCATCTCAGTCTCACCATAGGTGGTTTTCTAGTTGTTAGGACCACACCATAACCCATGCTATACCGAGGACACGGCCATCTGAATGGATTTTTACACTCTGCAGAGGTTGTACGCTGTACCCACATGCACGGACCATCAAAGACAGCCCGACATAACCGACACCCAGTCGAAACATTGCCCAAACCAGTCTCCCCAAACCCAATATCATTATCATCAGTGAGCTCAATAATATCTCAACATAACCCTCTCTCCACCATGGACGACTGTCGGGCTAGCCACCGGGATTAGACTAGGCCCCGCCCATACAGGGACATGTGGTCGTACTGAAAGGAAGTTAGGTGAGATGTCAAAACAACTCGTTCCTTAAGGCTCATCAGGGCAGCCTCCACACACACATCACGAGCCTATCCTCATGATAGAACTCGCCGTAAGTCTACCACCACGGTAGCACATACACCAACTCTAACCCATCTGCCCCGATCACAACTCATACATGCTCTCACCAACCATACAATATACAAGAGGCAACATCATCATGTATAATCTCATCATTCCAATATGCAACAAATAGAACTAGCATGCCTCTACTCTATCACTCGACGCTCCACAAATGCAATAACCTAATCTAATGGCCACAATAGATAAATCTCACATAGGTGTAATATAATAAAAAAGGGATAGATGAAACTTGCCTTCGCTACCGTCTGCGGCGTCGTTCTCCTGGTCAGCTGGTTCCTTCGAGTTTTCCTCCGGCACTTGGTCTACTCCGACAACGTCACACACAAACATACAAATGAAGCATGCATACATCAATACATCATACACATAACACATGTAATTGTGTTAAATAGAATATGATTCTATATGTTTTTTAGAGAAAAAATCAAGTTAATCGGGGTTTGGATGAGTGAGATATGTATTTTATAAGATTCGGCTTTGATTAATTTTGAAAATGGAAATAGATTGTTGGTGAGGTGTCGCTGGTCTGGTAGGGGCTGGTCAAGTGCTGTCTTGGGCTGCGGTCAGTCTTGAGGACCGTAGCATAATTAACTAATGGTCCATTAATTGACTAATAGCCTATTCATTTACGGTTAAACCCTCAGCCCATGGGCAGACTTGGCACGGCTTGCTCACGTGTTTAGTGTCAGTGCTGGTGGCGCTTGGGCTTGTGTGTGAGTGAAGTGGCTGACTGGTGGGGCACTAGGCCCACTGCCTTGCTAGGGAACGAACAGAGGACGCTTTCTTCAACCTCAGGTCAGACTGCCATGGCCAAGCTCGGAAAGCTCGATCCAGGGGAAAGGAAGGGAGGAGGGCGGTTGGGAGTGGGGAAATCGGAGGTTTGGACCACAGCGCACTCGATGGAGGCATCAATTTGGGCATAGATTATGGGATTAGGGCGGATTTGAAGGTGGGCAGCCATGGAAATGGGGAGTTCGATGTTAGCACGGGAGATGGATGGAGAGGCTCACCTTCTGGTCGCACGGCGCGGCTGGGACGAGGCTCAACCCGCACGGTCGGATTTATAGGCGGAGGAGCGGTGGTAGGTGACCGGTTTATGGACAAACGGAGAAAATTTGTCGTACTCAACGGCGCGCACGCCGAGCTCGACCGACCGTCTGTTGGAGCTTGCACGACGCGTCATGTCGTCCGGCTTCGGTCGTCGGCTAGTGGCGTGCTTGCACGGCTGCCTAGGTGGCCGTCCTTGCCGACGTGGTGCGAATAAATTGAGTAGGTGCGGGTCACTTTAGCTAGGCGAGCGCGTGGACGAGATTAATGAGTGGTACGACACCTCTGAAGCTTCTGGTGGAGGCTAGAAGGAGGGAGGAGGAGAGCTTGCTCGTTGATGTTTCGATGGCGTGTCTGGTCAGGCGTGTTGTTGTTTTGAGGAAGAAGAAAGGTGTGAGGGTCTCTTTGTAATTAGGAAAAAGAAGAAGGGGGTGTTAGTGAAAGGCTCTTGGCAAGGAGGATGAACCTACGGTGCTGCTGTTGGCCACATGCAGAGGAAAGCTAGGTGTTCTTTGCAATTACAGAAAACAAGGAGGGGATGACTTGAAATGAGATCAGCTGACTTGGTACATAGAAAGGACGTGGCTAGCTCTAGCTGGGATCCCGGACATGCCCGATATTTCTTTGAAGGAAGGGCTAGTGAGACTGACAATGGTTCTGCTAGTATTAGAGTGTGTAGGTTTAGTTTTTTATTTACTTACCTAATTACTTTAGTGTCCTTATTTTTTAATTGATTTGATTATGGCTTATACATGTATCGATGATTATTTTTGTGAGTCTGATTATTATCAATATTATTATTTGTATGCATTACTTTTATATCGGCCTACGAAATTTGAGATGTTACAGTCTGTCCGTGTCTGCAACTTGCTCTTGCGAAAACGATCCTTGTGCAAATGTACCCAAACCAAGTCTCCCTCTTCAAACAACATCTTCTTGCGTCCTCTGTTGGCGCTGCTCATATAACTTGGTCATCTTCTCAATGTTGGCTCGAGCTCGATCATAAAGTTTCTTAACAAATTCGGCACGCTTGCTTGCATCAAAGTTCACACGCTCTTGCATAGGCAAAGGCAAAAGATCGATGGGAGCAGTAGGGTTGAAGCCATATACAATCAAATGGACAAAATTTTATGGTTGAGTGTACTGCTCTATTATATGCAAACTCCACACGAGGCAAACTCTCTTCCCAAAGCTTCAAGTTCTTCTTCAAAACAGCCCACAACAATGTTGACAAGGTATGGTTCACAACTTTAGTTTGTCCATCAGTTTGCGGGTGACATATTGTGGAGAATAGCAATCTTGTCCCAAGATTTCCCCACAATGTCTTCCAAAAGTATCTCAAAAACTTGGTATCACGATCAGACACAATGATTCGTGGTACACCATGTAAGTGCACAATTTCTATAAAAAATAGTTGCAATATGTGAAACATCGTTGCTCTCGTGGCAGGGAATAAAATGATCCATTTTTCTGAAACGGTCAACCACAACAAATATTGAATCCCCCTCTTGGTTCGAGGCAAACCAATAACAAAGTCTATAATAATGTCTTCCCACGAGACTTTAGGAATAGGCAGAGGAGTGTATAAACTATGAGGGTTCAGGCATGACTTAGCTTTGTGAGAGGTTACACAGCGTAGCACGTATCTCTCCACATCTCTTCTCATCTTGGGCCAAAAGAAGTAGTCAGCCAGCACTTGCTCTGTTTTCTTGGCACCAAAGTGGCCCATCAGTCCACCGGCATGAGTTTCTTGCAAAAGCAATAGACGAACAAAATAATCTGGAATGCAAAGTTTGTTAGCTCGAAACAAAAACCCGTCATGCTCATGGAATTTTTTCCAACCTTTGCCTTCTATACATTTTAGAAAGAGTTCAGCAAAGTACGAATCAGTAGCATATAAATCTTTAATACTTTCCAATCCAAGAATTTTGGCATCAAGTTGATACAATGAAACATGACGTCGGGACAAAGCATCAGCAACAACGTTATCCTTCCCTTTTTTAGACTTGAGAATGTAAGGAAAAGACTCAATGAATTCACTCCATTTAGCATGTATTTTGTTTAGTTTCAATTGACTCTTAAGATGTTTCAAAGATTCATGGTCTGAATGTATCACAAATTCTTTAGGCAAAAGGTAGTGCTGCCAAGTTTCCAAACTCCGCACAAGAGCATAAAGCTCTTTATCATAAACCGAATAATTGAGAGTTGGACCACTTAGATTTTCACTGAAGTATGCAATGGGCCTTTGTTCTTGAATGAGCACGCCTCCAATGCCTATTCCACTTGCATCACATTCAATTTCAAAGGTCTTACCAAAATCTGGAAGTGCAAGAAGTGGGGCTGTTGTCAACTTCATTTTCAGTTCTTCGAATGCCTTCTCTTGTGCTGCACGCCTGCACCCTATTGGAATGGTACTTCCTTCTTTGTCAACTCGTTGATTGGGGCAGCAATGGTATTGAAATCTTTCACAAACCGACGGTAGAAGCCGGCATGTCCAAGGAAGCTTCGCACTTGACTTACATTTTGTGGAGGCAACCACTCTCAGCTTTAATCTTCTACTCATCCACCTCCACACCTTGAGATGAAACAACAAAGCCAAGAAAGACTACCTTGTCGGTGCAAAGGTGCACTTAGCAAGGTTAGCATACAAGCACTCTTTCCTCAAAACAGCGAGCACCTTTTTTATATGTTCAACATGTTCTTCTAGAGACTTGCTGTAAATCAAGATATCATTAAAGTAAACCACAACAAATTTGCTAATGAAAGCTCTAAGCACATGATTCATCAATCTCATGAAAGTCCTTGGTGCATTAGTCAAACCAAAAAGCATAACCAACCACTCATATAGCACAAACTTGGTTTTGAAGGCTGTTTTCCATTCATCTCCCTCTAATTCAAATTTGGTGATAGCCACTACGCAAATCAAATTTTGTAAAATAATTGCACCGCTAAGCTCATCAAGCATATCATCAAGTCTAGCTATGGGATGTCTATACCTAATGGTGATGTTGTTAATGGCTCGACAATCAACACACATCCTCCATGAACCTTCTTTCTTAGGAACCAAAAGAACAGGGACTGCACAAGGTGAAAGATTTTCTTTTATGTACCCTTTGTCGATGAGCTCTTGTACTTGGCGCCAAATTTCTTTTGTTTCCTCCGGGTTGGTGCAGTATGGTGCATGGTTTGGAAGCGATGCACCATGAAAAATATCGATTTAGTGTTCTATCCCTCTCTTTTGGGGCAGCCCTGGTGACACTTCCTTTGGAAACACATCTTCATAATCCTGTAGTACATCAAAAACAACACTAGGCAAAGGAGGGGGTAAGTTGTCAGTGACAAGAAAATTATCCTTGTATAGGAGTAAACAGAACACGACATTGGGTTCACTCAATTCTTTATCCCCTCTCCTAGCCATCATCACTAAACCCTTTTTTCCCTTAGGCTCGGTTCTTTGCAGCTGTGGAGTTTTATTTGACTTTGGAAACACTCTCTCACTATGTTTGTGGGTCACTCGCAAGTGTTTCTCACACTCTCGCTGTCTTCTCTTGATGTCATCCTGTAATATCGCCTCCGGTGTCAAAGGAAGCAAAGTGATTCACTCTCCCTTGTACATGAGCATAAGCTTGTTGGCCCGACCACAAATCTGAACATCACGGTCATATAACCAAGGTCTTCTCAACAGTAGCTGGCATGCTTGCATCGGCACCACATCACATTCCACTTGATCAGTATACCTTCCAATAGGGAAGGGAACAATCACCATATTGTTTACATGCAGTGCACCACTATCATTAAGCTATTGCATCTTGTATAGATCAGGATGACAACGTTGTTTCATATTCATTCTCTCAACCAATTCTTGGTTTGCAATATTGTTGCAGTTGCCATTGTCAACAATAATTCGACATACCTTATCCTTGATCACGCCACAGGTGTGAAAAAGGTTATGCCATTGTTCATTCTCTTCTTTTGCAGCGGAAATAGTAAGCACGCGGCGAGAGATAAAGCAATTATTGTCACCTTCATCGGGTTGGATCTCATTCCCGTTCTCTAAAATTTCTTCATCATATTTTGGACCTTCATCTTCAGGTTCACTTTCAGATTCCCATTCACCTTTCTCATTCCCAATCATGGTCCTCTTACTAGGACATTCAGCAGCCACGTGTCCTCGACCTTGGCACTTGTGACACACATTGCTTCGGCTATGCAAAGATGATGCAGTGGCGGATGCAATCGAAGGAACTGCTGCACTTGTAGCAGGACGTCGATTCTCTCGCTGAATTGTGGGTGAATAAGCAGTAGAGGCCACTGTCTTTGCAGCACCAATGGATGGAGAAAGCCTAGTGGCAGTACCTTGATATCGACCACCACCAACAGAGGTATCGGGATGCTGCCGGCGCCATGGAGCTGAAACAAATCGATTCCCATAGAACCGACCACGTCCTTCTTACTGAATCTTCCTCTCGGTGCACTTAGCTTGGCCAACAAGATCTTGCAAATTATGATATGGAAACATCTCAACAAAATCCGAAATTTCAGTATTAAGACCATGCAAAAATCTTGCCATTTTTGATTCTTCATCTTCTCTAATTCCTGAGCGGATCAAGAGCAACTCCATTTCCTTGAAATAATAATCAACTGATTTAGAGCCTCATTTCAATGTTTGTAACCTATTGCCAAGGTCACATTGATGGCTTGATGGAACAAACCATCTTCTCATCACTCTCTTCATTTCAGCCCATGTATCAATATGATTACGTCCCAAATCAAGCTGATTTTTTTGTAGTTGATTCCACCAGGTGAGAGCGTAACCAGAGAATTCAACTGAAGCAAGGTTCACACACTTCTTATCGGAGAGATTATGCACTCTAAAAATCTGATCACACTTATCCTCCCATTCAAGATATGCATCTGCATCTTCCGTTCCTAAAGTCTTTGGAATACTTAACTTCACACGAACAATATTATTTGATTCATTCCGGTTGCGACCACGATGATGTTCCCCATCATCACGACGGTGATCACGATCACGTCCAAGCCCCCCTCTGTTGCAAAAGGATTAAAATCAAATCCCTCATCAGGGTTCTCATGAAATTCATCTTCATCATCAGAGTGCACACGATGACCTCGTTCATGATCACCTCCTGCATGCCGGTCATCACGACCACCACATCTACCTCCTCCACGATGATCACAACCATCCTTGAAATGGTCATCACCATATCTAGAATTTTCACCATATGTGAGACCTATGTGTGCTAAATACATTGACAATTTAAATAAAAGTGAGGGTTCACACGCAAAGTTTTGAGTATTGCTGAAAAGCTTACTTTGATTGTCCGATCTTGCGGGAATCCGTTTTGCACCGTTCAAAATTCATCGCACGTGAGTTGAACGTATTTTCTCGCTTCAGATTGTCCAAACTTTTCTCACGTGACTTGCACATGTTCGGCAGTTAGGATTGTCCAAACTTTTACACACGTGAGATGCACGTGAGTCGACATAGGCCGATCTTTACAAATATGTTTTTAGGAGTAATGTTACCCTCAATAGTTTAGGACAATGTAAACTTTCTCAATTCATATCGGGAGTAACAATTACTGCACATAGTTTTCATATTGAGATCGATTGCTCTATTTTGCCCTGTTCTACTCCATTTTAACTCATAATGTTTCAAACTTGCTTTTGGCTTATGAGAAGGTTTGTTTAGTATTCATTTACTAAGTTTTTGATGTTTTATGGCTGATTATGGTGGTTAAACATTGCTATGGTTTGCAACATGCTTATGTGATGTGCTCACGTAAGGTGTTGTGTTTTTCGGACTAACAAGAGTCAAGTCGAGGACTTGGGCTTGCAAAGATTGTTTGTTTGTTCAAGTGCAGGTGTTTCTTGAGGTCAAAACATGACTCGTGACAGGATCCATTGGACTAGTCTTAGGGAGAAGATGAGGTTCAACATCCAAGTTCGGGAGGAATTGTGGTGCATGGACGTGGAAACATGGTTCCAAGATGTGATGAAGGGATTTGAAAGTGAAGATGAGGTCGGAAAGGTCCAACCGGCTGGATTATGGACCCAGGTTGCGACTGAATCGGTTATGGCTCAAACATGGAAAGATTTGAATTGGTTTTGGTTAGAATTCATGTTGGATATGAAGTAGAGTTGTTTTAGCAATGTGCGATACGTTCCTAAAGTGTTTGGAAGTCTTAGTATTACTTCTATCTGCGTATGGAAGAGTCCTAAGCAGTTACGGTAAGTTTGAGTTAGAGTCCAAGTAGGATTTGAATCCTAGTTTCGATTGGGTTGGCCTTATGGCTGGTTATATAAGTAAGGGAGTCCAAAGCTTGTGGTAATACAACTTTGGGTTTGTTCCTCTTGTGTTTTGATGAATAAATTTCATAGTTCAGAGGAGCTTTTGTGCCTTGTTCATCCAACTTGTTTTTGTGAAGTCTTTCTCGTTGAGTTTCTGCGCTGCCCGATCTTTCTTCAGCGTGTTGATCGTAACTCGCATTTTACTACTTCAATTAACGTGATTCCTCTTGTGTTGTCTTCACAACTCAATTATATGTCATATTTGAGAATTTTACGGTAATTGGATTTATGGTTTTTGAATTACACAAATTTCTTTGCAGCCTAATAGATCTGTTTGCTCTCTGTTAGAACAGATTGACTTTCACTCAGGGTTTTGGTCATAACTTGAGTTTTACTTGACGATTTCTCATGATTCTTATTGTGCCGTCTCCGTGAATTGATTATCTACAATCTATACTAGTTTTGCCACAATTGAACTCATCTAGATCAGTCACACACACAGTTTCCTTATCAGATTAGTTTTCTGCCGAGGGGTTTTCATAACTTCGGCTCAAAAGTTTTTATATCTACCATTCACCCCCTCAGGTAGCTTTTCATGTGCTCTTCGATCCTACACCATCTGATTCTTCATATTGGTATCCGTCCGTCCACTACAGGGAGACATTCATTAAACATCCTTTCCATAGCTTGCAAGAACGAGTTTTGTAATTGATGTAGCTAAACTCGTGCAATAGGGGGCTCTTCATCCTCATAACGACCACCACGAACACTTGAATCAGATCCTGCCATGTTAGTTCAAGCCAATATATATAGTGGAATAGGAAATTTTGTGGAATCATACAACCTCACCTCTTGCTTACCCAAGCTCTTGCTCGTTATCAAAGGACTGTGAGTGTGCTCGTGTGTAATCCATCTGTGAATAAGCGGTTGAAATGATACAAGACGAGACGTTCGATTTACGACTATTTTTGGAGCTATAGGTGGCTGTTCAAGGGGAAAGGTATGGTAATGTAACCAATTCCGTAACCATTCAACAAGGTGTAAATATTGTTGTCCAGAACACCACCAACTTGGGGTTACAAATCTGAAACTTTGAAGTTACACAATCCGCAAGACAACCCTTTCAACTTCTCTGACTTTTTTTTGAATTTTTCTTTCACACTTTTTTTTTTCAGTGGACTTTAGAACATGAACAAATCAATAACAAATGTAGAGTAAAGGGTAAATTTGTGAATGATAACAAAACCTATCGTGACAACGATGGCTATTATTACCACATGATAGGGACCATTTCAAAGAAAGGTCTTGGGATGGCCCTATCTTCACAGCAGTAGGCTTTGTAGCCAAGATAATTTGCTGCAAGCAGCGGGTAAGTAGCTTTATACCTGACAAAGGTGCGGTTCCGACTAAGTGACAGAGAGACAGACACCGAAATCTTGAGGACTTCGACTCAAGCTCCGAACGACTGCAAAATCACAACCGGCTGTAATACCACACAAAACGGCATAGCCAAACTGGCAACCGTAGAGCAGAGATTACGATACTAAACCCCACAAAATGGTGCAGCCGAACTGACAACCGTAGAACATGGAGTAGGGGATCTCAGAGAGGTCTCTTCAGAAGTCTAAGAGAACAAGGAAGAACAAGGGTGTGTGCAAAGCACTCAGCAGTGTGGCTGCAAAACCATATAGGCTATCAATTTATCAATATTTATCTGGTTCTTTCAGAGTACATAGGGGGTATTTATACTAGGAACAACCCTCCTAGATGGGTATGGGATAAGTGTGAACTGAAGTCATCACGTTGGAAAGGTGAAAGGCCAACTGGTGGAGTTATTCATGAAGTTTTCTTCAGTTCACACGCCTCTTTTGGGTTCCTGCGCAGCCTTCAATCAAATGACCATTACTCCTTATTGGGAATTCTAAATGACGTGCTGTTTGTTGCATTGGAATCTTAATTTGATGATGTTTCCAACCATGTATAAAATGAATCCTGTCTCTTCCCGAGGTGGTGCAGACTTGGATGAGTTGAAGTATCTCCAGCTGTCTTGACGCCCCCTGTGTAATCTTCAGTCTCCTTTGTGTAACCCAGTGGGAATCCCTCTTGTGTAAACCTAAGTAGGAGTAGAGTTCACGACTTAGATAGTATAACATTCTCATCGATATTAAAGTTTAACTCAGAGAGAAAGCATGCACCACTTGTTGTAGCTTTTTAGCATGACTGCGCGTAACCGGGCCTTCATACATATGTGATGGTGTATTTGGTGCTTGGCATTGCGTAACGGGTGGCACACTTATGTCTTTTTGTGCAACTGGGGATGAACTTGACGTATCCTGAGGTGGAGCTGCTGTGACAAACGATGCAATTAGCGTAACCGACACATGCGGTGTAACCAAGCCATCTGGGTTACGTAAGGCAGGGATGTCCTCATCAGAACCTGGAATCAATAGACAAGGACCACCGATTGGGTGCCGATGAAGCGACCGCTTCTGTAATCCCGCGAGGAAATCACAAGAGCAAAGAGGTGGAGATCTCTCTTTCTCTCTCTCTCTCTCTCAAAAATTGTTAGCACACAACTAAATAAAAGGATAATTTCTCATTGTTCAAGTCTTAAGAATCCATAGCAATGCTACATATTTATACTAGGAACAACCCTCATAGTTTAGGTGTGAGTGGACCTTCAGTTGATGGGTTTAGATGAATTTATGAGCTTCCACGAAATGCATTTCCGAGGTACCTCACAGTGTTCAGCTTCTGACATTGTTGCAGTAAAACAACCATTACTCTTGATTGGGAAGTCCGAATGATGCACCGTTTATTGCATTGGAAACTAGACTTGATATACTTTCACAACATGTATACTATGCACCAGAAGACGTGCCAGGTTGATACAGATTTGCACGTGAAATAGGAGCTTCTGCAGTGCAATGTTTGGACAGCCCGAACTAGTTCGGACAGGGGATATCCACATCTCCTCTCCCTCTTGAAAAGGAGTCATCCTCGACTCTATTTATTCGTCATCCAAGAGTAAAGGGTCCTACCGTGTCAACAAAAGCTCTGATACCAAATGATATGGATTGAAGTTCCGATCTTTACGACGTAGGATCACAAACATGATAACTAGTTTCGAAGAAGCCAAGATAGATAACTAGCTTCAAAGAAGCTAAGACAACTAGTGCAACTTGACAAATAAAACTCGAAGCCAACCACCATATTTAACCGGCAACCTGAATTGAGGATTCGCCCAACCACACTCTCAAAGAACCAACCAACACAACCTGGAATCGATGGACCAGGAGCACTAGTTGGGACCCGATGAAGCGGCACGATAACTAGCTTCGAAGAAGCCAAGATGGATAACTAGCTTCAAAAAGGCCAATATAACTAGTGCAACCTAACGAATAAAACTCGAAGCCAACCACCATCTTTAACCGACAACCTGAATCGAGAATTCGCCCAACCACACTCTTAAAGAACCAACCAACACAACCTGAAATCAATAGACCAGGAGCACCGATTGGGAGCCGATGAAGCGGTCACTTCTGTAATCTCATGAGGAAATCACAAGAGCAAAGTGTAAAGATCTCTTTCTCTCTAAAATTGTTAGCACACAGCTAAATAAAAAGATAATTTTTCGTTGTTCAAGTCTTAAGAATCCATAGAAATGCTACATATTTATACTAGGAACAACCCTCCCGTAGGATCGAAGAGCACGTGAAAAGCTACCAGAGGGGGGGTGAATGGTAGATTTAAAAATCTTACGCAGCAGAAACAATTAAACCCCAAACCCTTTCGGCAGAAAACGATCTGTTTGAAAAAATCGTGTGTGAGACTAATCTAAACGTGTTTCACCATGACAAAAGTGATATATATCAGAGATAATCAAGTCACGAAGACAACATAAAAAGAATCACTCAAATCCGTCAAGAAAAACTCAAGTTATGATCGAAAGATCAAACAATGGTCAATCTGTCCTACCCGAGAAAAAACAGTTCTGGAACGCTGCAAAGAAACTCGTGTAGATCATAGACCACAAATCCAGTGACTGTGAAATTTTGACATATGATAGAAAATCAAGTTGTGAAGACAACACAAAAAGAATCACGTTAATTGGATCTGTAAAACTCGAGTTATGATAAAACCACCAACGAAAGGTAGTGCTATCCAGAAACTCGACGAGTAAAACTTGTCTGGAACAAATCGGACGAACAAGGCACAAAAGTTCCTTCAAACTACGAATTTTATTCAATAGAACACAAGAGGAACAGCCCCAAAGTCGTCTACCACGAGCTCTGGGCTTCCTTGCTTATATAACCAGCCCTTAGGCCAACCCAATATCAACTAGGACCCCAATCCTACTCAGATCACGAATCCTAACTTTCCATAACTGCTCAAGATTCTTCTATACGCAGATAGAAGCAATCTTAAGACTTCCAAACACCTTAGGAACGTATCCCACATTCCTAAACAACTCAAATTCGTGACACACACGAAATCCTAACATAACCAACTCGATACTTTCCATACCGAGCCATAACCGACTCTGCCACAGCCAAAGTCATCAACCGGTATGATCCGATCCTTCCGACCAGATCTTTCCTTCCTTATACCATATTCGGAACCATGTTGCCACGTCATGAACCGCATGCCTACGTGCGAACACCTTCCTTCGACGTTCAGTAACCTTCATATGCACTGCCCTTGATTCAATCATCCTGGGCGACCTCCTGATCAGCTCAACCACAGTTCCTCCCGAACTTGGTTGTTGGAACCTCATCTCCTCCCTGAGACTAGTCCAATGGATCCCGTCACCAGCCATGTCTTGAAATCAAGCAACACCTGCACATGAATAAACAACCAATCCATACGAGCCCAAGTCCTCGACTTGACTCAAGTTAGTTCCGAACACAACACCCTACGTGAGAACCTCACATAAGCATGTTGCAAAACTACAGTAAAATGATATCATCCATATCAACCAAAATGCACCAAAAACTTAGCAAATTAATACTAAGCAATCTTTCCAACAATGTAAAGCAAGTACGAAACATTGCAAATGAAAAGCAGAAACACTACGGTCAAGTTCCGGACCTTGCCAGAGCAACCCGGAGCTTGAGCCAGAGCTAACAAAAGCTAGTAGAACCTAGCGCCGGAGCTTACCAAAACTAGTACAATGAAGCACCTGCCGGAGCTTACCAAAACTAGTAGATCCTAGCACCGGAGCTTACCAAAAACTAGTCAAAGCTAGTCAACTCAAAACCGGAGCTAGACAAAGTACATCAGAGCTTAGCAAAAGCATTTTGGAGCTATCAAATATATGTCGGAGCTATCAAAGACATGCCGGAGCTAACAAAGTCATGCCGGAGCTAAAGATAAAGCTCACCAGAGCTAACCAAAGCTAGTTGGACCTTACCAAGAAGCCGGACCTAGCTTCGAACATAGTCGGAGCTACCCAAAACAAGCCGAACCTACCGTCGGATCTTGCTGTAGCTCAGAGCTAGAGTCGGACCTTGATAAAAAGGTGTTTTGGTTTTTAAAGCTTTTATCATCAATAGCCAAGTGTATTCACTACAAGCCAATGTATTCAGCATATATAGGTCTTACAATCTCCCCCTTGATGAATGCATTGGCAACACCATTTAAAATCCGAACATTGGCTTATTCACATAAAAGTTTTGAAGGCAATTTCTCCTCCTTTTGTGAATCAAAAGTAAAATGAGAAAAAAAATCTCTCCCCCTTTATTACCTCCTTATGCACATATTTTCTTTCTCTTCATGCATGCTTATCTCTCCCCCTTTGACAATGTATTCAGCAAGTCATGAGCATGTAAACAAATTATCTCTCCAACTTTAGTTGTTATGAGCATATTATAACATATACATATAAACAAAGCTCATCCAAGTCATACTATCAAGTACTTTACATTATCACATCAATGAAATACATAAAGTAGTGTAAGCCATGCTAGAGATCATATGTAATTTTCAAGTTAAGCAACTCATGATCTCACAAACTTAACTATTTCAAAACTTGAAAGCATGACACTAGTTGCTGCATTTTATTATTTTTCAAAGCATAAATTTAGATCATATGATATTTGCAAGAGATTATATGCGTATCTGCCTTATTCTAACCAACCAAGCCAAGCCTATGTCATTTGACAATCAGAAGCTTAAGGACATGGTTTTAGTCATACACAACTTCTTCCAAGTTCATATCTAAGTGCAATGACAAGCCATCTCAAAAGAAGAAGTGCGATGCAAGCATATTCTCTTGATCTTTTCTCAATTTATATTTGTTCATAAAAACTCAACATTTGAGTTGATTACTTGATTAATTCTTAATGATTAAAAGCATTTGTGAGCATGCAACAAGTTCAAAACATCAAGAAAGTTTGACCATGACCAGATTTAGTGTAAGTAATTATTCCAATTACTAGACATGGCAAAAACTACAAAATGTATAACACGAGTAATGTAGTAAGAACTTTCAGCATGTATAAGGAATCACAAAGTCATATATGTATGAAATACTATGCTCATATTATTTTAATTTCAGATTCACACATAGACTTCCCAAGTTTCAAAAAAAAACTCCCCCTCAATTTAAGCCATGCGGATGAATGACCCCTATTTCACTACGAATGTAACAAAAACGAGTGAAATCCAAAGGTTTTGTAAAAATGTCAGCCAATTGATGTTCGATATCTACATGGTGAAGCACAATGTTTCCTTTTTCAACGTTATGTCGGAGAAAGTGATATCTAATGTCAATGTGCTTAGTTCTAGAATGTTGCACGGGATTTTTGGCAATGCAAATAGCACTAGTGTTATCACAAAACAGTGGAACACTATCTAGATCAACCCCATAGTCCTTAAGTGTTTGAACAATCCAAAGAATTTGTGAGCAAGCACTAGCAGCAGCTACATATTCAGATTCGGCTGTGGATTGTGCAACTGAATTTTGTTTTCAAAAGGACCAAGTAACAAGAGAATTACCAAGAAAATGACAAGCACCGGAAGTACTTTTCCTATCAATCCTACAACCTCCAAAATCAGCATCCGAAAAAGCTTTCAAAGTAACAGTTGAGGAAGAAGGAAGAAAAATGCCAAATTCTTGGGTTCCATGTAAGTACCTCAGAATCCTTTTGAGGGCTTGACGATGTGAAACACGTGGGGAAGCTTGAAACCGTGTACAAAGACATATGCTGAATTGTATGTCCGGTCTTGATGCCGTGAGTACAAAAGTGATCCGATCATGCTTCTATATTCGTTTTGATCCACGGGTTCACCATCTTCATCAAGTTCAAGTGTTGTTGCTGTTCCCATTGGTGTCCGAAGAGGCTTGCTTTTGTCCATGTTGAAGCGCCTTAGGAGGTCTTTGGTATACTTCGTTTGATGCACAAAGGTACCCTCCTTGGTTTGCTTGATTTGGAGCCCCAAAAAGTAAGTGAGTTCACCCATCATACTCATTTCAAATTCGGAACTCATCATTGCTGAAAACTTGGACACACGATCATGAGAAGCACAACCAAAGATAATATCATCCACATACACTTGAACGAATAATGAGTCATTGCCATGTTTAAGCACAAAAGAGTTTTATCAACCTTGCCCATGGTAAACCCCTTGTCAAGTAAGAATGTTTTTAACCTATCATACCATGCTCTAGGGGCTTGTTTGAGACCGTATAAGGCTTTGGACAGTTTGTAAACATGATTAGGAAAATCTGGATTTTCAAAACCCGGTGGTTGTTTGACATAAACCTCCTCATCTATGTAGCCATTAAGAAAAGCACTTTTAACATCCATTTGATATAGCTTAAAACCTTTAGATGCTACAAAAGCCAATGAAATTCTTATGGCTTCTAATCTAGCGACACGAGCAAACGTTTCATCAAAATCTAGACCTTCCACTTGAGTGAAACCTTGAGCAACCAACCTAGCCTTATTCCTAACCACAACCCCATCCTCACGTTGTTTATTTTTAAATACCCATTTAGTTCCAATTAAAGTGTGACCTTGAGGTGGAGGTACAAGTTTCCAAACATTATTTCTTTCAAAATTTTCTAACTCTTCTTGCATGGCAATAATCTAAGATTCATTAGTGAGTGCGTGTGATATATCTTTGGGTTCAAAAGAAGCAACAAAAGCAGAATGAGCATGAGAGTTTGGATCGCAAAACCTGGACCGTGTGACTCGTTCGTGCAAGCTTCCAATCATCTGTTGTGGGGAATGATCTTTGTAAAAACGTCGGGGAACAGATGTCTCACAAGCTTCTTCTTCATTAGATTCATCATAGATTGATGAGCTTGTCACTTGTGGATGATCAGGACCAGCATCGTGTAGGATCTAAGAGCACGTGAAAAGCTACCAGAGGGGGGGGGGGTGAATGGTAGATTTAAAAATCTTACGCAGCGGAAACAATAAAACCCTAATCCCTTCGATAGAAAAACGATCTGTTAAAGAAATCGTGTGTGAGACTAATATAAACGTGTTTCACCGTGACAGAAGTGATAGTTATCAGAGAGAATCAAGTCACGAAGACAACACAAAAGGAATTACTAAAATCCGTCGAGAAAAACTCAAGTTATGATCAAAAGATCAAACACTGGTCAATCTGACCTACCCGAGAAAAACAGTTTCTGGAATGCTGCAAAGAAACTCGTGTAGATCAAAAACCACAAATCCAATGACCGTGAAATTTTGACAGATGATAGACAATCAAGTTGTGAAGACAACCCAAAAAGAATCACGTCAATTGGATCTGAAAAACTCGAGTTATGATAAAACCACCGACAAAAGATAGTGCTGTCCAGAAACTCGACGAGTAAAACTTGTCTGGAACAAGTCGGACGAACAAGGCACAAAGTTCCTTCAAACTATGAATTTTATTCAATAGAACACAAGAGGAACAGCCCCCAAAGTTGTCTACCTCGAACTTTGGCCTTCCCTTGCTTATATAACCAGCCCTTAGGCCATCCCAATCTTAACTAGGACTCCAATCCTAATCCGATCACAATCGGAACTTTCCATAACTGCTTAGGACTCTTCTATACGCAGATAGAAGCAATCGTAAGACTTCCAAACACCTTAGGAACGTATCCCACATTCCTAAACAACTCAAATTCGTGACCCACACGAAATCCTAACATAACCAACTCGATATTTCCATACCGAGTCATAACCGACTCAGCTAGCAGCCTAAGTCTTCAACTGATACGATCCGATCCTTCCGATCAGATCTTCCTTCCATAATCCATCTCTAGAAGCATATTGCCACGTCATGCACCTCATGCACACGTGCGGACATCTTCCTTTGACCTTCATATGCACTGCCCTTGATTCAATCATCCTGCGCGACCTCCTGACCCGCTCAACCACAGTTCCTCCCGAACTTGGTTGTTGGAACCTCATCTCCTCCTGAGACTAGTCCAATGGATCCTGTCACCAGCCATGACTTGAACTCAAGCAACATCTGCACATGAACAAACAACCAATCCATACGAGCCCAAGTCCTCGACTTGACTCAAGTTAGTTCCGAACACAACACCTTACGTGAGAACCTCACATAAGCATGTTGCAAAACCACAGTAGAAGCGATATCAACCATATCATCCAAAACGCACCAAAAATTTAGCAAATGAATACTAAGCAATCTTTACAACAATGTAAAGCAAGTACGAAACATTGCAAATGAAAAGCAGAAGCACTTAGGTCAAGTTCCGGACCTTGCGAGAGCAACTCGGAGCTTAAGCCGGAGCTAACAAAAGCTAGTAGAACCTAGCGCCGGAGCTTTCCAAAACTAGTAGATCCTAGCACCGGAGCTTACCAGAAACTAGTCAAAACTAGTCAACCTAAAACCGGAGCTAGACAAAGTACGTCGGAGCTTAGCAAAAGCATGCCGGGGCTATCAAGTATATGTCGGAGCTATCAAAAACATGCCGGAGCTAAAGATAAAGCTCACCGGAGCTAACCAAAGCTAGTCGGACCTTAATAAAAAGGTGTTTTGGTGATATTTAAAACTTTTATCATCAAAGCCAAGTGTATTCACTACAAGTCAATGTATTCAGCACACATAGGTCTTACAATCTCCCCCTTGATGAATGCATTGGCAACACCATTTAAAATCCGAACATTGGCTTATTCACATAAAAGTTTTGAAAGCAATTTCTCCCCCTTTGTAAATCAAAAGTAAAATGAGAAATGAGAAAATTCCCATATTATCTCTCCCCCTTTATTATCTCTCCTTATGCACATATTTTCTTTCTCTTCATGCTTATCTCTCCCCCTTTGACAATGTATTCAGCAAGTCATGAGCATATAAACAAATTATCTCTCCCTCTTTAGTTGTTATGAGCATATTATAACATATACATATAAACAAAAGCTCATCCAAGTTATACTATTAAGTACCTTACATTATCACATCAATGAAATACATAAGGTAGTGTAAGCCATGCTAGAGATCAAATATAATTTTTCAATTTAAGCAAGTCATGATCTCACAAACTTAACTATTTCAAAATCTGAAAGCATGACACTAGTTGCTGCATTTTATCATTTTTCAAAGCATAAATTTAGATCATATGATATTTGCAAGAGATTATATGCGCATCTGCCTTATTTTAACCAACCAAGCCAAGCCTATGTCATTTGACAATCAGAAGCTTAAGGACATGGTTTTAGTCATACACAACTTCTTCCAAGTTCATATCTAAGTGCAATGACAAGCCATTTCAAAAGAAGAAGTGCGATGCATGCATATTCTCTTGATCTTTTCTCAATTTATATTTGTTCATAAAAACTCAACATGTGAGTTGATTACTTGATTAATTCTTTATGATTAAAAGCATTTGTGATCATGCAACAAGTTCAAAACAGCAAGAATGTTTGACCATGACCAGATTTAGTGTAAGTAATTATTCCAATTACTAGAAATGGCAAAAACTACAAAATGTATAACATGAATAATGTAGTAAGAACTTTCAGTATGTAAAAGGAATCACAAAGTCATATATGTATGAAATACTATGCTCATATTATTTTAATTTCAGATTCACACATAGACTTCCCAAGTTTCAAAAACTCCCCCTCAATTTAAGACATGAGGATGCATAACCCCTATTTCACTACGAATGAAACAAAAATGAGTGAAATCCAAAGGTTTTGTAAAAATGTCAGCCAATTGATGTTCGGTATCTATATGGTGAAGCACAATGTTTCCCTTTTCAACGTTATCTCGGAGAAAGTGATACCTGATATCAATGTGCTTAGTTCTAGAATGTTGCACGGGGTTTTTAGCAATGCAAATAGCACTAGTGTTATCACAAAACAGTGGAACACTATTTAGATCAACCCCATAGTCCTTAAGTGTTTGAACAATCCAAAGAATTTGTGAGCAAGCACTAGCAGCAGCTACATATTCAGATTCGGCGAATTTTTTTTATTAATATACGATTTTTAAACATTTTTAATATAAACAACACACAAAATGAAAAAATTTCAAAACTAACCCACCTTCGTATGTTTCACATACGAAATTTAAATTTCGTAAGTGGCACATACGAAATTCAAATTTCGTATGTGGCACATACGAAATTCAAATTTCGTATGTGCCACATACGAAATTCGTTTTAAGCTGACGCAGGTATGTTTTATTGAGTTTTGAACCTCAGTTTTGAAATATTTAGAGGTACAATTGCTCCAAATTGTTATAACATAAATTATAGTATTAGTTCTGGTGAGTCTAAGGAATATATTTACAATATATTTAGTCCATTGAATTGAGAGATATTGATTTTCGAAGTTGGTATTATGATCACAAAAACTGAATGATTGTGATCGTATTACACAATTCAATATTCAATAACTTTTGATTCCCAATACTACAACTATATGTTCCTCATTGCATAAATAACTTCACATTCTACTCTACATTTTGTATTTCGGAAACACTTTCAAATTCTTACTCTAAATATTTCAAAACTGAGGTTCAAAACTCAATAAAACATATCTGCGTCAGCTTAAAACGAATTTCGTATGTGACACACGAAGGTGGGTTAGTTTTGAATTTTTTTCATTTTGTGTGTTGTTTATATTAAAAACATTTAAAAATCGTATATTAATAAAAAAATTCCAGATTCGGCTGTGGATTGTGCAACTGAATTTTGTTTTCTAGAGGACCAAGCAACAAGAGAATTACCAAGAAAATGACAAGCACCGGAAGTACTTTTCCTATCAATCCTACAACCCCCAAAATCAGCATCCGAAAAAGCTTTCAAAGTAACGGTTGAGGAAGAAGGAAGAAAAATGCCAAATTCTTGAGTTCCATGTAAGTACCTGAGAATCCTTTTGATGGCTTCACGATGTGAAACACGTGGGGAAGCTTGAAACCGTGCACAAAGACATACGCTGAATTGTATGTCCGGTCTTGATGCCGTGAGGT
The DNA here is from genome assembly GCA_036927565.1 of Tuctoria greenei. Taxonomy (NCBI): domain Eukaryota; kingdom Viridiplantae; phylum Streptophyta; class Magnoliopsida; order Poales; family Poaceae; genus Tuctoria; species Tuctoria greenei. Next base: position 148,171,480 of record JAYESD010000007.1, read on the forward strand.
ACAAAAGTGATCCGATCATGCTTCTATATTCTTTTTGATCCACGGATTCACCATCTTCATCAAGTTCAAGTGTTGTTGCTTTTCCCATTGGTGCCCGAAGAGGCTTGCTTTTGTCCATGTTGAAGCGCCTTAGGAGGTCTTTGGTATACTTCGTTTGATGCACAAAGGTACCCTCCTTGGTTTGCTTGATTTGCAGCCCCAAAAAGTAAGTGAGTTCACCCATCATACTCATTTCAAATTCGGAACTCATCATTGCTGAAAACTTGGACACAAGATCATGAGAAACACAACCAAAGATAATATCATCCACATACACTTGAACAAATAATGAGTCATTGCCATGTTTAAGCACAAAAAGCGTTTTTTGCCCATGGTAAACCCCTTTTCAAGTAAAAATGTTTTTAACCTGTCATACCATGCTCTAGGGGCTTGTTTGAGACCGTATAAGGCTTTGGACAGTTTGCAAACATGATTAGGAAAATCTGGATTTTCAAAACCTAGTGGTTGTTTGACATAAACCTCCTCATCTATGTAGCCATTAAGAAAAGCACTTTTAACATCCATTTGATATAGCTTAAAACCTTTAGATGCTGCAAAAGCTAACAAAATTCTTATGGCTTCTAATCTAGCAACAGGAGCAAAAGTTTCATCAAAATCTAGACCTTCAACTTGAGTGAAACCTTGAGCAACCAACCTAGCCTTATTCCTAACCACAACCCCATCCTCACTTTGTTTATTTTTAAATACCCATTTAGTTCCAATTAAAGTGTGACTTTGAGGTGGAGGTACAAGTTTCCAAACATTATTTCTTTCAAAAATTTCTAACTCTTCTTGCATGGCAATAATCCAAGATTCATTAGTGAGAGCGTGTGATATATCTTTGGGTTCAAAAGAAGCAACAAAAGCAGAATGAGCATGAGAGTTTAGATCGCAAAACCTGGACCGTGTGACTCGTTCGTGCAAGCTTCCAATCATCTATTGTGGGGGATGATCTTTGTAAAAACGTAGGGGAACAGATGTCTTACAAGCTTCTTCTTCATTAGGTTCATCGTAGATTGATGAGATTGTGACTTGTGGACGATCAGGACCAGCAGAGGTGATAGCCGGAGCTTGTCCAATGTCCGGAGCTGGATACGTGTCAGCTTCGGAACGACCAGGCAGTATCACCGGCTCTTCTTCATATTCGAAAATACCCTCCCCCTGAGGATACGGATCTGGTCCTGCAACACCGGAGCTAGTACCTGGGCTAGCTTCATCAAAAGACACTTCACAAGTCTCCACAATTTTGTTAGTGTCAAGTAAAAGCACACGGTAGCCTCTAGTATGAGATGGATAACCAAGAAACATACCATCAATGGATCGAGGTTCAAATTTATCAAGATTACCATGCTTCTTAACAAAGCATTTGCAACCAAAGACCCGAAAGTGTGTAACACTAGGCCTATGTCCAAACCGGAGCTCATATGGTGTTTTACCTAGCTTAGTACGCAAGAAAACACGATTTGAGACATAACAAGCGGTTGCTAATGCATCAACCCAAAATTTCCTAGGAGTTTGATATTCATCAAGCATAGTCCTAGCCATCTCAACTAAGGTTCTGTTCTTTCTTTCTACAACACCGTTTTGTTGAGGTACATATGGTGAAGAAAATTGATGGTATATTCTATTTTCAGCACAAAAGTGATCAAAAGATTGATTTTTAAATTTAGTTCCATTATCACTTCTAATTGCTTTTAATGATCCTGGGTGATCAATTGATAATCTAAGAAATAAAGTTCTAAAGTGACTAAAAACTTCATTCTTAGACGCCATAAAGTACACCCAAGAATATCTAGAATAATCATCAACAATAACAAGAGCATACCATTTACCTCCGAAGGATTGAACATGTGAAGGTCCTACGGTGTCAAGGTGCAAAAGTTGACATGGTTCAGTTGTCATGATCATTGTGAGAGGAATATGTGAACCTGCAACCATCTTAGCATGTCTACAAGAAGAGCACACAATATCTTTGTCCCCTTTAAGCTTAGGCAGCCCACGTATGCGATCAAGAGCACTAACACGCGTTAGGTGATCAAAGCCTACGTGACCAAGTCTACGATGCCAAAAATATAAGTCCTTTGAATCACTGGCAACTAGACACCTATGCTTAGAGGAAGACGTATCAAAATCAGCTTTAAAAACTCTTCCAAACCGAGACATGTTAAAAATAAGCTCATTATTTGAACTTACAACTTTGCAGCAGTTTTTATTGAAAATAATTTCCAGATTTTCATCTAGCAATTGTGAAACAGAAAGCAAGTTGTATTTCAAATTTTTGACAAGTGCCACATCCTTCAAAGTGTAGTGATCATTTACTTTAACCGAACCCTTAGCAATTATAGGAGTTGAAGAATTATCGGCAAAAGTAACATTTTCTACACGTGACACAAAAGAGAGGGAGGAGAACCAATCTTTGTTACCGGTCATGTGGCATGAGCAACCTGAATCCACAATCCAAATGTTCTCCTTCCTCAAACGTGTAACCTACATAGAAGCACAATACGTCGATGACTCAATACTGGGGTTAGTCAAAAGGCATTTAGGTATCCAGTACTGAGTCACATGACGTGCAGCAGGAAAAACACACGAAAGCTGAGATAAAATAGCAGGTTTATGAGTCGAAGTTTGATGTTTTCTATTCTTAACTCTTTTAGCACAAGAACTAGTAGCTCCGGAGGTAAAGGCAGCAGTTCCAAAAGACAAGGCTAAAGCTCCAGAAACAAAAGCTGAAGTTCCGAAGGAAACAACAGAAGGTCCGGGAGCTCTCGGAGCTATCGGAGCTGCTTTTGCGGATTTCTTACCAGAAGGTCCGAAAGCTACCTTTTCAAGTTTCTGACTCACTAAAGCAGGTTGTGTTTTTCTAATTGCATGGAAGTTATAAGATCTAGCAATTTTTCTTTCCTTTTTCTGTTGTTTAGCTAGTCTATAACAAAAATCTATGACATGACTATCTTTACCACAGAAGGTACAATGAAATTTAACTTTGTGTTCATGTCTAGATGAGCAAGCAATATTTCTATTTGAAACCGAGTGAGACAGCACTCCTGCAGATTTGAAAACCACTCCTTTTTGTTTAGGAACTGTTTGAATCAAACCACTTCCTAATGACTTTACAATTTTAGGTGGATGTGCCTTAGCATGAGCATGAGAATCAAAACCTAAACCAGTTTTATCTTTGCAAGACTTGGAAGAATTCAGCAGCAAGTTTAGATTCTTATTCCCATTACAAAACCGACCTAGTGTCCTATTCATGTCATCAAGTTTCTTGGACAAGTCTAGGCAGTTTGCACATGAAGTTTTTCCTTTTAGTTTGCAATTGGAACAATTTTTAACTTCATGAGATCGTAAAACATTGTTCAGAATAGAAATTTCATTCATTGCATCTTTTAGTTTCTTATTAAGATTTTCACATGCAGAACAATGCAAATCATCTGTAGAACAAGAAGCATCTTTTAAGTTTTTATCACTAAGTGCAGCAAGCTTTTTGTTCTTTTCAATTTCTTCATCAGGTCTGTCTAGAGTGGAGGAATGTGCACTTCTTAGGGAGGACAATTGTTCATAGATTAAGTCACATGAGGGACATGCATCATCACTAGGAATCAAAGTTTTTAAATGATTAATTTCAGATTCTAGTGATTCAATTTTAGCAGCATTATCCCTAAGCTTTTTGTCCTTTTTCTTGACAATAATAGTTGCACGAGAAATAGCATCACACATTTCATTGCAGGTAGAACATACCTCATCGTCTTCACTGTTGTGTTCTGCATCCTCCTGACTTGATCTTGATCTTGTTTTGCCCGCCATGAAGCATAAGTTGGCTAGATCGTCATCATCTTCATCACTTTCAAAGTCTACATCACTTGAACTAAGTTCTTGAAGTGCGGTGATGAAGCTGTTAATCATCTTGCGTCCTATGGTACCCTTCTTTTTCTTGTTGGAATTTCTAGAGGAGGTCCGGACCTTGCTTTGTTTTTCTTCCCGGGTGGTCGGACCTGAAAGGTTAGGGCATTCTGTACGAAAGTGTCCTGTCTTACCACATTCAAAACAACGTTGAGGTTCGGAGCTTCCTCTCCTTCTAGTTCTCACATTTTGCAATGCTTTTGAGAATCTAGTAGAGATGAGTGCCAACTCCTCTTCTGGAAATTCTTCGATCTGTTCCAGGGTTAGTGAGGACAAGAAAGCAAGAGTATTGCAGGATGATGATTGGCCGGAGCTAGACATATCACGTTGTGAGACAAATGCAATAGACTTGTTTGGGTTCTTACGTGCTAGGATGTCAATTTCATGAGTTTTTAGTTTAGAATAAAGTACATCTTATGTAAGAGAACTCATGAAAGTTGATTCACGAATGGATGTTACTTTCATCTCCCAAACTGACATGTCTAATGCACTAAGAAGTTGTCTAGCATTCTCAGCATCAGAAAAATAAACATTGACACTACGTAAGTTGCTGAGAATTTTATTGAAACGAGCAAAGAGGTCATCGATAGACTTACCTGGTTGCATCTCAAAACGCATATATTCCTTTTTGAACATATCTTGTTTTACCTCCTTGATTGTGTTGGAGCCTTCATGATAATCACAGAGAGCTCTCCAAACGTCGTATGCTGACCGGAGGTGCGCGACACGATCGAAGTCGCTCTGAGTGAGTCCTTGGATGATCAAGTTTCGGGCTTTGTTGTTGTTGTCGACGTCCCGTAGGTTTGTGGCCGTGACTTGATCATTGGGTGGCACTTCATAAGGCTTATACACCTTCTCCCATATTGCAAAGCCTTGTGCCTGGATAAAAGCCTCCATGCGTGCCTTCCAAACCTGAAAGTCAATACCAGCAAACACACAAGGTTTGGCTGAGTACTTCTCCATGATGATTAGTCAAAAACACGTGCAAATCACAAAGATTAGAGCACCGTGGCTCTGATACCAATTGTAGGATCGAAGATCACGTGAAAAGCTACCAGAGGGAGGGGGTGAATGGTAGATTTTAAAATCTTACGCAGCAAAAACAATAAAACCCTAATCCCTTCGGTAGAAAAATGATCTGTTAAAGAAATCGTGTGTGAGACTAATCTAAACGTGTTTCACCATGACAAAAGTGATAGTTATCAGGGAGAATCAAGTCAAGAAGACAACACAAAAGGAATTACTAAAATCCGTCAAGAAAAACTCAAGTTATGATCAAAAGATCAAACACTGGTCAATCTGACCTACCCGAGAAAAACAGTTTCTGGAATGCTGCAAAGAAACTCGTGTAGATCAAAAATCACAAATCCAATGACCGTGAAATTTTGACAGATGATAGACAATCAAGTTCTGAAGACAACCCAAAAAGAATCACGTCAACTGGATCTGTAAAACTCGAGTTATGATAAAACCACCGACAAAAGGTAGTGCTGTCCAGAAACTCAACGAGTAAAACTTGTATGGAACAAGTCGGACGAACAAGGTACAAAAGTTCCTTCAAACTATGAATTTTATTCAATATAACACAAGAGGAACAGCCCACAAAGTCGTCTACCACGAACTTTGGCCTTCCCTTGCTTATATAACCAGCCCTTAGGCCATCCCAATCTTAACTAGGACTCCAATCCTAATCCGATCACAATCGGAACTTTCCATAACTGCTTAGGACTCTTCTATACGCAGATAGAAGCAATCTTAAGACTTCCAAACACCTTAGGAACGTATCCCACATTCCTAAACAACTCAAATTCGTGACCCACACGAAATTCTAACATAACCAACTCGATATTTCCATACCGAGCCATAACCGACTCAGCTAGCAGCCTAAGTCTTCAACCGATACGATCCGATCCTTCCGATCAGATCTTCCTTCCATAATCCGTCTCTAGAAGCATATTGCCACGTCATGCACCTCATGCACACGTGCGAACACCTTCCTTTGACCTTCATATGCACTGCCCTTGATTCAATCATCTTGCGCGACCTCCTGACCCGCTCAACCACAGTTCCTCCCGAACTTGGTTGTTGGAACCTCATCTCCTCCTGAGACTAGTCCAATGGATCCTGTCACCAGCCATGACTTGAACTCAAGCAACACCTGCACATGAACAAACAACCAATCCATACGAGCCCAAGTCCTCGACTTGACTCAAGTTAGTTCCGAACACAACACCTTACGTGAGAACCTCACATAAGCATGTTGCAAAACCACAGTAGAAGCGATATCAACCATATCATCCAAAACGCACCAAAAATTTAGCAAATGAATACTAAGCAATCTTTCCAACAATGTAAAGCAAGTACGAAACATTGCAAATGAAAAGCAGAAGCACTTAGGTCAAGTTCCGGACCTTGCGAGAGCAACCCGGAGCTTGAGCCGGAGCTAACAAAAGCTAGTAGAACCTAGCGCCGGAGCTTTCCAAAACTAGTAGATCCTAGCACCGGAGCTTACCAGAAACTAGTCAAAACTAGTCAACCCAAACCGGAGCTAGACAAAGTACGTCGGAGCTTAGCAAAAGCATGCCGGAGCTATCAAGTATATGCCGGAGCTATCAAAAATATGCCGGAGCTAACAAAGACATGCCGGAGCTAACAAAGACATGCCGGAGCTAAAGATAAAGCTCACCGGAGCTAACCAAAGCTAGTCAGACCTTAATAAAAAGGTGTTTTGGTGATATTTAAAACTTTTATCATCAAAGCCAAGTGTATTCACTACAAGCCAATGTATTCAGCACACATAGGTCTTACACATCGGTGATAGCCGGAGTTTGTTCAATGTCCGGAGCTGGACACGTGTCAACTTCGGAACTACCAGGCGGTATCACCAGCTCTTCTTCATCTTCGAAAATACCCTCCCCCTGAGGATACAGATCTGGTCCTGCAACACCGGAGCTAGTACTTGGGCTAGCTTCATCAAAAGACACTTCACAAGTCTCCACAATTTTGTTAGTGTCAAGTAATAGCACACGGTAGCCTCTAGTATGAGATGGATAACCAAGAAACATGCCATCAATGGATCGAGGTTCAAATTTATCAAGATTACCATGTTTCTTAACAAAGCATTTGCAACCAAAGACCCAAAAGTGTGTAACACTAGGCCTATGTCCGAACCGAAGCTCATATGGTGTTTTACCTAGCTTAGCACACAAGAAAATACGATTTGAGACATAACAAGCGGTTGCTAACGCATCAGCCCAAAATTTCCTAGGAGTTTGATATTCATCAAGCATAGTCCTAGCCATCTCAACTAAGGTTCTGTTCTTTCTTTCTTTCTACAACACCGTTTTGTTGAGGTACATATGGTGAAGATAATTGATGATCTATTCTATTTTCAGTACAAAAGTGATCAAAAGATTGATTTTTAAATTCAGTTCCATTATCACTTCTAATTGCTTCTAATGATCCTGGGTGATCAATTGATAATCTAAGAAATAAAGTTCTAAAGTGACTAAAAACTTCATTCTTAGACGCCATAAAGTACACCCAAGAGTATCTAGAATAATCATCAACAATAACAAGAACATACCATTTACCTCCGAAGGATTGAACACGTGAAGGTCCTACGGTGTCAAGATGCAAAAGTTGACATGGTTTAGTTGTCTTGATCATTGTGAGAGGAGTATGTGAACCTGCAACCATCTTAGCATGTCTACAAGAAGAGCACACAATTTCTTTGTCCCCTTTAAGCTTAGGCAGCCCACGTATGCGATCAAGAGCACTAACTCGCGTTAGGTGATCAAAGCCTACGTGACCGAGTCTACGATGCCAAAAATATAAGTCCTTTGAATCATTAGCAACTAGACACCTATGCTCAGAGGAAGACATATCAAAATCAGCTTTAAAAACTCTTCCAAACCGAGATATGTTAAAAATAAGCTCACTATTTGAACCTACAACTTTGCAGTAGTTTTTATTGAAAATAATTTCTAGATTTTCATCTAGCAATTGTGCAACAGAAAGCAAGTTGTATTTCAAATTTTTGACAAGTGCCACATCCTTCAAAGTGTAGTGATAATTTACTCTAACTGAACCCTTAGCAATTATAGGAGTTGAAGAATTATCGGCAAAAGTAACATTCTCTACACGTGACACAAAAGAGAGGGAGGAGAACCAATCTTTGTTACCGGTCATGTGGCGTGAGCAACCTGAATCCACAATCCAAATGTTCTCCTTCCTCAAACGTGTAACCTACATAAAGGCATTTAGGAATCCAGTACTGAGTCACGCGACATGCAGTAGGAAAAACACGCGAAAGCTGAGACAAAATAACAGGTTTATGAGTCAAAGTTTGAGACTTTTTATTCTTGACTACTGACCTACAAGGTGTTACTTGTGTAGCACAAAAATCAGTAGCTCCGGAGGCAAAAACAGAAGGTCCGGAGGTAAACTTTGAATGTTTTTGACTCAAAACAGTAGGTTGTACATTCGGTTTAATGTGTGCAGCAAATTTTGCATGAAAGTTATGAGATCTAGCAACCATTCTTTCCCTTTTCTGTTGTTTAGCTAGTCTATAACAAAAATCTATGACATGACCATCTCTACCACAAAAGGTACAATGAAATTTAACTTTGTGTTCATGTCTAGATGAGCAAGCAATATTTTTATTTGAAACCGAATGAGGCAACACTCCTGCAGATTTGAAAACCACTTCTTTTTGTTTAGGAACTGTTTGAATCAAACCACTTCCTAATGACTTTACAATTTTAGGTGGATGTGCCTTAGCATGAGCATGAGAATCAAAACCTAAACCAATTTTATTATTGCAAGACTTGGAAGAATTCAACAGCAAGTTTAGGTTCTTATTCCCATTACAAAACCGATCTAATGTCCTATGCATGTCATCAAGTTTATTGGACAGATCAAGGCAATTTTCACATGAAGTTTTTCCTTTTAGCTTGCAATTTGAACAAAATTTAACTTCATGAGAACGTAAAGCATTATTCAATATAGAAATTTCATTCGTAGCATCTTGTAGTTTCTTATCAAGATCCTCACAAGTAGAACAATGCAAATCAATTGTAGAACAGCTAGCATCTTTCAATTTTTTATCATTAAGTGCAGCAAGCTCTTTGTTCGTTTCAATTTCTTCATCAAGTCTATCTAGAGTGGAGGAGTGTGCACTTCTTAATGTGGACAATTGTTCATAGATTAAGTCACATGAGGGACATGCATCATCACTAGGAATCAAAGTTTTTAAACGGTTAATTTCAGATTATAGTGATTCAATTTTAGCAGCATTATCCCTAAGCTTTTTGTCCTTTTTCTTGACAATAATAGTTGCACGAGAAATAGCATCACACATTTCATTGCAGGTAGAACATACCTCATCGTCTTCATTGTTGTGTTCTGCATCCTCCTGACTTGATCTTGATCTTGTTTTGCCTGCCATGAAGCATAGGTTGGCCAGATTGTCATCATCTTCATCACTTTCAAAGTCTACATCACTTGAACTAAGTTCTTGAAGTGTGGTGATGAAGCTGTTAATCATCTTGCGTCCTATGGTACCCTTCTTTTTCTTCGTATCTTTTGCAGAGGAGCTTACCAAAACTAAGTAGATCCTTGCACCGGAGCTTACCAAAAACTAGTCAAAGCTAGTCAACTCAAAACCGGAGCTAGACAAAGTACATCGGAGCTTAGCAAAAGCATTCCGGAGCTATCAAATATATGTCGGAGCTATCAAAGACATGTCAGAGCTAACAAAGTCATGCCGGAGCTAAAGATAAAGCTCACCAGAGCTAACCAAAGCTAGTTGGACCTTACCAAAAAGCCGGACCTAGCTTCGAACATAGCCGGAGCTACCCAAAACAAGCCGGACCTACCGTCGGACCTTGCTGTAGCTCAAAGCTAGAGTCAGACCTTGATAAAAAGGTGTTTTGGTGATATTTAAAACTTTTATCATCAATAGCCAAGTGTATTCACTACAAGCCAATGTATTCAGCACATATAGGTCTTACACCTCCTAATTTAGGTGTGAATGGACTTTCAGTTGATGGGTTTAGATGACTTAAAAAGGTTCCACAAAATGCATTCCCAAGGTGCCTCGTGCAGTGTTCAGCTCCTGACCTTGTTGCAGTAAAACAACCATTACTCCTGATTGGGAAGTCCAAATGACACACCGTTTATTGTGTTGGATATTAGACTTGATATGCTTTCACACCATGTGTACTATGCACCAGGGGATGTGCCAGGTTGGTACAGATTTGCATGTGAAATTGAGCTTCTGCAGTGCAACGTTCGGACAACCCGAACTAGTTCGCACAGAGCGGGATATCCACATCAAGATGGAAGCCCGACACGTGAAGGACCTTGCCAAGGTCACATTCTCAAGGAAGAAGGACTTTGCTCTCAAAATATCATCCAAGTCCAAAGGAAAATAAGTGCAAGCTCAAGTGAAGATGAAGATAGCAATACGAGAGCACGGACACGGATGATGAAGAAATGGTCTTCTTCATCAAAAGGTTCAAGAAGAAGAAGAAGACACATTAGCAAGCCCATGTCAGCAAGGAGTGGGACTCTAACGATGAGTCCTCCTCCGAAGATGGAGAGGAGATGGCTACCATTGCTATCAAGAAGCCAACCATGAAGAAGACTCTTTTGCCGAACAAGGGAGAGTGGAAGACCACAAGCCACACTTGTCTCATGGCAAAAGAAGGGAGAAAAGGTTAAATCTAAAACTTCCTTGCATTTAGTTAATGATGATGATTTTGATAGTGCTAGTGAGAATGAATACATGTTTAAAGGTTTGAATAAGAGTGTTACTACTAGAATGAAAATGCTCTCTGATGAAATCTTTGATAAGGAGGAGCTTCTCAAGAGCAAAAGAGTTGCTTGTCCTTGAGAGGCAACGTAATCTTGATATTGATAAACTTTTCGATCTTGAGAGGGAGAAGAACAAGACACAAACTTGAATTTGCCAAGAGCAAGGAGATTTCTACAAGTCTCAAGAGTTTGAATGTTTTGCTCCAAGATGAACTTTTGAGTTTGTCTAAAGCTCACAAGAGTCATGAGGCACAATTCAACACTCTCAAGTCAAGTGTCCCCTCTTTCGCCTCAACAAGCTATACTTCATCAAATATGGATTGAAATTCATCAAATATGGACTGAAATGTTAAAACACACAAATGTGCTAACCTGGTCCTTAATTTAAAAAATGAATTCAAGGTGGCACAAAGCAAGAGCACACCAAAGAGTGACATCTTTGACAAGAAGAAGATCGAGTATGCACTACAATATCCCCCTTGGTCAAAGATGGCTGGCTATTCTGGGTGAGGAAAGCAAAATGCTAGACTCCTAAAGAATAATAAGGTGCACATTGCTTTTGTCAAAGAGGGTTCATCTCAAGTTCAGAACAACAATCATGCATCTTATATTCATGAAAATGCTACATATGCCAAAAATGTTGAAAATGCTACTTATGCTAAAGATGCTAAGAATGCTAAAAATGCTAGTTCAACCGTGTTTCATGACTTTTATGCATCATATGTACTTTTAAAGAGAAAATTTGGTAATGTCTATGCAAAATATGTTGGATCACTCTACAAGAGCTCAAAATCTTGTCTGTGGGTGCCCAAATGCTCTGTCACTAACCTCAAAGGACCAAACTGCGCTTGGGTACCTAAATAAAGCTTAAACTTGTTTTGTAGGCATACTCCTCTGGTGGTTCGAAGTGTGTGCTAGATAGTGGATACATCAATCACATGGATGGAGCAAGAAAGTGGTTTGTGGAGTATGAAGAAAATGAATATCCAAGTCAAGGTATCTATGTTGGCGACAATAGCCAAAGAAAGGTACTAGGTACAGGTAAAATAGCTATTTCTCCTCATCACACTATTTCTCATGTTATGCATATTGAATCTTTAGATTATAAACTTTTGTCCATATCTCAACTATGTGAGAAAGGTTATAATTGCTTGCTTACTAACGAGGGTGTGACCGTCTCTAGGAGAAGCGATAATTCCACTACTGTCGAAGAGTTATTGCAACACTCCCCCCAGACCTGCTATAGGAGCACCCCGTGGAGGTTCTTGATCGGCAGGGCTTAGTCCTGTATAGAAGGATTGCGCATATGAGATTAGTGAGATAGTGATTTTACGTGGTTGGGGTCGTAAGAGCATAATACCCTACTCCACTGTGAGGTTGTATTGCTTGTGTGAGTGTGTAGCATGTGAATGCAGAGATTGGGGATTAGCCAAGATGTCTAAGGCCCTGTTTGGCACAACTGGAACTTGTTATAAAAGCAGCTAGTTTGAAAAGCTGGTGGAAAGCAGCTTCTGCTTATGTCCTGCTTTTAGTTCATTCTGAGAAGCAGCTGAACTAATAAGATGTTACATAAGCTTCCTGTTTGGCACACCCTCAGTTTATTTTTATGAAGAAGCTGCAGTAGAAGTTGTGCCAAACAGGGCCAAAGTTGGTGGCTGTCCGGTCCTTTAATATTCCAAGGCCGAACAACTTCCAAGAGAGGCCCGGGGCCTGACAAGTGGCCTCATGATGATCTTATCCTAAACAAGATCTAAGGCTTCTTGCGTACGCTACCTCTGACCGCGCCTTGAAGACTTGCTGTCTTGTCGCGTCGGTCGCCAGGGGCAAGGCATAGTCGTTGATGATGGCAGGAAATGTCCCGTCCATCTGTCTCTGTTGCCGTAAGCTACCCATTTGGTGGAGTGGGGTAGGCCTGCGGCGTCTTCACTACGATGTGACTGGACACAGCGGTATCTGACAGGGGCGTGCACCATACCTATGCGCTCGGGGAAGGCACATGTATTTAATGCATGAGTGGACAGAGCACGTCGCTCTTAACTCCCACAACCTACTGCTCAGAGAGAGAGAGAGAGAGATGTTGGCCATGTGGCGGGTCCGGATCCCACCTCTGAGGAGAGTCAGGGTCCGACTCCGCGGGGCACATGTCAGGTCTGGAGCCCACCTCTGAGGAGAGATGGTGTCCGACTCCGCAGGACACGTGGTAGGTCCAGAGCCCACCTCTGAGGAGAGATGAGGTTCGGCTCTGCGGGACACGTGGCATCATTGAAGCTCGCTTCTGCGAGGAGGCAAGATCCTTAGCTGTTTGATCTTGTGCGCGGGGGTACCCGGTACTAAGGGTACCGACAGTGGCCCCGAGGCCCAACTCGTGGGAGGTGACAATCCCGCAGGTGGGGTCTTCATTTTTTCTTGTAGTAGTGACACCAGCGGGCCCCTAGGGGGCTCTGGTGCTCGGAGAAGTGATGCCGGCGGCCCCCTTGGAGGTGCCAGAGCTCAAAGAAGCGACTCCAACGGCCCCCTTGGGGGGCGCTGGAGCTCGAAGAAGCGACATCGGCAGCCCCCCGGAGCTTAAAGAAGCGATGCCGGTGGTCCCCTGGGAGGCGTCGAAGCTTGGAGAAGTGACACCGGTGGCCCCCTTGGGGGTGCCAGAGCTCGAAGAAGCAACACCGCCGGATCCCTTGGGGAGCGCTGGAGCTCGAATAAACGACGCTGGCGGCCCCCTTGGGAGGCATTTGATCTTGGAAAAGCGACACCGGCGGCCCCCTAGGAGGCGCCAGAGCTTGGAGAAGCAACACCGGTGCCACTTCCTGTATGACATGCACACATGATAGAGAAAAAGTAATTTTGCTTGCCGGTCACCACTTTCCTGCTCTATAGTTTTGTTATGTCTTACGGTCCTTAGCTAAGATACAGGGCATGGGTAATTCAGTGCGACAACATTTAGGGTATGGTTGCTGCCTTGCTCAGAGCATGAGTCGTCCGACCACCTGTACTCAGCTGTTAGCACTGAGAGGCAAGGTGTGCAGTCTTAGGGTACAGAACCAGGTTAAGCAGGCTACACACCCTGGACCTCCAGTTTGGCATTAGCCTTTCAGGGGTGAGAACCATTCAGCGCCATGGACCCTGAGCGAGAAAACGACCATCGGACCCCAAACACATTGCAGGTACCTCATGCGGACCCACCTTTATCAGGATAGCACAACTCCAACTAGGGACGATACAGGAGAAATGTAATCGGGCATATTGTGGATGATATGCGAAAGTAAGCAAAAAATTTAAAGCATAATGTAAGTAATTTTGCTCATCGGTCACTCCCTTCCTTCTCTTTATTTTTGCTTCGCCTTATGGTCCTAAGCTGAGGAGCGGGGCTTGGGTAATTCAGTGCGTTAGCATCCAGGGACTGGTTCCCACCTTACTCAGGGTATCTGCCGTCTAGCCCCCAGTACATAGCTGTAGTGCTGGGAGGCAGGGTGTGCATTCTTAGGGTACGAAATCAGGCTAAGCGGGCTACACACCTTGGACCTCTGGTTTGGCGTAGGTCTTTTGTGGGGGAGACCGTATGGTGATAGAGGACCCCAAACAAGGGGGCGATCCAGATATGCCAGACACGTTGCATGTACCTCAAACAGGCTCGCCTAGAGCAGGATTGCATAACTCCACTAGGCACGAGACATGGAGAGAGTGATCGAGCATATGATAGAGAGTATGTGTGAACGAGCATGATGTAGGATCGAAGAGCATGTGGAAAGCTACCAGAGGGGGTGAATGGTAGATTTAAAAAATCTTACGCAGCGGAAACAATTAAATTCCAACCCCTTCGGCAGAAAAACGATCTGTTAAAGAAATCATGTGTGAGACAAATATAAACGTGTTTCACCTGGAAAAAGTGATACATATCAGATAGAATCAAGTCACAAGAAAACACAAGAAGAATCACTCAAATCCGTCGAAAGAAACTCAAGTTATGATCGAAAGATCGAACAAAGGTCAATCTGTCCTACCCGAGAAAAACAGTTCTGGAACGCTGCAAGGAAACTCGTGTAGATCAGAAACAACAAATCCAATGACCGTGAAATTTTGAAAGATAATAGATAATCAAGTTGTGAAGACAACCCAAAAAGAATGACGTTAATTGAATCTGTAAAACTCCAGTTATGATAAAACTACCGATGAAAGGTAGTGCTGTCCAGAAACTCGATGAGTAAAATTTGTCTGGAACAAGTCGGACGAACAAGGCACAAAAGTTCCTTCAAACTACAAATTTTATTCAATATAACACAATAGGAACAGCCCCAAAGTCGTGCACCACGAGCTCTGACCTTCCTTTCTTATATAACCAGCCCTTAGGCTAACTCAATCTCAACTAGGACTCTAATCCGACTCAAATCATGAATCTAAACTTTCCATAACTGCTTAGGACTCTTCTATACGCAGATAAAAGCAATCTTAAGACTTCCAAACACCTTAGGAACGTATCCCACATTCCTAAAACAACTCAAATTCGTGACCCACATGAAATTCTATCATAACCAACTCAAATCTTTCCATATTTGAGTCAAACCCGACTCAGCCACAGCTTGAGTCCATAACCTAGTTGGTTGGACCTTTCCGACCATTTCTTTACGTCCACATTTCTTCATCACGCCTCGGAACCATGTAGCCACGTCCATGCACTCCTTGCACACATGCAAACATCTTCCAATGATGTCCATGATACCTTCATATGCATTGTTCTTGATTCAAACATGCTGCACAACCTCCCGATCAACTCAACCACAATTCCTCCTGAACTTGGTTGTTGAACCTCATCTTCTCCATAAGACTAGTTCAATGGATTCCGTCACCAGCAATGTCTTGAACTCAAGCAACACCTTCACATGAATAAACAACCAATCCGTACGAGCCCAAGTCTGCGACTTGACTCAAGTTAGTTCCGAACACAACACCTTACGTGAGCACCTCACATAAGAATGTTGCAAAGCATATCAAAACGTTATCAGCCATATCAACCAAAACACACCAAAAACTTAGCAAATGAATACTAATCAATCTTTCTAAGAATATAAAGCAAGTTCGAAACATTGCAAGATAAAAGCAGGAACATTGCGATCAAGCTCCGAACCTAGCCAAAGCTAACCGGAGCTTGAGCCGGAGCTTACCAAAGCTAGTACAACCTAGCGCTGGAGCTTACCAAAGCTAGTACAACCTAGTGCCGGAGCTTACCAAAACTAGTCAGAACTAGTCATCCCAAAAGTCGGAGTTAGAAAAAACATGTAAAAGCTAACCAACATAAGTCGGACCTAGCAAAACATATCGGAGCTTAACAAAGACATGCCGGAGCTATCAAAGACATGCCGGAGCTAAAAACAAAGCTCACCGGAGCTACCCAAAAACATGTCAGATCTAGACAAAGAAAGTTGGACCTATTGTCAGACCTTGCAGAAGCTCGGAGCTAGAGTCGGACCTTGCTAAAAAGATGTTATGGCAGCATTCAAAACTTTTATTGTCAAAGCCAATGTATTCAGCACACATAGGTCTCACACATGATTTGAAGATCATTTAATTAATGCATAATTTAAAGAACATAAATGGAGCATAGGGCAACATAGTGGTTCTTCTAATCTTTGTAATCATAGGAGGAGACAAGCTTTACAAGAAGGCAACGACCTGCTCCGGATGACAAGGTAGGCAAAGTGTACAGGCTTAGGGTATGGAGCTAGGCTAAGCAGGCTGAACACTCCGGACCGGACCCCCCGGAGCTTAGTTGCTTCGAGCGTTGCTCCTAGATGCTATGATACCCTTTTTAGAAAAAAGAAAACCTATCTTACCACTAGGCTCAAGGTGAAGCTTCACCTAAGTGGTGCAGGGGTGGAAAAATGTACACGCTTAGGGTGCAAAACTAGACTAAGCTGGCTGCATACTCTGGACCTTCCAGCATGCCAAAAGTAAAACTTACAACGGTAACGCCGGGGAAGCAACTTGTACACGCTTAGGGTGCAAGACCAGGCTAAGCATGTTGTGCACTGTGGACCTCCCACAACATCATGGTTAGACCTTACCGTAATACCTTGGTTACATTGTTGTTGCTGTGGTGGCGGGAAACCACTTGAGGTACTGCCCATGAGACCCCTTAGAGGCCTCCTGGTAGGTGTGGCCAATGGTTGGGCACGCCTACCACTTAGTCGCAGGATGTCGTCAGCAGGCCCTCAGTGGAGCGTGGGAGCTTGGATAGTTGATGCCGGTAGGCCTTTGAGGAGTGCCAAACTTGAATTGATATGTGTGGTCATCATCGAAGAAGTCTTCGTTAGTGATGGCGACGAGATGGCCGCCGAACTGGGGCGGCGCCCACCCTCAACATGCGGAGCATCGACAACGGGCCCCATAGGAGGTGCCGGAGCTGGATGCTCCCGCGACGCCCACCATCAACGCGAAGAACGTTGACAGCGGGCCCCCTGAAAGGTGCCAAAGCTGGATGCTCTGGTGGCGCCCACCAGCAACACAAAGAACGTTGACCGCGGGCCGCCTAGGAGGTGCTGGAGTTGGATGCTCCGGTGGCGCACACCATCAATGTGAAGAACATCGATGGCGGGCCTCCAGGGAGGTGCTGGAGCTGGATGATCGAACAGCGCCCACCATCAACGCGAAGAACATCGGCGGCGGCCCCCTGGGTGGTACCGGAGCTGGATGCTTTGGTGGCGCCCACCATCAACACGAAGAACGTCGATGGCGGGCCCCCTGGAAGGTGCCAGAGCTAGATGCTCTGGTGGCTCCCACCATCAACGCAAAGAACGTCAACAGTGGGCCCTCTGGGTGGTACTAGAGCTAGATGCTTCGGCAGCGTCCACCATCAACGCTAAGGAACACTGACGACATGCCTCCTGGGTGGTGCTAGAGCTGGGTGCTTCAGCGGCAATGGAGGCGCAACTTTCCGAGAGAAAAAGCCCCTACCTAGGGTGCCAAATGTCAAATTGTTCTTGCGAAAATTCCCCCGGACCTGCTATGGGAGCAGCCTGCGAAGGTTCTTGATCGGCAGGGCTTAGTCCTCTATGGAAGGATTGCGCGTATGAGATTTGAGAGACAATAGTTTTTACGTGTTTCGGGCCGCAAAAGCGTAATACCCTACTCCACTGTGAGGTTGTATTGCTTGGTGAGTGTGTAGTGTGTGAATGCGTAGATTGGGGATCAGCCAAGATGTCTAAGTCGGTGGCTGCCTGATCCTTTTATCGTCCAAGGCTGGATAGCTTACAAGAGAGGCCTCGGGCCCGACAGGTGGCCCTAGGGTGATCTTATCTTTTACAATATCTAAGGCTTTTTGCGTACGCTGCCTCTAACCATGCCTTGAAGACTTGCTATCTTGCCGCGTCGGTTGCCAGTGGCAAGGCATAGTCATTAATGATGGCAGGAAATGTCTCGTCCATCTATCTCTGTCGCCGTGAGCTACCCACTTGGCGGAGTGGGGTAGGCTTGCGACGTCTTCACTGCAATGTGACTGGATGCATCAGTACCTGACAGAGGCGTGCACCGTACCTAAGCGCTCGGGGAAGGTGCATGTCTTCAATGCATGACTGTACAGAGCACACCGCTCTTAACTCCCGCAACCTGCTGCTCAGAGAGAGAGCCATGGCCACGTGGAGGGTCCAGATCTCACCTCTGAGGAGAGGTGGGGTTTGGCTCCGCGGGACACGTGGCATGTCCAGAGCCCACCTCTGAGGAGAGACGGGGTTCGGCTCCGTGAGACACGTGGTAGGTCCGAAGCCCACCTCTGAGGAGAGATGGGGTCCAGCTCTGCGGGACATGTGGTAGCATCAGAACTCACCTCTGTAGGGGAGGCAAGGTCCTTAGCTATTTCGTCTTGTGCGCGGGGTTACCCGACACTGAGGGTACCGATAATGACCTTCAAATATGTGTTAAAGGGCAAGCTTTATCTTTTGGATTTCACCACATATAAGGACTAACTTGACACATTTTTGATGGCAAAAACCAACATGGGATGGTTGTGGCATCGTAAGCTAGCTTATGTTGGTATGAGGAATATACAAAAACTTTGAAAGGAAGATCATGTTCGTGGACTTAAGAATTTTATTTTTGAGAAAGATAGTCCTTGTAGAACGTGTCAAGTAGGGAAGTAAGTTGAAGCTTCTCATCCCGCTAAGAATGTGATGATGAAAACAAGCCCATTGGAGATGCTTCACATGGACCTATTCGGTCCCATTGATTACGTAAGCATTGGCGGTACAAATACGGTTTAGTTATTGTGTGTGACTTTTCCCACTTCACTTGGGTGCTTTTATTGCATGACAAAGGTGAAACTCAAGGTGTCCTTAAGAGATTCTTGAAGAGAGCTCAAAATGAGTTCTCCTTAAGGGCCAACAAGATAAGAAGTGACAATGGCACAATATTCAAGAACACTCAAGTGGAGGAGTACTTGGATGAGGAGGGTATCAAGCATGAGTTTTTGGTCCCCTACTCCCTCGAACAAAATGGTATGGACGAAATAAAGAATCACACTCTGATATAAATGTCAAGAACTATGCTTTATGAGTACAAGACCTCCGACCTGTTTTGGGCGGAAGCAGTCAACACCGCTTGCCATGCTACAAACCAACTCTACCTCCATCGTCCATTCAAGAAAACTTCGTATTAGCTTCTCACTGGTAAAAAAACATCTCATACTTTTGAGTTTTCGGTTGTAAATGTTACATTCTTAATAAAAAGTCTAGGATTTTGATGCTCGCTTTAAAATCCGATGAAGGTTTCTAACTTGGCTATGACTCAAACACCTACGCCTATCGTGCCTTCAACAAAACCTCCAGTTGTGTTGAAATCGCATGTGACATGGTGTTTGATGAAACTAATAGCTCCCAAATGGAGCAAGTTTATCAATGTGTGCTAGATGAAGAAGACACCTTGTATGGACCTAAGAAGAATGTCACTTGGCGACATACGACCACAAGAACATCAGGGCCCAAGTGATCCAACTTCATCACAAACAGTGCCTCCTACACAAGATAAAGGTCAAGAACCCCAAGATCAAGACCAATATGCTTAAGATAATGAAGATCAAGGTGATGGCATTGATCAAGGGGGAGATGAAGATGAAGGTGAAGAAGAAGAAAATGACTCAAGACCTCAAGTGCCACACCCAAGAGTCCATCAAGGCGTTCAACGGGATCACCAAGTTGACAACATACTTTGAGACATATACAAAGTGAGTTTAGTAAGTTATGATGGGGAGGTTCGAGATGTCCATGATGGGAGAGTTAAAGTTCTTTCTAGGCTTCCAAGTCAAGCAACTCAAGGAAGACACGTTCATATGTCAAACCAAATATATGTTGACGATCGTTATATACCAATTTCGATCGTTAATATAACTCAATTATGTGAGGGAACAAATATTTCTTACACAAGTCATAGTTATAAATAACCTAGTTACACTTGTACTTGGAGAAAATAGTGCATGCAAGTATTTTATACAAAATTAGGGTGAATTCAAGGGAGGAATCCTAAAGAATAAATTCCCAGCCAATCAGACGCTGACACGTGGCAACACATGGATCAAATGGCCCACCTATAGAAGTATCCTAGGAGATCCAACGGTGTATCACCCATATAAGTCATTAGGACCCACCTGGAAGGCACCCCGAGGAAGTACACTGCAAACGGGGCCCTGACCGGGTTGGCCGACCTGTTCTCCCCTCCTTTCTCGGTCAACTTCAACGTGGCCCACTCTTGTGGCTAGGTGATAAGAATGGTGACTGATTCGCGCGCAAAAGATGGTGGGAACCAACCTCAACACTAGTGTAAATAGGACCCCTCACCCCTCACTTCAACACACACCACTCAAGCATTCTCTCTTATATACACTAGTTCTCCTAGTTCCTTAGTGGAGGTTAAGGCTGTAGAGAGGAGCCTCTAGTCCCAAGTCCAAATTGGGAAAGGTATGGCTCATGTATCTTTTCTTGTATTTGTGACATTATGATTTATATTAATATTATTAGTCTTTACTATTCATATACTTGGATGAAGCCTTCCTTGTTTGGTTGTAGAATCCATATATGTGTTAGGTGTAGATGTTGTTATGATCTAGTCATAATGCCTTTATTATATTATCATAAACATCATACACCATCACTATAGTCTAATTAGGTATTAATATGATTACGTTAATATAAGTATGTAGTGCATGGTTCCAACATTGGTTTCAACGATGTGTGGGTTAGTCATTGCCTTAGGATGGTGCTTGTACCTAGGCTCTTAAGGCATCTACTTAACTTGTAAGCATGGTGCTTAGACAGTTAAGTAGAGTTGGATATCTTATAGACCCACAGTTTGTAGGGGTAGGCGGCAGGTGGTGATAGCCCTGTCTGTCCTTCGTAATCCCCCACGTTCGGCTACACCACAGAATTGTGGCAGGAATCGTCCTGATATTCCCAGGGGTAAACCCTTGCCCGATGTGTTGGACCACCGAACCCTAGTACTCATCCTTAGCATACTCATATATACACTAGTTGACTATTATATGAATACCTAAAGCATAGTAGGAGTAGCTCCTTTGCTAACTTATCCTCTACTAGAACATTCTTATCCCTTAGAGTAGTTTGCTTAGGTGTGTGCCATACTACTCCTATTATCATCTTACCCCTATTCTAATAAACACTTTATACCTTGATCATAAGAATAGTGTTTACCTCACTTCACCGCCTTCCTTTGGGATAAATACAATACCCTTGGGAATACTCTTAGGTGAAATGCTACAACAGTATCTTCCGTGTGCTTGCAGATTTCATCTCTTACCGAAGATGATCTGTGATGTTAAGAAATACCAACAAGCATTTCTGGCGCAGTTGCTGAGGAAGGCACATAAGTAAAGGATAACTATCACTTATGATTAGGATATAGGTACTAGTAGTTATTAGACAGGATTACCCTTGCTTTGTTTTCTCCGTTGTGTGAAAATAGGGTAGTGTTTTGCTAGCCCATTCTTTGGAAAAGCCAAAAGAGGACGTAAGAGCGTAACTCCATAAGCACTTCAAGGCATTCCTCAACAAATTCTTCCTGTTGGGCAACATCGTTGCCCACTACGGGAGGATTCTCCAGCTTTTACTAGGAGCCAAAGGCATCTATCCCCAAAGCTTGGGGAGGCTTCAAGATTATATCAACGTTTGCCTTCACCATGGGGGTGGATATTTGGTTCATCGTCCAACACTCCTACAACGGGTTGACTTTGTCGACCCGTCATCAAATTCATGCCGAAGTTGGAGGAGACATCTTCTTATTCATCATGAGAAGGTTTGGTTGAGAAGATGGTCATCATTCAAGGGGTATATCCATGAATGCTTCAGCTCCGTTGGCATGGCATACACACCATTGACAAGGTAGACATGCTAGCCATGAAACTGGACATCCTCTTGAAAGATCAAGAAGGTCAAGCCAATGGAGAGGTGTTGGATGATCCAAGCCATGGATTTTCACATGTTTTGTAAAAATCCATGTCAACATGGGACCCTTGGGGATTTAATTCCATAAGACCCGTGAGGATCCTTCATTTCTGAACAACTCCAAAGGCCATCGCCAACAAGGAGGTCAAAAGTGGAATCAATACAATCAAGGAGGCCATGTGAATTTGAATTCCAACGAATTCAACTTCAACTAGCCTACCTCGATGTATCTTGTCCATGGACAAGGAGAAATCAATGACATGCTCATGAAACATTTGTCCAAGGACAAACCACTTTGAAAAGCATTCAAGATATAAGGATTCCACAATCACTTGTTGAACCCTACACTTGGACGAAACTCGTGCAACTTTGGGAAAAACAATACCGTGGATGAAGCATTTCTTGTTTGATTATGGAGTCCACATGTCGTTATTCCCAAGGAAGCCTCTTGATCCTAGAACAAGCATGGATTGAAGCAAAAGAATATCTTGAAGGTCAAAACAACACTCCATAAGTGGACATCCTCATTTGCCATTATGAGGAATGAGGAGACTCCTTCATGTCATCCACAATGCAATTCTAAGAAGATGGAGAATCCATAGCCATCCCAAATGGCCCAAGTCCACTAAGGCTCCAACAAAGGAATCGCGGAAGAAGGACAAGCCTCACCAGGTTCATGAAAGGATATCTTGAAGGAAAAGTCGTCCCAACATCAAGTCTTCATCAAGGTGACGATGAGGTCAGGGACACCACATGCCGCACTTGGCCATATGGCAGCCAAAGAATGTTTGGCTTGTCAACAAGAGAAGTCACCCACACCTTCATCTCCGGGTATGGATGACACATCATCAAGCTAAATAGAATAGAGGTAAGTCCCGCTCATCGGACTTCAAAAATTCGATGAGTCCTTGCCAATAGGTTAATTGGTAGTTATCGCACATTTGATTTTCCAATTTCATATTTGAATTTCCCATCAACCCTTGCATTTGCATGTAGCATGCTTGAATTTTCACACTTGCATGTTGGAAAGTAAAATCTTTAATCAACATAAAATTAAAATTTTGAATAAGAAAATAAATTTATTTGGATATGAACTTTGGGCATAACCACTTGAATTCATGTTCATAATTCAAACCAAAAAAGTTTTTTCTTAAGCCTCATTGCATTTGCAAATTGTTTCAAGTTGGGCAAAACAATTTGACAAAGGGTTCAATTTGGTTCTGGGCGAATGTAACCCGTTTTCGAGTTGTTCTGTTTGTTCTTGATTTTAGTGCACCAGAAGGGAACTTGTAAAGAGGTTGGAAAGCCTCATCAAACGCTATGCACTATCGGGAGAATTCAATTGCATATCCCTCCACTGATCTCATTTTGAGTTCGTGGTGGAGGAATGCTCAAGATGATGGACCAATGGAGGAGCAAGATGAAGCTCATTCAACTCCAACCTCAACTTGGCAAAAGGCATCGAACATGAAGGCTACACAAAAATCCTTGGCCGTGAGTTTTTTACACAACAACCTTCAACCCGAACTGCTCTTCAATCGAGGTCCAAGTTTAAAATTTTCCATCGTTTGAATTGCAATAGGATTGAATGGTTGTTTGCTTACATTAGTGAGGAAGGTTTACACCTCCTCATCATTCAATTTATATGCATCCTCAAGAGAGTAAGTGTTGGCATTGCTCTTTTTGATTTTTGAAGAAGGAATCTCACCTTAATTGGGAATAAAATTAAACAAGTACCTAAAATTTCACAAGCATTGTTTAAATTGACTTAGACATTCTCTGCCTAGGTTTAATAAATAATACAAATAAAATGACTCAATGATTGAATTGTATGTAGCAACCTAGGGATAGTGATGTCCATAATTTTGATTTGAAATCATTCATACATGGATCACTAAATTTCAAATTCCTAGGCAAGAAATTGAAAATCTTGTTTGCCATAATCCACATGATAATTATTTGCTCTTGTAAAAAGCAAATATGGTCAGAAAATTTAAAAGATGAAGGAAATAATGAAGTGTACATCTATCACTTGCAATGCTATGAGTAGGTGCCTTAGAAAATGTGCAAATTGTTTAATTTATAAAGATTCACCCCTATATAAATGAACAACACAATGTTTATGGATGCACTCGAATCTGAACCCAATATATTTTTGTTGTTTTTCTTCCCCGGATGTATAAATGAAACTCAGTCATCTGACTCAAAGTTTCAATTGTACAAGTGCCAGGAGCTAACAATACCTCTCTATCAAGAGGGGGAGATTGCAAAGTAGTATTCTATGTAGGCATGCAATAGATCGATCTGGAGGTACCATTTCAACATCTCTTGGCCAATGAGTAACAAAGCATGGTTGAAACCTATCGAGATTGAATCTCGAGGGCCAATCATTGCTTTACGAGGCCGAAGGTTTTACATGGAAAACTTCCATAAGCAACCAATGGGCTTCCATGAATAAGTGGGATCTCTATGCTCCCACTGTTCTAAGCACCCATTCAAGCTCAAGGGAGTTGCTACCATCGTTGGGTGCACATTGTTCCTCTGTGGCTAAAGGTTATTTTAACCTTAGCTAAGGAACAATAGATCACACTCAACACATGTTGGGTGCATGTTGTTCCTTTGTGGCTCAAGGTTATTTCGACCTTAGTCAAGGAAAGGTGGATCACACCCAACAAATGATAGGTACACCTTATTACTTTGTGGCTAGAGGTTATTATGACCTTAGCCAAAGAACAAAGGATGACACCTGATGTATGGGAGACCGTGAGGTGTGGATCAACGACATCGACAACACTCTCCTTGACTACACTAATGAAACCCATGAGAGGCAACACAACATAAACTTTCAACCCTCCAATGCCAAAGCCATGCTGCAACAAGGATAGGCCAACCTCACGGCCTAACTCCACCATTAGGATTTCAACCCCTATCGCGGACCTTGACCAAGAACAAGGTTGGGGGAGGACCCCCACTTGAGATAACTTGTATCACACCTCATTTGCATTCCTTTATTTTATTTCTTTCTTTCCACCACATTTGCATATAAAAAAATATAATAATGTAGTATAGGTTAGGTTAATAAAATAAATATGTGCAGTAATAATATTTCTACTTTACATAAGTTGAAATGATAAATAGTTGCTCCATTTTTTTCTCTAGTCCCTTGTATACAACTTAGTGTTCTCCAAGTATTGTGTTTATTGGCTTAGAATATCCTTGCCTTAACCTTGGAATTTGTGGGTAGCAAAAGCTAAGTCCAACTCTAGGTTGTTGTGGGGTATGATATAGTGATAAGAGCTGCTATGTGCTAGTTGAAAGTGAAACTCAGTTTCTTAGAGAAAATTTAAAATGGGAGTTCCTCATTTGATAGAAACTCTTACCAAAGCCATATTTGCCTTCACATTGAGCCTAGTCAAACTAGTATAGACCTATATGAGAATCTTTTCATGCTTTTAAGATCAAGATTGCACGGGCACATGCTAAACTTCTACACTAGAAGTTAGAAAAATTCCATCATACCATTCTACCATAAAAGATACTCCATGTTTTTCATGCATAATACTCTCTTAAAAATATTTGAAAAGAAAAGAGGAGCAGAAGACATGGCTACAAGAAAAAGAAAAAAAGAGAAAAATGCATGCTCATGTACAAGAGCATGAAAAAAAAAGAGAGAATAAGTAGCCATGTTTCATCCCCACAAAAGAAAAAGAGAGTGCATACAAAGGAGTCATCTTCATGTTACCACTCCGCAAATATTCCATCACACTTGCACAAATCTTGATCAAAAGTATGATTTGTTTTCTCCTAAGGCTTGCTCTTTTGACTTAGCAATATATGTGTTGCAAATATGCCTACCCTTGATCCCTACCAAGCTCCACATATAAGCCTTATTTAGATGTAGGATAAAAAGGTGTTGCCTTGGTGAGGATACAAATACCACTTCCACATAGGAGTGATTGAGTGCATCATTTGAGGAACTTAAATCCAGACACTATTTGAAAATTATTCGGAAATTTGAGTGGAACTCAAACATTAGGTGGTGCATGCTCATTTTGCTGTTCTGTCCTTCAACCACCCAAGAAAAGGATGAGGCATAAGCCCCATAATGACTAGGAAAAAGGGTGAGGTGCCATAGCCAATTTATTCAATGCAAGGAAGAATATTTTGTTGTGCACTTGATGCTTTTGCAAAACAGGACATTGTAGCAACCCCTGATCAACAACCTAAGTCTTTATCTTTGCTTCGGGACGATCAAAGTGTAAGCTCGGGGGAGTTTGTTGACGGTCGTTATATACCAATCGCGACCGTCAATATAACTCAATTATGTGATGGAATAATTATTTCTTACAGACATCATACTTACAAATAACCTAGTTCCACTTGTACTTGGAGAAAATAGTGCATGCAGATATTTTATATAGTATTAGAGTGAATTCAAGGGAGGAATTCTAAAGAATACCTTCCCAGCCACTCAAACACCGACACGTGGAAGCACATGGATCAAATGACCCACCTATAGAAGTATCCGAGGAGATCCAATGGTGCATCGCCCATATCAGTCATCAGGATCCACCTGGATGTCACCCCGAGGAAGCACACCGCAAACGGGGCCCTGACCAGGTCAATTGACTAGGGGGTCGACCGTCCTTTTCTCCACTCCTTTCACGATCAACTTCAACTTGGCACACTCCGGTGGCTTGGTGATAAGAATGGTTACTGATTTGCGCGTAAAAGATGGCGAGAACCGACCTCAACACTAGTATAAATAGGACCCCTCACTTCAACACACACCACTCAAGCATTCTCTCTTGTATACACTAGTTCTCCTAGCTCATTAGTGGAGGTTAGGATGTAGAGAGGAGACTCTAGTCTCAAGTATAAATTGGGAAAGGTATGGCTCATGTTTCTTGTATTTGTGACAGTATGCTTTATATTAATATTATTAGTCTTTACTTATTCATATAATTAGATGAAGCATTCCTTGTTTGGTTGTGGAATCCATATATGTGTGAGGTGTAGATGTTGTTATGATCTAGTCATAATGCCATTATTATATTATCATAAACATCATACACCATCACTATAGTCTAATTAGGTACTAATATGAGTAATGTAGTGCTTGGTTCCAATATTTGTTTGAACGATGTTTGGGTTAGTCATTGCCTTAGGATGGTGCTTGTACTTAGGATCTTAAGGTATCTACTTATCATGTAAGCTTGGTGCTTAGATATTTAAGTAGCGTGGATGTCTTGTAGACCCACGGTTTCTAGGGGTAGGCGGCAGGTGGTGACAGCATTGTCTGTTCTTCGTAATCCCCCACGTTCGACTACGTCGCATGCTCGTGGCAGGAATTGTCCTGATATTCTCAGGGGTAAACCCGTGCCCAATGTGTTGGACCACCAAACCCTAGTACTCATCGTTAGCATACCCATATGTACACTAGTTAACTATGTATATGAATACCTAAAGCACAGTAGGAGTAGCTCCTTTCCTAACTTATCCTCCACTAGGACATTTTACCCCTTAGAGTTGTTTGCTTAGGTGTGTGTCACACTACCCCTATTATCATCTTACTCCTATTCTGATAAGCACTTAGTACCCTATACCTTGATCATAAGAATAGTGTTTACCTTACTTCACCACCTTCCTTTGGGATAAATACAATACCATTGGGAATACTTTTGGGTGAAATGCTACAACAGTATCTTCCGTGCGCTTGCGGATTTCATGTCCTACCGGAGATGATATGTGGTGTTAAGAAATACCAACAATATACACAAGACATAACAAAGAAGTTTGACATGGAGAAGGCCAAACTCATCAAAACGCCAATGCCAACCAATGGACACCTCGACCTAAATGAAGATGGACCTAGCCTGGATCAAAAGGTATATTGCTCCATGATAGGATATTTACTTTACCTTTGTGCATCTAGGCCCGATATTATGCTTAGTGTATGCATGTGTGCAATATTTCAAGCTGCACCTAAGAAATGTCATTTTATCGCCGTCAAGAGAATCTTATGCTATTTAGTTCATATATCAAACCTTGGGCTATGGTATTCATAAGGGTCTAAGTTTAATATTATTGGATAATCCGATGCAGATTGTCCGGATGTAAGGTGGATAGGAATAGTACCTCCAGGACATGCCAATTCTTGGGTAGGTCCCTAGTGTCATGGTCATCCAAGAAACAAAACTCCATTCTATATCCACAATCAAAGCAGAGTATGTCGCAGCTGGAAGTTGTTGTGCACAACTTCTTTGGATGCAACAAACTCTATGGGACTATGACATCAATACGAATCATATTTCACTCCTATGCGATAATAAGAATGCCATTAAGATTGTTCATAACCCCGTTAAACACTCTAGGACCAAACACACAGATATCCGACACCACTTCTTGAGAGACCATTCAATCAAGTGGGACATAGTCATTTCTCATGTTAGAACTGAAAAACAACTAGCTGATATCTTCACCAAGTCACTAGATGAAAAACACTTTTGCAAACTTAGGAATGAGTTAAATATCCTAGATTCTCGAAATGCAGCTTGAGGTATTGCACATCGGATTGCTAATAGTGTAGGTTCTTCAAAATTATGCATGCTTGCGAGAACTCGCCTCCCTCAAATTACTCTCAAATTATTTCAATTATTGTGTCTTGATGAATTTTGGTAATTGTTTCATTGATTGAGTGTTTTACTGACCATATTCATGAAGAACATTTGAAAAAACTAGTCCATAATGGATCAATCTTGACAAATTTCTCAATATATATGAGAATCTGCCTTCTATGAATGGACTAGTCTGCCCCTGCGGCCAGACCAAATCGGGCTCCTAGACTAGTTCGGACTAGTCCACACCGGACTAGTCAGCTCAGCTCACTGGATTAGTCTGGACTACTGAGTAGTCTGGACCTGGTCTGACATACCAGACTAGTCCGGACCCCATACAGGACTAGTCCGGCATATGGGGACTTAACCACCCAGGGTTGGATCAAACCCCTTCCATTCCACCATTCACATCTCACACGCGCCCGCTCATCCAAAATCGCTCCCATTGGCTATTTTGTGATTCCACCTCTAAGATCTAAGTTTTTTGTGATTCAACCTCCTTGGAGTGTTGAGATCCTAATCTCGAACTACTCCACCTCTTCGATCCGTGGATTTCATAGATTTCTCAATTCTCAAGGTATTTGACCTAGTTTCACAAGTTTTTCGATTCCTTTGATTCTAGGTTATGCCTTTTGTAACTTAGGGTGTATTCTACATCCTTGACACATTGTTATCCTAATTGCTAAGTATTGCGCACTATAGCTGTGTTTTGCGGTAGTTTTAGAAAGTTAGAGTTTGAAGCTGTAGGGTTTGGACTAGTCTAAACCAAGGGTGAACAAGTCTGTTCTTGGCAGGACTAGTCTGACCAGGGACTGGACATGTCCGACCCAACACAGTTTCAGTCCCTAAAGTTATAATTTTGCCACATTTCAAACGCAATACTCCGACTTCCTTCACTCATATTTTCTCCTCGTCTTGCCAGAACCATGTCGGAACTTGATGATTCACCGTTCTTCGATCCCGAGCGTGAGGCGTCTCGCCAAGATCTATATCGGAAGAGAGATGCTCAAGCAGCGAAAGAACCTCGCGAGGTGGCCATTCGCGAGCCTATAACAAAGAAGCAAGAAATTGGGAAAAGCTCCAATAACAGAGAAGGAGAAAGGAAAGGCACCAGCCACGAAGAAGGCCACATCCAAGGATCCTCCCAAGAGGAGGAAGGCTCTTGCTAGTAGAGGGATTTTCTTCCACGACAATCCGGTTTGATCAAATGCAGATCCTCAAGGTCCTATTGGGCCACTTGTGAATCCTCCCGCTCACGACCCCAACCGCTGAGCGGATCTGCCAAGCAACATTTTCAAGGAAAAGGAGCGGGGTAAGGCCAAGAAATTCCAGAATCAGAATGTTTACAAGTATGAGAAGGCCACAACGGACCACCACTTTTAATGTGATTTTCACTGTGACTACTACTGTCTTGTATACCTCCGGATGGAGACTCTAGTGGTGAATGCTCAGCGGGTTGATTGGAGTTACATTGTGTGAGACCTAGGTGCTGAATAAATTGACAATTATGTTAAAAGTGAGAGTTTACACATAAAGTTTTGAGTATACTTGAGACACCTACTTCAGATTGTCTAAACTTGCGGGAACTAGTCACGCATGTGAGGTGCACGTGTTTTTGTTAGGATTGTTTGAACTTCGCAGCACTTGCATGTGAGTCAATGTTTTGAAGTGTCCAAAATTTACCTTTTAAATGTAGAGCGGCTGTTTGGAACATGCTTATGTGAGGTGCTCACATAAAGTGTTGTGGTTTTCAGACTAATGAGAGTCAAGTCGAGGACTTGTGCTCGGAAAAGTTAGTTGTTTGTCACGTGCATGTGTTGCTTGAGGTCAAGACATGGTTGGTGACCGTGATTCATTGAACCAGCCTTAGGAAGAAGATGGGGTTCAACAACCAAGTTCAGGAGGAATTGTGGTTGAGTTGATCGGGAGGTCAAGCAGCATGTATGGATCAAGAACAATGTATATGAAGGTATCATGGACGTTTAGAAAAGTGTTTGCACGTGTTCAAGGGATGCATGGACGTGGAAACATGGTTCCAAGGCGTGATGAAGAGTTATGGACATGAGGAATTGACCAAAACGGTCCAACCAGCTGGATTATGCCTCAAGCTACGACTGAGGTGGTTATGGTTCGAGTATGGAAATTTTTGAGTTGGTTATGGTTGGATTTTGTGTTGGTCACAGAATTGAGTTGATTTAGGAACGTGTGGGACATTTATAAGGTGTTTGGAAGTCTTAAAATTTCTTTTATCTGCGTATGGAAGAGTCTTGAGCAGTTATAGAAAGTTTCGATTGAAACTGAGTTGGAGGCCTAGTGTTGATTGGGGTTGCCTAAGGGCAAGTTATAAGCAAGGGAGGCCAGGGCTCACTGTGAAACGACTTGTGGCTATTCCTATTGTGTTTTTTTTTTGTGAATAAAATACATAGTTTAGAGAAGCTTTTGTGCCTTGTTCGTCCGACTTGTTTTCATCAAGTCTTCCGTGTCGAGTTTCTGCACAGCATACATTACTTTGGTGTTTTATCATAAATCGAGTTTTACAGATCCAATTGACATGATTCTTTTTGTGTTTTCTTCACAACTCAATTCTCTATCATTTGCGAAAATTCATGGTCATTGGATTTTTGGTTTTTATCTACACGAGTTCTTTGTAGCATAGCATATCTGTTTTTAGCTTAAGTGTAACAGATTGACCTTTGCTTAATCTTTTGGTCATAACTTGAGTTTTACTCAATATTTTCACGTGATTCTTGTTGCATTAGCTTTGTGACTTGATTATCTACAATATATATTTGTTTGGTCACATTTGAACACGTTAAAAGCACTTGCACATGCAATTTCTCCATCAGATTGATTTTTTGCCGGAGTTTTTTTGTAGCTTCCGCTGAAAATGTTTTAATCTACCATTCACCCCCTCTGGTAGCTTTTCACGTGATCTTCAATCCTAAAATTGGTATCTGAGCCATAATGTTCTAATCTTTGTGATTTGCACATGTTTTTATTGATCATCATGGAGAAATACTCAACAAAACTTTGTGTCTTCAATGACATTGATTTTTAGGTTTGGAAGGCTCGTATGGAGGCTTATACACAGGCGAAAGGCTTCACCATATGGGAAAAGGTGTACAAGCCCTTTGACACCAAATGATCAAGTCTTAGCTGCCAACTTGAAGGACGTCGACAACAACAATAAGGCATGAAACTTGATCATACAAGGATTGACTCAAAGCGACTTCGATCATGTTGCACATCTTTGATCTCCATATGATGTGTGGAAATCATTATGCGACTACCACACATGATCCAACATGATCAAAGAAGTACATCAAGACATGTTCAAGAAAGAATACATGCACTTCGAGATGAAACCCGGTGAGTCAATCAATGCCTTCTTTGCTCGCTTTAATAAAATACTCAGCAACTTGTGTAGTGTCCATTTTGATTTTTCAGATGCTGGAAATGCTAGACAATTGTTAGGTGCATTAGACATGTCAATTTGGGAGATAAAAGTTATATCTATTAGTGAATCCACTGTCATGAGTACACTTACTTTAGATGTGCTATATTCTAAGTTGAAAACTCATGAACTTGACATTATATCACGTAAAAATTCCAACAAGTCTGTTGCATTTGGTTCACAATGTGACATGCCTAGCTCTAGCCAATCTTTATGATATGGTACACTTGCTTTGCTGTCTTCTCTAACCCTTGAACAAATTGAAGAATTTCTAGAGGAGAAGCTAGCACTTCTCTCTACTCGATTCTCAAAAGCATTGCAAAATGTGAGAACTAGAAGGAGAGGAAGTAGTGGTTCTCAACGATGCTTTGAATATGGAAAGACAGGACATTATCGTATAGATTTCCCTAATCTTTAAGGTCCTACTACTCGTGATGAAAAACAAACAAAGTTCAAGTCCTCTTGGCAACAACAACAAGAAAAAAATACTTCTACAAAACAACAAGTAATGGATCACATTCTCTCCGCACTCCTAGATAACAACTTGAGTGATATGGACTCCAGGAGTGATGAAGATGAAGACAATTTTGCAACTATGTGTTTTATAGTGGGAAACTCAAGATCAAGTATGGAGGAAGCAGAACACAACAGCGACGATGAAGAGGTATGTCTCACTTGTGAAGAATTGTGTGATGCTATTTCTCGTGCCACTGTTGTACTTAAGAAAAAGGACAGCAAACTTAGAGACAATGTTGTTAAAATTGAATCACTAAAATATGAAATTAATCAAATAAAATCTTCCATTCCTAGTAATGATTCTTGTTCCTCATGTGAACTCATATATGAACAATTGTCCTCTTTAAGAAGTGCACACACCTCCACACTTGATAAACTTGAACTTGAAATAGAAAAGAACAAAAAGCTTGTTGCACTTAATGATAAGAACTTGAAAGATGCTATCCGTTCTACAATTGTTTTGCATTGTTCTAACTGTGATAATCTTAATGAGAAACTACATGATGATATGAATAGAATTTCTATTTTGAACAATGTTTTACGTTCTCATGAAGTTAAATATTGTTCTAATTGCAAACTAAAAGGAAAAACATCGTGTGAAAACTGGCTAAACTTGTCTAAGAAACTTGATGACATGCACATAACACTAGAGCGGATTTGTAGTGGAAATAAAAATCTAAACTTACTGTTGAGTTCTTCCAAGACTTGTAATGATAAAACTGGTTTAGGTTTTGATTCTCGTACTCATGCTAAGGCACATCAACCTAAGGTTGTTAGGTCATTAGAAAGTGGCTTAATTCAAATAGTTTCTAAACAAAAGAGGTGATTTTAAGTTTGTAGGAATGTTGTCACATTCGATTGCTAACACACATGTTGCTTGCTCATCTAGACATGAATATAAAGTTAAATTTCATTTTACCTACTGTGGTAGAGATGGTCATGTTATAGATTTTGTTATAGACTAGCTAAACAAGAAAAGAAGCAAAGTAGGCTAGCTAGATCACATAACAATGAAGTAAAATTTGCTGCACGTGCTAAACTGAATATTATACACTTGCAACCTGCTGTGATGAGTCTAAAACATGCAAAGTTCGCTTGCAAACCTGCTTCTTTTCATGCTACACAAGGCACATCTTGTAGGTCAGCAGTTGGGAACAATAATTCCGAAAATTTGGCTCATAAACCTTTTGCTTTATCCCAGCTTTTGTGTGTTATACTGTTAGACGTCGCATGACTCAGTACTGGATTCCTAAATGCCTTTTGACTAACCTCAGTATTAAGCCATCGATGTATTATGCTTCTGTGTAGGTTACACACTCGAGGAAGAAGAACTTTTGGCTTGTGGATTCAGGTTGCTCACGCCACATGACAGGTAACAAAGAATTGTTCTCCTCCCTCTCTTTTGTGTCACGTGCAAAAAATGTTACTTTTGCCAATAATTCTTTAACTCCTATAATTGCTAAGGGTTTGGTTAGAGTTAACAATCACTATACTTTGAAATATGTGGCACTTGTTAAAAATTTGAAATACAACTTGCTTTCTGTTTCACAATTGCTAGATGAAAAATTTGAAATAACTTTCACTAAAAATTGTTGCAAAGTTGTAAATTCAAATGGTGAGTTTCTCTTTAACAT
This sequence comes from Tuctoria greenei, assembly GCA_036927565.1. Taxonomy (NCBI): domain Eukaryota; kingdom Viridiplantae; phylum Streptophyta; class Magnoliopsida; order Poales; family Poaceae; genus Tuctoria; species Tuctoria greenei. The sequence continues at coordinate 148,205,897 of JAYESD010000007.1, forward strand.
GTCTCGGTTTGGAAGAGTTTTTAAAGCTGATTTTGATATGTCATCCTCTAAGCATAGGTGTCTAGTTGCTGATGAATCAAAAGAATTATATTTTTAGCATCGTAGACTTGGTCAATTAGGCTTTGATCACCTCACATGTTAGTGGTCTTGATCGCATACGTGAGTTACCTAACCTTAAAGGGGACAAAGAAATTATGTACTCTTCTTGTAGACAAGCTAAGATGGTTGTATGTTCACATGCTCCACTCACAATGACCATGACAACATCATCGGCACAACTTTCACATCATGACACTGTAAGTCCCTCACGTGTTCAATCTTTTGGAGGTAAATGGTATGTGTTCGTTATTGTTGATGATTATTGTAGATACTCTTAGAAAACTTTATGGCATCTAAGAATGAAGCCTTTAGTCAATTTAGATGTTTGGTTATTAGACTTTCACTTGATCACCCAGGATCTTTAAAAGCAATTAGAAGTGATAATGGAACTGAATTTAAAAACCAATCATTTGATCACTTTTGTGCTGAAAATGGAATAGATCATCAATTTTTTCATCATACATACTTCTGCAAAATGGTGTTCATGAGTACATCACTCCTAGGAATACACACAACACTCTATTGAACATACAAGATGCAATCATTAGAGTTCAGACACAACAATTAATTTCAGAGGTGAGCTCGTTCTCATATGTTTCCTTATATGTTTTTGAGAATAGATTGATACCTAATGACTTAATTGTAATTAGGATCCATGGAGAGGTTCAAGGAGTACTTTGAAAAAGTCTTTGGGACGTGGAGGACCAGATAATACATGCAAAAAGATGGAAACCGAGCCCAACTAAAAATCGAGTCCAACTCGAGCCCAAGAGTACTTCGCACTAAAACGGATGCCCAAGATGCATACGAACTCCATTTTGGACATTCTACATATGCACATAATGGGGAGAGGATAACCTTTCAAATGCCATGGGTCCCATGTCAAAATTCATTCAGTGTCGACGGTAATCATCGAAACAAAATTGAGTTCAGGATATGTCAGGGTGTTGCACCATCGTATTAGGCCGTTGGCCCTTGTATCAAGTCTACATCTCTTATTTTCGTGTCTTAGAGTAGGTCACGACCCCAACAACCCTTAGACCGTCTGCAGTGGCACGCTATAAAGCACACTGTATACACCGTACCGCAGTGTAATTTAGAGTACATACTATAAAAGTAGAAGAAGAATAGTGTATAGAGTATGCTTTAGAGTACGCTGGTGCGGATAGCCTTAGACGTCTTCCCGCCTATATATAATCCATAGTAGCCATCGTAAATAGATTAAGCAATATCACCGTTCTACGGTTTCTGAGACCCCTACTTCGTAATTTCAGATCGCGTCTTCTACGTTCTTGCTTGTGTTCTCAGTTGCACTTATAGGGATTAGCCTTCTTGGTGAGATCAAGCGCATGCATCACGGTTGATAACCAACGGAGCAATGGTGTAGTGATTGTAGAGGTATTCGAGCTGCTCGAGTGCCGCGGATCATCAATGTTGAGATCTCCATCTCAATCGACTTATCCATTGCCTTTCAAAAGATCGAGACCTACTACTCTACTCAGTTACTCATCATGTAGAGAGAAAGAATAGAACTTTAGTTGAGATGGCTAGGACTATGCTTGATCAATATCAATCTCTTAGGAAACTTTGGGCAGATGCAATTGCAACAGCTTGTTTTGTCTCAAATTGAGTTTTCTTGAGAGATAAGATAGGAAAAACTCATGTGAGCTTCGGTTTGGACATAGACCTTGTGTCACACACTTTAGGGTCTTTGGTTGCAAATGCTTTGTTAAGAAACATGGTAATTTTAATAAATTTTAAACTAGATCTGTTGATGGCTTGTTTCTTGGTTATCTATCTTATACTAGAGGCTACTGTGTGCTTTTACCTGACACTGACAAGATTGTGGAGACTTGTGAGGTTTCATTTGATGAAGCTAGCCCTGGTACTAGCTCAAATATTGCAACTCAAGATGCACATCCGGAGGGTGAGAGCATTTTGTTGAAGATGAGGAAGAAGTGGTGTTGCTGCCTGAAAATTCAGCAGCTAATGACATCGTTTCAGCTCCTGATTTTGCTCCACAACCAGCACAAACGACATCTACTGCTGGTCCAGATCATCCTCAAGCCACAAGCTCATCGATTATTGATGAACATAAAGAACAAGGAGCTTGTGAAATGTCAACTCCACAAGTCACTTTCCACAACAAATTATTGGAAGTTTGCATGAACGGGTCACACAGTCTAGGTTTTTTGATCCAAACTTTCATGCTCATTCTGCTTTTTTCTTCTTTTGAGCCCAAATATATATCACACGCACTCACTAATGAATCTTGGATTATTTCCATGTAAAAAGAGTTAGAAATTTTTGAAATACGTTGTACCTCCACCTAAAGGTCACACATTAATTGGAACTAAATGGATGTTTAAAAATAAACAAAGTGAGGATGGGGTTGTGGTTAGGAATAAAGCTAGTTTAGTTGCTCAAGGTTTCACACAAGTTGAAAGTCTAGATTTTGATGAAACTTTTGCTCCTGTTGCTAGATTAGAAGCCATATAAATTTTATTAGCCTTTGTTGCATCTAAGGGTTTCAAGTTATATTAAATCGATGTAAAAAGTGCTTTTCTTAATGGCTACATAGATGAGGAAGTTTACGTTAAGCAACCACTAGGTTTTGAAAATCCAGATTTTTCTATCATGTTTACAAACTGTCCAAAACATTATATGGTCTCAAACAAGCCCCTAGAGCATGGTATGATAGGCTAAGAACATTCTTACTTGAGAAGCAATTTACCATGGGCAAAGTAGATAAAACTCTTTTTGTGCTTAAGTATGGCAATGACTCACTATTTGTTCAAGTGTATGTGGATGATATTATCTTTGGTTGTGCTTCTCATGATCTTTTGTCCAAGTTTTCAGCTATGATGAGTTCATAATTTGAGATGAGTATGATGGGAGAACTCACATATTTTTGGGGGTTGCAAATCAAATAAACCGAGGGAACCTTTGTGCATCAAATGAAGTATACGAAAGATCTCCTTAGGCGTTTCAACATGGAAAAGAACAAGCCTCTTCGAACACTAGTGGGCACAACAACACCATTTGAACTTGATGAAGATGGTGAACCCGTTGATAAAAAAGAATATAGAAGCATGATCGAGTCACTTTCATACCTCACGGCATCAAGACCGGACATACAATTCAATGTATGTCTTTGTGCACGATTTCAAGATTTTCCATGTGCTTCACATCGTCAAACTGTCAAAAGGATTCTTAGATATTTACATGGAACTCAAGAATTATGCATTTTCTTCCTTCTTCCTCGACCGTTACTTTGAAAGTTATTTGGGATGCTGATTTTGGGAGTTGTAGGATTGATAGGAAAAGTACATTGGGTGCTTGTCATTTTCTTGGTAATTCACTTATTACTTGGTCCTCTAGAAAACAAAGTTCAGTTGCACAATCTATGGCCGAATCTGAATATATAGCTGCTGCTAACGCTTGCTCACAAATTATTTGGATTGTTCAAACACTTAAGGACTACGGGGTTGATCTAGATAGTGTTCTATTGTTATCTGGCAACACTAGTGCCATTTGAATAGTTAAAAACCCAGTGCAACATTCTACAACAAAGCATATTAACTTTAGGTATCACATTCTCCGTGATAATGTTGAAAATGAAACATTGTGCTTCACCATGTAGATATTGAACAACAATTGGCTGACATTTTTCAAAACCTTTGGATTTCACTCGTTTTTCATTCGTTCGTAGTGAAATAGGGGTTATACATACTTATGGCTTAATTGAGGGGGAGTTTTGCAACTTGGGAAGTCTGTGGGTGAATATGAAATTTAAAGATAATATGAGCATAATTGTTTCATACATATATGACTATGTGATTCCTTTTACATGCTGAAAGTTCTTACTACATTACTCATGTTATAGATTTTGTAGTTTTTACCATGACTAGTAATCGGAATAATTACTTACACTTAATGTGGTCATGATTGAACTTTCTTGCTGCTTATAACTTATTGCATGCTCACAAGTGCTTTTAATCATGAAAATTAATCAATCAACAACCCACAGGTTGAGCTTTTATGATCAAATAAAAATAAAGAAAAGATCAAGAGAATTTGCATGCATCGCACTTCTCCTTTTGAGATTGCTTATCATTGCACTTGGAAGGAGTTGTGTATGACTAAAACCATGTCCTTAAGCTTCTGATTGTCAAATGACATAGGCTTTACTTGGATTGTTAGAATAAGGCCGATAGTGCATATAATCACTTGCAAAGCCTATATGATTTAAATTTGTGCTTTAAAAAATAATAAAATAGCAACATATGTCACACTTTCACGTTTTGAAATAGTTGAGTTTGTAAGATCATGACTTGCTTAAACTTGAAATTACACCTGATATATAGCATGGTTTGCACTACTTTATGTCTTTTATTGATGTGATAATGTAAGTTACTTGATAGTATGGCTTGGATGAGCTTTATTTTGTATGTATTTGTCATATTATGCTCATAAAAAACTTAAATGTTCTCTTCTGTACCTTGCTGAGTACATTGTGAAAGGAGGAGAAATAGGTCACACATTGCATGTTCACAAGTATTTTGCATTATTCTTCTCAGTAGGACTGTAGAGCCTTAGGAGGAGAATTTTTAAAGGGGGGGGGTATTCTTCTCATTAGATTTTTTATTTTCAAAAAGAGGGAGAAATTTTCTTTTTGCCAAAACTTTACATGAAACGTGAATGAGCCAATGTTCGGTTTTGTAGTGGTGTTGCCAATGCATTCATCAAGGGAGAGATTGTGAGACCTAGGTGCTAAATACATCAATTATGTTAAAGTGAGAGTTTACATGTAAAGTTTGAGTATACTTGAGACACCCACTTCGGATTGTCTAAACTTGCGGGAACTAGTCACACACGTGAAGTGCACGTGTTTTTGTTAGGATTGTCCGAACAATGCAGCACGTGAGCTGCATGTGAGTCAATGCTTCAAAGTGTCCGAACTTTCCTTTTAAATGCAGAGTGGCTGTTTGGACCATCCACACTTTTTATGTGCTGAAATAATCGTGCGGCTGCTATATTTTTTCACTTGCAATGTTTCAAACTTGGTTTTGGATTATAAGAGAGTTTGCTTAGTATTCAGTTGACGCGTTATGGCTGATCATGATAGATATTATCTTGCTATGTTTGCAACATACTTATGTGAGATGCTCAAATAAAGTGTTGTGGTTTTCGGACTAATGAGAGTCAAGTTGAGGACTTGTGCTTGCAAGAATTGGTTGTTTGTTTATGTGCTGGTGTTGCTTGAGGTCAGGACATGGACGGTGATGGTGATCCATTGAACTAGTCTTAGGAAGAAGATGAGGTTCAGCAACCAAGTTTAGGAGGAATTGTGGTTGAGTTGATCGGGAGGTCATGCAATATGTTTGGGTCAAGAATAATGCATATGAACTTATCATGGATGTTTTGGAATGTAATTGGTGCATAGACGTGGAAACATGGTTCCAAGGCATGATGAAGAGTTATGGACGTGAAGAATTGGCCGAAACGGTCCAACTGACTGGATTATGCCTCAGGCTGCAGCTGAGGTGGTTATGGTTCGAGTATGGAATGTTTCGAGTTGGTTATGGTTAGATTTCATGTTGGTCACGGAGATGAGTTGTTTTAAAAATGTGTAGGACGTATCTAAGGTGTTTGGAAGTCACTGTATTTGTGGTTTTTGATATACATGAGTTTATTTGAAGCATAGCGGATCTGTTTTTAACTCGATAGAATAGATTGACCTTTGCTTAATCTTTTGGTCATAACTTGAGTTTTACTCAATGTTTTCACGTGATTGTTGCTGCATTAGCTTCGTGACTTGATTATCTACAATTTATACTAATTTGTTCATGTTTGAACTTGTTAACAAAACTTGAACATAAAGTTTCTCTATCAGATTGATTTTTTGTCGAGGGGTTTTTGTAGCTTCCACTAAAAAAGTTTTAATGTACCATTTACCCCCTGGTAGCTTTTCATGTGCTCTTTGTTCCTACACATTGAGAAGAAGAATCACCATGTGTTCAATGCCATTATCAGTGCAGTCGAGCACTATGGTTTGAAGGAGATTATGTGTTTCCAATATGATTGGAACACGAAAGTAATTGTGCAACTTTATACCACTTGCTACTTCTCCACCTATGGAGACCAAAGGATCAATTGGTTGACAGAGGGAGTCCAATACTATGAGTTTGCAAGAATTCTTGGTTTGGAAGATGACTTGTGCCATGAGATAGTCATGCATAACCTTCCGCTATGAACCTTGAGCAGATGAAGTTTATGTATGGTAGTGGTTTCCCCTTCAACCCTCCAACTACGAAGCACATTCTTCCTTTCTTGGCATGCTCAACCGACTCTAGAGGAAGACTTTAGCACCCAAAGACGGAGATGCGGGGATGATCCAAGAAAACCTAAGGCACTTGATGAAGCTGCTATGTGAAGAAGAGAGGTTCAACTTCTTTGACTACATCTTCAACGATATCTTCAACATCTCTCACATTCCCAACCGCTCTTGTGGATATGCACCATTCATTATGTGAATGATTGAGAAGGTGTCCGAGTTGGAGTTCGTGAAGGATGTCAAACATCAAAGGCTTCACCCTCAAATTCTGAATGCTCTACCAAAGATTGGCAGATCTTCTAGGAGGAGTGTCTCTGAGGCTCCTTCCTCCTCCGTAGGACACTCCGTTCCCTCCACCACCTACGAGGATCTTCAAGTAGCATCCTCAAGTTCTTAAAGTCAATTTTCACTTCGTGCCGCATGGTCAAGGTGCATTCTAGGAGGACCGAGAAGTATGTGAAGAAGTTTTGCGAGAAGATGGAGGTTCCCATGTCTCTCTCAGCGTTTGAGGATGATGAGCTCACTCCCTTTCTGAAGCTCATCGAGGCGGAGTTCGCCTTCATTTGCAGTGGTGGTGGCTCCTCTAGTGTGACCCCCGTTGTTGAGGAAAATTAACAAGAGGAAGACAACGACAACTCAACGAGGATGAAAGCAATGAAGAAGATTATGAAGCAACCGTGTTGATAAAAACAAAGATGGTAGTGAGAATGAAGATGGTAGCTAGGAAGGGTAGATTCTAGGCCTCTTCCCTCACTCTTTTCCTTTTTGGTGTCTTGATGCCAAAGGGGGAGAGATTGAGGGGGAGAAGTATTGTGTTTCTTTGATCCATGGACTATGTATCTATGTTTTAAACTAGTCTTTACTTTCATGCTATGTCGAGTACTTGATTAACTTGTTTATGTGAGATTATGGGTTATGTCGTATTAATACTATGGTCATGCACTCTATGTTGGTTAAATTGAATGTTATGCTTCTGATGTTCACAACATTGTATCTTTGTGTGATGATGTTCCAAATTCAACTGAGATGCACATTTCACTCTAATTTTGACATCTCAACACTTTGCATCACACTTAGGCACCTCATCATAACACAAATGTGTATGATAGAATCCATTCATGTGCATTGTATTTGCTGCAAATCAAATATGCACACATTTAGGGGGAGCTCTTTATACAAATGTATATTATGAAAACAACCACTTATATCATTTTATAAAAAACCTCAATGTGTTGTCATCTATCACCAAAAAAGAGGAGATTGAAAGGACATTTAGGTAATCCTCATGGGTTTCGGATGATTGATGATGACAATTAAGGGACTAATGAGCTTTGTGAGCATAAGCACAGGTGATCGAAGTTGAAATGGAATTGGAGACTCTCAAAAATGAAAAAAAAAGAGTGAAAATAGTGTCGGAAACTTGAAGAGTAGAAATTAGGGTTTAAAATTTTTTGTGTCGAGTTTAGCTATGTTGTGTAGAGAGTTTTCAACAAGTCAAGTGCTTGAGAATCAATAAGGAGCTCTTAGTCCAATTGGGAATTGGTGAGACGTTAAGTCTAGGCAGCCCTAAGGATAAGGTCGAACTTGTCTGGGCCTGGGGTCAGACTATTCTGGTGTCATTGAACTTTTCAGATGTGAGGTGGACCAGTAATTTTTGTGTGAGTTTGAACTTGTCTGTTTGGAGACGAACTAGTCTGTGGTGAGTGTGTCTGAGTCTTTCTCGGACTAAGTCCCAGAGGGTCGGACTAGTCCACCCATAGGTCCGGACTAGTTCGCCCTAGTAGACTTGTTCATTTTAACTTAGAACATAATGTTCTGTGTGAGCTCGGACTAGTCCGCTGTTGGGGTAGACTAGTCTGTAGTTGGGAGAGAGTTGGCCTCTGGGACTAAGTCTGCCTGTCCAGACTAGTCCGTGTGGGCCGAAACACAATGTTCTATTTTACTTTGGACTAGTTCGGGTTAGGAAAGACTAGTTTGTTGTGGGAAGTAGTTCGCTTGCAAGGACTAAGACCTGGCAGGCTGAACTAGTCTGCCTCGTCCGGACTTGTCCGATCTTGCTCAGAACAAATTTTTCTGATTGAGCTCGGACTAGTATGTTGTTGGACAGACTAGTCTGTGGTGTTGTGACTATTTAAATTCAAAAGGTGGTGGGGATTTTAGTTTTTTGATATTTGTGACGTCAGTTGTCCCCTCAGTCCAGACTAGTTTGGGGTCCAGGTGCGGACTAGTCCAAACTTTAGTTGGTAGCAACAGTCAAGTAGTGTCGGGACCCCTACAAAAAGGGATTCCCATGGTCTTTTTGGACCCCTTCTGAATCCTAGCACTGTCATAGCCTTACAAGAGCCATTATAAGCCTTCCTCTTCACATTCTTGATCTCTAAGAATGATTCTTGAGGGTTTGTGGGATTTGTGAGAAGAGAGAAGGGAGTTGACAGGTTTCTGAGCTCTTGGTTGATTCTCTCGCATTTGAGTTGTTGATTCACATTTGTTGCTGTTTTTTTTTTCAATCCCTAGATGTGCTAGGTTGTTGTGGGAGGCTCGGGTTGTGAGCAATTGCAAGATTGGTGTACTTACTCCTTGTGATAGTGGAGAAACTAAGGTGACCCTTGTGTGGCCTTGTGAGGCTAGGGTTGAAAGAGACCCAGTACTTCATGGACTCCCCAATGGGGACGTAGATCTCTCTGTGGAATCGAACCTCTGGATAAAATCTTGCGTCTCTTGTCCATTTACTTTCAATTCTTTGCTAGATTACTTGTTAGGGTTCATATAGTTCATAGCTTGCAACTTGTGTTCATCATTCCTGGTTTGCGATCTAAGTTGTTCCTAGTCTTTGCACTTACATGCTTAGGTTGCTAGATAGTCTACTTGTATTCCGCAAAAATTTACTTGAAGAAAAACCCATAAAAATCCAACCTTTCGGGTATTTCAACATCCTGACCAGACTAGTCCGCCTCTGACAAGACTAGTCCGCCCTTAAATGATAATTTTGTTTAATTAAGTGTTTTTCAGTTTTATTAGCCTATTCACCACCTCTAGGAAACTTTCACAATCCCAACAAATAGGGCATGACGGAAGCGCTGCCTCGATCTTCTCCAAATTGCCGCCCTACCACTAGTCTTGAGCCCGCTCTTGCCTGTGTGCCCGCCCAGTTGCTCACTATTGGTCGCTGTTGTACTCAGACCTGTTTGGCCTGCGGGGCTGCACGCCTGTGCCCTACGCACTCGCGGCCTGGATCAGCCCACTTTTTTTTTTTCATAATCTTTTTTTTTTTCAGAACAGAGACTACTCAGTGCATAATAGGGTTGCAAGCTGGATGGGAGGCAGCTGGCCACGCATCCCCCGCGCGCCAAAAATGGTTGGCGGGCGACTCGTGCTCGTCCCGCATAAGACAATATGTAAAATGGTGTCCCGCGTACGCCCGCATCCTCCCGCATGCCCCCGCCGCTCGACCGCTGTGCACCTGTGCTGGCAAACTGCAAGACCGCTGGGAGCAGTCCAGTCGTTCACGATATATAGTACTGATTCATTTTGAATTTTGTAAAAAACATAATATATTATATTTTACACCAAAAATATGAAATTAATTTTATTTGATTCATGGTGGTGAGATATACGCATTAAAATTGATTGCGTGTCATGAAAAATAATTTTGTTACTTGTGCAATTTTTAGGATAATCCAGTACAATATAGCATTGACTTTGCTACACATCAACCAAAAATATATCAATAATAAGAATGACAGCTCTTGCACAAAACTATATTTATTTTCTGTTAACAAATAACACGAAACCACCACAAAAACATTCTGAGTTTTTTTTATCCTAGTACAATGTATACAGGGAGATGGGCACAACCTTCAGTCGTTTCATTTTTTTCGCCTCTTTACAGAGTAACTGCGGGCTCTTTTCTGTCTTTTCAAAATCCTAAATTTCAAAATGTCAGTTAGCATATTTCACAAACCATTATGCATTTATTATATATTAGAAAACTATTGTGAATATGAACATTTTTGCTTAGTAGTGTGATTCATTGCGTTTGGGGCAAGCACAATATCTTTCTTGCCCTTGTGATGTCCCAAAGCTCAACCTGTAGAATTCTTATAAGTTACAGAATGCAAGTTAAAGGCACCAAACAAATGAAAAACGAAAGTTTAGAATTCACATAGCTCTGCGCTACCACAACAACTCATTTTTCGTGCTTTGTGAGCAAAATATTTCGTAAAGGTTGATCAGTCATTCCTTACAAGGGCGACCTGGGAGGCCTCTTGACCAGCCATGGCCAGCACATTTTGTCCATTAGAGGTAATGCTTGACCAATTCAAAAAATAATAAAGTCCATCTGAGCAAAGAACCTGCTAGAGAGGATAAAAAACACGATCTGGGGGAGTGGAAGCAAAAGATCTGGCACAATCATCGCTGATCGGGCAAATGAAAATTAAGCAACAGTGATAACCATCCACAGACAGATAGATAGATCATCGGAGTGGGCAGGAAGAGAGATATATACCTCATGGTACGTCCCTCTGTATGACTAGGTCAGAGTTGGAGCCCACAGACAGGAAGGAGGTGAAGAGAATCCCTGCCGGCGATATGGTTCGAAATTCCAACAAGGAAGGAGATGGTCAGTCCTGTAATCAAGCAAACAACCAAGGGAGCTGGGAATCTAGAGGAGAAGCGCGGGCAGTGGAAAGTAGAAAATAGTTTACCTCATCGGTGCCTCGGCAAGGCTCCAGAGAAAGATAGGAGAAGGTTCCCACGCCGCCACAGACTGGCGAGGAAGAAGACTCAGATCGGAGTTCACGACGTGGGTGTGTTTGCAGCGCCCCGTGCAGTCACGGGTACGACGGTCTCGTCCCGTTAATCAAAGCGGGTGCTTACTCGGGTCTTTGACAGGATTATGACGCGGGATGGCCCAGCGGCGTTAATCAGTCCCACGCCTCTTACATTCCTAGCAACGGGGAACATTTCACTACCATGGTATGTTCACGCTTGCGAGGTACCTAAAATTATTTGAGAATAAATTCTGTTGAAACAATCCATCCATTCTGAGAAGCTAACCCGGGCGGGCGGGGTGCACACTGCGGAGGCTGGTCGGGTTGAAGCACGCTCCTGCTATGCAACACCTGAATTTCAAATGCAAGTAAATCTGAATTTAAAATAATAATTAAGAATTTATATGGAAGAATGAAATAAAAAGAAAATAATGTGTAGATGGTAATGAGTAATTTTATAAAAATGTATTACTACAAGATTAATATGTGTGTTTGCTACTGATTGGAAATTTAATTTAGAAAACACGTAAAACTAGACTTCGGGCCGAAACTCAACTTCCCTGCAGCGGGGGCCCTTTCCTCTCATTGGGCCGCTTCCTGCCAGCCCATGTGGCCAGCGGGGCCACTTATTAGCACGATCCCCTTCCTAATGCAGAACTTTCCAGGGCGCCCACGCGCGTGCGCATCTGAGTATATCGGCCACCATGTTGCGAATCTTGCCTTGACTTGGCGGTTTCCTTCCATAGCGGAGGCGTTCCTTCTATAAACCGCCGTTAGCCCGTCTGCTAGGGTTGCCCCATCCCAACATCCATGCAAGCAGCCGTCACCATCCAATTTCTCAGTACGCTGCCGCCACTTCGCGCAATTTCCCCTGCCTTCGTTGAAATCTACTGGGCTGAGATGTAGGTTTGCTTCACTGTTACACCGTCTAGCCCCCTACGGCCTCCCCCGTCACGAATCGTTGCTCCAAGCCTTAGTCCCGACGGAATTCCGCTAAGCGTCTCCGCCCTCCCCGTCAATCTGTTATCTTCGCCCGTTTTCCCCTCGAGCTGACCCTCCCAATGATTCTGAATGACCTCAGAGAAGGTCTAGCATGAGAAGAAGGAGAGGAAACGCCACAACGGCTTCATCCCAACGAAGACCAACGGTCTCCCACCGCCCTGCGCTGTCGCGACATCCTCTCCGCGCCGTTCCGGACCCCAAGACACCCCTGGGTAAGTTTCTTACGACCAGCTCTTTTGTTTGTGGTAGATAGTGGTGAGTTCTAGGCGTTTTACCCAAGGCTTCGCAAGTTTGCACGAGAGGTGTGGTGGCCCATGGCTGCGGCCGAGATCTGTTGCCGCCGGCCACGGTTCTGGTCAGTATCACCCATGGGCGTCGCATCACAGGTCAACAGCTTAGATTAGAAATAGTGTACCCTTTCGTTTATGTTAGATCTCGACTGTTCATTAAAAATCCTAGGTCCCGCATTAGAACACGTGTACAGCCTTGGTGTTTTAAATCCGCACTAATGTAATAAAATCCGATGACCCAGAATTGATCGCCGCACACCCTTTCACCTAATAAAATCTCAAGCGTCTCCTTTGCATCCAACGGGTCAGATTAGATCACTGTTTTATGTGGAACTACATATAGGTCCCTATGTTCACTGTTTTACCGCTAGGTCCCTGTGAATAGGTTAATTTTATCAGGAAACCCCTAGAATTACTGAAAATAGTATTTTAACACCTGTAATGGTCTAAGCATTCACAGAAATGCCACTCTAGTGTTCTGTTTTTATGGAAATGGACCTGTAACTAATAAAAATGACATATCAGCCCTAACTTTGTCCTGATTTTTTTTGTTTAGCTTTGGTAATAAACAATTAAATCCCTAGAAAATGTTATAAATAATATGTTAGCCCCCTAAAATAGCTTTGTATTTATATTTACACCCCTGTAGGTTATAAAAATGTTATTATAGCATTTGTAATAATTACTATAGTGTACCTTAAATATAATAAATTCCATATTAGGATACCAAAATAGTAATTTAATTCTAGAAAATCGTAAAGTCCAATATAAAATATATTCCAATATCTAGAACATACTAAATAATATAAAGCCTCAGAAATTAATATAAAAATAGTATAAACCAATAAAAATATCTATTTTTCTTACAAAGCCATAATTGAATAATATAAATTTAATTTGTTTATTTAATAATTATTATAATCATACAATTCAAATTATAAACATGGATATAATGTGATAAAATGAACATAAGTCCAATTTAAGTCGTTAGCATGCATAAGCCCTTGTCCCACCGTAAAAGAATCACGTAGTATCTTACGTAACATGTTTTATATGTGCAGTGCGTTGTTATTGATTGTTTTTATCTTTCTCTTTTGACGTTAGTTTTTACGTGCTCATGTCACGATCAAGATGCAACACGAAATACGAAGAACAAGAGTTCGCGTCGGAGAGCAACTATATGAGAAAAAGGCAAGTGTCCTTAACCACTTTTGTATCTATTTTTGGATTTCATATCAATTAGTTGCATGCAATCCTTAAATTTGAATCCTATGATAGGTTGTTTGCTAGTCTTTCCATATTATTCCTTGTAGCCTGGTTGGTAGATTTTAGTACATGTTTGGTAATTACTATGCTTAGCCATCGTGTCTTAGTTTGGGAAGGGTTTTGTGGGATTTAATATACTTGTTATCATATTACTCTTAATCATATGGATATGATGGTGGGTTGTACTTGGAGTATAGGAATCTAGGCAGACTGGTTGGTTTGGTGGTGTGCATGCGATGTACGATCCTGAGGTGAGTTGCTAGTGTCCGCTGTAGATTATAAGGACTGGTTCATGGGGCAGGTACCCTACTTTACAATACCAACCACTAGGCTGTATATGGGACAGTTTGGCCAATTAAGTTGAGTTCTACCTTATTCTGTATGCACAATTGGTTTATTTGAGTGGCACAAGAAGGGGCTTCTACAAGTGGAAGGAAAATAGACTCCAACTGTAGCAGTGAAACCATAGTAGGTGTACATGGATTTGGTGGTGCAATGTAAAAGCCTCATTGTGATCTTTTGGTCGCACAACAAAAGAAGTGTGTAATGTGACTCTTGACCATGGGCATCAGGAAGGATTTAGTCCACTTGGCGACAAGGGCAACCCCACTTGGTGTCGAGGGACAAAATCACGATGTAGGATCGAAGAGCACGTGAAAAGCTACCAGAGGGGAGGTGAATGGTAGATTTAAAAATCTTACGCAGCGGAAACAATTAAACCCCAATCCCTTCGGCAGAAAAACGATCTGTTAAAGAAATCGTGTGTGAGACTAATATAAACGTGTTTCACCGTGACAAAAGTGATAGATACCAGAGAGAATCAAGTCACGAAGACAACACAAAAAGAATCACTCAAATCCGTCGAGAAAAACTCAAGTTTATATCGAAAGATCAAACAAAGGTCAATATGTCCTACCCGAGAAAAACAGTTCTGAAACGCTGCAAAGAAAGTCGTGTAGATCAGAAACCACAAATCCAATGACTATGAAATTTTGACAGATGATAGATAATCAAGTTGTGAAGACAACCCAAAAATAATCACGTCAATTGGATCTGTAAAACTCGAGTTATGATAAAACCACCGACGAAAGGTAGTGTTGTCCAGAAACTTGACGAGTAAAACTTGTCTAGAACAAGTCGGACGAAAAAGGCACAAAAGTTCCTTCAAACTACGAATTTTATTCAATAGAACACAAGAGGAACAGCCCCAAAGTCGTACACCACGAGCTCCGGGCTCCCTTTCTTATATAACCAGCTCGAAAGCCAACTCAACTCAGATCAAGAACCTAATCCTACTATGTTCACGAATCGTAAGTTTCCATAACTGCTTAGGATTCTTCTATACGCAGATAGAAGCAATCTTAAGACTTTCAAACACCTTAGGAACGTATCCCACATTCCTAAACAACTCAAATTCATGACCCACACGAAATCCTATCATAACCAACTCAAATCTTTCCATATTTGAGTCAAACCCGACTCAGCCGTAGCCTGAGTCCATAACCTAGTCGGTTGAACCTTTCTGACCAACTCTCTACGTCCACATCTCTTCATCACGTCTCGGAACCATGTAGCCACGTCCATGCACTCCTTGAACACGTGCAAATATCTTCCAATGACGTCCACGATACCTTCACATGCATTGTTCTTGATTCAATCATGCTGCACAACCTCCTGATCAGCTCAACCACAATTCCTCCTGAATTTGGTTATTGGATCATCATCTCCTCCCTGAGAATAGTCCAATGGATCCCATCACCAGCCATGTCTTGTACTCAAGCAACACCTGCACATAAATAAACAACCAATCCACACGAGCCCAAGTCCTCGACTTGATTCAAGTTAGTTCCGAACACAACACCTTACGTGAGAACCTCACATAAGCATGTTGCAAAACCAAAGTAATACTATATCATCCATGTCAACCAAAAACTCACCAAAGACTTAGCAAATGAATACTAAGCAATCTTTCCAGAGATGTAAAGCAAGTATGAAACATTGCAAATGAAAAACGGAAGCATTGTGGTCAAGTTCCGAACCTTGCCAGAGCAACCCGGACCTTGAGCCGAAGCTAACAAAAGCTAGTAGAACCTAGCGCCGGGGCTAACCAGAACTAGTCGGATCTTAATAAAAAGGTATTTTTGTGATATTCAAAACTTTTATCGTCAAAGCAAGTGTATTCACTACAAGCCAATGTATTCAGCACACATAGGTCTTACAATCTCCCCCTTGATGAATGCATTGGCAACACCATTTAAAATTCGAACATTGGCTTATTCACATAAAAGTTTTGAAGGAAATTTCTCCCCCTTTGTAAATCAAAAGTAAAATGAGAAGAAAATCAAAAAATTATCCCATATTATTTCTCCCCATTTATTATATCTCCTTATGCACATATTCTCTTTCTCTTCATGCTTATCTCTCCCCCTTTGACAATGTATTCAGCAAGTCATGAGCATTTAAACAAATTATCTCTCCCCCTTTAGTTGTTATGAGCATATTATAACATATACATATAAACAAAGCTCATCCAAGTCATACTATCAAGTAACTTACACTATCACATCAATGAGATACATAAAGTAGTGTAAGCCATGCTAGAGATCAAGTGTAATTTTCAATTTTAGCAGGTCATGATCTCACAAACTTAACTATTTCAAAACTTGAAAGCATGACACTTGTTGCTGCATTTTATTATATTTCAAAGCACAGATTTAGATCATATGATATTTGCAAGAGATTATATGCGCATCTGCATTATTCTAACCAACCAAGCCAAGCCTATGTCATTTGACAATCAGAAGCTTAAGGACATGGTTTTAGTCATACACAACTTCTACCAATTTCAAATCTAAGTGCAATGATAAGCCATCTCAAAAGAAGGAGTGCGATGCATGCATATTCTCTTGATCTTTTCTCAATTTATATTTGTTCATAAAAACTCAACATTTGAGTTGATTACTTGATTAATTCTTAATGATTAAAAGCACGTGTGAACATGTAACAAGTTCAAAACAGCAAGAAAGTTCGACCATGACCAGTTTTAGTGTAAGTAATTATTCCAATTACTAGACATGGCAACAACTACAAAATGTATAACACAAGTAATGTAGTAAGAACTTTCAGCATGTAAAAGGAATCACAAAGTCATATATGTATGAAATACTATGCTCATATTATTTCAATTTTAGATTCACACATAGACTTCCCAAGTTTCAAAACTCCCCCTCAATTTAAGCCATGAGGATGCATAACCCCTATTTCACTACGAATGTAACAAAAACAAGTGAAATCCAAAGGTTTTGTAAAAATGTCAGTCAATTGTTGTTCGGTATCTACATGGTGAAGCACAATGTTTCCTTTTTCAACATTAGCTCGGAGAAAGTGATACCTAATGTCAATGTGCTTAGTTCTAGAATGTTGCACGGGGTTTTTAGCAATGCAAATGGCACTAGTGTTATCACAGAACAGTGGAACACTATCTAGATCAACCCCATAGTCCTTAATTGTTTGAACAATCCAAAGAATTTGTGAACAAGCGCTAGCAGCAGCTACATATTCAGATTCGACTGTGGATTATGCAACTGAATTTTGTTTTCTAGAGGACCAAGCAACAAGAGAATTACCAAGAAAATGACAAGCACTGGAAGTACTTTTCCTATCAATCCTACAACCCCCAAAATCAGCATCCGAAAAAGCTTTCAAAGTAATGGTTGAGGAAGAAGGAAGAAAAATTCCAAATTCTTGAGTTCCATGTAAGTACCTGAGAATCGTTTTGACGGCTTGATGATGTGAAGCACGTGGGGAGGCTTGAAACCATGCACAAAGACATACGCTGAATTGTATGTCTGGCCTTGATGCCGTGAGGTATAAAAGTGATCCGATCATGCCTCTATATTCTTTTTGATTCACGGGTTCACCATCTTCATCAAGTTCAAGTGTTGTTGCTGTTCCCATTGGTGTCCGAGGAGGCTTGCTTTTGTCCATGTTGAAGCACCTTAGGAGGTCTTTTGTATACTTCGTTTGATGTACAAAGGTACCCTCCTTGGTTTGCTTGATTTGCAGCCCCAAAAACTAAGTGAGTTCACCCGTCATACTCATTTCAAATTCGGAACTCATCATTGCTGAAAACTTGGACACAAGATCATGAGAAGCACAACCAAAGATAATATCATCCACATACACTTGAACGAATAATGAGTCATTGCCATCCTTAAGCAAAAAAAGAGTTTTATCAACCTTGCCCATGGTAAACCCTTTTTCAAGTAATAATGTTTTTAACCTATCATACCATGCTCTAGGGGCTTGTTTGAGACCGTACAAGGCCTTGGACAGTTTGTAAACATGATTAGGAAAATCTGGATTTTCAAAACCCGGTGGTTGTTTCACATAAACCTCCTCATCTATGTAGCCATTAAGAAAAACACTTTTAACATAAATTTGATATAGCTTAAAACCAATAGATGCAGCAAAAGCTAACAAAATTCTTATGGCTTCTAATCTAGCAACAGGAGCAAAAGTTTCATCAAAATCTAGACCTTCAACTTGAGTAAAACCTTGAGCAACCAACCTAGCCTTATTCCTAACCACAACCCCATCCACACTTTGTTTATTTTTAAATACCCATTTAGTTCCAATTAAAGTGTGACCTTGAGGTGGAGGTACAAGTTTCCAAACATTATTTCTTTCAAAATTTTCTAACTCTTCTTGCATGGCAATAATCCAAGATTCATTAGTGAGTGCGTGTGATATATTTTTGGGTTCAAAAGAAGCAACAAAAGCAGAATGAGCATGAGAGTTTGGATCAGAAAACCTGGACCGTGTGACTCGTTCGTGCAAGCTTCCAATCATCTGTTGTGGGGGATGATCTTTGTAAAATCGTAGGGGAACAGATGTCTCACAAGCTTCTTCTTCTTCATGTTCATCACAAATCGATGAGCTTGTGACTTGAGGATGATTTGAATCAGCATTGATGGTTGTCGGTGCTGATTGAGAATTAACATCCGGAGCTGAACCAAAGTCTTTAGCTGCTGAATTTTCGGGCAGCAGCTCCAATTCTTCCTCATCTTCAACAAAAATGCTCTCCCCCTGTGGATATGGATCTGGACCTGCAATGTTTGAGCTAGTACCTGGGCTAGCTTCATCAAAAAACACTTCACAAGTCTCCATAATTTTGTTAGTGTCAAGTAAAAGCACACAGTAGCCTCTAGTCTGAGATGGATAACTAAGAAACATGCCATCAATGGATCTAGGTTCAAATTTATCAAGATTACCATGTTTCTTAACAAAGCATTTGCAACCAAAGATCCGAAAGTGTATAACACTAGGCCTATGTCCAAACCGGAGCTCATATGGTGTTTTATCTAGCTTAGCACGAAAGAAAACACGATTTGAGACATAACAAGCAGTTGCTAACGCATCAGCCCAAAATTTCCTAGAAGTTTGATATTCATCAAGCATAGTCCTAGCCATCTCAATTAAGGTTCTGTTCTTTCTTTCTACAACACCGTTTTGTTGAGGTACATATGGTGAAGAAAATTTATGATCTATTCTATTTTCAGCACAAAAGTGATCAAAAAATTGATTTCTAAATTCAGTTCCGTTATCACTTCTAATTGCCTTTAAAGATCCTGGGTGATCAATTGATAATCTAAGAAATAAAGTTCTAAAGTGACTAAAACTTCATTCTTAGATGCCATAAAGTAAACCCAAGAGTATCTAGAATAATCATCAACAATCACAAGTACATACCATTTACCTCCGAAGGATTGAACACGTGAAGCTCCTATGGTGTCAAGATGCAAAAGTTGACATGGTTCAGTTGTCATGATTATTGTGAGAGGAGTATGTGAACCTGCAACCATCTTAGCATGTCTACAAGAAGAGCACACAATTTCTTTGTCCCCTTTAAGCTTAGGCAGCCCACGTATGCGATCAAGAGCACTAACACGCGTTAGGTGATCAAAGCCTACGTGACCAAGTGTATGATGCCAAAAATATAGGTCCTTTGAATCATTAGCAACCAGACACCTATGCTTAGAGGAGGACATATCAAAATCAGCTTCAAAAACTCTTCCAAACCGAGACACGTTAAAAATAATCTCACTATTTGAACTTACAACTTTGCAACAGTTTTTATTGAAAATAATTTCCAGATTTTCATCTAGCAATTGTGAAACAGAAAGCAAGTTGTATTTCAAATATTTGACAAGTGCCACATCCTTCAAAGTGTAGTGATCATTTACTCTAACCGAATAGCAATTATAGGAGTTGAAGAATTATCGGCAAAAGTAACATTCTCTACACATGACACAAAGGATAGGGAGGAGAACCAATCTTTGTTACCGGTCATGTGGCGTGAGCAACCTGAATCCACAATCCAAATGTTCTCCTTCCTCAAACGTGTAACCTACATAGAAGCACAATACGTCGATGACTCAATACTGGGGTTAGTCAAAAGACATTTAGGAATCCAGTACTGAGTCACGCGACATGCAGCAGGAAAAACACGCGAAAGCTGAGACAAAACAGCAGGTTTATGAGTCAAAGTTTGAGATTTTTTATTCTTAACTACTGACCTATAAGGTGTTACTTGTGTAGCACAAATATCAGTAGCTCTGGAGGCAAAAATAGAAGGTCCGGAGGTAAACTTTGAATGTTTTTGACTCAAAACAGCAGGTTGTACATTCGGTTTAATATGTGCAGCAAATTTTGCATGAAAGTTATGAGATCTAGCAACCATTCTTTCCCTTTTCTGCTGTTTAGCTAGTCTATAACAAAAATCTATGACATGACCATCTCTACCACAGTAGGTACAATAAAATTTAACTTTGTGTTCATGTCTAGATGAGCAAGCAATATTTTTATTTGAAACCGAATGAGACAACACTCCTGCAGATTTGAAAACCACTCCTTTTTGTTTAGGAACTATTTGAATCAAACCACTTCCTAATGACTTTACAATTTTAGGTGGATGTGCCTTAGAATGAGCATGAGAATCAAAACCTAAACCAGTTTTATCATTGCAAGACTTGGAAGAATTCAGCAGCAAGTTTAGCTTCTTATTCCCATTACAAAACCGATCTAATGTCCTATTCATGTCATCAAGTTTATTGGACAGATCAAGGCAATTTTCACATGAAGTTTTTGCTTTTAGTTTGCAATTGGAACAAAATTTAACTTCATTAGAACGTAAAGCATTGTTCAATATAGAAATTTCATTCATAGCATCCTGTAGTTTCTTATCAAGATCATCACAAGTAGAACAATGCAAATCAATTGTAGAACAGCTAGCATGTTTCAAGCTTTTATCATTAAGTGCAGCAAGCTCTTTTCTCTTTTCAATTTCTAATTCAAGTTTATCAAGTGTGGAGGTGTGCGCACTTCTTAATGAGGACAATTGTTCATATATTAAATCATATGAGGGACATGCATCATCACTAGGAATCAAAGTTTTTAAACGGTTGATTTCATATTCTAGTGATTCAATTTTAACAGCACTATCCCTAAGTTTTTTGTCCTTTTTCTTAACAATAATAGTGGCACGAGAAATAGCATCACACATTTCTTCGCAAGTAGGACATACCTCTTCATTGTCGATGTTGTGTTCTGCCTCCTCCATACTTGATCTTGACTTGCCGCCATGAAGCACAAGTTTGCCAAATCATCTTCATCTTCATCACTTCCAATGTCCACGTCGCTTGAGCCAAGTTCCTGGAGTGCTGAGATAAAACTGCTCACCAATTGACGTCCTGTAAAACCCTTCTTTTTCTTCTTATCATTTGTTGAGAAGTGCTTTATCCTTGATTTTTTTTTCTTCTCGGGAGGTAGGACCTGAAAGGTTAGGGCAATGTGTACGAAAGTGTCCTGTCTTACCACATTCAAAGCATTGTTGAGGTCTGGAGCTTCCTCTCCTTCTAGTTCTCACATTTTGCAATGCTTTTGAGAACTTCGTAGAGAGAAGTGCTAGCTCCTCCTCTGGAAACTCCTCAATCTGTTCAAGGGTTAGAGAGGACAACAAAGCAAGTGTACCACAAGATGAAGTTTGACCGGAGCTAGGCATGTCACGTTGAGAAACAAAAGCAATAGACTTGTTGGGGTTCTTACGTGATATTATATCAATTTCATGAGTTTTTAACTCGGAATATAGCACATCTAGAGTAAGTGAACTCATGACAGTAGATTCACGAATGGATGTAACTTTCATCTCCCAAATTGACATGTCTAATGCACTTAGCAATTGCCTAGCATTTTCAGCATCTGAAAAATTAACATTGACACTACACAAGTTGCTGAGAATCTTATTAAAGTGAGCAAAAAGGTCATCAATAGACTCACCGGGTTGCATCTCGAAGCGCATGTATTCTTTCTTGAACATGTCTTGTCTTACCTCCTTGATCGTGTTGGATCCTTCGTGGTAGTCACTAAGTGCTTTCCACACATCGTATGCAGATCGGAGGTGTGCAACACGGTCGAAGTCGCTTCGTGTTAATCCTTATATGATCAAGTTCTGAGCCTTGTTGTTGTTGTCGACATCTCTCAGATTTGTAGCTGTAACTTGATCGTTTGATGGCACTTCGTAAGGCTTGTATACCTTCTCCCATATTGCAAAGCCTTGTGCCTGGATGAAAGCCTCCATGCGTGCCTTCCAAACCTAAAAATCAATACCAGCGAACACACAAGGTTTGACAGAGTACTTCTCCATGATGATTAGTCAAAAACACGCGCAAATCACAAAGATTAGAGCACCGTGGCTCTGATACCAATTGTAGGATCGAAGAGCACGTGAAAAGCTACCAGAGGGGGGGTGAATGGTAGATTTAAAAATCTTACGCAGCGGAAACAATTAAACCCCAATCCCTTCGGCAGAAAAATGATCTATTAAAGAAATCGTGTGTGAGACTAATATAAATGTGTTTCACCATGAAGAAAGTGATTGATATCAGAGAGAATCAAGTCACGAAGACAACACAACAAGAATCACTCAAATCCGTCGAGAAAAACTCAAGTTATGATCGAAAGATCAAACAAAGGTCAATCTGTCCTACCCGAGAAAAACAGTTCTGAAACGCTGCAAAGAAACTCGTGTAGATCAGAAACCACAAATCCAATGACCGTGAAATTTTGACAGATGATATATAATCAAGTTGAAGACAACCCAAAAAGAATCACGTCAATTGGATCTGTAAAACTCGAGTTATGATAAAACCACCGACGAAAGGTAGTGCTGTCCAGAAACTCGACGAGTAAAACTTGTCTGGAACAAGTCGGACGAAAAAGACACAAAAGTTCCTTCAAACTACGAATTTTATTCAATAGAACACAAGAGGAACAGCCTCAAAGTCGTGCACCACGATCTCTGGGCTCCCTTGCTTATATAACCAGCTCGAAAGCCAACTCAACTCAAATCAGGAACCTAATCCTACTCTGTTCACGAATCGTAACTTTCCATAACTACTTAGGATTCTTCTATACGTAGATAGAAGAAATCTTAAGACTTCCAAACACCTTAGTAACATATCCCACATTCCTAAACAACTAAAATTCGTGACCCACACGAAATCCTATCATAACCAACTCAAATCTTTCCATATTTGAGTCAAACCCGACTCAGCCGTAGCCTAAGTCCATAACCTAGTCGGTTGGACCTTTCCGACCAACTCTTTACATCCACATCTCTTCATCATGTCTCGGAACCATGTAGCCACGTCCATGCATTCCTTGCACACGTGCAAACATCTTCCAATGACGTCCACGATACCTTCACATGCATTGTTCTTGATTCCATCATGCTGCGCAACCTCCTCATCAGCTCAACCACAATTGCTCCTGAATTTGGTTGTTGGAACCTCATATCCTCCCTGAGACTAGTCCAATGGATCCCATCACCAGCCATGTCTTGAACTCAAGCAACACCTGCACATGAATAAACAACCAATCCATACGAGCCCAAGTCCTCGACTTGACTCAAGTTAGTTCCGAACACAACACCTTACGTGAGAACCTCACATAAGCATGTTGCAAAACCACAGTAATACTATATCATCCATGTCAACCAAAACCGCACCAAAGACTTAGCAAATGAATACTAAGCAACCTTTTCAGAGATGTAAAGCAAGTACGAAAAATTGCAAATGAAAAACGGAAGCATTGTGGTCAAGTTCCGGACCTTGCCAGAGCAACCCGGACCTTGAGCCGAAGCTAACAAAAGCTAGTAGAACCTAGCGCCGGGGCTAACCAGAACTAGTCGGATCATAATAAAAAGGTGTTTTGGTGATATTCAAAACTTTTATCGTCAAAGCAAATGTATTCACTACAAGCCAATGTATTCAGCACACATAGGTCTGACACACGACTAGTGGGTACAGTGGTACAAATTCTGCAGAGTATACAACCATCTAGATAGTTGTGCTCAAGGTCATGAGCGAGCCTGGACTTATTCATGAATAGTTTGGTAGTTTTATTTGGTTTTGGTGACGGGTGGTTGGACCTGTGTTGTTGGTTTAGTTTGTTTGAGTCTGGACGGTTTGGTTGGTTAGGTGGTTGGAACCTGATGGTGCTTATATTATACATTGGAGATTGAGGGCATTCATGTAGTTAAATAGGATGCTAAGGTAAACTAAGGACATGGTGACTAGCCTTCCTTGTTAATGTCTGCATGTCATTTATTCCCCACACTTGCTGAGTACTCCATGTACTCACACGCTTTCCTTTTTTCCCTATTGTAAATGTTGCTCAATGAATAGAAGATCCATTGAAGACGGTGCATAAAAGGTCGCGTTATTGCCGATTGATTTGCCTGTGAAGTGCCCTATTATTTTTCCTCTTCCGCCGTTGTTCAAAACTTATTTAAAAGTATAATTGTTGTTTGTATTCGATATAGAACTGCTTATCGCTAATTGTTCGACATGTATGGTTAAACTGATCCTGGCATAAAGGTAGTTGCAGCTGGTTTTATTGTTTAATAAAATTGGGCATGACATGCAGCAGGTCATCAAGGCGCTCACCGGTCCCCGACGGTCGCGCCATCCCGCAGCCTGTTGAGTCTCGCCACCGCCACGCAGCCCGTTGCCCCCAGTGTTGCCACCGCCGTGCAGCCCATTGAGCCTTGTTTCGCCACAGCCGCGCAACCCGTTGGCTCTGTCTCACCACCGCCGCACTGTGGACTCCAGCCGTTTAGGCCGACCAAGTCCTTCACCGTCCGGACATCGTGATGCGTTTAACCAAAGTGGCGGGTTTCATGTAGTCGTTAGGAGCAAGAAGAAAACATTCGCCATTGTTTCATTTGGCCTTTAATACATGCATTTCTTTGCTGTCGCTACAAGGATTCAGAAAAAGGTTTCTTTTTATTTGTACTTTCTATTAGGCTATGGATTAACCCCGAGACATGCTTTGGTAGTTGGTTTCTTGCATTACGAGCTAAGAAATGACTGAGATTTTTTGTAACCTCTTTATCAAGTACACGTGTAGTATATGTCCATGTGTGACACACACTCACTCACACGACCACACACACACACACACACACACACACACACACACACACACACACACCACTTTCACACACAATCAGCTCTACAACTACACACGACTTTTAAGAGCATATTGTCAAAGATCACCAGAATCTACCAGAATCCGATACGCGTCAAGAACATTGCACTATCATTGTATCTTCACGTTTGAGAGATACATGAAATTATTTGGAAATAAATTCTGATGAAACTCCCAGTTGATTATGGAAATCGAATTTGTCGGTACCCTGCGTACTGGGTACCCCATGATACCACAAGAAAAGCCGTAGAGTTCCACCTGTCCGAGTTGAAGACTTCCGAAGGATCCATGTGTCCCGCAGCACTGGACCCGCCTCCCTCGTTTGGGTAGCTCTGACACTGCCACTTGTATTGCAAGGCTGGACCTAACTCCCTCCAGTGAAGCTCCAATCATGCCACGTGTCCAGTGGCCCTGGACCTAACCCCCAGTAGATGTAAGCTCCAGTGTTGCTCTGGACCTACCTTCCCACAGAGGGAAGCTCCAGAGCTACCACGAGTCAAGCCCCCGGACCTAAGCTTGCAACGGAAAGGCTGCTAGATCTCTAACGGTGCAAGATATTCAAGAGGCTATGAAGACAGCTGTTACAAGACCTGATTATGTGTCATTAATGTTGTATTAATGACACACGATCAGAGGACTATTAGTATCAATAATGCAACCATTAAGGTGGATTATCATGTTGTTTAATCATACATAATACATGTAGATCGTGTATTAGGGAATTGATTACTGCTGGGGCCACTTGTCGGGCCAGGCAAACTTTGTAACGGCCAGCCCTTGGCATATAAAAGGGTTGAGCCGCACGGTAGAAACCAATTCCAATCAACTCCAGGCAACGCAACGCAAGCACACATATATACTACATGAAAAACCACCCTGTGGAGTAGGGTATTACGCTCAGGCGACCCAAACCACGTAAAAATCCCCTGTGTCACCATCTCGTTCATAATCTTACGCACGCCCCAACCAAATACAAACATCTGTGGACTACGCTTTAGTAGTACCGAGGGAAGTGTCCTAGTCTACACTTCGACATTTGGCGCACAAGGTAGGGGGGATCTAGATTCGAGATGGTGAACTCCACCGCAGCATCGTCCAACAGCCATGCTGGACAGCTTGATGGAGGGAATCCCCCCAGGGTGCAACAACTATCTGGTGCTGTTGTTCTGGCGGGCGTCATTCCACCACCACCACCCCCTGCTCTGGAAAACAACACCAGACAACAGGATGGTGTTTTCGTGTCGGTCACTGCATCGACGCACAACCCTGAGAATGCGCTCAACTCGGCTAGAACTCTTCTTCAGCATCCATCGGCGCCTAGGGCACCTAAGGGTGCAATGGAGCAGTGGCGCGCTGATGTGGAGCATCTGGTTGTAGCCACAGCTGATGCCATCAGCAACCAAAGTCCACCGCCTGCAGGGCAGGCACCTTCTCAGCGTAGGACCTTGTCTGGCAGAGTTGGTCCTCAACTGTCATAGCACAGGAGGCCTGCTGTGTCCCAACAAGTGACGTCGCTGCCCTCCAGGGCACGCTGCACCCATACCGCATTGAGACTCTCGATGCATGATCTCCGGTCAGAGCTCGACCCACGATACAGGCAGCAGGACGGTCACGTCCTTATTGAGCGTGCTCGCGAAAGGCGAGAAGCTCAGGAAAACCCTTCTCCTTTGGGAGTAGGGGCGGTTGCTCAGCACTTGCCATGCACCTTCGCATGGTTCAATGGCCACAGAAGTTCCGACCTCATCTACTAGAGAAGTATGACGGGACTGTCAACCCTGTTGAGTTCCTTCAAATCTACTCCATCACCATTCTCGCGGCGGGAGGCAATGAGGTTGTAATGGTCGACTACTTCCATGTGGCTCTAACTAGGATAACCAGGTCTTGGTTCATGAGTATTCCGCCTGACTCCATCAATAGTTGGGCAGAGCTATGCTGCCAGTTCACCGCAAACTTCGGGAGCTCCTACACCGGACCTGGCACCAAGTTGGATCTGTTCGCTATGCAATAGAAGACGAGAGAGTCACTGTGATCATTTATCCAGCGATTTTCTTAGGTGCAGAACACAATACCTTCTATCCCCAATGCTTCTGTCGTTGTCACGTTTCGATAGGGGGTTAGAGATAAGAAGATGCTGGAGAAGCTAGCAACTAAAGAAGTCAGCAGCGTCACGGAGCTCTTCAGCCTAGCTGACAAATGCGCTAGGGCTGCAGAGGGCCGAGAGATGCACTCCAAACCAGCTCCGGAGGCTGGTAAAAACTCCTCCAGGATTGAAGCCATTGCCTCTGGCAGTGGAAAAAAAGAAGAAAAAGTCCAGCAATAAGAAGAAGCCGTCGGCCGACATGCCTACTGCTGCTGCAGCCGCAGCTCCAGGTAGGTGGGGGCCACGCCCCGAAAAACGTCCTCGACCATCGTCTGAAGACGGCAGCAGTCAAAAGATGTGGTGTCCGATACACAAAACGGACACCCACAATCTTGAAGATTGTCGCGAGGTCCAGCGCCTTGTTGAACGCTTCAACAAGCTCCAAGAAGAAGCTCCTTTCCGTCAGCAGGAAGGAAAACAGAAGGTCGAGGAAGCTTTAGCTGATCTGGAGCTAGGCTTCCAGGACCCCAAGAAGGTCTTGAAGGCTGTGTACAACACCAATGACGATGATTCAGTCATCGTCGACAACGAGCATCAGAAGACTCTCCATACGATATATGGAGGGTCCTGAGATATTACATCCCACCGCATCCTCAAGACCATGCGTCGAGAGATGGCTGCCACAGCTCCCACCGCCAAGGAAGAACCCCATCGAAAGTGGATGAACACTCCCATAACTTTTGATGCTTTAGACTGCCCGAGAAACATGATCGGAGCTGGCCAATTGCCATTGATGGTTTCTCCTACCATCAATAGCGTCCAACTCTACCATGTATTTGTGGATGGAGGTGCGACGCTCAACCCCCTCAGCTACGAAGTGTTTGTGAAGTAGCTCTGACTCTCAGACCTTCGCCCCTCACGTCCCTTCTATGGAGTAGGTCCGGGAGCTATCTCTCCTCTCGGATCAATTACACTCTCGATAACCTTCGGGACTCGGGACAATTATAGGACCGAGAAGTTAGTCTTTGATGTAGCGCACATCAGCCTACCCTTCAACGCCATCCTAGGTAGGCTATCCCTATATAGGTTTATGGCCGCAGCTCACTACGGCTACTTGGTGTTAAAGATGCCGACACCTTCAGGCGTTCCCTGGATCCGCGGGGATCGCACTGCGGGAGTCACCATTCTGGAAGAACTCCATGCGCTTGCAATAGCGCAGGAGGAAGCATCCGGCAAGGAGCAATTTGCTCAACCTCCGAGCTCTCGCCATTGAGGCTCAACTACTGCACCACGCGTGCAACCAAGCGGTGACACTGACATTCCCATCAAAGTCGTCCAAATCGGTTCCGATGCTACCCAGACTACCCGTATATCGGGAGCTCTGGATAACAAATAGGAACTCACGCTCATCACTTTCCTCCAGGCGAATGTCTACGTGTTTGCATGGCAACCGTCATAGATGCCTGGGATCCCTAGGGAGGTGACTGAGCATAGCCTGAAGATATATCCTGACTCACGGCCAGTACACTAAAAGCCCCGAAAGCAATCAGTCGAGCAGCAAAACTGCATCAGACAAGAAATCAAGAAGCTGTTCAAAGCTGGTTTCATCTGGGAGGTTCATCATCCACAATGGCTGACAAACCCAATTGTTGTACCCAAGGCCAGCGGGAAGCTGCAGATGTGTATCGACTACACCACCTTGAATAGGGCATGTCCAAAAGACCCATTTCCACTACCTAGAATAGACCAGATAGTGGATTCCACCTTCGGGTGTGAACTATTATGTTTCCTAGATGCATACTCTGGATATCATCAGATCCAAATGTCTAGGGAAGATGAAGAGCATACTGCCTTCATAACAGTAGATGGGTTGTATTGTTATATTGCCATGTCTTTCGGTCTCAAAAAGACTGCTTCAACATTTGTGCGAGCCATGCACAAAACATTTGTAGAGCTCATCAGGGACTTGGTGGAAGTCTACATCGATGACATCATTGTGAAATTGAAGAGCAAGGAGTCACTTCTTGAAAACTTGCAAGTCGTGTTCGACAAGTTGCACAATAACGCGCACTAAGCTAAACCCGGACAAATGTGTCTTTTGGGTTAGCTCTGGGAAGCTCCTTGGATTCTTGGTGACTCACTGAGGAATTGAGGCAAATCCGGTGAAGATCAAGGCTATCGAAGACATGCGGCCCCCAGTTCACATCAAGGATGTCCAGAAGCTTACCGGATGTCTAGCTGCACTCAACTGGTTCATCTCGAGACTGGCAGAGTGGGCGCTTCCCTTCTTGAAGCTATCGAGGAAGTCCGGACCATTCCACCGGTCCAGAGAAGCAGAAAAGGTGTTCCAATAGCTCAAGCAGCTCCTCACCACACTACCAATCCTGGTAGCTCCGAATCCTGGTGAGCCTCTTTTGCTTTATATTTTGGCAACCATGGAGGTTGTCAGCATGGTCCTGGTCACAAAGAGACTGGAGCCACCTACAGTTTAGGAGCCTATACCCCTCCGGAAGGGTCCAGAGCTACCTAAAGGCGATTCTGGGTCCCAACCCTCAACCGCGGATCCTAAATGCAAGTTGCTTGAGGATCAACCTCTCTAATCTGAGGGAGTTCTCATGGCTGATCAAGAAGAAGATTCGGACCCCTCAGGGAGGGTCCAGGAAGCTCAAGAAGAAGGTCCAGACCCTCCGGGAGAGATTTCGGGTTGATGAAGAAGAAGCTCTGGGCCCTTCCAGAAAGGTCTGGACTGTTCAGCAGCCAGAGTACTTCATCAGCAAGGTACTACATGACGCCAATACTTGGTACATTGAGGTGCATAAACTACTTTATGCAGTTCTTATCGCCTCAAGGAAGCTTCGTCACTACTTCCAAGCCCACAAGATATCAGTGGTAACCTCCTATCCACTACGTGCTATATTGCATAACCCCAACTCTACGGGAAACATTTCAAAGTGGGTAGTGGAGCTGGCAGGATTCGATCTTGAATTCTTGCCTCGACATGCTATCAAGAGTCAGGCATTGGCCAACTTCGTGGTGGACTGGACCCCTTCTTCATCAAGTCCAGGGGGCCACAGTGAGCAAAAGCTAGAACCCAAGGTCCCGGTCTTCACCGAGCCTCAATGGACTCTCTACTTTGATGGCTCCATGCAGAAACAGGGGGCCGAAGCTGGAATCCTTCTCCTTGCTCTGACTAGGAAGGAGGTCAAGTAAATGGTACATCTTGACTTCAAGGCAACCAACAACATGGCGGAGTATGAAGCTCTCATCTACGGACTCAAGGTGGCGCTATCATATGGTGTCAGGCAGTTGATGGTGAAGGGTGACTCGCAACTCATTATCAAGAAAGTCAAAGGTGAATGCAGTTGCAACAATCCTCAACTTGTTGCTTACCTCCTTGAAGTCCAGAAGCTCCAGAAGGACTTCCACGTCCTGGACCTTTGCCATGTCCAGCGTCTCAACAATGTTGAAGCTGATGAACTCTTGACAAAAGCCTCGACCGGAGCTCAATCTCCAGATGGAGTTTTTGTCAGGAGATTATCAAGACCTACCGCTCAGCCTGCCAAACTGAGTGAAGGGGGCAAGACCAGCACCCAGAAGCTAGCAGTCCCGGTGGCCCCTGTTACCATGGCATCCACCAAGGATCGTAGGCGCTACAGGAAGCTCCGAGCAACCCAGCACACAAGATCCAGAAGCTCAAGTTAGCTCCGATGCATGGATCTCGGGGATCCAGAGCTACTTGAAAGACAACATCCTTCCTGAAGATGGTGCTTCCGCTGACCGAAACGTCAGATTGGCTAAAAGATACACGTTTGTAGAGGGGATCTCTACCGACGTGGTGCCAATGGTGTTCTAATGCGGTGCATTGCACGGGAAGAAGGCTGCGAGCTCCTCGCAGAAATCCATGGAGGCAAGTGTGGGAACAACGCATCTTCCCACATGTTGGTCGGCAAGGCCTTCTGACATGGCTTTTATTGGCCTGCCGCACTCCAGGATGCAGTTGAGCCAGTAAAAAAGTGTGAAGTGTGCCAGTTTCAAGCGAAACAAATTCACACTCCGGCTCAGTCATTGCAAATGATACCTCCTACATGGCCATTCGCTGTGTGGGGGGTGGACATTTTGGGACATTTCCCAAAAGTCATCGAAGGTTATAGGTTCCTATACGTCGCTATCGACAAGTTCACTAAATGGCCGGAAGCTACTCCAATCGTGACAATTAACAAGAAATCCGCTATCAAGTTCTTGAAGTCCATAGTCTACAGATTTGGAGTTCCGAACAGAGTCATAACTGACAAACGAACCCAATTCACAAGTGCAACATTTTAAGAATATTGCGAAGACCTCGGCATACAAGTCAGCTATGCATCAAAAGCTCACCCGGGAAGCAAATGCAGAAATACTGAAATGACTCAAGATGCGCACATATGAGCGCCTAGAGAAATATGGAGCCAACTGGATAGAGGAGCTTCCGTCCGCATTGTGGGCAAGCAGGACAACACCTAACAAGTCAACTGGAGAGACACCCTTCTTCTTGGTGTACAGAGATGAAGTGGTCCTTCCTCCGTAGATCACCATGGGGTCGTTCTGGGTCCAGACCTTTGACGAAGCCGCGCAGGACAAGCTCCAACATGAAGACCTTGACCTCGTCGACGAGGAAAGGTGCCAAGCAGATGTACGAAATGAACGATACCACCAAGTGCTCCAGTGCTATTATCAAAGGCACATTCGCAATCGACGGCTTGAAGAAGGCGATCAGGTGCTGCAGAGAATACTTACTCGAGAAGGGATGAATAAACTCTCCCCAAGTTGGGAAGGTCCCTTTCGAGTGATCAAAGTATCCCGTCTCGGATGCGTTCGCTTGGCAATAGAGGATGGGACCCCATTGCACAATCTGTGGAATATCGAGCTCCTCCGTAAGTTTTAAGCTTAGCTTCACGGAGGTGAGTCTGTACTTACACATAATGTTAATTATATAGTCTATGGACAGGGTGGGGTAGGTCCTCAAGAGGAATATCCGGACCCCTCTGGGAGGGTTTGGACACTTCAAGCACACTTGTCGGTACCCGCAAGAGCGGGTACCCCCGCATAAAAGAAAAAGCTCCGGACCCGGCCTCCCCGCTAAGGCAGGCTCCGGGGCTGCCTCGCGTTGTCCAGCTCCAGGCCCCTTGCTCCCACCAAGGAGGGCACTGGAGCTGCCATGCGTCCTTCGGCTCCGGGCCCTTGCTCCCACCAAGGAGGGCTCCGGAGCTGCCAAGAACCCTCTGCCACCGGGCCCTCGCACCCACCGAGGAGGTCTCCGGAGCTGGAGTGTGTCCCTCGACGTGCAATTAGCCATGGTCCCCAAAGAGTAAATGGAGGTGCATCATATCTAGTCGCGCATTGAAGGCGAGCGCCTTCCACAGACACATGGTGCTGCGCACGCCCCCTGTCAGGAACTGCTGTGTCTAATCACATCTTAGTGAAGGCGCTGTAGACCTACCCCACACCGCCAAGTGGGTAGCTTACAGCCACAAGACAGATAGGACATTCCCTGCCATCATCAACGACTACACGTAGCCACTGGCATCTGACACAGCAACACAGTGGGTCTTCAAGCCGTGGTGAAAGGCAGCGTACGATAGAAACCTTAGATCTTGTACAGGATAAGATCACCCTGGGGCCACCTGTCGGGCCCCAGGCCCAACTTGTAAGCTGCCCAACCTTGGACTATAAAAGGACTGCGCATTCACTGACTTAGACATCTTCCCTGGTCTACTCGAGCTGGGAGACCCAACTTTGAATCCCTGATACACACACACGCATACACAATCACTAGCAACACAATCCACCGTGGAGTAGGGTGTTATGCTCCTTGCACCCCGAACCACGTAAAAACCACCATCTCATACTTTTATCCGCTAGAACACTTGATTGAGGCCTAAGCCCCGCTGAACAAAGAACCTCTACGGGCTGCTCCATAGCAGATCCGGGGGAAGTGTCGCATTAACACTTCGATATTTGGCGCGCCAGGTAGGGGGCTTTTCTCCTCAGGAAGTTGCGCCTCCATCGCCGCCGAAGCACCTAGCTTCGACACCTCCCGAAGGCCTGCCGTCGATGTTTCTTAGCATTGATGGTGGGTGCCGTCGGGGCATCCAGCTCCGACACCACCCAAGGGGTCTGTCGTCGGTGTTTTTACAACAACGATGGGTGACGCCGAAGTAGCCAGCTTCAGCACCACCCAGGGAGCCTGCCGTCGATGTTTCTACACCGACGATGGGCGACACCATAGCAGCCAACTCTGACACCACCCAAGGGGCCTGCTGTCGGCATTTCTATAGCGAGGATGGGCGACGCCAGAGCAGCCAGTTCTGACACCACACAGGGGGCCTGCCATCGGTGTTTCTACAACAATGGCAAGCAACGCTGGAGCAGCCAGCTTCGACACCATCCAAGGGGCTCACCATCAACATTTTTCTCGTTGATGATGGGCGATGCTGGAGCATCCAGCTCTGGCACCTCCCAGGGGCCCCACCATAGACGTTCTTCTCATTGATGATGGGCGATGCCAGAGCATCCAGCTTTGGCACCTCCCAGGAGGGCCACCATCAACGTTTCTTAGCGTCGATGGTGGGCACCGCCAGAGCATCAAGCTCGGAAACCTTCCAGGGGGCCCGCCGTCGATGTTCCACACATTGAGGTTGGGCGTCGCCTCAGTTCGGTGGCTACCTCATTGCCACCGCCGCCAGAGACTTCCGCGACAATTTACACACATCTCAATTCAAGTTCGGCGCTCATAAGGGGGCCCGCCAGCATCAACTATCAATGCTCTCATGCTCTGCTGGGGCCCGCTGACGATACCCTACGACTAAGTGGTAGGCGTGCCCAACAAGTTGGCCAAACCTAGCAGGGGGCCTTTAAGGGGTCTCATGGGTAGGACATCAAGTGGTTTCCTGCCACCACGGCGACAACGATGTCAACAAGGTGTTATGGTAAGTTTGGCCCGAAGATCCGCTGTAAGTTTTACTTTTGGCACGGTAGGAGGTCCAGAGTATGCAGCCTGCTTAGTCCGGTCCTGCACCATAAGCGTGTACACTTTGCCTCCCCAGCGCCACTTTGGTAAAGCTTCACCCTGGGCATAGTGGTTGGATAGTTTTTCTTTTTTCTGAAAAGGGTGTCATAGCGTGAAGTAGCAGCGCTCGAAGCAACCAAGCTCTGGTGGGTCCGGTCCATGGTGTTCAGCCTGCTTAGCCTGGTTTCATACTCTAAGCCTGCACATTTTTCCTCCCTTGTCATCCGGATCGGGTCATTGCCTTTTTATAAAGCCTGCCTCCTTCTATGATTACCAAGTTAGAAGAACCATTGTTTTGCCCTATGATCTATTTATGTTCATTTAATTACACATTAATTTTATGATCATCAAATCATGCTCGTTCTCGCATATTCTCTTTCATATGCTCGGGCACTCTCTCCCTGTCTCGCGCCTAGTGGAGTTATGCAATCCTGCTGCTGGCGGGTCTACTTGAGGTTCCTATGATGTATTTGGGTTTTTTGGTTGTTTTCCTGCTCGAGAGCCTATGGTGCCGAATGGTCACTCCCCTGAAAAGCTAACGCTCGTGAGAGGTACAGAGTGTACAACCTGCTTAGCCTGGTCCTGCACCCTAGGTGTGTACACTTTGCCTTTTCAGCGCTAATGGCTAAGTACAAAGGTCCGAACGACACACACTCCTGAGCAGGGCGATAACCATAACCTGAATACCATCGTACTAAATTACCCACGCACCGTAAGCCCGACTCAAGACCGTAAGACATAACGAGACTAAAAGCAGGGAGTAACCGACGAGCAAAATTACTTATATTATGCTTTAATTTTTTGCTTACTTTCGCATATCACCCGCCATATGCCCGATTACATTTCTCTTGTCTCGTCCCTAGTTGGAGTTGTGCTATCCTACTAAAGGCAGGCCCGCATGAGGTACCTGCAATGTTTTTAGGGTTCGATGGTCGCTTTCTTGCTCGGGGTCCATGGTGCCGAATGGTTCTCACCCCTGAAAGGCTAACGCTAAGCCGGAGGTCCAGGGTGTGCAACCTGCTTAGCCTGGTTCCGTACCCTAAGCCCGCGCACCTTGCCTCCTAGTGCTAACAGCTGAATACATGGGACCGGACGGCTCATGCCCTAAGCAAGGCAGTGATCATACCATGAATGCTGTCACCAAATTACCCATGCCCCGTATGTTAGCTAAGAACCGTAAGCCATAACAAAACTAAAGAGGAGGGAAGTTGTAACCGGCGAGCAAAATTACTTTTTATTTATCGTGTGTGTCGGACATATAGGGAGCCTGTCATTGACATTGTACACGGTCGTGGTAGGCCATCGGTGATGCTTCTCTGAGCTCCGCACCCTCCAAGGGGGCCGCCAACATCACTTCTTCGAGCTCCGATGCCCCCCAAGGGGGCTGCTGCCGATGCTTCTCTGAGCTCTGGCACCTCCCAAGGGGGCCGCCAACGATGGTTCTCTGAACTCCGGCGCCCCCCAATGGGGTCGCTGGTGACACTTCTCCGAGCTTCAGCGTCCCCTAAGGGGGCCGCCGGCGTCACTTCTCTGAGCTCTGGCGCCCCAAGGGGGCCACTAGCGTTACTTCTCCGAGCTCTGATGCCCCTCAAGAGAGCCATTGACGTCACTTCTCCGAACTCCGGTGCCCCCACAAGGGGTCCGCCAGTGTCACTTTTATAGGACATGATGAAGGCCCCACCTTGGGGATCGTCACCGCTCCCTAGGTGGGTCCGGGGGCCACTATCGGTACCTGCAAGACCGGGTACCTCCGCATACAAGAAAAAGCTCTGGACCCGGCCTCCCCGCTGAGGCGGTTGTTGACAGCTCCTAAGATATACTAACAAATCATCCCCGGCAACGATGCCAGAAATGCTTGTTGGTATTTCTTATGCATCATTAACTAAACATCTCCAACTGATGTGTCAGAAATGCTTGTCAATGGTTCTATTGGGTCACAAAGTGAGTTCCACAAGCGCACGGAGAAATCATTGTAGCATTTGCCCTTAATAGTATTCCAAGGGTGTCATTTATTTGATCCCAAAGGAAGGTGGGGAAGAGATATAACAATCATCGAGTGAAAAGGGTAGAAAGGTCTAGGTAAGAATTTAGTAAGGATGGATAAAACAATAATGGAGGTAGTGCGACACACACAAAAGCCTTCAAGTCTAAGGGGGATAAGAGAATCCTAGAGGTTAGTTAAGCCTTCAAGTCTAGCAAACACCATTTATGGAAGCCTAGGATGCTATCTAATTATTTCCATAGGAGGTTGTATTCTTTTTGAAATAATCTAAAAGTAATACCATCAAATCCTATTCTTAGCGTGCAAAGGAATTGGATAGTGAGAAGGCATGAACCTTTCTCCTCTATGTGAGCAAAGTCATCAAATCCAATTGCATGCCAAATGGAAAGAAATTCATAGTCCATACCTATTTTTGAGATCAAATGTGGATCGTAAGGCTTGGTGTGGTGGAACTCACGATCTTGGAGAAGCTTGCGTGCTTGATCTTCAACTTTGCTTCGTATGTCGTGGTCGTTGTCATGAAGAAGTTGGTGTGGGTTGCTTCTCTCTTCCATGGGAGTGTCCTCACACACACTTCTCCTCCTTGGGCTTGTACCCATGGAAGAGAGGCGTGCACTAGAACCTTCACCATGGCTTGAGCTTGCAGCCCCCTTCCTCTTTCCGAACAACCTCTTCATGTATTTTTGAGTTCAACAAGCAAGAACAAAACAAGGCGAGAAAAATCCGAAAAGAAGCGATGTTTGGAAAAAAACTCTCAACGAATTTTCTCCTCTTGAAAGCTTGAGTGTAAAATGCAAATGCAAACAAAAGAAAATCTTTTTGGGGATGGATTTGAGCAAGAGTGTTGCAATTAAGATCAAGAAAAACAAGGTGAACTAGAGAGTGACTTGGAGAGGTGTAAAATGATGTGATGTGTGAAGAGAAGTGATCCTCACAGCCACAATTTATAGGGTGCACCCTCCATAGGTCACTTGGGGTTCAAAATATAGTCGTTGGAGGAATGGAAGCCAATTTGGCTCCACTCCTTGTTTGGCCGACCAGGGGGTTTGGCCAACCTAACAGGTGGCCCCCCTTGGTTCCCCTTTTTGCAAGTGGCTTCCCAACGGCTATAAAGTTAGCACGTTGGTGAAATGCCATATGTGCAACTCAGAAAAAATTGTTTTTCAAATAAAAACCTTTTTCAAATCCAATAAAAAATTTCTTTTGAAAAGAAAGAAAGAAAAATGATAGTTGAGAATATAAGATTCTGAAATTTCTAGGAAAAATCAAATATGCAATGGGAAAAATCCAAATGGGGTGGAAAAAGAAGGAAATAAAAATAAAGTGGGATAACTACCAATTTAACCTATTGGCGTAGGTCTCACCATCGTCCGATGAGATGGACATTCCTCCGTCTTCATTTCACATCCATGCCCGGAGGGATGGGCTCGGACGGCTTGTCTTGCTTCTTCCGCCATTCCTTCTTTGGCGGCTTGGTGGACTTGGGCCTTCGGGAAGGCCCAGACGATTTCGTCGCCTTTGGATATCGGCGTGGTCGAAACGACGGATTCTCCTCATAGATTAATCTTCTCATGAAAGCAATGAGTGAGTCCACCTTTGGAGGTGTGACCTCGACCTCTCTGATGTGTTTATCATTCGACCCATACTTGATTCGAATCATGGAGAATTGCTATGATTCTGCCCGAAAGCTAAACTTTTCCTCCTTGCCATTGGTATGGAAGTGGATTTCTCCAGCTCCCACATCTATGCGAGCTTTTGCAGTTCTTAGGAATGGACGCCCAAGAATGAGTGGTGTATCTTTCTTAGTGTCCATGTCTAGCACCACAAAATCCACGGGTATGAAGCAGTTCCAGGTCTTCACTAGGACGTCTTCAGCAATACCCGCTAGATAACGGACTGAAGAGTCAGCCAGTTGTAGCTGCATTGGTGTTGGAGTAAGTTCTGTGAAGTTCAGTTGGTCGAACACAACCTTGGGCATCACACTGACACTTGCTCCCAAATCACAAAGTGCCTTGTCAAAATGGTGAGCCCCAATTGAGCATGAAATGGTAGGACACCCAGGGTCCTTCTGCCAGTTGCTCTCTCGTACGGAAATCATGTTGACATTTTCCGTCAGGGGTTCTGGCTTGCCTGGCATCTTGCCATTCTCCATTGGAGGAATAGCAGCTGCCAGCTGAGCCAACTGAGTCTCGAGCATCTTGTTGAAGCTCAGTTGATTCTTGAAGGCTGAGGATAGTCCTTCCATCTTTGCATTGATATTCTTTAGGGTCTTGTCATCAGATGACAGCTTCTTGGATAGGGCATCGTTGATCTTGAGCTGGCTAATGGCAAGTTCTCTCAAGTTGGGCTGATTTCGAGGGTTGCCATTATTGTTGTACCTTCCTTGAAAGAATGGGCGTTGTTGACCCCACCCTTGACCTCCTGGATCATAGCCATTGTTGTTGTTGAAATTTCCATTGTTGGCGAGGTATAGGGCATCCTCACGAGTTTCTGGGCAATCATTGTCCATTTGACCCGTGTTGCCACAGACTTCACACGCGGTGTGAGAGTCTAGAGCATAGGCATTGCCAGAAACTTCACCACTGGCTTGTCCATCAATTTTCTTCATTAGGAGGTCCAATTTTGCAGCGATCATGTCCACCTCCTTCAAGGTGCATGCCTCGCTGTCGGGTATGGAGACGCTCATCGTTCCATCCCATGTTGGACACCATCTTCTCAATAAGATCTTTATCTTTTGGCACCATTAATGAGAAGAAGGCTCCTCCAGCAGCAGCATCCAAATGGTCACGAGCTGATATGATCAGCCCGTTATAGAAATTCTAAATAAGGAGCCAGTCATCCATCCCATGGTGGGGGACAGGCTAGGATGTACTCCTGAAGCCTTTCCCATGCCTCGGGAATAGATTCCTTGAGCTCTTGCTGAAAGCTGGAAATCCTTCCACATGTGGCATTGGTTTTGCCCAACGGGAAGAATTTGGTGAGGAATGCCATAGAACACTTCTCCCAAGTGTCTACAGCACTTCAGTTCGCGTAGAACCACTATTTTGCTCTCCCAAGGAGAGAAAACGGGAACAGTCTCAGATGGACCGCATCTGGAGACATGTCCTTGATCTTAAAAGTGCTGCAAATCTTGAGGAATTGTTGCAGGTGAGCACTTGCATCCTCGTTATCCTTCCCACAGAATGGGTTGGCTTGCACCATAGTGATAAGGCCAGTTTTGATCTCGAAGTTCACATCTCCCCTGTTAACAGTGGGCCTAATAGGCACATTGTTAGGAGAGGGAGCTGAGAACTCATGAAGGGTCTTCTGAAGCTACGGGAAACCCCAAGGTGCCCGCTATCAACGTTCTACGCATTGATAGTGGGCGCCGTCAAAGCTAAAAAGCTCTGACAACCCCCATGGGGCTCGTCGTCGACGTTTTACGCATTGACAGTGGGCGCTGTCGAAGCTACAAAAGCTCCGACAACCCCAAGGGGCCCGCAGTTGACATTCTACGCATTGATAGTGGGTGTCGTCGAAGCTACAAAGCTCCAACAACCTCTAGGGGCCCCACTGTCGATGCTCTACGTGTTGGCAGTGGGTGTCGTCGGACCTACCTAGCTTCGACAACTCCCAGGGGGCCTGCCATTAACGTAACAAAGGGTCCCTGTAGATGTCAGAGGTAAACTTCGAAACTCAGAGCTATCGTTTTGGCAATGAGTGAGAAGTGAATTCATCAATACATTGTCAAATCCTTTTGATACATGTTCGCAATGAAATTGTGTACATCTACCAGGGGGCCAATAATATAAAGGAAATGCATTGAAGACATATAAAAAATGAATTTCATTCATTCAAAGGAGTGGATTTGATTCATTAAAAATTGGAGAATTACAAGTGAAGGCAGAAGAAAAAGGC
Organism: Tuctoria greenei; assembly: GCA_036927565.1. Lineage (NCBI taxonomy): Eukaryota > Viridiplantae > Streptophyta > Magnoliopsida > Poales > Poaceae > Tuctoria > Tuctoria greenei. The sequence continues at coordinate 148,246,237 of JAYESD010000007.1, forward strand.
CCTATCTACTGAAGGTTCTATGGAAGAACGAGGCAACTTTCTCGGTAGCTTCTCGAACGCTGGCCCTGGCGGCATCTTCTTCTTTGACAATGAGTCCTTCGACTACCAGATCTAGAGAGAGTTGGGGTTCCAGCTTTTGAAACATGTCAACACATACACAATGACGTTCTTAGCTAGGGACTTCCCCTCTATGTCAAGTTGGTCGACAGTGACGTCACCCACCGTGTCAAGTTTATTGCTAGCTGAGCTCAACGCCACCAGCGCCTTGTCCAGCTCTGGCTCCGGGTTATTCGAACGCACTAGACTGAAGCCAAGTGGCACCAAAGCTTCGTTGGCTCACCCCAGGAAGTCTCAGACTTGTTGGTACTCAGTTGCCCTCAAGCTCCTCAGTTCCTCCAGCGACCTTCTGGCAGCCGCAAGCTCCAAACCTTCTCAGGCGATGTGCTCAACCTCCTTGGCATGCTGTTGAATACTTTCAGCCACCTGCTTTTCGCGATAAGCAAGCTCCGTCTCCCGGAGGTGGATGCAGTTCCGACAGTTTGACAGATCCTGCCCCCTGCCCTTCACTTTCTCCTCTCTGGTGCAGACTTGAGTCTCTCTCTTGGAGAGTTCTTGGCCCACCTTCCAAATCCTTTCCTCTTCTTGCTTGCACCTCTGTTCAAACTTTTTGGTGCGATCAGCCAAACTTTGCTCTCCCAGCGACAGTCTCCGGGCGAGCTCCTCCTCCCTCTTCAAGAGGTCCTCCTGTTTCTCCAGGAGCTTTTCCTCCCTCTCGTCGAGAGCCTCCCGGCGCTTGAGGAGTACTTCCTTTAGTTCATTGAGGTTGTCCTGATGGTCGTCTGAGCCTTATTGGTCTCCTTAGCGTGCTTAAAGATCTCTCGAGTCTTTGCGTCGAGGGCATTGATAGCAGCCTCCTGCTCATTCAGCAAGCGGTCCCACCGCGCTAGCCGGGCTTTCTCTTTTTCCACCCACTCTCGCTGGTTCGCGAGGCTTGATGGCGTCATCTTTGTCTCGAAATGAAGCATGTTACGCCAACGCCTCAAGGTGATGCACTCTTCTCCAAGAGTCTTACTTACGTAGTCGAAGGCAAGCTGGACTTGGCAGAGACTGGAAGAGGTGTTGTCTATTGACATCGCCAAAGGGATTGGCTCTGGACCAGCCTGAATTTATTCCGCCGGCACTAGCGGGTCTTCCAAGATGACTGAGGGGCCCCAAGGCGCGAGCACCCTCTCCAGCAACTCCACGTCGCCTGGACCAATCGACAGAAGCTCCTCCACGTCCACAGCACTCGGAGCTGATGTGGAAGGTCCCCTAGCCAGATCTTCTAATGTCGGCTCAGTGGGTGGAGGACCCGCAGCCGCCTCTTCTAGGTGCACCGGCTCGTACATGGACACCTCCAGAGTAATTACCTCCAGGGCTGACATGTAGCTTCGTCCGGAGCTGCCACCATTTCCGGCCCAAGCGTCGGAGCTTCAACTACTTCTGGCTCAAGCGCTGGAGCTTCAGTTATTTCTGGCTTAGATGCCAAAATTTTTGCTATCTCTGGCTCTACTGTCGGAGCTTTAGCCGCCGGCTCTGAAACCATCATCGCTTCTTGAAAAATCTCTGCCTCATTGTCCGACACTAACACAGGAGCTTCTGGCGTCGTCGCTGGATCCAGCTCCACGACAGCAAGCGCCGGAGCTGTCGTGTCTTCAGCCACCACTTGGGGAGGCACAGGAATCAATGTAGAATTCTCTGCCTGCGCATCCTCAATTGCTACAGCAGGGGCCAGAGCTTCGGTTTTATTTTTCGACACCCTAAAAACAAAGGATAAAAAAAATGCAAAACAGTGTGAAAACAAAAATTGCAACTCAAGGTGGGAAGTCAATTCTTAACTTGGGAGGCTTCCGCTCCAGTCGGTGCAGACCTTCTTCTTTGGGCGATCAGAGCCAGAACCCGTCGTAGTTGGTGTGGAGGAGGCTCTGGGTTGCTGCCCATAACTCGCCGTAGCCGCCGGCATCGCCTTAGCCGGGACCTCCCTCGGCTGGGAAGGACCTCCAGACCTAGAGCCCATAGCCGATACTAGGGTCGGAGTAGATTTCTTAGAGCTAGTGCCCCTTGTGGCTGCCGGCTCCGAAGAGGGCATGGCTGCTGAATTTTTTCTTGGCCGGGGGGAAGAGGCTGCTGGAGATGGAGCCAACCTGAGGGAGATCCCATCAGCATGTCTCAGCTTCCTCTTCCGGCTGGAAGATTCGCCCGGCTCCTTGCCCTTGCCCTTGCCTTCGCCGACGTCGTCAACCTTTTGGCTTGGAGAATTGGGAACCACCCTTTCTGAAGCTCTAAGAATGGCAATCCACGCGGTCCTACACTTCTCCAAAAGCCGACGTCATCCAGCTCCGGCATTCCCTTCCGAAGTTCCCTCCTAACCTTAGGAACCATGTTCAGAGGGAGTAAGTCTGCCAGCGGGGTCAAGGTGTCTTGGGAGATAGCTCCATGTTGAAACTTTTGGAGATGGAGCTTCAAACCCTCATCATCCAAGTTAGTCCGAAGACCAGATTCGATACAGTTGTGGTCCATCTCGCTGTTTAAAGCCCAAGCGAGCCCTTACCTTTTCATCAGCGGAGCCCACCAGTTGACCAGAAAGTTCCCGAAGACCATCTGAGGGGTCGTTCCACCCTCCACGCATTGCCTGATCTTGGTTATGACGGTTTTGTATGCTTCGGACAAGACTGAAACTACATTCCAAGCGTCGGTGTCGACATTGGGAAGGCCCTTACGCAACTCCAGTCTGTCTTAATTATCCACAGTGATGATCACTCAATCCTTCTTCCAGTTGTCCCACTTCCCGAAGGGGAAGGTCTTCAAGTACTTGAAAGGACAGTTCTTGCGCTTCACGAAGTAGTAGAAGCCAATTAACCCAGTCCCCTTCCCCGTAGTATGGACGGTGAAGAAGGTCCATAAGAGCTCGATTCTTGGCTGCACGCTCACCCACATCTCGCAGAGGTGGACGAAGGTCACCACTAGAAAGAATGACTGAGGGCCGAGGTGATGAAGCTGGAGCTCGTAGAAGTCCAGCAGCATCATGAGGAAAATTGAAAAGGGCAGGATTAACCCCACCATGGCATACGCCGAGAAATATACGATCTCCTCGGCACTTCCCTTCCTTATAGGAAGCTTGTCGAGGCAGATCGAGTTGTCGAAGGAGTCGCTGGACCATCCCATGTAGGTATGGACCCTCGCCAACTCTTCATTGCTCTTGATCTTACTACGGGGAAGACCCAACTCCATCATGGCAAAGTGGAGCGAAAATTGGAAAATGTAGGATCAAAGACCACGTGAAAAGCTATCAGAGGGGGATGAATGGTAGATTAAACCTTTTTCAGCGGAAGCAATGAAAACCCCTCGGTAGAAAAATGATCCGTTAAAGAAATCGTGTGTGAGACTAATCCAAACGTGTTTCACCGTGACAAATGTGATAGATATTAGAGACAATCAAGTTGATGACACAACGAGAATCACTCAAATCCATCGAGAGAAACTCAAGTTACGATCGAAAGATCGAACAAAGGTCAATCTGTCCTACCCGAGAAAAAAACAGATATGTAATACTGCAAATAAACTCGTGTAGATCAAAAACCACAAATCCAATGACCGTGAAATTTTGACATATGATATATAATCAAGTTTTGAAGAAAACCCAAAAAGAATCACTTCAATTGGATCTGTAAAACTCGAGTTATGATAAAACTACCAAAGAAAGGTAGTGTTATGTAAAAAACTCGACGAGAAAAACTTGTCTGGAACAAGTCGGACCAACAAGGCACAAAAGTTCCTTTCAACTATGAATTTTATTCAATAGAACACAAGAGGAACATCCCCAAAGTCGTCTACAACGAGCTCTGGCCTCTTTTGCTTATATAACCAGCCCTTAGGCCAACCCAAACTCAACTAGGACTCTAATCCTACTCAATTCACGAATCGAAACTTTTCATAACTGCTCAAGACTCTTCTATACGCAGATAGAAGCAATCTTAAGACTTCCAAACACCTTAGGAATGTATCCCACATTCCTAAAACAACTCAAATTTGTGACCCACATGAAATCCTATCATAACCAACTCAAATATTTCCATATTTGAGTCAAACACGACTCAGCCGCAGCTTGAGTCCATAACCTAGTCGGTTGGACCTTTCCGACCAATTCTTTACGCCCACATCTCTTAATCACGCCTCGGAACCATGTAGCCACGTCCATAAACTCCTTGCATACGTGCAAACATCTTCCAACGACGTCCACGATACTTTCATATGCATTGTTCTTGATTCAAACATGCTGCGCAACCTCCCGATCAACTCAACCACAATTCCTCCCGAATTTGGTTGTTGAACCTCATCTTCTCCCTAAGACTAGTTCAATGGATCCCGTCACCAGCCATGTCTTGAACTCAAGCAACACCCGCACATGAATAAACAACCAATCTGTACGAGCCCAAGTCCGCGACTTGACTCAAGTTAGTTCTGAACACAACACCTTACGTGAGCATCTCACATAAGCATGTTGCGAAGCATAGCAAAACGATATCATCCATATCAACCAAAACGCACCGGAAACCTAGCAAATGAATACTAAGCAAACTCTCCATAAGTATAAAGCAAGTTTGAAACATTGCAAGATAAAAGCAGAACCACTGCGATCAAGCTTCGAACCTTGCCAAAGCTAACCAAAACATGCCGGACCTATCGTCGAATCTTGATAAAAATATGTTTTGGTAATATTCAAAACCTTTATCGCCATAGCCAATGTATTCAGCACACATAGGTCTCACAATCTCCCCCTTGATGAATGCATTTGCAACACAACTTAAGATCTGAACATTTGCTTATTCACATTAAAAGTTTTGAAAACAATTTCTCCCCCTTTGTAAAACAGAAATAAAATGAGGAAAATAAATTCTCACCTGAGAAGAATCATGCCAAAACCAAGTGTGAATATGTGCAATGTGTAATCAATCCCCCTGGCATACTTATCTTTAAAAATTCACATATTATCTCTCCCCCTTTGACAATGTATTCAACAAGGTTTATAAGACAAATTTTAATTGTTATGAGCATATTATAACATATACATATAAAACAAAGCTCATCCAAGTCATACTATCAAGTAACTTACACTATCACATCAATGAGATACATAAAGTAGTGTAAGCCATGCTAGAGATCAAATGTAATTTCCAATTTAGCAAGTCATGATATCACAAACTTAACTATTTCAAAACCTGAAAACATGCCACTTGTTGCTGCATTTTATTATTTTTCAAAGCACAAATTTAGATCATATGATATTTGCAATAGATTATATGTGCATCTGCCTTATTCTAACCAACCAAGACAAGCCTATGTCATTTGACAATCAGAAGCTTAAGGACATGGTTTTAGTCATACACAACTTCTTTCAAGTTCATATCTAAGTGCAATGATAAGCCATCTCAAAAGAAGAAGTGTGATGCAAGCATATTCTCTTGATCTTTTGATCATAAAAACTCAACATGTGAGTTGATTACTTGATTAATTCTTTATGATTAAAAGCTGTTGTGAACATGCAACAAGTTCAAAACAACAAGAAAGTCCGATCATGACCAGATTTAGTGTAAGTAATTATTCCAATTACTAGTCATGGCAAAAGCTACAAAATGTATAACACGAGTAATGTAGTAAGAACTTTTAGCATGTAAAAGGAATCACAAAGTCATATATGTATGAAATACTATGCTCATATTATTTTAAGTTCAGATTCACACATAGACTTTCCAAATTTCAAAACTCCCCCTCAATCTAAGCCATGAGGATGCATAACCCCTATTTCACTATGAATAAAACAAAAACGAGTGAAATCCAAAGGTTTTGTAAAAATGTCATCCAATTGTTGTTCGGTATCTACATGGTGAAGTACAATGTTTCCTTTTTCAATATTATCACTGAGAAAGTGATACCTAATGTCAATGTGTTTTGTTCTAGAATGTTGCACGGGGTTTTTAGCAATGCAAATGGCACTAGTGTTATCACAAAACAGTGGAACACTATCTAGATCAACCCCATAGTCCTTCAGTGTTTGAACAATCCAAATAATTTGTGAGCAAGCACTAGCACCAGCTAAATATTCAGATTCAGCCGCGGATTGTGCAACTAAGTTTTGTTTTCTAGAGGACCAAACAACAAGTGAATTACCAAGAAAATGACAAGAACCGAAAGTACTTTTCCTATCAATCCTACAAACCCACAAAATCAGCATCTAAAAAAGCTTTCAAAGTAATGGTTGAGGAAGTAGGAAGAAAAATGCCAAATTCTTGAGTTCCATGTAAGTACCTTAGAATCCTTTTGATGGCTTAACGATGTGAAGCACTTGGGGAGGCTTGAAATCGTGTACAAAGACATACACTGAATTGTATGTCCGGTCTTGATGCCGTGAGGTTCAAAAGTGATCTGATCATGCTTCTATATTCTTTTTGATCCACATGTTCACCATCTTCATCGAGTTCAAGTGTTGTCGCAGTTCCCATTGGTGTCCGAAGAGGCTTGCTTTTGTCATTGTTGAAGCGCCTTAGGAAATCTTTTGTATACTTCGTTTGATGCACAAAGGTACCCTCCTTGGTTTGCTTGACTTGCAACCCCAAAAAGTACGTGAGTTCTCCCATCATACTCATCTCAAATTCTGAACTCATCAGAGCTGAAAACTTGGACACAAGATCATGAGAAGCACAACCAAAGATAATATCATCCACATACACTTGAACGAATAATGAGTCATTGTCATGCTTAAGCACAAAAAGAGTTTTATCAACCTTGCCCATGGTAAACCCCTTTTCAAGTAAGAATGTTTTTAACCTATCATACCATGCTCTAGGAGCTTGTTTGAGACTGTACAAGGCTTTGGACAGTTTGTAAACTTGATTAGGAAGATCTGGATTTTCAAAACCCGGTGGTTGTTTGACATAAACCTCCTCATCTATGTAGCCATTAAGAAAAGCACTTTTAACATCCATTTGATATATCTTAAAACCTTTAGATGCAGCAAAAGCTAACATAATTCTTATGACTTCTAATCTAGCAACAGGAGCAAAAGTTTCATCAAAATCTAGACCTTCAACTTGAGTGAAACCTTGAGCAACCAATCTAGCCTTATTCCTAACCACAACCCCATCCTCAATTTGTTTATTTTTAAACACCCATTTAGTTCCAATTAAAGTGTGACCTTGAGGTGGAGGTACAAGTTTCCAAACATTATTTCTTTCAAAGTTTTCTAACTCTTCTTGCATGGCAATAATCAAAGATTCATTAGTGAGTGCATTTGATATATCTTTGGGTTCAAAAGAAGCAACAAAAGCAAAATGAGC